>JAFJYI010000155.1:0-1200000 GCA_019022655.1 Acacia acuminata | reverse complement strand
CCCAGAAAAGTTGAAGAATGAATTTGAGTCAAATTCACACAATCAATAAGATTTAAGTGGTGAATCTTAGGGGTCTGAGAGAGATCCGGCAGTGCAGTGAGATGTTTTGAACATGATAAATCAATTTTCTTCAAATTTGGAAAATGCTGAAAAAAGAAATAGAGTTTAATACATTAGATAATGACACATAACTATAATTTAATCAATAATTTCTCCCATGCCAATTAACAAAATGTGAGTTTATTATGGAAATAAGTCAATGCATTTAAGAAAGATTAAATTACATATCTTCCAAGAACATTTGCATTGTGCATTATTTGGTTAATGATTCCTATGAGATCTTTGAATCACACCATTAAATAATTATCACAAGAATTATGGTATGTACCTGATTTCCTTTCCAAAGTTGTCGGATATTACTATTACACATATTAAGTGTAATAAGATTTTCGCACAAAATTGTAATGGCACATATCGTAGTGGACATTCTTCCCAAGTCAAAAACCTTAGTTCTTTTGAAAGATAATCCAAATGTCCACGAATATTCAATATCGAAGGCTTTCTCCGATCGACTTGTAAATTTTAAAAAATATTGAATTACGTATCTTCCGAAAAATACTAGTCCTCAATGTCATACTTTTCATCATGCTCATGTCCACAGATATGCATCGAATTGCCTCAATTTCCTGTTAATAGCAAATCAAGGGAAAACAATTATCATTACCTAAAAAATGACCAAAAATATAATATAGAACAATTAAATATATCTGCTATTAGAAATATCCAATTAATAATGAATTGTGCATTTTATAAATAAAAAAAAAAAATTCTACAATTCATATTTCCCTAATAATAAATTAACTTTTAAAAACTCATCAACTTATAGACACACTCTTACATATACCTATATGCTATTGCATGTACAAATATTGAAGCAAAAATTCATTTAAAACACTTGGCATACATAATTTTCAATCTCCATTTAAAGAAAAAGGCATAACTAAAGACTAACAACAAGGAAAATTATAATAATACAGCAAAAAAAACAAGTATCCCTACGATCTCATGCACTACATAAACAGAAGACAGTGCCTCCTTCTCTCCATATATTTTATTTGTTTTCGACTTTCATATAATTTGTTCCTCAAATAACATTAAGTTCTTTACTATTATAAGAGCATACTCATGCGAGCATATGCATATACTCCTTTACACTATACCAATTAGTAAGAGAAAAATCAATCTTGTCAATCATTTTATTTATCATTTAATAAACAATAGTTGTAGACAAATTTTATCTTTTACAACACAAATCACAATAGTCCTCATTAATTTATATTTACTGTTTAGGTGGATGAATAAATTACACCTCAATGCAATTTTAGTAATTTAAATTGAGAAAGGATCTCTTATAGGAATATCTAATTAAAGAACATAAAACATGGAAACTTCAAGATAAATGTTGACACTTACCACCAAAGATTTTTACAAACAAAAAACATGTAGACAAACAAAATATCTCAAGGACTCTGACAATGAAGATAATAATAATAATAACAACAACAATTACAATAATAAATAGAAATAAATCATTACCTTGCCACGATTTAAAAAATCAGCAATGTCTTCACGTCGCCATAGTCGAATAGGGGTTTTAGCATTAGAGATTAACTGGTTCCTGGCAATGTTAAGGCCCATTTTCTTCACAAGATCATGCATCACAACACAACCATGATCATCAAATGAAATGAGGGATTTTTCTCTAAGAACACTTATCTCAATAGGTGCAGAAGAGTCATATAATTGTCTGCTTAGGTTCAAAGAAACATCAATTCTTTCATTGATTAAGAATACTAGGTCAAGAAACATATTCTGTTGTTTCTCATCAAGTCCATCAAAACTATACTTCAAAACATCAACAACCTCCTTGGGTGGATCTTTGTCTAGTTTTTCCAAAGCACTTTCCCACTCTTCTTTTTCTCTACCACAGAGAAAGCAACCCAACACTACCAAGGCTAATGGATTTCCTTGACAATATTTCACGAATGATTTTGATAACTCCATGTAACCTTCAAATGGTTCATGTTGCTTGAACGCTTTCAAACTAAAGAGATGAATGGCATTGTGGAAATCCAAATCCGGAACATCATATGTTGCTTGGGTGGATCTTGGTTCGGTTTTTTCATATGCATTTTGAAGCACTTGCTTATCTCTTGATGTGATAATAATTCTGCTTCCTTCGCCACACCAATAAAGTACTTTGGTTAAATCTTCACCTACTTTTGCATTGTCCACATCATCAAGTATGATAAGAATTTTTTTTTGTCCAAGCCTCTTTTTCACATAAGTAGATTTGATGTCATAGATGCTAATGTCCTTATCATTTAATAATTCTTTGAGGAAATTTTGTTGTAGCTCATCCAAACCAATTCTTTTTAATTGCTCCTTTAAATTTTCAATAACGGAGAAAGCATCAAATTGAGCTCTCAACACTTGAAAGATAGCTTTAGCAAGTGTGGTCTTACCAGCACCACCCATACCATATATTCCCACAATGCGAGCCTCAGTTAGAAGGTTTTTAATATTTCTAATATGATGAGAAATACCAATGAGTCCTTCAAGATGATATGATGACTTGTAGTTCAACTTTCTCGAAATGTCTTTGACAATCTCTTCAATAAGTTTGAATTCAGGTCTTGCACACCTGTTAATCAAAAGAAAAGGCATATTTAGGTAGAAAACACTAAAAAAAGTAAAACAACAAAAAAATAAGGAATAATTTAATTATATACTTGTTTGAGACTTTAGATGTCCTAAATAGATTAGTTATTTTAGTAAATCCCCATTTTTGGCGCAATCAAATACAAAAAATCATATTTTTACATTTTAGAATATTGGGAAATTTTTTGCTACGCGAAAATTGTTTTGGCATCCTCAAATAAGATTTTTGAATCCCATCCAGATAGACTTGTAGATTGGATTAAAGCATCACTCCACTTTTGCAATTTTTTTGGGTTGTCCTTAAATCTTCGCTTCAATACATCAAATCCTTTTCCAAAACTCCCATTTTGTTTGCGTATGTTTGAAGGATCCACATTATAAAAAATAGGTATCACATCCCTTCCAAATTTTTTCTTGCATTCGAATATGTGAACAAGTTCATCCATACACCATGTAGAAGAAGCATAATTCTCAGAGAAAATAATCACTGATATTTCTGATTCCTCTATTTTTCTCAAAAGAACTTCTGAGATTTGCTCTCCTTTGATGAGTTCATGATCCATAAAAGTGTGAATGCCTACATCTTGAAGTCCTTTGTAAAGATGACTTGCAAAATTGTAGCGAGTGTCTTCCCCTCTAAAGCTAAGGAACACATCATACTTGGTTGTAGGAGGAGAAGCTATTTGAGTTAAAATCACATCATCTTGAGAACTACAAATAGAATAGAAACAAACCATCAACAAAAGTTGGGTTATATATAGGAGCAAATAAAACAAGAAAATAAAGAGTAAGAGGTTATTTAGAAGAAGGTAATTACCTATCATCAACAGCAACAGGTTTGTTACCATTAAGCAAACGAGATTTGAATCTGGTAGCTATGTAAATTGATAATCCCAATAGGAGCAATGAAGCTTCTCTGCACATCATTGAAGCAATGGTTTTGATAGCAATTTCTAGCTTCAACCTTCAACAACCTGAAACTAAGGCCATAGAAAGTGCAAGCAAAAGCTTATTAGCTCTATGCTAGTAAGGTAGCCAGGGAAAAGATTCAACAGTAGAAGAAACAAGAAAGTAACAAAACTTTTTGCAGAATATATTTGTAATGAATTTATTAAGAAAAAAAAAAGGGAGTATCATCGTCTCCCACTTCATCTATTCTTAAAATCAACTTTGAAAACAAAGAAAGAAAAAGATAACCTATTTTTTTAATAATTATTTAATATCTTATTATATTGATAAACTAATTTACTAAAAAAATTGGAATAACTAATAAATAACAAAAAAATAATTCTCTACTAACAATAATAACAAACTCAAAATACATCATCTTTGCTTTTTGCTTCTTGTTGTTTTTTTTTTTTTTTTAAGAAAAAAAGTTATTTCCACAAAACTCAAAATAATAAAGCAGTCAAAAGTTGTTTTTATTTTTTTAGAACACATTGCTACTTTTTCCCAAAACACTTACCTAAAAACTAATTATAAAAAAAATTATTTTTTATTTTAACAACACACACACATTACCACTTACTAGATTGTTATCTGAATATGACATGCAATAATTTTTGAAGTAGATGAACCAAACCAACCGCGCGAAAGATGAAAAAGAACATTGAATTATAGGAGCTTAAAACTACAGAAAAGGATGTCAAACCCCTCAAATTAAATATAAGCATTGTTCAATTCTGTTTTAATGTTTTATGTCTTAGAGTAGTTTTCTGAAGTTATTTTTTAAAATAAATTTTGTTAGGGAAAAAAATGTCCATAATTGATTATTCTAAGAAATCATATTTTAGAACAAAGCAAGTATAAAATCTTATAAGAAACAATTGTTCTTAAAAACAACTTAATAAACAAAGAAGGAAAACGATTGTATGACTAAATAATTTTTTATATAACTTATATCTTAGTGTATTGATAACTAAAAAAAAGTTGAATAGCGTGAATAATAAATAGCAAAAAATTCTACTAAAAAGATAACCTAGTTAAAATTTAAACTAAATAGACTTTATCTCACCAAAAGAGTATTTATGCATCACTAAACACAGCATTCACACAAAATAATAAAATGGATTCAACTTGTCAAAGTGACGCATTTAACAATATATTTGAAAAATTGTTGATTATTGGTAAAAAGTCACAAAGGATTTAAAGGCTTATGAAGCTAATAAAACCTTGACAATGATTGATTTGAGACAAAGAAAAAAGAAGTGAAAACAGAGAAAGTTAGCATAGTTGAAGAATTTTTTTTCTACACACAAACCCCAAGAACTCGGATAAAAATCTCGCAAAACAGTAAATAGAAGGGATGAGGCAAGTGGAATAAAAAGAGAGAAGAAAGTAAGCATGAACCTGGATATGTGAAGGGAAGATAGTTCACAAAGATAGCAAAAATGTCAGGTTTGGGATCTGCAGAGACTTCCTCCTCTTCCAAAAAGTTTTTAAAATAAATGAAGATTTGAGTCAATAGATCAAGTCCAGCCATAATGTGTGAAGGTTATGGGATTTTGTATTTCAGAAGTAAAAGTATAAAAAAAAATTCAAATGATTAGAAGAAAACATAAAAATCTTTTGCAGAATTTTTCTGTGAAAAATGAAGGCAAAACAGAGGAAGGATGATGGATCCATGGGATGAAGCAGCAGAGAAGAAATAACCTGGATCGCTGAGAGTGGAAGAAAAAAAGAAATAGGTTTCACAGGCAAGAAAAATGAAGGCGAAATAAAGAAGGATGATGGATCCATAGGATAAAGCAAGTAAAAGAGAAGAAATAACCTGCATCCATGTGGAGGGAAGCCACCGAAACAAATAGCTCTCACAAGCAGAGGTCTGAAAAATGGCAGCTTCAGTATTTGCAGAGACTTGCGTTCTCTTCAGATTCAGAGATAAAAACAAGTGAAGTCAAGTCGTCCCGCGTTTGTGGCTTTGGTGGATTGCCGTGTTGCTGACTTCCTATCAATGGGTCCTGAAATTGTCAAAAAATATCTCAAATCAATTTGGTGTAAGGCCCCTTGCACACAAAAAAAAAAAAAAAAAAAATCAATTTGGTGTGAAGCCTCGAAGCAATGTCACTGTAGAGGACCCAAATCGAAGAAATTTTGACCTAATCGTTATTCAGGTTAACTTTAATCGTTTGTTGACCAAATATGTTTAGTTAATAGTTAACATCTTTTCACTCAAGAGCTATGTTATTCAAAGTTTCCAAATTATAACAATTTCACATCAACCGTTATCTAAGTTATCTATGAGGGTAAATTAAGAAAAAGATTGATAAATATAAAAATTATGTCTTATATTTTGGACCAATATCAATTCTACAAATATATCGTATATTAGAGACAAAAAGAAATCCCACTTAAACTCAAGGAGAGACTACAAGCTTGCACAAGAAGTTGGGATACTAATAAAAATACATATATTTAATGCAAGGAGATGATATATATATAAAATCATATAAAAACACTTGGAGTTAAAAAAAAAAACTTTGGAATTGTGCATATTAGTTTGAATTTAGCATTCGTTGGAAAGAAGAGTTCAGCAACCTCCTTGACCGTTGCATGGATACAGAAATTCCCCGAAACCCAAAGATTTTGATTCTAGCAATGAAAACCAAAAACTATTTCACCCATTACATGCAAAATATTGCAATGCAGGAATTTTCCATGGTATTTTCAATCAACTTTTTCCCAGAAATTATAATGAGATATCAAGCAAGAGACTTAGGAAATGCCATCCCAAATATAACTTTTTGACGTCGAAATGTGTTTAGGGGGTGATTTTGGCTTTTTAAAAATGTCTGAGATAGGTCCCCCCTTTAATTGGGCTTTTATAAAAAAAAAAAAATTGGTTAAGTCATAAGCCGAAATTTTTTGCTTTTGACTTTTTTACCATTAAGAGTGAAAAGTAGCTTATGAAAGAAAAATGTTGGGTCCCACTTTTTTAATTGAAATACTATTAAGGTCCTTATTATAAATCCTTATAGATGAAATTTTTTGTCCTAAATATAAATTAACTTAAAAGTTAATAATCATACAATATTTTGTTTTAGGTCTATGAGAAATTTATTTGGGGAGAATTACTTAATATTTTTTATATAAAAATCATGACAATATCTGATTTTGGTCATTTTCACCAATTAAATTTTCAATGGACTTTTCTCCAATTTTCCAAAAAATTTAAGTAGTTTGATACTGTAAATGTTTTCCAAATAATACATTACCTATTTTTATTTTTATAAAATTCATGTCTTTTTTTTCTTCAGTCTTTTACCTTTAAACTTGCTTTTCCATTAATCATCCAAACAAGTTTATGTATTTTTCATAATATGTATGTATGTATGTAGGATTTCAAAGGACTTTTTTGTAAGTTTTTTTGTTCCTTGGAACTTACGTGTAATTTTCCCTATTTTGTTTTAGTTCGTATGTCATGTGAAGGAAATCTCACTTCATAAATAGCAGCTAGGCAGCACTTGCACTCAGACTTGGATGATAATGAAATGGGTTTTGATATGGTTTAGCTACGCTCTATCCCCCTCGTTTTCTATCTCTTCTCCCTTTCTTCCTATCCCCCTCAAGTATTTGACATTGCTCCTCCTTCAGGTCTTATCCTCCTCTTCATATCTCGGCTTAATCTCCTTCCTACATTAAATCTATCCTCTCCCCCATAATCACCGTTCTGTTTCCCCTTTTTCATTCCGTGTTTCTATCTTTCTCTACCATATCACTTCTGTTCACATTTGTGCAAGTGTGTGTAAGAGGGTATTGCATCACATCTTCATTGACAAAACAATGCAAATCAGAATCAGAAGTTATCCACAAAAGACCAAATTAAACAAACTAATGTTTAGATTTTTTTTTTTTTTTTTAAAAAAGGAGGTACTATGCCAAGTTTTAGATAGAAAAAACTTAGTTTTAGAAAAAAATCGATAGAGTTTGAGGTGCTACCACTCATAGTAATGCGGAAATGGAGAGCATGCACTAATATTTGGACAACGAGTAATCGATATAAAATGCCCGGACAAATGCCGATGTCCCGACATAAGGCGATATATTAAAAATTTCCCGAAGGAATATTCGTGTGATACAACAATACGAGCTTGTATAATTACAATTCTTCCATGGTAACTATACAACCTTAAACCAAGCCTTAGGTAGACTTGGGGCAATAAACCTAACTCGATCAATCAAACAATTTGGCCGGGCCGGTGTCTAGTGGAAGTCTCCCGAATTCACGGCGACTCACCGATCGAACCACATAGACGAACCCTTTCTAGACACCAAATGGTTTGAAGTAACATTATTAGATTCATGCCGGAAGGTAGGCTTTGTTAAACTTCTTCCAAAGATTTGCTTTGACCGGTGCCTCTTCAAGGCTCCGTCCATCGATGCCTCTTCACGGCTCTATCTACCTAAGTGCCTTCTCTTTCCGGTTCCTTTCCTGAACTTTAGTCAAATCGAGGTCCAATACCCATCGGACCTCAGGTAACAGTTAACCTCATATGAAAAGTATAACAATATATGTATGACAGATGTTCATGATATTACAACATTAATTAACACATAAGCACACAGCAAATGTAAGATTAATATATTAACAGTACATATCACATGTAAAGTTATCTATACAATTCACATGTATAGTCGTCTGCACCTCACTGTGCCATGATGGCCTATTGTGTCCTCAACGCTAGGAAAACTCAACGGCATTATCAAGACTATAACCTGTTTAAAGCTGAATGTATATAAACAGGTGATCTAAGCCCCATAAACTTAGTCACAGTGCATGACCCAAGACCTAGTCTTGTCCATCACTTCATGAATCATTTCATCACATACATGCATACAAGACACATTAGAGTTAAAGTTACTAGTACGCGAACGTACCTTAGTCTGTGTGGCTGGTACGTCTATTGGCTCGGTATGTTCCCGGATTTTCTCGGATATCCTATCACAATATTTCCACATTATTCTCTTACAAATATTATCCTAAGAGATATTTTAGTCATTACTGACCTTTTTACCCCGGGTGGTTTTGTTATTACAATTATATCTTCTTTATTTCACAAAAACGCCACTTTCAGCATTTTGGGCAGAATTTCCGCTAACTTTGAAAATTCATAATTAATTCTAAAAAACTTGAATCGAGGATCCGTAATATTTCCCGGAAACCTTAGCATGTCTATTTTTGAGAAAAAATAATGGTGTTCTCTGGAAACATGGAAATCATTCCCAGTTTAATGATCTTCAACCTCTGCCCAGAATTTTTATCTCTTTGTACAAAACTAAAAATGACACATATTATGCATATTTGGAAAGGTCTGGATGTATAATTTACTCATGAATTATTTCAGAAATTTTGAATATAATTTTGCACATAAAATAATACCCTCTATCTGACTGACTCCAACAACCCAACAATTCCCTATCTTACTCTGTCTTGTTACATTAATGCTAAAGTATTTTTACAACATGTTTTTACCTCGTCAGACATCTTTCAATGCAATGAGGCCTAAAAACAATCATGGGAATTGATTCTACCAATTTCTAAATCAAACTAACATTTTACTAAAATCTAAAGGCTAAAGCTCAAGAACTAGGAAACTTACCCTTGAAGAACCTTGCTCCTTCCTTCTAGCTCCAAGAGAACTCTCACTCTCACTCTCTTAATCAAAGGATCAGAGGTGTTTGTGGTGGTGGTGTGAAGAAATGTGAAGGAGGAGGGTCTCTATTTATAGAGAAAAATCAAGGACCCAATTGACAATTAAATGTGACCATATTTCCCCTTAACCCTTGGATTTAAAAAACTTTATGAAACAAAATCTCACCCATTCAAATGCTTACGGACATGCCTCTTCAATTAGCCATTAGTGTATTGCTTTTTCATTAAAAATATACTTATTATTCCATAGGTTTCATTGGTTAGCCTAAACTTTTGACTTTTCAACCTAAAGTTATTATATGATAAATCATTTCTCCCCTTTTTTTTTTTTTTTTTCATGGCTAGTCGACATACACATCTTTTTGGCCATTTGAATTGTTTTTTTTTTCTTTAATTAAATACTTAATTGATTTAATCATCTAATTCAAACAAAGGCATGTGCAGCCACTTTCTTTGACTTTTGGGGCATATTACTTAACCTTTAATTAGCATTGAGACCAAGCATTTATATTTCCCTTAATTACAATTTCAATTGTAGGATTGGTTTATTAGTTAAATCATGGTCATTAGTGTTTTAATAAGCAAGCTTTTAATCCTTCATCTTTGGCCCTTAATTTCTTATTTAAATTAGCCCTTCTTTGATGCTTTCTAATTGATTCTAATTAATTTGAAGAATTAAGCTAATCATCTTAATTAGTGCAAGTTTAATTACCCATTAGCTTTTGCTAATTTCCTTTAATTTATTTAAGTATTTTCATAACATTATCTTGCCCTTTTCTATTATTTAAGAACCCTAGTTAAATATGATAATTATTTTGTTTTTTATGATCCTTAAATGTGGTCTTAAACTAAATCTTTGGTTTATTTTAATTCCAAGGAAAAATTGTCTAAAATCTAATTAATAATCTACCAAAATTTAGAGACAACATATTCTCCTTTATTTACTATGTATTATTTTTTGAAAATTAGTACTTATGATAAATAAGAATTTTATGCTATTATAGTTTCTATCTTTCTCTCCCATATCACTCTGTTCACATCTGTGCAAGTGTGTGTAAGAGGGTATTGCATCACATCTTCATTGACAAAACAATGCAAATCAGAATCAGAAGTTATCCACAAAAGATCAAATTAAACAAACTAATGTTTAGATTAAAAAAAAAAAAGGAGGTACTATGCCAAGTTTTAGATAGAGTTACGCATTTAAGCAACCTTAGTCCAATAAGTGTTCCTTAAAACTCTAGAAAATAGAAACTTAACTAGAGTGAGCCAATTTGAACCTAGCCTAATTGAACAAAATAATCTTTGACTCTGTAGGTTATATTTTCATTACATTTGGCACCAAAGTTTCTTATGAATCAACTAAAACAACGACAAGTCTAGAAAGGAAAACAAATCAGGGCTAAACAGAATAAGGAAGATAAGATACGCTTCCTTGTCACTAACTTAAATGCATGCCTTAGCCCTCCTAGGCAGGCACCGATAATTAGATCTTCAATAAGGCCAGCAAGCTTGAACTAGTGGGCATCAATCAGTCACAAGTTTCAAGTAACTCAGCTGAGCTTAAAAGACATAATTTTGCACACCAAAATCACGATGTTGAGAAAATTTTTGCATTAATACAATGAGTCTCCAACCAGATTTCATTGCAAAACTTGAAAAACTATTGTCCCCCCACCCAGATCGACATCAATCGAAATTATATTGCCGCAAATTAAACAACTACCAGCAATACAGAATCCAACCATAATCTATATAACTATCGTCAATGAAATTCTGGGTCCCTTTCGAATGTACCATAACTAACGTTCCAGATGATTTACCGGCTAATATCTAATTTTCGGGAAGTACCTTAATGAATGACCGGTGGCGAAACTTGGCGTTGTCATAGTCAACATCTTTATTCGTGTAGGGAAGTCTCTTTGACATGCCCGATCCGATCATTGAGCTGGGCTCGGCTTCAGTGATTCAGCGAATCAACCCTGAAGCTTCCCAAAATGGAACGAAACCTGAAGGGGAGTTGAAGAGTGAATCAAACGAGAAAGTGAAGAGAATTGTGGGCGAAAAATGCGATCGTGCAGGATAGTGCAAAGCATTAGAGAGAGAGTGTGTCCCTCTGGCTGGGTTCGTTTATGCGAAGTAATGCGAGAGAGGACCGTCAACTTCATGGCTAACGGTTTGGCCAAAATATATATATATATATATATATATTCAAGACTGACGCGTCTTTGATTCATTTTTTTATTGGTTGAAACATGTATCATGATTCTCTACACCACAACTATGGGATCTAATTAACCATGCTTGAATTTCTTAATCTATATCATATTTATAAAATATTTATAATGTAGCAACGCAAATTTTTAAATTTTGTTATGTGAGATGGATATTCACGTTTAGAAATCAACAAACTGTGAGATGGATATTCACGCTTCTAATTTAGAAACCAACAAACAAGTGATCCCACGCTCTCCTAATTATCTCCTTCATAGATATTCGGGCGGGGCCTAGCTATCCAAGATCAAAATACCGTAGCCCTTAACTAATATTTTTTTAGTCTATTTTTGCTAACATCAAACAACTTTAAATATTTATTTTTGTTCAAAAAGAAATAGAAAAAATTGAACTAATCAGTGTTTATATTTTAGTCTACTATCACTAACACCAAACAATTTTAAATATTTATTTTTGGTCGAAAATACATAGAACGACCATGTTTGAATGTGATCTTTTTTAACATTGCACACAAGATGATTGCACACAAGATGTGTGTGTAATTTATATACAACTATTAAAATCAAATCAAGGAAAAGTGAAAATTAATACACAAACAGAGAATATAGTTGTAATTTACATATATTAAAAATCAAGATTGACAACATTTAATTTATAGAAATCAATGTCCCCGCCAAATGTTATATCTAACCCCCTTCCTATTAATCCATGCTCTTAATTTATCTTCTAATTCCCACTTGTTTCCACGCCAAACCATTACGGAGCCATAAATAAAATCAGGACGCCAACTGAAAAGCAGATGGCCACGTTGTTGGATCCGGTCCAAGTCATAAGTAATACTTAGATGCGTCCGAGGTAAAGCAGATGATGGAATAATGTCGTGGCCGTGGAAAGAGAGTGTTAGATCTAAGTGAGGTTTAATCCTTCTCCAATATTCATTAGAGAGTGGAAATGATTTGAATGGAAGTGTCAGTTTCTTTAATAATGACCAGCGAGTGATGCTGTTAGGAATTCTTGTGAATGTTTCACTCTTACTGCAACAATGCTTCATCAACACATCATCATCTTCGTCATCTTCCATTAATGACATTGTCACCACTTGATGTCCATTCATCATTTCTCCTCTATCACCCCTTTCCTCCTCATCATCACTACTAATGTAATTGCAATCAGAATAGTGATAATTTTGGTTGCAATCATGCCCAAACTCAATTGGACCCTCAAACCATTCAACTTTCCTGACAAATGGAAGTAAAGATGCCAAACTTTGTGCCTCCTTTCTCAATTCTTCTATATCTTCCAATGGAATTACCTCATGTTTGAATCTAAAACCACATATCATGTTGTCACATGCAAACACCTTTATCGTCACTTTGTCAAATGACAATTTGTGAAAATACAAAAAACCGGACACAATCACTAACCCTGAACTTCTCCCTTTTCTAATGCCCCCAAGCTTTATCTGCATTGGCCCACAATCATATATCACTAGCTGGCAAGACTTTCTTGGCAAAGTTGAAGAATGAATTTGAGACAAATTCACACAACCCATAAGATCCAACCAAATCAATCTTAGGGGCGTGGGAGAGATCTGAAATGCGGTGAGATGTTTTGAATACGATAAATCAATTTTCTTTAAATTTGGAAAATGCTGAAAAGACAAACAGAGTTTAACACATTAGATAATGACACATAACTAAAATTTAATCAATAATTTCTCTCATGCCAATTGACAAAAATGTGAGCTTATTATGGAAATAAGTCAATGCATTTAAAAGATGAATTGGGTTTCCTAACCCCCCCAAAAGTACGGCTACTATTAACCCTCAGATTAAAGATAGTAAAGCAAACATTTGCAATGTGCATTATTTGGTCGATGTTTCATATATATGAGATCTTTGAATCACTCCATTAAAAAAATTATGACATGAATTATGGTACGTACCTGATTTCCATTCCAAAGTTGTCGGATATTACTATCACTCATTTCAAGTGTAATAAGATTCTTCGCACAAAATGTAATGGCACATATGGTAGTGGATATTCTTCCCAACTCAAAAACCTCGGTTCTTCGAAAGATAATCCAAAACTCCATGAATATTCAACATCGAAGGTTTTCTCCAATCGACTTGTAAATTTTAAGAAATATTAGATTACGTATCATCCGAAAAATACTAGCCCTCAATGTCATACTTTTCATCATGCTCACGTCCACAGACATGCATCGAATTGCCTCAATTGCCTATTAATAGCGAATCAAAGGAAAACAATTATCATTACCTAAAAAATGACCAAAAATATAATATAGAACAATTAAATATATCTGCTATTAGAAATATCCAATTAATAATGACATGGTGCTTTTTATTAAAAAAAAATTCTACAATTCATATTTCCCTAATAATAAATTAATTTTTAAAAACTCATCAACTTACAAACACACTCATATGTATACTTATATGCTATTGCATGTGCAGATATTGAAGCAGATATTCATTTAAAACACTTGGCATACATAATTTTCAATCTTCATTTAAAGAAAAAGGCATAACTAAGACTAACAACAAGGAAAATTATAATAATACATCAGAAAACGAGTATCCCTACGAATCTCATGCACAGAAGGCACTGCCTCCTTCCCTCTCCTTATTTTTTATTGGTTTTCAACTTTCATATAATTTTTTCCTCAAATAACATTTAGTTCTTTACTATTATAAGAGCATGCTCATGCGAGCGTATGTATATACTCCTTTACACTACACCAATTAGTAAGAGAAAAATCAATCTTGTCAATCATTTTATTCATCGCTTAATGAACAATAGTTGTAGACTAATTTTATCATTAAGAACAACACACATATCACACTTGTCCTAATTAATTTATATTTACTATTTAGGTGGATGAATAAATTACACCTCAATGCAATTTTAGTCATTTAAATCAAGAAAGGATCTCTTATAGGAATATCTAATTAAAGAACATAAAACAGAGAAACTTCAAGATAAATGTTGACACTTACCACCAAAGATTTTTACGAATAAAATACATATAGACAAACAAAATATCACAAGGACTCTGACAATGAAGAACATAATAATAATAACAAAAATTACAATAATAATAAACAAAATAAATCATTACCTCGCCTCGATTGAAAAAATCGGGAATGTCTTCATGCCGCCATAGTTGAATAGGGGTTTTAGAATTAGAGAGTAACTGGTTCCTGGCAATGTTAAGGCCAATTTTCTTAACAAGATCATGCAACACAACACAACCACCATCATCAAATGAAATGAGAGATTTCTCTCTAAGAACACTTATCTCAATAAGTGCAGAAGAGTCATATAATTGTCTTCTTAGGTTCAAAGAAACATAAATTCTTTCATTGATTAAGAATACTAGGTCAAGAAACACATTCTGTTGTTTCTTATCAAGTCCATCAAAACTATACTTCAACACATCAACAACCTCGTTGGGTGGATCTTTGTCTAGTTTTTCCAAAGCACTTTCCCACTCTTCTTTTTCTCTACCACAAAGAAAGCAACCCAACACTACCAAGGCTAATGGATTTCCTTGACAATATTTCACGAATGATTTTGATAACTCCATGTAACCTTCAGATGGTTCATGTTGCTTGAAAGCTTTCAAACTAAAGAGGTGAATGGCATCGTGGTAATCCATATCCGGAACATCATATGTTGCTTGGGTGGATCTTGGTTCAGTTTTTTCATATGCATTTTGAAGCACTCGCTTGTCTCTTGATGTAATAATAATTTTGCTTCCTTCTCCACACCAATAAATCACTTTGGTTAAATCTTCACCTATTTTTGCATTGTCCACATCATCAAGTATGATAAGAATTTTTTTGCGTCCAAGCCTCTTTTTCACATAAGTAGATTTGATGTCATAGATGCTAATGTCCTTATCTTTTAATACTTCTTTGAGGCAATTTTGCTGTAACTCATCCAAACTAATTCTTTTTAATTGCTCCTTAACATTTTCAATAAAGGAGAAAGCATCAAATTGAGCTCTCAACACTTGAAATATAGCTTTAGCAAGTGTGGTCTTACCAGCACCACCCATACCGCATATTCCCACAATGCGATCCTCAATTAGAAGGTTTTCAATATTTTTGATATGATAAGAAATACCAACGAGTCCTTCAAGATGATATAATGACTTGTTGTTCAACTTACTCGAAATGTCTTTGACAATCTCTTCAATAAGTTTGAATTTAGGCCTTGCACAACTGTTAATCAAAAGAAAAGGCATATTTAATAGGTAGAAAATAGAAATAAAGAAAAAAAAATTACAATAATTTGTTAGAATCCTAAAGATTAGTTAAGTAAATCCCCAAAATCAACTACAAACATAACATTTTTGAAGCTACCTGGTATTGTTGGAATCCCATCCAGATAGACTTGTAGATTGGATTAAAGCATCACTCCACTTTTGCAGTTTTTTTTGGGTTGTCCCTAAATCTTCGCTTCAATACATTAAATCCTTCTCCAAAACTCCCATTTTGTTTACGTATGTTTGAAGGATCCACATTATAAAAAATAGGTATCACATCCCTTCCAAATTTTTTCTTGCATTCCAATATGTGAACAAGTTCATCCATACACCATGTAGAAGAAGCATAATTCTCAGAGAAAATAATCATTGATATTTCTGATTCCTCTATTTTTCTCAAAAGAACTTCTGAGATTTGCTCTCCCTTGATGAGTTCATGATCCATAAAAGTGAGAATTCTTGCATCATCAAGTCCTTTGTAAAGATGACTTGCAAAATTGTGGCAAGTGTCTTCCCCTCTAAAGCTAAGGAACACATCATACTTGGTTGCAGGAGGAGAAGCTGTTTGAGTTAAAATCACATCATCTTGAGAACTACAAATAGAATAGAAACAAACCGTCAACAAATGTTAGGTTATATATAGGAGCAAATCAAACAAGAAAATAAGGAGTAAGAGGTTATTTAGAAGAAGGTAATTACCTATCAACAATAGCAACATGTTGGTTACCATTAAGCGAATGATATATGAATCGATAGCTTTGTAAATTGATAATCCCAAAAATAGAGCAACGACGCTTCTTTGCGCATCATTAAAGCAATGGTTGTGATAGCAATTTCTAGCTTCAACCTTCTGCAAACTGAAACTAAGGCCATAGAAAGTGCTAGCAAAAGTTTATTAGCTCTACGCGAGTAAGGTAGCTAGGGACAAGATTCAACACTAGAATAAACAAGAAATTAACAAAACTTTTCGCAGAATATATTTGTAATGAATTTATTAAGAAAAAAGGGAGTATCATTTCCCACTTCATCTATTCTTAAAATCAACTTCGAGAACAAAGAAAGAAAAAGATAACCTATTTTTTAATAGTTATTTAATATCTTATTATATTGATAAACTAATTTACTAAAAAAATTGGAATAGCATCACTAATAAACAACAAAAAATAATTCTCTACTAACAATAATAACAAACTCAAAATACATTTTCTTTGCTTTTTGCTTCTTCTTGGCTTTTCTTTTTTTTTTTTTTTAAAAAAAAAAAAAAAAACGATTTCCACCAAACTCAAAATAATAAAGCGGTCAAAAGTGGATTTTATTTTTTTAGAATACATTGCTACTTTTCCCCAAAACACTTACCTAAAAACTAATTATCAAACAATTTTTTTTTATCTTAACAACACAGACACACTCATGTGTGTGTGTGTGTATATGTTACCACATATTAAATTGTTATCTGAATATGACATGCAATAATTTTTGAAATAGATGAACCAAACCAACCGCGTAAAAGATGAAAAAGCCCGTTGAATTATAGGAACTTAAAAGTATAGAAAAGGATATCAAACCCCTCAAATTAAATATAGGCATTGTTCAATTCTGTTTTTTAAATTTTTTTATGTCTTATAGTAGTTTTCAGAAGTTATTTTTTAAAATAAATTTTGTTAGGGAAAAAAATCTTCATAATGGATTATTTCTAAAAAATCATATTTTAGAACAAAGCAAGTATGAAATCTTATAAGAAACAATTGTTCTCAACTTAATAAAAAATAAGGAAAAGGATTGTATGGCTAAATAATTTTTTATAGTAACTTATATCTTAGTATATTGATAAACTAATTTAATAAAAAATTTGAATAGCATGAATAATGTATAACCAAAACATTCTATAAAAAGACATCCTAGTTAAAATTTAAACTAAATAGACTTTATCCCACCGAAAGAGTATTTATGGATAACTAAACACAGCTTCAACACAAAATAGTAAAATGGATTCAACTTGTCAAAGTAACATGTGCATTTAACAATATATTTGCAAAATTGTTGATTATCTATAAAAGTCACAAAGGATTTAAAGGTTTTTGAAGGTAATAAAATATTGACAATGATTGATTTGAGACAAAGAAAAAAGGGGTAAAAACAGAGAAAGTTAGCATAGTTGAAGAATTTTTTCTCTGCACACAGACCCTAAGAACTTAGATAAAAATCTCAAAAAACCGTAAATAGAAGGGAAGAGGCAAGTGGAATAAAAAGAGAGAAGAAAGTAAGTATAAACCTGGATATGTGAAGGGAAGATAGTTCACAAAGATAGCAAAAATGTCAGGTTTGGGATCTGCAGAGACTTCCTCTTCTTCCAAACAGTTCTTAAACTAAATGAAGATTTGAGTCAATAGACCAAGTCCAGCCATAATGTTTGAAGTTTATGGGATTTTGTATTTCAGAAGTAAAATTATAAAAAATCTCAAATGATTAGAAGAAAACATAAAAATCTTTTGCAGAATTTTTCTGTGAAAAATGAAGGCAAAATAGAGGAAGGATGATGGATCCATGGGATGAAGCAACAGAGAAGAAGTAACCTGGATCGCTGAGTATGGAAGCGAAAAACAAAGATTTTCACAGGAAAGAAAAATGAAGGCGGAATAAAGGAGGATGATGGATCCATAGGATAAAGCAAGTAAAAGAGAAGAAATAACCTGCATCCATGTGGAGGGAAGCCACCGAAAGAAATAGCTCTCACAAGCAGAGGTCTGAAAAATGGCAGCTTCAGTATTTGCAGAGACTTGTTTTCTCCTCGGATTCAGAGATATAAACAAGTGAAGTCAAGTGGTCCCGCGTCTGTGGCTTTGGTGGATTGCCGTGTTGCTGACTTCCTTCATAGTACTTGCTCCGAACCGCCCCTTTGCTTATGGGGAAAATTCCAATATTAAGGCCGACTTGTTTGTGTATTATAATGGGTTAAGTACATCTTTGCCAAATCAGAGGTTGTCAAAAAATCTTAAATTTTTCCTCAAGGTTTTTTTTTTTTTTTCTCCAAAAAAAAAAAAGCAATGTCACTGCAAATGTTTCCAAATAGTAGCAATTTTCATTTGCCCCAACTAGGTTAAGTTTAACTATTAATTGACCAAATATGTTGAGTTGGTAATCTATATGACATCTACATCATATTTGTTTTGGGTTTAAGTGAAAAGTTCCCTAGAACTTTTCAAAGTTATGTTGTCTTAAAAGTTTTCAAATTATATCAATTTCACATCAACGGTTATCCATGGAGGTAAATTAGGAAAAAAAAATTAACAAATATAAAAATTATATCTTATATTTAGGACCATATCAATTCCTTAAATATATCTTATATTAAAGACAAGAGGAAATACCACTTAAATTCAAGGAGAGACTACAAGCTTGCACAAGAAGTTGGGATAATAATAATAAATAAAAAAATACATTTAATGCAAGGAGATTATATATATAATCATATAAAAACACTTGGAGTTATTTAAAAAGAAAAAAGAAAAAAAAACTTTGGAATTGTACATATCTTTGTCATCTGAAAATGAAGCCTTGTAGTTGGGGATGGATATTAGTTTGAATTTGGCATTCGTTGGATAGAAGAGTTCAACCTGCTTGACGTTGCATGGATACAGAACTTCCCCGAGACGCAAAGATTTTGGGTTCAAGCAATGAAAACCGAAAACTATTTTCATCCATTACATGCAAAATATTGCAATGCAGAATTAATATAAATTGTTCAATATTTTTTAAAAAAAATTAATATAATGTAAAATTTAATGTATCTTTACACAAGCAAATATTGATTCTAAGGCCATATTCCCCAAAAAAAATTTTGTTCATAAATTTTTTTAATTACTTAATATGAGTATACATTTGGCTCTCCCATATATTTATCCTAAAATCCGTCCCTGTAATACAGGAATTTTCCATGGTATTTTCAGTCAACTTTTTCTTTTTGGTCAACTCAATCAACTTTTCCCGAGAAATTATAACGAGGTATCAAGTAAGGGACTTAGGAAACACCATCCCAAATATAACTTTTTGATGTTTAAACGTGGTTATAGGTGATTTTAACTTTTGAATATGTTTGGAATAACTTTTTTTAAATTTGGCTTTTGAAAAGAAAGCAGTTTAAGTCATAAGCCAAAATTTCTTATTTTTAACTTTTCCACCATGGAAAGAGAAAAGTAACTAATGAAAGAAAAATGTTGTGTCCCACTTGTTTTTATTGAAATACTATTATGGTCCTTATTATAAATCCTTATTGATGAAATTTTATATAAAAATCATAACCATAAAATTTATTTGGTGAGAATTACTTAATAGTTTTTTATATAAAAATCATGATTTAGGTCATTTTCACCAATTAAATTTTCAATGGACTTTTCCTCAAGTTTCCTAAAAATTTTAAGTAGTTTAGTATTGTAAAATTTTTTCCAAAGAATACATTGCCTAATTTTATTTTTATAAAATTATCTTTTTTTTTCTCAGTCTTCTACTTTTAAACTTGTTTTTCCATTATTCACCTAAACAAGTTTATGTATTTTTCACACACACACAATATATATGCATTATTTAATAAGATCCACGTCGTTTCAGTCATTTTACATCTAAAGTTACTTTTTAAAATAATCATCCAAACACGTCTGAATTTTTTTTAAAAAAACAAACCACTCATGCTATTGTCAATCCAAATATAAATCACGTTATTGACTTTTACCCAATCTTAAGTTTGCAAAAATTAGATTATTAAAAAGTCACTTTTGTTATCATCATTTCAAACACACACTTAATTCTCCATAAGTGCTCATAACAACTGAAGAATACGTAAGGGTTTGTTTGGCATGGTTGTGAAGAGCACAGGAGCCCAGTGAAATTGGGAGAAAAAAAAAACATTGTAGGGTAATATAGGTGTTTGAAAAGAAGTGATTTTTGTGGCTGATGGACTTATATAGAAAAAGTAACTTTTTTGTAAAAGCCAAAAATCTTCTGGGCGTCACCGTTGCACAGTGCCGATAAATTCCGCTATTGCCCTTGTATTGGCACGTAACTACGGAAATGATATGTGTAGTGTTGTGCGCGTTGATGCCCATGTGAATCAATTTTTCGGATGCAGAAAAACAGGAAATGCCCATCTAGCTATCGAAATTACTTTTTTTATCCCTCCTACAGTTTGTCATGTGAAAATAATTATTTTGCAGTTACTTGTTTAAGGAAAAAATGCCAAATATAAATTAACTTTTTTTTAGCACTTTATTGTTTTTTGTTTTTTAAACAATAATTTAAATTTTTTATTAAATTTAAATTTTTATCTTCTATTATCATATAATATACAACTAATATATATGTATGTGCACATATACGAGTCAGTGTGTGTAGTATTTAATAACATTTATGTCTTTTTCATGTAAACTGACTTTTCAAACAAGAGCCCATATGGAAAAAACTTACTTCTGCTACCGCTATCCTAAACGCGAATCACATTTACAATTTGATGTTTATCCTATCTTACTTCTGCAAAAGTCGATTGAAAATAAGTCACTTTTACCTCCGTTATTTCAAATATTATTGAGCATTCTCAATAATTAAGTTGCTTATCTAGGAACTCACTCTTGGTTATGCTATATCGAACAACCTTTGATCTTATACTTGACTATTGTCTACTCCCCTTCGCCTCACCGGTGAAAGCGGAAACAGAAAACGTCTTTGATAAGCCAGAGGGATTGGCAAACGTGATCTTACTGGAATCGTCACTGTCGATCGAGATATCCGCGATCACTCCGGTCACTCGCCGCATCCGGTGCTCCTCCACGAATGCCGTCACCTCCAGTCCGTATAAAATGACGTGTCCGATGTTGTCGAATTAGTGCTCCTTCTTCCGCCTTTGCTTCAGCCACATGAATTCCGTGACATGGTTGTGCCCTACCTCCTCGATGTTGTCAAAGGGAAGCAAGCCTTCTAGGAGGATAAATTCACCGAGAAGTTTGTGCAACTTCTTCTTGCAGATGGATTCTCCATGGTAGATCTCAGCTTGATCTCTGTGACGCGCTATGTATTGGCTCGTCATTTTAAATTTGAATTTCACAAAATGAGAATAAAAATGTAATTTGGGTGTGAAAATGAATTGATTGATTGAGGAATTTCAGTTACGGTTTCAGGAATTTTGGGAGGTGAGCTAATAATTGTCCATAGCCAAACGAAGATTGCAAATTGGATAAAATGTCGAACGCTGAAGTAAGGATGCGAACACGACGTGACTATTTTTGGAATGTTGGTGATTATAGGAAAAGTCGATCACATGGATGATGAAAAACTAGTCAACGATTCTTCCTTAGTCCTAACAAGTAACAAGGCACAGATAAAATGCAATTCTTTTCAAAACAGACTTTGAACATGACTTTAAGGTAATTAAACTTGGATTGGACATTGTGTGATGACTTGATTGAATTAAAAATTACTTTCTGGACTAGAATGGATGTTTGCAACATTGCAAGAGCTTTACGGTTTGTTTATGTAAATGTATAGAACCGATAAGTGCTTGTTTGGATTAGTAGTTCGAAGCCCAATCAAACTTTTCAATCCTAATGTGAAGGTTTACTAGATAAATATGTGATTGTCTCAGTTTACGTCATCGTAGTTATATAAAATGAGTCATTCAACAAACTTTCTCAATTAAGTGAAGGGTTAAGAGGAAAAAATACATATATGCGTTTTCTAGAGGAGCGTCCAATACCAAGTGCTTTTATTAGGTGTAAAAGTGCACACATAGTTACAAATTAGGTTCAAAAATACAGTTTAACCGTTAAATTTTTTTTTTTTTTTTTTTTTTTTGCTAATTGAATGATGACGTGGCTTTCAAGGTGCAAAAATATACATGTGGTTTGGCTAAAAAAGCGTCCAACACCAAGTGCTTTTTTTTATGTGCAAAAATACCGTTTGACTGCTAGAATATCTTTTTACTATCATTCAGTATTTTAAAGTATCTTTGTATCAATCAAGTACCATGAAATATTCTTTTAAGATCATGAAGTATTTTTTCGCATACCAAATACCCTCAAATATTTTTTTAAGTACCATTCAGTATCATGAAGTATCTTTTTAGTACCGGTCAGTATTTTGAAGTATTTTTTTAGTATCAGATAGTATCCCGGAATATCTTTTCAAGATCCTAAGATAATTTTTCAAGATTGTGAAGTATTTTTTTAGTATCCTGAAGTATCTTTTTTATACCCGCAAAGATCTTGGAATATTTTTTTAGTACTACACAAGATCTTGAAGTATTTGTTTAGTACCATCAACATCTTGAAATCCTATATTTCGTGATACTGACCGGTACTATTTTTTCACACGCTTTCTTTAAAAGCCACATCATCATCCAATTAGAAAAAAATAATAATAATAAACTTAACGGTCAAACGATATTTTTACACCTAAAAAAAAACACTTGGTGTTTGACGGAATTTTTCAGTGAATATAGCTTATATGGGTTAAGAGAAGATGATAGGATCTGATGATTAACCCACCACAAGGTTAGTTCAATGGTACTAGCTAGACTTTGAGTCGGGACGGAATTTCTCAACACCTTTGAAGGGGGTCTACCTGACTATAGGCTAGAAATTCAATTTGGATTAGTCGTATAACTAATAGCCCCACAATTACCACATGTGAAAAAAAAAAAAAAAAAAGATCGCAAAAAGAAGTAGGGAATTTGTGATGGATTTACAATGAAAAATGTGAATCCAAAAGCTTGAATTAGTTGTGTGTCTGTCGCAAAGTCTTTTAAATTTATAATTATTCTATAAAATATCCCCATTAATCATACAAATTAAATAACAATGAAAATTCAATTTTTGTTTGCCCCATCTAATGAAAATCTTTTAGACCGGTAGTTATCAAAAGAAGGTCTTAAAAGTTTACCTTTTAAACTGGTTCTTTGTAACATCTGATCTTAAAAGCAACACATTTTTTTTTTTAAAAAAAATTTAGACTTGTTATTTATAAAATCCGGTCTTAAAAATAATAGATATTTTTTATTAAAAAATTTAGACCAATTCTTTGTAACATCCGGTTTAAAAAGTGTTCTTTATATTTATGAAATCGCTTGACCATACTTTTTAGACTGGATCCTCTATAATCCGGCCTAAAAAGTGCTCTTTCTATTTACAAAAATGCCACCGATCATACTTTTTATACTGTATCCTCTATATTCCGGTCTAAAAATTTATTGATATTTATGAAACTATCACAGGTCATATTTTTAAGACCGGAGCCTCGCAATACTCCGGTATAAATGAGACGGTCTTAAAACCCTTTTTTGTACCGATGAAAGTGAGGATATTTTTGAAAGAAAGACTTTGGCAAGGGTAATCGGGTAAGGTCCCGTGAGGTAGGTCTGCGTTGGTGATTATAGGAAAAGTCGGTCACATTGTTGATGAAAAACCAATAAAAAATTCATCCCAAGTCCTAACAAGGCACAGATACAGATAGAATGCAATTCTTTTTTAAACAGACTTTGAACATGACTTTCAGGTAATTAAACTTGGACTGGTCGTTGTGTGATGACTTGATTGAATTAAAAATTACTTTCTGGACTGAAATTGATGTTTGCAACTTTGCAATAGCCTTACGATTTGTTTTTATAAATTTATAGAACCGATAAGTGCTTGTTTGTTTGGATTAGTATTTCAAAGCGCCCCAATCTCACTTTTAATTCATTCATAATTTGATGGTTTACAAGATAAATATTTGATTGTCTCAGTTTATGTCATCGTACTTATATAAAATGAGTCATTCAACAAACTTTCTCAATGAAGTGAATAAAGCTTATATGGGTTAAGAGAAGATGATAGGATTTGATAATTAACCAACCACTAGGTTAGTTCAATGGTACTAGCTTGACTTTCAGCCCCGAGATGGAATTTCTCAACACCTTCCTGACTATAGGCTAGAAATTCAATTTGGATAAGTCATGTAATTAATAGCCCCACATTTACCACATGTGAAAAAAAGAAGAAAATAATAATAATAAAAAGGTAGGGAATTTGTGATGGATTTACGATGAAAATGTGAATCCAAAATCTTGAATTAGTTGTGTCTCTGTCGTAAAGTCCGGACTATCTCATATTAGTGGTATAAGAGTAATTGGGGGTTGGATTTTATTCTAAATATAAAACTTCAACAATCAATTTTATGTCCTAAATTTATAATTGTTCCATAAAATATCCCTATTAATCGTAGATTTGGGGCTTTTCTCAAGAATAGTCATGATTAAAGATGATATTTGAAGAAAATCAATATATATTTGTTGTGAATAACTAACATAACTAATTTTTTTAATTTACTTATAAATTAGTCAACTAGTTCTTATATTAATTGTTCTGGTATAGAACACAGATGTCCAACCAAGGGCTGGTATATTGATCTTGGATGGTAAGGCCCTGCCTGAATATCTATGGAGGAGATAATTAGGAGAGCGTGGGATCACCGTACACGACAAAGGGGTGGTGTGTGTCCACAGTGAGACTGTATGTAAATAATTTAGGTTAGAATGTGTGCACCTTGTTACCTGTCCTCTGTATTTATAGGGGTGTCTGGTGCGATATCCGGGGCACGCCATTAATGGGGCACGCCATTAATGGGGTGCGCCATTAATGGGGCGAATATCCGGGGTATGCCATTAGTGGGGCGTGCCATTAATGGGGCGAGTATCTCGGAAGGCCGTTACGATATGGGTAGATCTTGCCTAGCCGAGATTTCCGGATCTCCCCTTATGATTAGCGGATCATGCCTCCTGGCCCCGTTTGGGCCGCGCCATGGACTTGGGGGCTTTTGGGCCGGTCCGTAACAGTTGCCCCCCAGCTTGGCTATTCAGGCTTCTGGGCGGCCGAGGTGTGTAATGCCCTCGGCCCCGGTTTAGGTCCGGGGCTTATGCTTCATCCGAACCGGCTTCTAACGCCGTGGCATATCCGTGTTGTGACAGTCTGGGTGGTGCCCTAGGTCATGCCTGACCGAGAAGTCTCGAACGGCCTCGGACTTACGTAATTAGCCCCCTGTTCGTGGGTAAGTCATTTGGCATTCTTTCCGTAGGCGTCATCATTGTTGCTTTACACTTGGCTTGCCCTGATTGGAAAGAGCTTGCAGCCGTCGCGCCCTCTCGAGTCCCGATTTGTGTGCACATTTAATGCTCCTACGTCATTCTGTGCATTTCCCATCGTGTCTGGGTTCAAAGACCGAATTACCCCCGGCGTTCCCTTTCCTTGTCACATATATGAAGTAAGTATTTTGCGTTTGCCTCCTCACTTTTTCCCGCTATAACCTCTCTGTGAATTTGCTATAGGTTTGTAGAATCATCTCCTCTGCCAAAACTCCATTGTTCTCCATTTCCATCATTCGAGTTTCCCTCTCCTTACTCATATAGGTATTTTCCTTATTCTTCTTTACTCTTTTACGGCGTACTTCTTACCGATTATATATCCTTTGGTTCCTTATCTGCGTTCCTACTCCTTTTCCTTTCTGGTTTTCTGAGTATCCATTTGAGACCATTTTCTGGGTTTTGCTTGCTTTTGGCACATCCGCGTTTGTACTTGCCTCTCTTTCGACCTAAGACCTTTAGCTCTTAGGTTTTAGTTCCTCCCTGATGGATAGAGATAGGCATTTTCCTAAACCCAGATCAATGCTAACCCCTGAGGAAGAGGAGTTTCTTCGCACTCGCTTCCCGCGAGCTTCTTATTGGGTTCTTGGAACCGAGCTTCCGGAAGCGGAGAGGTCAGCCCCTTTACTCCGAGGCGTGTTCGGTCACTCGGGACGAATCGGGCCCCAACCCGTTCTTCGCTAGAGTTCGTCTCCTTCTCCCGTCCGATCTTCTCGCGCACAACGTTCCTATCTTATCGCCGCACACGCCGGGGTTGGTTCCTTTACCGGCTCCCGGTCTCGGCCTTATTGGCCCAACCGCTCAACTTCGCGAGGTCCACCTTCGTGAGCTCGGATCCTTATCCCGATGATTACCTCGCCCCTCGCTAGGGCTCGCTTGGCCGAGGGTGCATTCCACATTGCGCACGGCGGAGACTCCAGAGCCTCCTCGATTCTTGGTTCTTGCCGGCATCGGCAACCTTCGGGCCTTTCTTCTGGCATACCCTTTCGTCCTAGTCCACCATCTGTTTTGCCTTCTAACATGCTTTTACCGGTATTTCCAACTCGCTAATTTCATTTTATGTTGCATATAGGTTAATGGCTCCGAAATCTACGCCCTCCAAGCGAAGGACCGAGGCGAGGAATCGGACTCTTCTAGTCCTCCCGAGGCTCGTGTCGTAGGTTTCCTGGGTGTCCCATGAGGTCTTGAAGACCCGGTCATCGATGTCGGATACCGACATTGCACGCTTGGATCTACCCGCCATGGAGGGGTGCGTTACACGCCGCCCGGAGGCCGACGAGCCTATTTGTGCGGAATGGGAAGTAGGCAGTCCCAACTTCTTTTTCTTTTACCGGGATTACCTTACTCGGGTCGGTGTTTGCTTCCCTTTCACCCATTTCCAGACTTGCCTCGTCTCAACTTCATCCGAACGGGTGGGCTTATCTTGTTGCGTTCGAGCAACTGTGTCGCTCCTTCCCAGTTCCGATTCCCTGCTCAACCAATCTCTTCTTCTATTACTTCGGCCCCTTTACCCCCGGCTCCCAAAAGAAAGCGACAAGCTAAAAGGGTTGGTATCTCTCCGCGTCAATCCAGATCGGAAGCTCATGAAGCCCTTCTCCGATTCGTTTAAGCGGTTTAAAAGTGCGTTCTTCAAGGTTGTCGTCGTGCCTGGTAAACAAACCTGGTTTTTGAAGAGTGACGTTTTCCTCTATATTGGATGGAAAGTCATCATAAAGCTGCTCCCTCATCCTTCCAAATTTTGAAAGATGACCTCCTGCGGAGACAGCCCCTTATGTGCCTAGGTTGGACGCCTACGTGGAGAAGTATGGCGTCCGTGCGGCCTTTTTTCATTTCCTAGGAGGGATCTAGGCCAATCCCCTCTACTTGTAGGGTCCCTCCTTTGCAATGTTATTTGTCTTTCAGTAAACTTTTGTATTTTGTTGGAGTAATTTGTGTTTATTCCTGACTTCCCTTTACTTGTCCTTTTCAGCTCAAGACATGAGGGCTCTTCCCGGTTACTTGACGAAAGTGAATCCGGCCGTGGCATCACCGAATCGTCGGGCTCGGAAACGGGCCGTCCCTGTCGAAAGTGCTGCGCCCGAGGCTACTACCTCTGTTGTTACAAAGAAGACTAAGGGGGTGACCAATAAACTGGACGTCACGTTCCATCCATCCCTCCGGCCATCTCGGAAGTTGTTTCCCAAACTCCGGGGGGAAACAGTAGTTGTCTCGTAGGGCGAAATCGTGTCTCCGCTATCGCGACTACTCCTTCGGCTCCGGTTCTCCAGGCACCTTTGCCAACTCCGCCTCCTCCACCCCCTTCTACCGGGTCATCACGTCCTTCTTCTGTGCTTCCTCGCGGCTTCATATGGGATAAGGGGGTGACCAATAAACTGGACGTCACGTTCCTTCCTCCCCGAGAATTTATGGAGAGCCGGCCCTTGTCCCCGCCTAGCGTTGATGAGGTGTATGCAGCGCAACGGTATTTATGCAAATCTGTTGGGCTGCTTCAAGCATATATTCTCGTGAGGGAGAAGTATTATTTGGTGGATGCGTAGAATAAACGCCCGAGAGCGTCTCGGGAAGAGGTGGCGGCCAAGCAAAAGGCTCTGGAGGAGGCCGTGTCAACGAAAAAGACCTTGGCTGAGTCTGAGGCCAGGCTGCACATTTTGGAAGAGAAGCTGGATGCCGCCCGGACCGAGCGGGATGCTTCTAAGACCGCGGTCGTGAAGATGGATAAAGAACTTCTACAGGCACGAGAAGGGGCGGAGAAGTCGGCCTCCAAGTGTTCCCGGGCCCAGAAAGCGCTGGGCGAGAGTCTTGAGGCGGTGAAAGCCCTTCAGAAGCAACGTGATATGCTGTCCTCTAAGCTTTCAACAACCGAGGAGACCCTCGCCGTAGCACAGCAGGCGCGCTTGGAGTCCGAAGAGCTCTTAAAGCAGACTGCCAAAGATTGCTTTGACAATGCTCTGGAGCAGATCCAGTTCTTGAATCCGACGACTAAGCTTAACCTGGACGGCTATGATTTTTACGCCTTTGTCGAGGACGGAGTCTTAGTTCCGTATCAATCTCCTTCCGGCAATGCGTCCCGATTTGAAGAAGAGGGAGGAGAGTCGGATGCGGAGAGCGAGGCAACAAAGGGATATCATGAGGCCGGCCCGTCTAGTTAATTTTTACTTCGTTCTTCAGTGGGCGTCTGTGCCTCTTTATTTTGAACATTTCCGGCCTTTGTGCCATTATGTACATATTTTTATGACTATGGATGAATTATTTATTCACCCTTCTGCCATTTTGTAAATTCCATAATTGAAATTTATTGACTGTAGTAGATACGAGTCGTTTACTCGACCAACACCGAGGTGTGGAAGGGTGGGGCAGGGTTGTTTAACCTCTGGGGGTGTTAACTTAACCGCACTACCTCGTTCCGGCTTGACTAGTCGGGAAAGTTGATAGAAACCAAATTAAGGGCGAGGCCGTCACATGTCAACCGAGGTGTCTATTACCTCAAATCTAACATTTTGACTTGATCAGAGTCGGAATGACAGCCTGCTTTCTTAAATCGGGCGAGCGTTGACGCGTCAATTTCGCGAAGGCCACGTATGGCATTTTCACCGAGCTCTTACCAATGCACGTCGGAGTACAACGGCCGGTGTCCTACATCTAGATGTTTTTATGTTGATGACCGGGTGTAAGTACCTCGATGTCAGGTTTTGGACCGGGCTCGATGGCCTCGGTTTCACGCTTAAGTAATTGTGCACATTGATGAATTTCCTTGATGGATTCCTTCATTAAATAAAACAGCTCTAAAGATCTTACAAATGGTCATGAATTATTCGATGCAAAATAAAGAACAATTGGAGAAACATAAGGAAAAGTAAGAAATAACCGAACAAGTAGCCTCGTCTACGGGGACGAGCCTAGACCTAGGCTGTAATAGATCTTTAGCTTGTCGGCGTTCCATGTCCTCTTAACCGGCTTCTTTGCCGGGGTTTTGAGAACATATGCCCCAAAGATCGAGTTTTTCTTTAACCCGATAGGGGCCTTCCCAATTTACCGCGAGTTTTCCGTCTCGGGAATTCTTGTTTCCGATGTCGGCCCGCCGAAGTACAAGGTTACCTCGGTTAAAGGATCGTGGTCGAACCTTCCGATTATACTTTGCCGCGAGTAGCCGCTTTGCGGCAAGTTCCCAAAGAATGTCTTTGTGATTCGGATCTCATCAATTAGGTCCGTGTGTCCTTTAGGGCGTTGTCATTTGACGCCCGCCCATCCCGTCCAACTCGATCTTTCTCCATGATGGCTGCCCGATTTCAACCGGATCATTGCTTCACATCCATAGGTCAGCCGGAATGGGGTTTCTGGGTCGAGGACCGCACACTCGTCCCGTAGCCCCATAGAACGCCGTGGAGCTGTTCGGTCCAGTTGAGTCGCCTTTAACATGTGTTTCTTTAACCCGTCGAGAATGATCTTATTAGCCGACTCGGCTCCGGCCGTTAGATTGCGGGTGTTCGACGGAGGAGAAGTGTTGCTGGATGTCCAAGTTGGACATTAAGGCCTAGAATCTATGGTCCGTGAACTGGGTCCCATTATCGGTGACGATTTCAGCAGGTATCCCGAATCGAGCAAAGATGTTATGATGAATGAATCTCATAATTCGAGACGAGGTGATCGTAGTCAATGTCTCCACTTCAATCCATTTGGTGAAATAGTCTACGGCGACGATGAGCCATTTGAGCTGTCCAGGTGCCGGCTTGAATGGTCCGAGGATGTCCATTCCCCATTTATAGAAGGGCCAGGGGGCCGGCATCCCTTTTAACTCCGTCGGTGGTGGCCATAGGATCCCGGCGTGTTTCTGGCAACTGTCGCACCGCTTGGCGACTTCCATGGCATCGTGCTTCATGGTAGGCCAATAATATCCAGCGCGTAATGCCTTCCTTGCCAAAGCCTTGCCCCCATGTGTTGGCCGTTGCATCCCTCATGTATCTCGGTCAACACGTACCTTGCTTCGCACTCACCCAGGCATCGCATCATCGGACAGTGCACTCCTTTTCTGTACAGCTGATCATCAACCATGGTGTAGATGGCAGCTTCTCTGATCAGCTTTTTTGCTGCTGTGGAATCTGTTGGGATGATCCCCCTTTCGAGGTAATCTTCAATTGGCTTTCTCCAGTCCATGGCGGACGAGATAGTCATGACGCACGTGGGCTCGGCTAGATTCAGTTGGATCACAGTTCTATGACTCCCCGGACCTTTGGTACTTGCTAGTTTGGAGAGGATATCGGCCCTGGTATTCTCTTCTCTCGGGATATGAGCAACGATTACTTCTTCGAACTCGGTAATTACTTCTTTTGCTCTGTTCAAGTACTTAGCCAACAAGGGACATTTTGCTTGATAGCTGCCATCGATCTGTGCGGCGACAAGTTGTGAGTCAGTGAACACCTTAACTCGCCGCGCACCGTTCTCTTTTGCTTGGAACAATCCGGCTAGGAGGGCCTCGTACTCGGCCTGGTTATTGGAGGTCGGGAATTCCAACTAGAGGGAATGCTCAGTAGCGACCCCTTCGGGGCTCTCAACGATTAGTCCTGCTCCACTGCCTTTTGGATTGGAAGATCCATATACAAATACCTTCCATAATTCCTCGCTAGCCATAATCGGAGTCAACTCTCTGATGAAATCGGCCAATGCTTGCGATTTGATCGCATGTCGGGCTTCAAAAGTGATGTCGAACTCGGACAGTTCAATTGCCCAACTTGTCATTCGCCCTGCCAGGTTGGGTTTGTGCAAAATCTGCCGGATTGGCTGGCTGGTCCGGACTACTATCTGGTGTCCCTGAAAGTATGGTCAAAGCCGTCTCGCAGTCGTGAGTAATGCGAACGCCATCTTTTCCAGCTTCTGATATCTGAGCTCAGCGTTTTGTAACGCTTTGCTCACAAAGCATATGGGTGTCTGTCCGGTCTCGGTTTCTCTGACCAAGGCGGCATTTACCGCCTCTCTCCCACAGAGGGTACAAGAACAAGGTCTCCCCTTGCTCGGCTTCGTCGACGGAGGGGTTGCCAAACATCGTTTAATTTCTTCAAAGGCTGCTTTACAATCTGAATTCCATCCTCCATGAGTTTCTTTCTTCAATAATTTAAATAAAGGTAACACCTTCTCGGCCGATCCGAGTAAGAATCTTGTCGGGCGGCCAAGCGACCTGTTTAATTGCTAATCGGGCCGAACTTCCTTCTTTGAGTTTGGGACTTGCATGTCTAGCACGGCCTTGCATTTGTCAGGGTTAGCCTCAATCCCTCGATTGGTCAGCATAAAACCTAGGAACTTCCCGGCGGGGACTCCGAAAACACATTTGGCCGGATTCAACCTGATTTGATGTCGTCTTAATTTTTCAAATGTCTGTTCTAGGTCCCGATATGCTCCTCCTGGTTGTTTTGACTTCACGATCATGTCGTCTATATAGACCTCCACATTTCGCCCGATTTGGTCCTCAAAGACGCGGTTCATCATTCGCCGGTACGTTGCTCCCAAGCATTCTTCAATCCAAATGGCATGACGTTGTAGCAATAGTTAGCCTTGTCGGTCATGAAGGCGGTCTTCTCTTGGTCCTCTCGGGTGCATGGCAATCTCGATTGTAGCCGGAGTAAGCGTCCATAAAGGAAAGCAACTGTACCCGACCAGCTTATCAACGAGTTGATCAATGTTAGGCATAAGGTAGGAGTCCTTTGGACACGCTTTATTCAGATTGGTGTAGTCGCCAAGCACACCCTCCATTTGCCGGTTGGTTGTAACACCATGACCACATTCGAGAGCCAAGTTGTGTATTGTACTTCTCGATGAATCCAAAGGCAAGGAGCTCTTCAATGTGACTTTCAAGGGCTTTCTGCCTGTCGTCTGAGATATTCCTCTTCTTCTGGGCCATTGGCTTTGACAGAGATTTGCCGTAATCTCCCAAAATAACCAGATTAGAAAAGGATTTGCAAGATAATGTAACTGGGTCGTTTCCCAATGAATTCACAAATCGGTTTAATTTGAACAAAGAAGAAAACGAAACAAAGATAAAATCGGGGCTTTTGATTCAAGAGATTGAAAACGGAATTATGCGTAAAACAAAACGAAATAACACAGTTAAACGAAGCGAGGATTAAAGGATTAACCCACGATTTCGGATTCACCCACTACCCTTCCTCGAACGAAACAGGTTTATAATCGAACTCGTAATCGACTCTAGACAAACCGAAATCTCGCATTTGTCTAGAAGTTTCCTCAATCAACAATCATTCAGAATTTGTTCGAATCGGTGGCGCACCTGCCGTGCGGTAGCACGTAAATACTTTAACCCAATCCAACTTCATCCTTGGGAAATATCGATTTGGGTTTTTGATTAAAAACCCAATCCGAACCAAAAATCAAATCGATTAAGGGATACGAAATGAGTTAGACGGTTACCGATTAGGCGCGAATCCTCTGGATAGTGGATGGGACCCTCATTGTGGATCAATCTTAGAAATTTAGCCGAACATAATTAAGAAAGACGAAAAATGATGAAGAACGTGAAGAACATTGTAGAGAATTTGAAAACTACTATTTTGATCCTCTCGAATTCTAAAAACGTGAATGAGAGTGTGTTTGTGGCTGCTGCCTCACTTAACCTAAAATGGCAAAACGAAATGGGGCTCCAATCCACAAGTCGGACCCGAACGAAAATAAAATAAAATGGGCTTTAATTACAAAATTCGAGCCCAAAAATACATATGACTTCGGATCCAAAATCAACCGCCCTCTTGTCCGAATTTGCTCTTCATGTCTTCATAACAATTGTAGCTCTCTAAATCATCTGAAATATGAGACAAAAATGAGGCAAATCCGATATCTGGTTCAAGATTTATGGTAAAAATGGTGAAGCAATGTAAAACTGGAATTTATTATTAAATAATGGCTAAAATATAATAAAAGGTCCAAGGCCCAAATAAGTATAAAAGCCATTATTTATTAGCTAAAGAGTCCTAAATTATAAATTAAGAGACAAAAAGTAGTGTATGAAATATTCAATTATCAGGCTTCGACCCCGGCCATATGGCGAGTTTGTGGCAACAAAAGTGTGGGTCGATCCTGTATTTCGGGCGACGTCCGTGCGAAGACGTCCTGATTTTGTCTTAAGAACTTGATCAGTCGCGCTTTTAAGTCTGCGCTCATGTCTCTGCCCACTTTAGTTGTCTTGGAGGGATCCGTCCCGAGGGTTAATTCCTCCAGCTCCCCTTCCGGCTCTGGGCGTGGATTTTCTGGTTCACGGAGATCCAGCTCTACCATATTAACCGACTGCCAGGGCCGCCCCTCATTTCTGACTTGGGTCATTACCTCGTTGGTTCGGAGCCGCGGCGGGGATGACGGTCCTTCCTCCTCGACTCGGAGAGTCTCAAAGTAACATTGCCGTGACACTTTCTGGTCCCCGGACACTTCAACCACCTGATTCTTATCGTTGATCATTTTCGCTTCGGTGCTTAGTGGATGCTAGCATGTCCCAATTGTGTATAGTGGGCCGGCCCAATATAATATTGTAGGGAGAGCGGAAGTCGGCCACTACGAACCTTACACGTTCTGACTTGAAAGCTTCCTTGGTTCCTAGTGTCAATCTGAGTTCAATATATCCTTTTGGGAAGGAACGCTCTCCATTGAACCTGATTAGGGTGGATTTGCACGGCTTTAGGTCTTCAACATCGAGGTGCATCCTTTGGTATGCGTCCCAGCTTATGATGTCGGCCGAACTCCCTGCATCCACGAAGATCCGTTTGACTCGGCAATTTACTACGATTCCGGTGATGACCATTCCGTCCTGGTGGCCGGGAATAACATCCTTGAGCTCCTCGTCTGTGAAGACTAATGGGGGTGGTTTCAGTTTCGATGAGCCGCCTTTAAACTTTGGTATATCTTTTATTGTCAGCACCTCCCGCAGGTATTTCTTGCGCTGGCTTATCGTATCTCCACCTCCTCCGAATCCGCCGCTGATGCCATTGCATTGGAGATCAGTCTCTGGAAAACCGTTGACAGGGCCATTTTTCCGCTTCTTCTCAGGTTGCCAAGTGTCCGTAGCTGGACTCCTGCTTCGGCGACCACTATTCCGCCTGCTTGTCTTCCCTTGAGTTTTGATGACGTATTGGTGAAGTTTCCCTTCTCTCACAAACTTTTCAATAGCATCCCTGAGTTCATAACACTCGTCGGTGGTATGACCGGAGCAGTCGTGGAAAGTGAAAAATTTTCCCCGATCTGTAGTGGATTGATTTCGGATAGGCCTCGGCTTGGCGACCCTTTTCATCTCGGTTTGAGCTATGTCCTTTCATAACTGCGAATGCGGAACATTTAGGGGGTGTAGTTGCCATACTTCGCCTTATTATCCGTCCTCTCTTGTCGAGTCGGCTCTCGCGCGTCCGCAAGGTTCCGACTTCGCTTGTTCATCGGATCCCTTCTTTCGGCGAGGAATTCTGGCCTTCTCGGGTTCGTCTGCATTGGCAATTTCCATCTCGCCGACATCTAGGTACTTCTTTGCTTCGGTGTAGAATTCCATCAATGAATAGACCCGATTCTTGCACAGATGTCTGGCCAGGCGTGTCGTTGGTTCCAGACCGTTGACCAGACAATGTACATGGACCTCTTCAGATAATGAGCGTACCTACATTGCCGTGTCTCTGAACCAATCCAGGTACTTCTGCAGCGTTTAACCTTTCTTTTGTTTTACCTTACTCAAAGTGAACTGAGATTTTGGTTGTTTCTTCTTTGGTGGCAAAGTGCAATTCAAATTTGCGCCCAAGGTCTTCAAAGTTCCGAATGGAATTATTGGGTAATAAACTCAACCATTTGTGGGCCGGTCCGGTTAACGTGGCCGAGAAGAGTCGTAAGATGACCAGACCTTCTATTGACCTGACCCACATCAGCTTTTCGAATATCTCCAGGTGGTGACATGGATCCTGGGTCCCATCGTACTTGCGAAGATAGGCTAGGTCAAAATTCTTCGGGTAGGGGGCCGTGGCCGTTGCATGGGAGAATGGGGTCCCATCAGAGCCAGCCAAGTACTTCATCCTATATTGCCGTGGTGACCCCCGTGTCCGAGGCGTCGTGATTTTCTCTCGAAGCTCATCCGAGTCCTGATCCACGTCGAGGTCTCGGTCTTCATAATCATCACGGCTTCGGTCTTTATAACCGTCTTGGCGGTCTTCTCGGCCTCGGTCTTACGCATCCCGATCCGCAATTGTCTCTCCTTCTTCCTTGTGGGTCGACCGGGCGTTCTCGCTCCTTTCTCGCTTCCCCTTTTTCCCGTCGCGGCCCGTCGATTTGACTGACGGGCGCTACGCGGACTCTTCGTCCGTGCGTACAACCTCCTTTCCCTTCCGAGAGCTTCTCGAGTTCCGTGTTGAAACATGTTTTCAAGCTTTTCCTCGATCATTAACTCCGAGCATGAAAATCCTCTTGCCGTTGGAGGTGATCTAGTTTTTCCTTGTTTTCGAACCTCTGAAGCATCGACTCTTGAGTTCTCCTTAAAATGTGGACGTCGATGTCTAGTACCTGACCGTCTAGAGCCGGGGCTTTCGGGGCTTGGACTCTTCGCGGCTCTTCTTGCGAAGGTTCGTCGTTTGAAGGAGATGTGCTCTCCGTGTCAGTAACGTAACCCTCCGAGTCTTTTCTCGTGGAGGTTGATCGTAAGTCAGGGTTGACTCGACCCGCCCGAGGTTGATTTGGTGGTAAATTGCTTCCATCATGCGGCCGGTCTAACTGCCGGCTTTGCCTCGTGGCTTCCGGTGTTTGCCATTAGTGGTCACGGGATAGAAATTTAAGGTTCCCCACGACGGCGCCAATGTTCTCGTATAGAACACGATGTCCGGCCCAAGGGCTGGTATATTGATCTTTGATGGTAAGGCCCTGCCTGAATATCTATGGAGGAGATAATCAGGAGAGCGTGGGATCACCGTACACGACAAAGGGGTGGTGTGTGTGCACAGTGAGACTGTATGTAAATAGTCTAGGTTAGAATGTGTGCACCTTGTTACCTGTCCTCTGTATTTATAGGGGTGTCTGGTGCGATATCCGGGGCACGCCATTAATAGGGTGCGCCATTAATGGGGCGAATATCCGGGGTACGCCATTAATGGGGCGTGCCATTAATGGGGCGAGTATCTCGGAAGGCCGTTACGATATGGGTAGATCTTGCCTAGCCAAGATTTCCGGATCTCCCCCTATGATCAGCGGATCATGCCTCCTGGCCCCGTTTGGGCCGCGCCATGGACTTGGGGGCTTTTGGGCTGGTCCGTAACATTAATTATTAGAGATAGTATTTTTTTCCCCCATAGTGGATAAAGAGTATGCGCCTTTGAAATGGTGATGATTTAGAAATGGGTCTAGAATCATAAAGTATTGGCTAGAGACCTACTAATAGTGGCTTGCATAGCCAGTAAAACTGTAACACCCATCTTAAATGCATCTTTATTTATTAGAGTTATAGTACATATGCATCGAAATAGTTTGGATGACTTAATTGCGGAATAAAACTTTCTTAAATAACTTAGTTTGAAAACATGATGATAAATTTTTCGCGAATGATATCTATCCCATAAGGGGATCTTAATATATTAATCCAAAAATAGACAGATGATAAACGAATTAGTACGGTCAACTATTTATACTATCACAAAAATCTCTTCCTCGCTATAACCCTTATAGCCGCATCTTTCCTCTTGATCCCGATCCACTACTGCCTTTTTCATGCGATATAGAGTTCAAATGAATGAACCCCGTGGGGTAACAATGTTAATCTTATATGCACATATGAAATATAAATGACAACATATTATATGTTAAGCATAGAATAATTTACAGTAAACAAGTCACACATTAACCGCAGTTATCAGCCAAGGAACACAGCCCTTTATTAGGACACGCAGCCCTATTTTAGGACACACAAATTCTATGGGACATGTAGCTCCACCCATAGCATAAGATACAAATATGCAAATTATCTAGCAAACATGGTTAATCATACATGAATACATACAAGTTAATAAGATAACAATTACCAACCTCAAGCTTGAATCCTTAACTTTGTCCGAAGGTATTGGTATCGAAGAGGTATCAAGATATGCCCATAAATGTTTATCATAGTCATTAGTTACTTCGGCGCCGCTAAGTAACTAACTACGCGAATTAATTCTTAGAGGATTAAAAATGATTATTAATCCCTAAAATTCCCTTAATAATAATACTTTTTTTTCATTTACTCTTCACTTGGTCCGTAAAGAGTCCAGATTAATAGGTCAATTTCAAAATTAGTATCTCTCTGATACAACTCCGAATAAGGCGTTTGACCTATCAAATTAAACCTTGTTGTGTCTACTTTATTTCTGGAAAACTTCACGGAAAAAATTAATCATTTATCACTTCAAAATTGAACACGAAAATGACTGTTCAAATATGGAAAAGGATAGTTTTCCAGTTTTTCTGTCAAACTTTAGAAATTCATAATTCTCATTGTACACATCGGATTTGGGTATTCTTTTGCTCATTTTAAAGAGTATGATGTGCACTAAATGTATACAAAATTTCAGGGTCAAAAGAGTTCGTTTACCCTGGTTTTACCTTGCTCAAAGATCACTGTTTCAGCACCAAGTTCAGGTTTCCAGCAAATGATGAGATGCTACAGTACTATACGGGGGCGTTAACTGCTACAGTGAAACATGCACTGTTCAATTACGATTTTACTGTAGCATACACCCTTTGACTCTGTTTCTGCACTCAAAAGCAGAATAATCAACTTGCATGCAACCCCAAATGGTATTTACGGTCATCACCAAAAACAGAACCATAAACCTCATGCATACAACTCTCTTAATCTTTCTCTTTAACACCTTCACTAACCGAAACAGAGAAAGTAAATTCATGGCACCCATGTTTCGTTGATCAACATCCATCATCACTGCCAATTCAAACTCAAGACATATGATGAAAGCAAAACGCTCTAACCAATCGGTTCACTTGATTTCACAGCACCCATAAAATATCAACGACCTAAAACTTAGAAGGATGGAAGCTCAAAGAACTCACCTTAGTTTCTGAGTTTCAAGTGATTCCTGCTTCTTATCTGACTCCCCCTCTTGTTCTGGGGCTTCTCATGTTCTCGGCCTCTGTTTCTTCGTTTCTGTTCAGAGCCGAGAAAGACAAATGAAGACTGGACGAAGGAATCTCTTCAAGACCTCCTTCCTCTTCTTCTTCCTTCAACTTCCTTCCTCTCAGTTTTCTCGGTCCCTCAATCTCAATCTCGTCTCTGCGTTTGTTTTCTGTATTCTCATTGTCTCTCATTTCTGTTCTCGCTCTCGGTCTCGTCTCCAGCGCTCTCACTCTCTCTCTTTTCTTGCTGTTCTATGAAGGCCGAAGGAAATGGATGAGGAATGAATGAGAACAGTGGAGCATGGCGTTGCTGTCATGCTGAAACACGAGAGAGTAGTGGAGCATGGCGTTAACATGCTGAATTCCGAGAGAGTGGAATATGGCACTAACATGTACGGTGAGGTGTCTGAAAAACACATGTACACATGCTGTAATCTGTTGCTGTCTCTGATCCTCAGTCTTTGGTGTTAGGCTGAATGAATAACGGGCTGAGTTAATGAGGAGTATGGGCTGTAAGTGTTTAACCCAATGGAGTATGAATAATAAGAGGAAAAAGACACCGAATAAGTTCAGTTCGGGACCAATGAGTTAATGAATAATGAATTGGATGGTTGAGCATGGGAGGGGCCCGTGACTTTATGAAGAATAAGGGAGTACGTTGCTAAATAAGTTATTTAATCATTTCATATGTTGTGTCTTTAGATTATATATTAGTTTATTACCAAATTAATTAGTTTAAAGAAAAAATTTAAAAATAAAAATATTCTAAAGTAATTTAATTAAAACTTCTTTAATATCTCCAAAAAAGTCAACTGCGCCTTATAATTGGGACCAGGAGGAGTAATAATCATGGAAAGTGGACGGTAGAACACCGAGAGGGAGTGTTACATCTAAGGGTTGTTTGGTAAGCGGATTTGGTTGGAAGGGAAGGGAAGACTAGCAAGTTCTCATGTTTGGTACGCTTTTTTGTATCCAATCTTCCCTAAAAATTCAAATTCCCGAAAGTCACCAATCTTTCTTTATATGTGGGAAAATAAGATCTCACCAAAATTGATGGGATCTCAAGTTCTCATGTGAACAATGACACTTTCGGACATATTTACTTCTCATAAAATATTTTTTTATAATGCAAAGAAATAGGATTAAATTCAAAATTTATGTGATAAATTCAACTTATTCAATAAGTTCGAACTTGGAGAGAGAATATTTTAGGTAAATTTGAACTTGGAGGGAAATGTTTTTAAACAAATTTAAACTTGACAGAGAATATTTTAGAAAATTCAACTTGATAAGAGGATATTTTAAAAAAAATATTTTAGCAAAAAATTTATTTTTCATTTTCATTTTGAATTAATTACTTTTGAGGGTAAAACAGGTATTTTCTAATTATTTAGTCTTTACCAACTACCACTCCTTCATTTTCTTCCTACCAAACAACTCATCTTCTCCCAAGTTATCTTCTCTCATCCATCTAAATCTTCTTTTCCATTCATTTTCCTTCTTTAAGTTCCTTTCTCTCCTTAAATTTTTCCGTACCAAACTGGCCCCAAGTGAGGTTAAATCGTTTGCAATTTGGAGAGGGAAAGTGATGTGAGGATTGAAACTTGAGCAAAGCTGCCACCAAAGTTTCCTATAATATCACTCACTTTTATTCCTCTTTCCGGGGAAGCTCGCACGTCGGTGGTGTTGCCGTGTTGCAATGCCCTGCTTCATCATCGTACGCTTTGCACAGCGTTTGAAAAAGTTACTCCGTGTTGCCACAGTCCATGAATATTAGAATAATTTACCATTAACTATAAAGTATAACTGGCATAAAAATTTACAGTATTATTGAAAGTGTAATTTTTTGGACAACCATAGTCACAATACAAAACCAGTCACTACTCATGCAAAAAGCAACCAAAAACTATTAGAATCATCGCAGATATTCAATACAAAACAGCTCCTTCACGATCCAACCCAATCAGGCACAGACCCCTTTCTAATATTCACAGCAATATGATCCACTGCTAAATTTCCTTCTCTGGGGAGAAAGAAACAATCCAATTTGCCTTGGACGATTAATAAAGCTTTCCTAAGAGCAACCACCTCAGTCATAACCAGAATTTTTACATTTTCTAGCGATCTTTTATATATATATATATATATATATACACACACATGAATCCAGCAATCTTTTGAATACTGAAAATTTCCTGTCTAGTATTGGACCTTGATCCCAAAAAAAAAAAAAAAAAAAAAAAAAAAAAAAACTGGATGACAAAAAACAAACCTAATCACAGACAGGCTTTGGAGCCTGCTTGGAAAAAAGAACCTCCAAAATAAATATCATTCTACCATGAGGTGAAATAAAGGACACTGCATAGTGGGCAGCCTATTGGTTCTAAGCAATTCTTTTAGGTGTTTTAAAGTGTGTAGTATTTTAAAATGATATCTTTCTGAACAAAATCTCCTTAATTCAATCTACTGAGACTTTTAGCTCCTCATTTCTTTCTCCTTTATTTCTTAATATTAAGCTCTCTTTTCCTTACGAATAACTTATACGAGTATATAATTTTATCAACTATTTTGGATTCAGTTATACCCTGTTTGGTATATTGGAAATGAGGATGAAGAAGGAGAAGTGGAAGTGGAAGAAGTGAATTCCACAAATTGGGCTCTTTGGTGTGTAGGAGTCCACTTCCACATGGAAGTCACTTCATAAAAAATGATGGAAGTGAGTTCCTTGACTAGACCCATGGAATTCATCTCACTTTTGTGCAAGTGAAATTTATGGACCACTATGCCCTTATATATTTTATTAATTGATAACTTTATCCTTCCTGCATTATTACTCCATTCCCTTTTCCTTTTCCTTCCTACATTACTGCCCTTGTGATTAATACTTAAATGTAGCTTTTCTCATTTTTCTTTCTCCTTAGTAAAGGTAAAGTTGAAAAATTTTATCAATTTTTCTCCTATCATTTTCTGGTTCACGTAGATTAGTTAAAAGTGCTAATAGAAAGACGAGGAGGACAATTTTGCCACAACCAGGGAATAATAATTTGTAGTGTTTTGTGATCTAATAAAAATATATTATAAAAAGTGTATAACAAATACTTTTCCGATCTTTAATATAAGAGATATTTACTTAATTTGATTAGATTAAAAAAGTTGATTGAGTTAATTAACATGACATGTATTTTCTAAAACAACATAATCATCTTCTTTAATTCTCTCATTCACATCCCTTTTGTTGATTATTTTTGAAAGAGTATTGTAAGAGGTAAATTAGAAAAAGATTGACAAATATAAAAACTGTTTTATTATTAAGACTAATATCAACTCTTCAAATATATTTTATATTAAAGATATGTACTGAAATTCAAGGAGACTACAAGCTTGCACAAGAAGTTGGGATAATAATAAAAATACAATATACATTTAATGCAAGGAGATGATATATATAATCACATAAAAACACTTGGAGTTAAAAAAAAAAACTTTGAAATTGTGCATATTAGTTTGAATTTAGCATTCGTTGGAAAGATGAGTTCAGCAACCTTTTTTACCGTTGCATGGATACAGAACTTCCCCGAGACCCAAAGACTTTGGGTTCTAGCAATGAAAAGGAAAACTATTTTCATCCATTACATGCAAAATATTGCAATGCAGAAATTTTCCATGGTATTTTCAATCAACTTTATCTTTTATCTTTTTGATCAACTCAATCAACTTTTTCCAGGGAAATTATAATGAGGTATTAAATAAGGGACTTAATTATTTATAAGTGCTCATAGTAACTGAAAAACAAGTAATAAGAAGTTCAAGAGTAAAAAATGACAACATCTTACTAATTATTGAGACTTCTCAATAATTAAGTTCCTTATTTACGACCTTCCTCTTGGGTTACACTATATCGATCAACCTTTATTTATATGCTTGACTATTGTCTACTTCTCAAGGCGTGTTTGGGAAGGCAGTGAGGGCTGAAAAAGTATGGTAGGAAGAAAAAGACACAAAAAATCATTAATTTAAAAGTATTAAGATTATATTCATAGAACAATTGAAAATTAAAAGTGTAAAAAAAAACGGACATTAAAAAAAGATGACAAACTAATAGGTATTGCTTAGTTTTCTTTTTTTTTTTGAGAAGTTTAAACAGGAACTTTTCATGTGTTAGATCTATTTCTGCCTTGCATGATCAATTACTCTAGAAACTAAATTATAAGGTCAAAGGTTCCTTTCAATAAGGTGGAAACGTTACCATTTCAATAAGGTTAAGTAGATACCAAGTCATGAATGTGAAATATATATTTGATCACATTTCACATTCTAAAGAGGTAAAACAATAATCCTTGTAAAGTTTGAAAACCAGTTCACATAATCTCAAAGTCTTGTCATTCTTACCATTTATGGAGCAAATATTGGATTTGCAATAACGATTACTTCCAATATTTTATGATCTATTTTTCAATAACCGCATGCCAATAGAAGAATAGAACTATGACAGAAAGCTATATTTATTCATTGAAATTTCTGCTCTTCATACCAGATATAATTTTCACAGAACATTTACTATTATATCCAAGACACATCTTGATGGTACTATATAAGAATCAATATATTTTGAGGAAACCTAGCTTACTTTTAAATGTTGTTTTATTTATTGTGTTATAGCTTCAACGTGGTAAAATATTTCTTTTGTCTTATGTTTTTAGCCTTATTATGTAGTAATGTTCTAGGTGTTTCCATCCTAGAGAGGAAACCTTAGGAAATTACTCGTATTTTGTTTTCCTTCAAGTGTCACGTGAAGGAAACCTTTTTCTCTCCCCGTGTTTCTATCTTTCTCTCCCATATCACTCTGTTCACATCTGTGCAAGTGTGTGTGAGTGCTTATTGCATCACATCTTCATTTACAAAACAATGCAAATCAGAATTAGAAGTTATCCACAAAAGATCAAATTAAACAAACTAATATTTAGATTAAAAAAAAAAAAAAAAAAAAAAAAAAATGCACTATGCCAAATGTTCTATCTTTTTTTTTTTTTTTTTTTTTATAAGAAGGATGGCATAAAGCCTATATTAAAGAGTAAAAATTACACATAATAGGAATTTAATCTCACCAAATGTTCTATCTAACCCTGCTTGCTTTTAACCCATGCTTCAAAACCATTTTTTCTTCCCCAATAGTCCAGAAACCACACCAGTATGGTTTTGAAGTAAACATAACGAGGAGATGGTGGGTATTGTTCCAAGTCATGATGAATACCGAGAAGCATCCCAGGAAAATGTAAAGCGGATGGTATAATGTCGGGGAAAGAGAGTGTTACATCCAAGTGAGGTTTGATTGTTCTGCAATATTCATTTGAGAGTGGAAGTGATTTTAATGTCGGTTCCTTCAATAATGACCAGTGAGTGATGCTCTTGGGAACTCTTGTGAATATAACACTCTTACTTGCCCAAATCTTCCATTAACACGTCATCCTCTTCGTCATCTTCCATTAATGACATTGTCACCACTTGATGTTCATTCATCATTTCTCCTCTATCACCCCTCTCCTCCTCATCAACACCAGTAAAGCGAGGAGGATAATAAGAATAATAGTCAAAGTGTTGGTTGAAATCATGCCCAAACTCAATTGGACCCTCACAACAATCAACTTTTCCAACAAATGGAAGTAAAGACCCCAAACTTTGTGCCTCCTTTCTCAATCCTTGCGGCATTACCTCATGTTTGAATCGACACCACATATCATGTTGCCACATACGAACACTTTCATTGTCACTTTGTCGAATGACAACCCGCAAAGATCCAAACAACAGACACAATCACTACCCCGAACTTCTCCATTTTATACGCCCCCAACCTTTATCTCGCTTTGGCCCCCAATTATCTATGCTTAAAGTGACCATTTGTCTCGGGCAAGTTGAAGAGTGAATTTGAGCCAACTTCACACAACCCTCAAGACTCAACTCTTCAATCTTAGGGACCCGAGAGATCGCGGTGAGGTGAGATGTTTTGAACGCGATAAATCAATTTCCTTCAAATTTGGAAAATGCTTTGAAAACAAAAATAGAGTTTAATACATTAGATAATGACACATAACTACAATTTAATCAATAATTTCTCCCATGCCAATTAACCCAAAATGTGAGTTTATTATGGAAATAAATCAATGCATTTAAAAGATGAATTGGGTTTTCTGCACATAAAATAAAAGTATGGCTGCTATTAACCCTCAATTTAAAGGTAGTAAAGCAAACATTTGCATTGTGCATTATTTGGTCAATGTTTCATATATATGAGATCTTTGAATCACTCCATTAAAAAAAAATTATGACATGGATTACGGAACGTACCTGTTTTCCATTCCAAAGTTGTCGGATATTACTATTACACATTTTAAGTGTAATAAGAATCTCGGCACGGAAATGTAATGGCACATATGACTGTGGATATTCTTCCCAACGAAAAACCCTTGGCTCTTTTGAAATATAATCCAAATCTTCATAAATATTCAATTTTGAAGGCTCTTTCCTGTCACACTTGTAAACTTCACGGAATATTAAACCATTCATCTTTTGAAAATTACTAGCTGTCAATATAGTCTTTTTTATCTTGCTTGCGTTCAATGGCATACATTGAATTGACTCAATCCCCTAGGAATGGCAAATCAAGAGAAAAACAATAGTCATTGTCTAAAAAATGAAAAAAAAAAAGATATTGTAGAACAATTATATATATATATATATATATATATATATATATATTTTTGGGGATATCCAAATTAAAAACGCTATAGTGCATTTTGTTCAAAAATTCTCACAACTCATATTTTCCGGGTCCTAAATGAATTTCTCAAAAGTCATGAACACGGAGACACACTATCAATACATATACTTGTATCCATGGATTGAGCCGCTAATGTGCCTCTCTCTATTGCTCTTTATGATACCCCAATCTCCCAAAAGATTTTTTCTTTTTTCTTGTGATTATCGATTCTACATAAAATGAATAACTTGTTGATATCTTATGAGTATAAAATGGCACAATATTAAATTTTTAAGATTTTTCAAAGAAAAATGCTTTGGAATTGTGCGTTATTTACTTATTTTTCTTAAAAGAATAAAAAAAATTCAAAACTGCGCCATTCGTTTCTCGTAAAATATCAAAATGTCACTCATTATATGTACAATCTAATGACCATTGGAAACAAGAACAAAAAAATGGTGAAATTTTTAAGGGCATTAGAAAAATGCAAATATTCACTTAAAACAATTTGTACACATAATTACATTAAAAAAAATTATTTTGGAGCCCTGAGGAAAATATAGCCTTAGCCCCTAGTGATTTTTTTTTTTTTTTTTTTTTTTTTTGGGGGGGGGGGGGTTGGGGGATTCTTAATATGTAAAGAATGATCAAATAACAAGTAGAACAACTAAATATATTTCTTTTAGACAAATCTAAATGAATATATTTTGGTGCACTTTATTCAAATAATTCATTTTATCTTATAATAAATAAATTCGTCAAAATAAATACACACGCTGGCTCGAAGGCTAGAATCTGCTTACAAGCACTCGTTTATATTTCATTTATAATTGAGTATTTAAAACCCCCGGCATAAATTAAATTCACAAAAGAAAAATTATATTCAGATTTCATAATTTGTACATTTTGCAGTATAACATTTTTTATCAATAAAACGAGTGAGGGCAGCATGTGTCAGTTCACAAACTTTTATACTAAATGAATTATTAATGAATATTAACAAGTAAACCTTTGTGGATAATTTATAACTTATGACTATCGTTCATGTTTTAAATTTAAAATATATCTTAAAATCTATCTCAAAGCTTAAAAGATATGAATATTACAAAGATTTAGAAGATTAACAAATCACACGTAATAAAAAGGCTTTGCCAAACCAATTTTAGTCAATTATCAAATGACCCAAAAAAGTTATCAGAAAAAGAGAACCAATTTTAGTCCATCCAATATTGGGACCAAAAAAAAAAAAAAGAAACTCAATAACTAGTTTTTAATTATAAGGAAACCTCGTGAGAGGATATATTTGCAAGACTGAGTGACAAAAAATTATTAAAGTTCAACTAGGATTTTCCTAGGATGGCGCAGGAAAAAAATTGTAGTTTCATATTTCTTTTCATTTTTAGAATTATTATAACTACGTTGTTGATGATAGTTACGAACCAAAGAACTCTTATCTTTCAAAAGAATAAAATACCGCATCAGAAAAATAATCAGAGAAAGTCGATGCCCACAATTTTTTAAATCTCGACACACACATAGAACACTGAAAGGAGAGATTTTTTATTGTTCAGAAACACTGAAAATAATACGAGTGAAGTGACACAGGAGAACTGGAGAAGAGGCAGAACGGTGAGAGACCGGAGAACTGAAAATACAAGCAAGATCGGTTAAAATAAAGTACCGAGTGAAGTGAAACAACTCACCAAGTGAGAGACGGCGCTGAGACGGCAAGATCGACCTTTGCTTCGGACTACAACTTCGGAGAACTGGCGAATAAGCAGATCGCAGTCGCAGATAGATCGGCCTTTGCTTCGAACTTCAACCCCGACGAGCTGGAGAAGAGGCAGATCGCAGATACTAGAGTGAGACCGGATCTGCAGAGTCTGGTAAGGTCGAGCTTTGATCGGCGCTGAGAGTCAACCGGAAGTGAAGTGAGAAGGCGAAGCGAAATTGCAGAGCCTGGCGACCGGATCTGTGAGTGCGAGAGAAGGCACTGTGACCTGTGAGAGTCGACCACCGGAAGTGAGGAGAGAACGGAAGTAGAGACCACGCTGTGAACTGTGAAGTGAGAGTGCGAGAGTCGACTCTGAGGGGTAGGGCCTTCACTGAAATGAAAGTGAGGATGTTTGAAAGGAAGACTTGGATATGGGTTATTGGGTAGGGTCCGGAGGTGATGATGCAATGCTGTCTCATCGTATGTCTTGGACAGCTGTAGAAAGAGTTACTCTCCGAGGGGCCAAACTTCATAAAAATGTGAATAATTTTCCGACTTCGAACGGGCCCACACTTCATAAACAATGAATGGTGTGATTTTTAGGGCGGTTTTATATACGTCAACAAGTCGTCGCGTTTGTGAATTTTGAGGATTGCCGTTTAGGGAAAGGTTGCAGTGTGTAGGGGCCACTTATTTGTGTATCATGAATTTTTTCTTTTTTCTTTTTTCACCATGGCATTCTAAATTTGGAATGTTTTCTTTTTCTATTTAGTTGAAATTTGAAAAAGTATACACTAACAGTTTGATGTTATAGACAATATTAACTCTGTGGTCTCCCACTTATTAACATTTTCATACATCTTAAATTAAGTTTATTATGTTTTTAAATTTGTCAAAAAAATCCAAATATTTCAATTACACCTTCGATAATGAAACAAGGGACAATTAAAATAAAGGACCAAAAAAACAAAATTTATTAGGAAAGACATTAAAAAGTGTATTTATTTAAAACGACCAAATACCTAAATTAAAAAATAAAAATACCGAAATGCCCTTATCATCATACACTTCCACATCTTCTGATTCCTTTCTCTCTCATGTTCATACTCTCACAACACAACCCAACCATTGTTACTGTCAAAGATCTTGATATTGAAATGTAAAAAAAAAAAATATCAAAATAACCAACCAAATTCTAACAACAATGTTGAACTGAAAAATCAAACTATATTCAACAAATTCTTAGGAGCATTTGATATTGTGAGAGGCCATGGAGGGAGATCGAAAATTGCGAAAGAGAGATGAAATTACCGTTGTCAACGACAGGGGTAGCTTTCACTACCAAATCACAGTCAAAAAGTTGCTTTCATGGCCAAAGACGGACCATGGCCTCCCTTTGATCCCATCGAATTGTAAAATCAGATCTCTCTTGATGGTCTTCCTTAGCTAAGTCCGAACCCCATAGACTATAGACTATGGGATTAAGGTGCGATCTATGTAGCCCAACGCTAAATAGAGCCGGTGATATTTTGTCGATCTAGATCAAAGAGAAAAAGTCAGGTGGTTTGATAGGGACAATATGGTATTTTTAAATTTATATTTTAAGTTTTTTGTCCTTTTAAATAATTAGAATTTTTATGGTCCTCCCAAACAAATATCACTTGCTCCAGGTTCTTCATTTTAATTGTACAAAAAGGAGAAGTTGGAGAAAAATCCTCAATTAATTTTTTTTAAAGAATTATAGTCAAAATATTTTTTTTACGGTCGTCCCTCATCATGTGTATATATTCAGATTAGCTTTTAGAGAGTAGATTTTACAACTTATAAATTAACTATGTGAGAAGAATTTTATTTCAATTTGTGAAAAATAGTTTCTGAAACCATCATTTTATTATTTCTAAAATATATACTTATCGCCTGTGGTTTCTGAGATTATTGTCACTTTGTTGTTGATTTGTGCATTGCCGCGTTGCCGTACCTAGTGTTTAATTTGTCCTACACTCCCTCATGACTTTTGGAAAGAGAATATATATATATATATATATATATATACATACATACATATATATATATATATATATATATATAATTAGAAAGGCCCACATATAAAACACTACCTGATAGTTATTGCATTATTCTTCACTCATACTTCAAATAAAAATGATTTTTGTAAGCTTATAGAACCAGCTTGGTTGGGTTAGTCTTCGAAGCCCCAATCTCACTTTTCAATCCTAATTTGATGGCTTACCAGATAAATGTATGTGGTTGTCTCAGTTTATGTCATCGTAGTTATATAAAATGAGTCATTCAATAGACTTTCTCAATAAAGTGAATATAGCTTATATGGGTGAAGAGAAGATGATAGGATCTGATAATTAACCCATGTAGGTTATAGCTAGACTTTGAGTCTCAGAGATGGAATTTCTCAACACCTTTGAAGGTGGTCAACCTGACTATAGGCTAGAAATTCAATTTGGATTAGTCATGCAATTAATAGCCGCACATTTACCACATGTGAAAAAAAAAGGAAATTCACAAAAAGAAGCAGGGAATTTGGGATGGATTTACAACAAAAAATGTGAATCTAAAAGCTTGAATTAGTTGTGTATCTATCGCAAAGTCCTGACTACCTCACCCTCACCCTCATAATATAAGAGTTATATTTTGTTTTAAATATAAAACTTTAATCAACTTTATCTCTTAAATTTATAATTATTCCATAAAGTATTCCTAGTGATCGTACAAATTAGGGGATTTTTATAAAAAATATTCTTTTAATAAAATCAATCTATATTTGTTACTTAATAAATAACATAACTAATATTTTTAATGTACTTATAAATTAGTCAACTAACTTTTATATTAATAACTAGAGGTAATATTTTACCCGCACAACGGATAGAGTATGTGCCTTTGAAATGGTTGAAATGGTGATGATGTTTAGAGATGGGTTTAGAATCACGAAGTATTAGTTAGAGACGTGCTAATATTGGCTATCCATAGCCAATAATACATGTCGGAGGCCATGGGCCAATCCCACGACTTGTGAAAATTAGGTGGGTTGGTTGTGAAAAATTAGGCCTGTTTTGATGTGGGTCCTTTTTGCCCAAACTCTTGATGGGCTAGCCCATTTTTTTTAGATTTATGTTTAGTTTATAATGTATTGAATTGTGATGTATATTTAAAACTTTGAATTTGATATTTTGTTATCACTTTATGATTTTGTAATGTATTTTTATGATTTGGGTTTGTGAAAAATATATATTTTATTATATTTTAAAAAAAGAAATATGAAAAAAATTAAAAAAATAAATAAATAACAGGTTGGGCGGGCACCTACAAGTTACGAGTTGTATTAGCTAAATATCAGCCCATTTAATATAGGTCTTTTCAACCTCGACTCAGAGTGTTGTCACCTTGTGGCGGGTAAGCTCAAACCAAGGGCGGAATTGGGGGGGGGGGGGGGGCTAGGGGTGGCCCCTCTAAAATTACAAAATCAAACCCAAAATTTTTAGAAATTATCTTGTTCATAAAAATTTCAATGTTTTCAGTTTAGTCCCTATTAAAAAGTCTCATGAAGGGACTAAAGTGAAAGCATTGAAACTTTTATGAGGCTGAAGCACAATTTCTAAATATTTTGGGTCAAATTCTGTAATTTTACCCCCTAATTTTAAATACTAACTCCACTGGGTTTCAGTCTGTAATTTTCGCCCCCTGATTTTCATTCCTGGCTCTGCCCCTGGCTCAAACCCAACAAACTGGCCCGTACTGGCTTGCCTTGCCGCTTGTTTGTGTTAAGTTACTTGTAATCTGCTTCAATGATAATTTGATTGGATAATAAGATGGGGTAACAATCTTTCAAAACCTGTTTAACTTTTATCCCTTCAACAAAGTTGGGATTTAGATTTTATGGATTAGGGAAAAAATACTTCATACCCTGAAAAATGTTTTAGAACGTTAAATAAACTACGGAATACTTTACAACATTGGACATACATGAATCTTGGCCCTTCTAATAATTCCCAGCCAAGAAAAAAAGTTCATATGATTAATATTCATTCGGTTCTTAATATAAGATATATTTACTTAATTTGATTAGATTAAGGAAGTTAGTTGAGTTCGTTAATATGATATGAATATCTATTTTCTAAAACACTTCAATTATATTCCTTAATTCTTCCATTTCTTCTCTTTCTTTATTATTGTTGATGGAGCATCATTAAGAGTAAATTAGAAAAAGAGTGATAAATATAAAAATTATGTCTTATATTTAAGATTAAGATTAACTTCCTAAATATCCTTATGTTAAGTATATGAGGAGTAATGTAAATGTATTACAAGCGTGAACCATGAAGGCACAAATCATAATAAAATAATGGGTAAAGTATACTTTTAGTCCTTTAAGTTTATATGAGGTATACTTTTTAGTTAACTTTATAAAGTATACTTTTAGTCCTATAATTCTATCACCGTTAATTTTTCTAACGGAAAATACAAACTCAAGTAATAAAAGTGTAAATTTAAGTAATAACTGTGTAATTAAATGTTATTAGATTTAAATTTAAAATATGTGTAAATTGAAGAATATATAAAATTTGTGTAATTGAATCTTACTATTAAATCATTTGAGTTATTGCGTTAGCTTTTTTCCGTTAAAGAACATTAACGGTGTTAAATTTTAGACCAAAAATATACTTTATAAAGTTAAGTGACAAAAAAATATACCTATATAAAATTTAAAGACTAAAAGATACTTTGCTTTAAAATAATTGACTATTCTATCCTCGCTTTACAACAAAAACCATCAAATAGGAAAAGGAATCCAGCAAAGAGAATATAAAGAAAAGAATAAGTACAAAAAGAGCCAAAACGCCATAAAGTTGCTGCCAACCTGTCCCAAGCTGTCGGCTTTAATAATTCTTAGTGAAATCAAAGAGGGATTCTTTCCTCCTTCCCTTCTTTCTTTCTTTAAAGTATTAGCCTCCTCCTATAACTTAACACTTAGTCAAAAGACAAAACCAATAATTAGGCTCTCGTAGTTTCTTCCTTATCCTTCCCTTTACTCTGTACAAACAAATAATGATAACAATATTATTATTCTGTCATTAACTTTTAGGTATCTGCAGGGATTTATCGCCCCACATTGTGATTAGATAGTTGAAGCATCTTCCATTTTCAAACAACAAATCTGAGTCTGCCCTGTTGATTGTTTTAGTGCTGGGAATTTTGGTGGCAGAGTTGGCCACTTGAATGTGCTTCAGATTGTGTCTGAATTCTATGGCCACCTGTTCAAAAACTTGTACCTCAAACATGTTCACTCTCATTTTGGGTCTCATTTTGTCTCTCACAAAGGCAAATGCTAATTGGTCCCTTGGGTTAAATGCCTCTAACTCATTGAACATTAGGCAAGAGAATAGGTTACTGCTCATCCCATGCGACCTCAGTATCAGAGCACTGTCTGGAACATCTGCCTCAGAGCCAATAAAAGAAAGGTTTTAAAGCTTTGTTACAAATACGAGACATGTTATTATACAATGTGAAGTTATCACATTCTTTATTCTTACATGTGCTAGCATAAAATAAGATTAAGAATATTCCATACAATATGGCATAGGCATGTGTGAATTTGACTATGTTTTGTAAAACCATCAACATGACTCTGTCTTCAAGCTTTGTTACAAATAACAAGACATGTTATTCTACAATGTGATGTTATATAGGTATTGTTCTTTTTTCTTAAATGTGTTTAGCATAAAACAAGATTAGAAATATTCTATACAATATATGGATGAGGTATATATGTATACGACATATGTTATTCTAGAATATTGTTTATGCTTCATCTCTCTGCAATGGACATGGGAAGTTTGTGCAGTGTTGGAAGGAACTTGAAGTATTATGTCACTTGTGATAGGAAGATCATATGTATGCATTGGCCTCATTACTGTGTTAATAAAAAAAAAACATGATGGGAATGGTACAAGATAGAAAATAAAATAAAAAAGGTGCACATGCAGAGGCAATTAAAATGGATCCTAACAATGCACCTCTGAGACTGAAAAGAGGGAAAAATTGAACGTTGCATGTGATACTCTATAACACCCACAACCCAATGTTTTAAGAACTGTGCTACTGTGACTTAATTAAATGCCAATACATAATCCAAGGCTCTTTGGTTTAGGACCACCCACTAGTTAAAGATGGGGTGGCACAACTACTTTGGGACCATGAATATGATCCACGCATTTATTGTGATATGATTTTTGATATTTGACGCAAACCTTCTTCCTACTTTAATTCTAATTTTTTCTGAGCAGGAAAAAAAAAATCTAATTTTTTCCATCCACAGAGAAAGAAGAAACACCAAATAACTTTAGTTGTATTTATAAATCTATTTTAATCAAATCTCGAATACCAAGGAGAGGTAGTTAACTCAATGGTTATGAGATAAATTTTCAACTTTGTCATCATTTATGATTGAGCATTTTTCAACTGTTTCTTCTCTTTTTATCTTTATGAGTACAAAATTGTTACAATATCATTTATTACTTGAAACTGGACTTATAAATAGGACCAAATTTTTTTAGTCAAAATGAACTTATAAATAGGACCAGAGTGGTATATTATATTCCATCAAGTCCTAAATATAAGACAAAATTTATAAGGCAATTGCACTACAAACTTTATTTTATATTTAAGACCAGAGGTAATTCTAAAAGTTAGGTTTATGACTCAATTCATAGCCTTCACTGAAAAGCATTTTGAATAATAGGGATAAATTCAATTACACGTATGAATTAGACCTCTTCCTTAGACGAGCCTTCCCTATAATGGACACTTTCACTACTTTTATGTACATTTTGTCAACGGCTTAAGAATCATCTATATGCTTAGTTAGGCTGGAACTTAGTCATTGCATAAAGTAAGCGCATCATGCATCACCACACTAAAATAATCACTATTAAACTAGGTTTAAATAGATTACTTAAATCTGTCACTGTAAAAGAATGTCTTCTACTTTTATTAAAAAAATATTAATAATAAACATATCTCAGTTTTAAGTTTTTCCACTTAGCTATTAAGAAGAGTTGAAACTAAACTAAGTTTTTTGGTTACTCAATCTTTTACACTCACATTCATAGTATATAACAATGTTTTGATAGAAAATGGTTAAGGTGCAAATTTACTCTGAGAATTTTTGGTGAGGAGCAATGTTACTATGAAAGCTTTTTGAAATTCAATACTCCCCCAAACGTATTAAAATAAAACAATATTACCCATTGCCGTTAAAAAGTTAACGATTAATGCTAGCTTTTTAACGATATAGGGCGATATTAGTACGTTTTGAAACTTCTAGGCTACATTTATCCTCGAAAACTTTCCCAAGAAACATCTGGATAACTAGTCAAAGCTCAAAGTTCTAAAATTAAAAGGTCAAAAGCATACCTGAGGCATAAGGAAGCTTACTGGGATTCCATGGCTGCAATCCATTTTCACAGTAAGTCTGCATTTGCATCTTCAAGGCATCAACATCCCACCATTTCTTCCACCTTGCTGTAGCCATTGCTTCTTCAATGGTGTGAGTATAATATGGATGTTTTGATATGGCCATATCAGCATTCTCATCTATAACAAGCGAATGAATCAACAACAAAGGATCAACCACTAATTGTAGTTTTGCATCAATCCAAATGCTGAATTTGGAATTTGGGAACACTCTATGGACTAAGAATTTGGGTATAACCCCATTCATTGCTGGGTTCTGATACAAGTTTTGGCTTGAAACCTTCACTATCCTCCATACACCTATCTTGTATTCACTGGATTGTGTTGAATTTAACAGTCCATGGTGTTTAAGACCCTCTAGTGTGACATCATCTATGAACATGAAGAAACATTTATAGTCCATTGTTTTTGATCCAAGGCCTTTTGGCTGCCGGATTTTGTCATGGTCATTGAAGATAGCTGATACTACAACTACTCCATCACATTTTTCCATGGCAATTCGATCTGAATAAAGAAACTAGAACGTCAATGTTCAATTTAAAAAGAAATTAACTTCATGACCTACACATTGAAAATTAATTCTGTAAAAATTGAATTTCATATCAGTTAGTTTCCAAAGCAATTCAAGCATAATTCTGCCTAACAAACCAACACAGGGTTAGTTTATGGTGCTAGATCTCTCTGGGTCTCTAGTCTGAGTACTAAAGGAAACACCCGTGGTTGGAAGGGAAGCCACAAACCCTGAATCGGATTCAAGAGAATTGTGTTTGAAGGACTATAGTCAACTGAACATCAAAATTCAGGCACTCTGAAACGCAGAACTGAGGTCTAACGAGGAACTTACCAGAATCACTTACTGGAAAATCTTTCAGAAAACCACAGGGAATTTCGGTATCATGGCTTTGATGATCGAAATAAGAAAATCTCTCCTGTGTACTAAAATTCCCTCCAAAGCTATCTGCATTACCCTGCATATACCTCAGAACCCGCGAGGAAGACGGAGGGTTCTTGCGATAATTCTCAATAATCCTCAAAACATCCCAATAATCTGAATTCAAAAAACCAGAATCCACCATTTCAATAATAAAATAAAAAAGGAAAAATATGAATCCAACGAGAAATCAAGGTTCGTACCAGAAAACTTGATCGGAGAAGAGCAGGTAGAACGGGTTGTTGGAATAGCGTACTTATGCTCTCCATAAGAAGAAGGGTAGGAATACAGAGAAGACAAGATAGGATCAGAGGAATGAGACGAAGACGACGACGTGAAGAAGCATTGTTTGGATTGAGAGAAAGTGAAGTAAAGAGAAGCAAAGAGATAAAGCAGAGAGAAACAGAGGAGCTTTGATTGGAAGGCGAAGAAGAGAGGTTTGAAGGAGGAGGTGGGTGAAATTGGGTTGCCCATAATGAAGCAATTGAATTTCTGGGGGAATGCTGAATTGGATTTGATTTTCATATCTGAATTTTGTATAAAAGTGGTTGATGATGACGATTCTTTGATCTTGATTGATGATGAAAAAAGGGCAGAGAGATTGTTGAAGCTTTCAGTTACTCGTGAAAATTTTCACAATGCGGATTGTCACCAACGCCAAAGTGGGACCGTCATGTAAACCTAATGCCAAACCGAACTTTTGGACTCGTCTAGAATTTTGTGAGTGAAATAAATAAAATATATATTTATCATTTTTTTAAAAAATTTATCTCCATTGAGGTCTTTTTAACTACTCCTGAAATTTTGATTTTAAATATAATATATATTTTTTATATTTATCATATTTTTTAAAATTTATCTCTTGAGGTTTCTTTAAAAATAATCATGAATGAGAAGAGAAAATAAGGTAATCGAGAATAATGATTATGTTTATTTATGGAATACATATCATATTAACCAAGGACGGACCCATGAATTTCACCGACGGAAGGCGAAAAAAAAAAAAACCTCATAAATAAAAGTAGTTGAAATACGACACAGATTTAATATACAAAAAACGAAAGAAATCTATTACGTAAATCAAGATTACTTCACTTGATTTTTACTCTACGTGTTTTTATATTGTTAAACTCATCTATGATTGAATCGTGTTAAAAATCAAAACTTGCTCAAATTCCCAACCCTAAAATATTCTTTAATCAGTATAAAAGTAGTATCATTAGAAAGATAAAAACATGTGTAATAAATTTCATGAAGGAAATTTAATGAAAAGAAGTGATTTTGAATACCTTACTAATTCTCAAAATTTGTCATAAGTTGTTGGAAAAAAAAAGGCGGACAATGGGACGAGCCACAAGCGAGAGGAAGAAAAGATGAAAGATTCCGAAAGAGTGCAAACAAGTAGGGTTGGGATAATTAAAGCTTATGGGTCTAACCTCTTTATTATTATATCTTTTATATATATGTGTGTAATACCCAAAATTTCGTTTTATCTTAGATACAATATTTTGATAGAAAAATCCTATTTAAAATAGGTAAATATGTGATCTCAAATTTTGAGATGTGTTTATTCTATTTTCTAGGGATTAGAATAACCAATGATTTAATAAATTTTGTTAGGCATCATAAGATACCATAAATACCATAATAAGCTATGGTTTATGTAAGATCAAAAAGAGCAAGTGAGTGCTAATGAAAATCCTTAAATAAATTTGGAGACAACAATAACAATAATGACCAATAAGAATCTTCGAAAAATTAAATGAATCGTCCAAACCTTCATAATTAATTAAAGGACCTTAAACACCAATTATTATAATTTATTAAGAGACTAAATTTTCTAATACCCTATATTTAATACCTAACTCATATTTAAATCATAAAAGGCCATGAAGAATTATCAAAACACTTGAAACAATTAAGGGGCAATTACCAACAATTAAAGAGCAATTAAAATTACACTAATGGAATATTTAGGTAATTCTTTACAAATAATGTTAAAAGTCACCAATTAAAGATGTATTAGGATAATTAATGGTCAAGGACCAACAAGGGGTTAGGATTAGCATAAAGATGATTACAATGATCATGATTAAATTATAACCAAGTAAATAAATTTAATAACACCTAAAACACCATTTTAGGATTAATGACCAAAGATTAAGCTAATTAAAGACTAAACCCTAAGAGTATTTTGCTTAATTGCTAACCAATCACCAAAGTCATCTAGTTACAAGTATACTTAGAGTAACTAGGAAATTAGAACACCAAGTTGGGAAATGCATGAAGATGGAGATGCCACCAATGCATGCTTGGAGAATGCTTGATGGAGGAAGAGCCACCAAAGCACTCTTGGGACCAAAAGCTTTACACATGGGGACAATTTTGACACCAAAGCAAGAGGCTTTGGTGAAAAATCAAAGGAGGAAGAATGGGGGGAGGTAGGCCACGTTTTTGGCTCAGTGAAGGGAGAATTCAGACTTAAACCTATGGCCAAAAATGAGAGATGTGTAAGTTAGAGAATTACAAGATTGCCATAGCCTTTTGCTATAAATAGGGGCTTGAATCTTCATATTCTCCACATCAAAACAAGCAAAGAAATCTGAAATAGAGAGTTGAGGGTAAGAGTGAGGAGCTTCTTGAAGGAGTAGCAAAGTTCTTGGTAAGTTCTCTAGCTCTAGCTTTAAGTTCTCTAAGTTTTAGTTTTAAATTCTTAGAATAGAAGTAGCTTAGATCTTAAATATGCTAGAATAATTTTGTTTACATGTTTTTATAGTCAAAATTAGCTTTGTCTCGAAAAAATGATGAGGGAGATTATATAGCAAAATTTCTGAAAGAAAATCATCAAAGTAACGAAGTTCTGGTGAAATTTCATCGGTTTCAGAATTTCTGAAGGCAGTGATGAAAACGCCAGAATTTCATATTGAAAATATGGTCACAAAATTCTGAGAAAATTCATGGTTAAAATAGACATATAGGGATTTTTAAATATGTCAAGAAAATGTCAAAATGATTTCTGTACAGAGAGATAAAAATCCTCAAAGTTAGGCTACGAATTTCTGGAAAAATTCTGGGCAGAGGTTCAAAACTTAAAACCTGGGAGTGATTCGTGTAATCTGGGCAAATGTGATTATTTTTACTTGAAAATAGACATCCTAAGGATTCCAAATAATTTTACGGATCCTCGTTTCTATTTTTCTAGAATTAATTATGATTTTTCAAAGTTAGACAAAATGCTGACAAGATTTGTACCAGCGTTGTTCTACGAATTTTGAAGGAATAAAGTGAAAAATAAATGTTGCAAGGGCAAAATAGTCATTTGTGACTAAGATATCTATTAGGATATTTTTTGTGAATTAATAAATGCGATATTACCCTCATAGGATATCTGTGAACGCATTTTCGACCGACAAACGTCGTCGTATTCATCAACGAAGGTACGTTCGCGTACTGTAACACCAGCTTTGATGCTTATTGTATGATTATATATGATTGTTGTGTTCATCGACTAGGACTTACATACGTGGTTATGTCACATACGAGGTTATGTTCTAACTATTGCTGTAGCATACGTGGTTATGTTACATACGCCGTTATTATCTTACATACGTGGTTATGTTACATACGTTTGTTATTATCTTACATACGTGGTTATGTATTTCTAATCATACATCTGTTATGGGCTTTTGTATTGATTATTGTTGTAATGTCATGAATATCTGTTATACATAAGCATTACATAAGCATAAGGTTAACCGCTTACGAGGTTCAATGGCCATTGAACCTCGCTCTTTAACATAGTCGTCGGTCGGGAGGACCGAGGATCGAGGAGAAAGGCAAGCGGCACGCATAGGGACTCAAATGAAGACTTTCTTCTTTTGTTATTTACTTTTGAAAACACTCGGTATAACGTACCGCTCATGTCGACCCGGACTTACGGCATTTTGAATATAAATATCGATTCTCAATCGCTCCGATGCCCTACTCTGATGAAAAAAAATTATATACTGCTTTTGAAAATGGGATGTTACAATGTGTGTGCGAGCGCACACAAGGAAACAAAGGGTTAGGGTGTAGGGAGCTGAAAACAAAGGGCCCACCTCTTCAAATCAAACCAATCAAATGCAAAGGATTTCCACACTATCGATTAATAAAACAAAAGGTATTTTATTATTCTTTTTATTTTTATTTTTTATTTTTGGGGGGAGGGCTAGCCCCTTCTTTCCATTCCTGATATTAACTAAGTAAATAATATTAGTATATCTTATATTAACAACAGAGGGAGTATTTGTTTATTTCTAGGTTAATACAATATTTGATTTCACAAGTTTATCCCAATTTAAGTTTAAGTTCCTCAAGTTTTAAACGATGAGTTTTGGTTTGTTAATGAGCAAAATGCTTCATCTTTTTATTAAATTATTGGACCACTAATTTAAGTGATGAAATTTAAAGTACTAAAACCTATAGTTTGAATATTTAAGAATTAAAGATCATATTAACACTTATTTTTCTATAAATGAAAATTTTAATTGAGTTGAACCCTCAAGCTACATTGCTTATCGGATATCACATACAAAATACTGCGTGTGGATTATCGATAAAATTTTCTTAGTTCTTATTTAAGTAAGGATATATATATATATATATATATATATATATATATATATATTGGAGACTTAAAACTCAAGGGGTTTTTACATATCTCAACAAGCATACTTTACGGGATTTAAACTTGCAGCTTGGTAGACAAAAATTTATGACAGTGATATTGAACCAACTATAAATTAATTTGATTAAGAATATTAGTCTTGTGTTACCAACAAACAAACATTGGTTTTAATTAAAGAGGTTTGATTTGCTCTAAAAAGAATTAAAGGGGTATGATTGCATAAATATAAAATCTTGAGATAAAATCCATGTAATTAATTAAGTACGTACATGAAGAAAAATATATATATATATATATATTTTTTGCTCAAAGCAGAAAAACATTTTTGAATCTTCATAGAAAAATAGAAATAACTATTAACTAATTCAAATGGATTTCTAAATTCTAAGTTTCATTGTAGGCCGAATTGATTGCTTCTAATTTTGTAATTCCATCATTCAAAGGTTGGAAACTACATCGTGGGTCTCAATCTCTGACACTTCCCTTATAATTAAGAGAAGTTTTATTTCCACTTATGGAAAAAAGGACATGCACTCATGAAAACTGACGAATTTTGAAATTCATATAAATACGAAAGATATGCTTTAAATTATTAATATAATATCAATAGCATCAAGAAAATGTGATGAAATGAAAATATAATAAGCATATCATAAGCAGCAGTATATACATCACATGTAAACTAAAGTAAGTATAAAACAGAGTCAAATATCTTTATTTAAAAACAATATAATCGGATTTTATTTTAAAAATTTTTTTTACAATTCTTTTAGAAATGTGTGCTTTCACCGCTGTTTTGTTTTGGTAATTTCGTTTTCAAGATTTTGGACTCTTTGTTTGAAGTTCTTGAAATCAGAAATTCTGTGAAGTCTTCCAGCTGCCAGAGTGCCCTCCCCAACAATTGATATAAGTGAATCCCTCACGTCCACAAAATCATCCCAATAATTTGCTGCTTCTTCCCACTTTCCCAGCATTCCATGTATTATTGCCTGTAATTCACTTCTTTTTAATATATATATATATATAAAAGATAAATAACATTTTCTAGTTCCTACCCACATTACATGAAGCCTACGAAATGAGTTGTTGTTTTATTAGGTGTCAGGTTGCTAGCTAGTCATCAATTCGAACTCCTCCTATTTTTTATATTCCTAGACCATTTTAAATTCAATAAGCATACTTTTCCTTGACAATTTTGTGTGTGTGTGTATAACAATTTGTAGAGTATACAAGTAATAAACAATGTGGTCTAGTTTGTTATGCACCTTATGTGCTTATCCCTCTAATTTTGGGGTGAACACATTTTTTTTTCTATTTATATTAAATTATATACTGTATTTTAATTTTTTTTTATAGCTAGTATCTCAGATTAATTTATTTCTAGTCCTGTATTTAGAAGTATTTTTTTTGTAATATCAGTATTATGAAAATTAATTAATTTGAGATACTTGGTAAAAAATATTTCAGAATGTGGTATATAATTTAATCTAAATAAATAAAATATATATAAAAATATGCTCATCCCAAAATTCAAGGGATGAGCACATAAGGTACATATAAGGGATGTACAACTAATATGAACCCTTTCTTATGTAGGATGGGGGAATTGATACGTGCGATTGATGGTAGCGTGGGATAGACAATACCACATATGTGGGATTATATTGGACCAAAGCCACCTCCCTTGATATTGATATTGCTTTTTTCTTTTTCTTTTTTTTCTTTTTCAATTTTGGGATCGCAAATTTTAGAGACAAAAATTCCTTGTTTATTATAATTCTCTGTCTAAAATATCCTTTCCATCCATACGCCTTCCTTCTTTGTCTTTGTTGTCATCCCCTCCATAAGTTTAATATATGTGTAAAGATTTTGAAGAGATGAATGAAGTTGAAGTATACCTTGAAGAGTGGGGTCGAGCATCAAATTGATTTCGTTGATAGTCCAAGCATTCATATTTCAAAGCTTCTTCAGGATTTCCCTAGACTCATACAATCCATCACATATATATTAAAGGAAAATTAGTTTCTCCTCATAAATTAATAAAGAAATTGAATATTATAATTGTAAATGACTATTATTAAAATATAAGGGAGTGATGATGATGATGATTATTGTTGTTGTTGTTGTTATTGTTCTTATTGGAGTACCTGGTAGATAAGCAATTCGACAAGGGCCAATTCAATCCCATGAAGGAAAAAAGATTTATCAGAATGTTGAACATGTGCTGACTTCAGTATTCTCAATCCTTCATCCCTTCCTGTCTTCTCCACCACCCTCTATTAATTCCATGCACCTATATTCACATTCTCAAATTACACCATTCATTAATCTTATTTCTTTCTGATAACAAGGGAGAAAATTATTTCGTAGGAGCAAACTAAGAAGTTATTATATGTAAAGTGCAATGACGGAATATTTTTTGAGTTGGATTTAAAAAAATGATAGACAAGAGGTTTAAAGCTTTCAATTAAATTTTCTTACTCCTTTGTCTTACATATTCTCTATAGTAAAACTTTGTAATCCAACTTATCAAATTTTTTCCTCCCCTCCAAATCCCTCATGCAAAATAGACCCTAAGAAAACTAAATAAATTACTCAATAATAACATATGTTGTTGTATATTATTAGATTATACATTAGTTTACAAGTTAGAAAAATTAGTTTGGAAAAAAAGATAAATGTAAATATTTTAAGATACTTTATTTAGTTTCCTTAAGTTCTCCCTAAAAAAGTCAAATGAGTCTTATACCACATCAAGTCCTTAATATAAGAGTTAGTTGACTTTTTTTTCTTCGAGAGATTAAGTAAGTAAAATAAGTTACATTAAAATATTTATATTTATTATTTTTTCTAAACTAATTTGCCCGACTTATAAATCGATATATAATTTAATGATACACAACATATGCTATGATTAAGTAACTTATTTAGTTTTCTTAATTCTCTAAAAAAAAAAAAAAAAAAAAAAAAAAAAAAAAAAAAAAAAGTCAACTCACTCTTATGTTAATGATATGAGCTAATGTATATATATAGAGAAGGTGCCAAAGCCCAAACCTGAATGTTGTGCAAATCAAGGTGTTGTTCATCCACGTCAAGCAAAGACTTAAGATCAGTTATTTGATCGGAAGAATGTCGAATAATGGCCGAAGCTGCCTTGTGATCCTTCAATCTCCTCCATACAAGATCTCCACCGTACAGTTCTGCAAGTGACTTTGAACTCTGAAGCATTCTCTTTTCCTTTGATCTCCATTCACCCTTCACCAACAACACGTACACAAAAACACATCCAATGATCACTGTTAATATTATTATTATTGCAGCGCTCGGAGATGTCCCAAACTTTGAACTAAAATATTCTCCAAACCTTTCTGTAATAATCTCACGTTCAATTGTTCTCTCTCAAGAAGAAGAAGAAGAAGTTAATGACGTATAGGAGATTATATTTTTATAATATTTTCAAGTAAACGTTGTTTGATCTTTATACTTGAACCTAGTAGTTATATATAGGTGCATATAGTTTCTTGTCGTAAAGGTATCAGATTTTTTAGATGGAGCATTCTTGATATTATTCTTGGCTTGGTAGATAGGTCAATTAAAGAAGAACAAATATTCAGCGTCAAGAATTTATCCTTAATCTCAACCAATAAATGAAAAAGCACACACTACTCATCATATGGAGTGAAAGTTGATATATGCGTTCATTAGAGGAAAAAATTAGCTCATATAGACCCACACACATATAACATACATGCATGTTGTTATTCATTAGAGAAAAACAAATGAAGTATATATTCTATAGTAATAGTCATACTAGTTTAATTATCTCCTTCTCATCATTTGTTATTTCTATTTTTGGGCAATTGGGTCTCGCAGAAAAGATTATTTCTTTATAATATTATGAATTAAGGTTTGAATTTTTATAGAGAGAGGTACAATGCACATATTTGATGTCCAACAATGCCTCAGGTAAAATGATATTTATGCTTCAACGGATGGAAGATAGAAAAGACAAGAGAGATCCCCGCTTAGTTTTTATTGACTTGTGATTCAAAGCGAAAAATAATAAATGGTTCACGTGTCTCCACAAAATTAACATATATTTCTTTAAATTTGTGTTATATGCGTTTTTTTTTTTCTTCACATTTAAAAGTTTACAATAAACGCTCTCAATTTTTATGTTTATACAAACACTTTTCTTTCTGTTAATTTACTAAAAGAATTTAATATGATAAGACGTTTACACACACACACACGCAACCTAAAATTTAAGAAGATTTCATTCATTTACAGTGTTATATGCCAAATTATTTAAAAATTGTTTATTCTTTTAAAATATTTTACAAAATAAAAAACAATTTTTGTTATGAGTTCGATGAAAAACTAATTTTGAAGTATTAAAATTTTCTTAAAGATGTCTGATCCCTCCATCTTCAAATAGAAAAAACTTGTTTAGTTTTGTGCGTGATAGTTTTAAAGAAATTTTTAAAAACAAAAGGCTATAGCCTGTTTGAGTTAGTATTTGAGAAGTACGTTCACACAAAGCTAAAACAAAACTCATCTCGCACCTCATACACCATGAATCACGTAATAAAAGTAATTTTGTTGTTGTTGTTGTTGTTGTTGATACAAGTAAAAGTAACTTTTATCGTAAACCCAAACAGACACGACTCATCCAAAAAGTAAATTGGTTTCTACATATGCATGATGCAAAAATAAAATTCTAATCCTTTAGCTATCATACATTTAATATTCGCTCTCATTCTTAATATTAGAGCTAAATAATATATACAGACACACACACATTAAAAAAAATAGTTAAGTTAGTTATTTGTAATAAATATGTGTTTGTTTCTTTAGAACACCCTTTCTAATTATGTGACCTTCTAATAATGTGCATTATATTGTAACTACTTCTTAATTGAAATCAATAGGAATACATACTTAGGGGAACAAATTATAAATTTAGGAGACAATGAAGTTAATTGAAGTATTAAAGTTAGGATTAAAGCAAACCCTTTATCTGACCTCTATATTCAGGACAAGAGTTAGTATTATACATTGATTAATATAGAGTCATAGAAATGAGTATGGTGTATATTTACATACATACATATATGCTACCAAGTATTTTTTTTCCTTCTTTTTTTGCCATTCCCTTTTTAAATAGTCGCTTAGCTTCAGTGAGACATCATAGTATTATGTATACATTCAAGGATTTTTCTTTTTCATTGCGAAGATGGTTGACTTTTTCTTTGAACTTGTAACTCCCCAAATTCCATACTACTTACTGTGCCCGGTGATATGTAGTATCTAGGAATACAGTGTTGATAAATCAGAGTAAAGCGGAACGGAGAGCATGCATTAACTTTTGGAAAATGAATAACTGATATAAATGCCCAGGCATAAGCTAGTAAATTAAATATCCCGAAGGAATATGCATGTAATACAATAATATAGACCTCGTATAATTAAAACTCTCGACATAGTAATTATACAACCTTAAATCAAGCCTTAACTAGACTTATGATTCGGAACCCAATACAGTTGATCATACCTATTGACCAGGTCCGCACAAAGTTGAATGTATGTAAACATGTGACCTAAGCCCCATAACTTAGTCAATGTGTATGACTCAAGACCTAGTCTTGTCCACGACTTTATGAATTATTCTATCATATAAAGACATACAGATATAGACGATTAAAATTATAGTACACGTTCATACCTTTCACTGTGTAGTTACCAAAATGCCCGACCTTTGAATCCGACTTTGGACTTCCCGGATATCCTATACATTATCGTCGGATTATTATATGATATTATGATAAATATCATATTGCTTAGAATAATATCCTAAAGGTTTAATTTACCTTTCTACCCTTGGTAGATTTATTATTTCCATTTCTACCCTTACATTTCCTTAAAAACGCAATGCTGGATTTTCTGGGCAGATTTTTCAGCAACTTTAAAAATCATAATTACTTCTACAAAAATCATTTTTGAGTGATGAAAAATTCCTCATGACCCTTGACATATCTATTTTCAAGGAAAAATATTTCTAGAAGCTAGAACATCACGGATCATTCCCAGTTTAATATTTTCTCACCACTGTTCAGATTTAAATCCAGTAAACAAGGCTTAACTTGAAAAATTTATATCTCCTTGTCCAGAGCTCAAAATGTTGCATATTTTTTATATTTGGAAACCCCTACATGTCTACTTTATTCCTGTAAAATGTCATGATTTTATAACTTCATCTGCTACATAAAATAATATCCTCAACATGACTGATTCTAGGAAAATAGTCAGCTGGGAATTTTCACATCTTTCACAATTTTGATCCTTTGATTCTAAAAATTGTTTCCCAACATGTTTTCCACTCCATTTTTCATTTTAAAAGCAATGGAGGCCTAAAAACATGTAAAAGAATTTACCTCCCAATTTTCTAGATTAAATTAACATTTTACCAAGAACCAAAAGCTTAAACTCAAGAACCTTACCCTTGGATCTTGAATTCCTTCTTCACCTTGCTCCTTTGTGTTTTTCTCTAACTCAATCAGCTTTGATATGAGTTTTTAGTGTGAAGAAGAGGGAACCTTGGCTATTTATAGGAAAAATCCCAAGGTTAAAGTAGTAATTCACCAAGTAATCCAAATTTTCTTCTTTCCTTTAAATCATTGATCTAATTGCGCTTTATCATACTCCATCCTCTCCCTTGGTTATGGTTGTAGATATGCTCCATTTCTTTAACCATTTAATGAATGTTTTTAATTAACAAAATAACTAATAGATCAATCACCTAATTGGCTAGTTGCTAAATTTGACTTTTCAACTCTAACTTGTCATCTTAAATACATGGTTCATAATTCTCCACACATGTTCAGCTGGAAACGTGGACTTTAAGGGCTGATTAGTGATGTCATTTGATCACATAATTAAGGGCTTAAGTATCCCTTAATTCCAAATGCCAAATGCCAATTGGTTGCTTATTTAAATCAAGTGTATTTATGTATTATTATCCAAGTATTTTTTCATCTTCTTTGGCTTAATTATTTTTGAATATAATCAGCCTCTTTTGATGATCTTAATTTACCTCTAATCATCTTTAAGAATTATACAACTAATCTCAATTAATGCAAACTTATTTTGCTAAGGATAATTGATAATAGATAACAATTAAACTAAGTGTTTCCTTAATCCCTTTCCTTGTCTTATGAGCATTTAAAATAGCTATTATTTCATGTGATTTTATGTCACATTTTGTAGCTCCTAATATGTGGTCTCATTAATGAACCATTGGTTAATTAATTCTAAAGTGAAATTTGGACAAAAATATAATCAATAGATTATATTTGAGAAAAATACTCACCTTTGTATTTTGCTAGTTTATTTACCAAAATACAATGTTTACATGAATTATGAAGATTAGGGTAATACATAACATTTGGAAATTAGTAATTTCATCCACGAGGCTCTCCAGCCCTCGTACGTTTGACATAGATTTGCTCCTCACATTTACGAAGTCATTCCAAAATCTTTCAGCCTCTTCCCACTCATTCCTCATTCCATATAAAATTGCCTGTCATTTTTTCCGATCACCCAAATAATAATAAAAAAAAGTTTCGATAAATAGATAGCATGAAATGAAAATGAGTGAAAAGTCATTGTTTACAAGTTTTATTGGTAAGAAAGACCTATAACTTTTAATGTATGAAATTCTATAGAGTACTGGTATTTTCTACGTATAAAAACATCCCATGTTATTCTGACACATAAAATTTTTAAACAAAGACTTTTTAGATATTGAGGAAGTCGGTGAAAAGTTAAAATAACATTTATCGTATATTATAACCTGATGCTTAAATATGATAGTATATGTATGACAGATATTCATGGCGTTTCAGCAACAATCAATACATAAGCACACAGCAGATGTATCCCAACCGTACATAAGCACACAACAGATGTAAAGTTATCCATCACATACAAGCATATAATAAGCATCAGAGTTAGTGTTACAGTACGCGAACGTACCTTCGCTGGTGATATTGGTACGTTCGTCGGTCGGAATGTGATCACGTATATCCTATAATGGTAATATCGCATTTATTGATTCACAAATAATATCCTAGTAGATATCTTAGTCACTAATGACTATTTTTCCCTTGGTGGAATTATTTCTCAACTTATTCTCCAAAATTTCGTAGAAAAACGCTGATCCTAGCATTTCTGATCAGTTTTTATGATAACTTTGAAAAATCATAATTAATTCTACAAATATCGAAACAGGGATCCGTAAAATTCCTCGGAATCCTTAGGATGTCTATTTTTAAGTAAAAATATTTTCTCTTGACCAGATTCATTGAATCATTCCCAGTTTTAAAGTTTTGAGCCTCTGCCCAGAATTTTCCAGAATTTCGTAGCCTAAATTTGGGAATTTTTATCTCACTGCACAGAGCTCAAAATAATACATACTAGGTATATTTGAAAAGCTCTATATGTCTACTATAACCATGAATTTTCTCAGAATTTTAGAACCTCATCTTTCGCCAGAGCTTCGCTATTTTGATAATAATTTTCCAGAAATTTTGCTATACCAAGTGGCTCATCTAATTTTTGAAATATCACTATTTTTGACTATAAAAACATGATATTAAAATTACTCTAGCATATTTTGTAACACCTCATTTTTCAAAAGCGGAATAATTTTTTTTTCATCGAGTAGAGCATCAGAGCAAGTAAAAGAGTGAGTGACTGATATATCATTAACTGTGATGTACCCGTCTATTTATATTGTATAGTACATTTAGCCGAGTAATGTCATATTGTTACAAGTCTAAAAATAGGAATCTTCAGTCGGGTCTTTACGCGTGCTGTTTACTCGCTTGCTCTTGTCTTCGGTCCTCGGTTCCCGGACCACGAAGCTATGGTAAGAGCGAGGTCCAATGCCCATTGGACCTCGGGTAATGGTTAACCTCATGCTCAAGTAATACGATATATGGTTGATAGATATTCATGACATTACAATAATCAATCAATACATAAGCACACAGCAGATGCAAGATTAACATATCAACAGTACATAGCACACAGCACATGTAAATTTACCCATGTTTGCACTAACCAGTGCCACGACGGCCCATCGTGTCCTTAGCGCTAGGAAAACAATCTTACGGCATTATCAAGACTATAACCCGTATATAAAGCTGAATGTATAGGTAGTGATCTAAGCCCCATAAACTTAGTCACGGTGCATGACTCGAGACAGAGTCCCGTCCATGTCTTTATAAAAGTATCTATCACATATAAATATACAATGAGCATCAGAGTTAGTGTTACAGTGCGCGTCCGTACCTTAGTCCGTTTGGATGGCAGTACGCTTGCCTGGTTGGTACGTCTCCCGATTTTTCCCAGATATCCTATAATAGTATTATCACATTATTACCTCGTAAATAATATCTTAGGAGATATTTTAGCCACTACCGACCTTTTTACCCCTGGTGGATTTATTATTCCAATTATATACCTTAATTTTCTTAAAAAACGCTGTTCCAGCATTTCTGGGCAGATTTTTTGATAACTTTAAAAATTCATAATTAAATCCAAAAAAATCGAAACAAGGTTCCGTAAAATTTCCTGGAAAATTTAGCATGTCTAGTTTTGAGGAAAAATAATGATTTCCACCCAGAATTTGTGATTAATTCCCAGTTTAATGATCTTCCTCCTCTGCCCAGAATTTTTCCAGAAAAGGTAGCCTTATTTCCAGAATTTTTATCTCTCTCTACAGACCTCTATTCGATACATATTTTATATCAATGGAAAGCTATACATGTATAATATGATCATGAATTATTTCAGAATTTTTGAATATAAATTTATTCACAAAATAATGCCCTCTAACTGACTGACTCCCATATCCCAGCAAAACCCCACAATTTCTATCTTACTCTAACTTGTTTTATTAATCTTAAAAGTTACTCCCCAACATGTTTCCACCTTGTCAGGCATCTTTCGATGCAATAAGGCTTGAAAACATTTATGGGAAATTACTTTACCTATTTCCTAGATTAAACTAACATTTATACTAATAACTACTAAGAACTATAGAATTAAAGAACTAAAGACTAGAAACTAAAAACTAAAGACAAGCTTACCTCGTGAAGACTCTTGCTTCTCCTTCTTGCTTCTTAGAAATCACCACTTGGTGGTTGATTTGGTGTGAAGAATGAGGAGAGGTAAAGCCTCTATTTATAGGAAAATCTCAAGGTTAAAATGGTAATCTCAAGCCCAATGTGGACCCCACCATTGCTCCTCCTTCTCCAAGACTCTTCACTCTCACTTTCACTCTCTATATCAGATTTCTAAGCTTGTTTTGGTGTGAAAATAGATGAAGCCCAATGCCCCTATTTATAGCAAAATGTAGTGGCATTTTGGTAGTTATTTCAAACCTACCTCTTCTTCAATTGGAGCCATGAGATCTAAACTCAGTTAAGAAGTTTTAATCTTAACCATTGGACCCATACTTAACGAAGAAGTTTCAATTTAATTTAAAAGCATTTCTCTTGATTTTATCCTATTGGTGGATTTAATTAATATTTTCATTAAATCAATTAATCTCTCATACACATACACACCACAAAACCGTGTACTAACTCCTCCTTCATCCATTTTTGCATTGATGACAATAAATGATCCCATGTGATCCATTAATTATTTCCTCCAATTTGTCCCCTTATTCCCCTCTCTCCTCCATCAATTTTTCAATAAAAACCCCATGTGCTTGCTTTAATTAGACTTGAATAAAAATCAAAACTTCTTCCTCCTTCACCAAGCCAAGCTAACCATGTCTCCCTTCCCTCTTGGCTCAAAGAATGTGTTTCCATTGAATGAAGATTCTAGCCTCCCATTGGTTCTACCAAATTCACAAGGATTAAGCTTAATTAATTATGAAATTAATTAGAACCTTTGGATTTGGCTTTATGAGGTTTAATCTTGGCCTTCCATATTTAATCCTAATTAGCATTCCTAATATGGTGGTTTAGGTGCCATTTAGGTATATTTGTCAAGGTGTGGTTGGTTCCTAGATTAATCATGGTCCTTAGAAAACTCATTTTATGCTAACCTTAATTAGCTCTTGGTTTTTTAATTAAGGTGATACATCCTTAACTATGCTTATTTAATTTAGTTATTAATTAATTTCAAAATTTAATGTTTTTATTTTAATTATTGCAAATTTAATTGCCCGTTAGTTGTTGGTGATTTCCTCTAATTGATTTAGGTACTTTCACAATTCTTTATGGCTTTTTATGAATTAAATATGAACTATGTATTAGTTTGTTAATTATATGGCATTTTATAATCCCTAAATGAAATTTAGAAAATTTCGTCTTTGGTTTATTTAATTCTAAGAGAAATTGCCCTAGAAAATAAATTAAATACACTACAAAATTTTGAGACCTCATATTCACCTATTTAAATAGGTATTATTTACCAAAATATTATATTTAAAACAACTAGGGATTTTTCAGGTATTACAAGTAAAGTTTGAAAAACAGTTCACATGATCTCAAAGTCTTATCATTCTTACCATTTATGCAGCAAATATTGGATTTGCAACAACGATTACCTCAAATATTTTATAACCATAATCACTGTTCTGTTTGTAACATCCAATTTTCAAAAGCAGTACATTTTTTTTTCATCAGAGTAGAGCATCGGAGCGATTGAGTAACTGATATTTATATTCAAAATGCCGTAAGTCCGGTCATTACGGTAGCGGTACGTTATACCGAGTGTTTTCAAAGTAAATAACAAAAGAAGAAAGTCTTCACCGAGTCCCTATGCGTGCCGCTTGCCTTTCTCCTCGATCCTCGGTCCTCCCGACCCGACACTATGTTAAGAGCCGAGGTTCAATGCCCAATGAACCTCGAGTAACTAACCTCATGCTCAAGTAATACGGTATATGGATGACGAGATATTCATGACATTACAAAGATAATCAATACATAAGCACACGAGATGCAAGATTAACATATCAACAAGTACATAGCACACAAGACATGTAAAGTTACCCACGTTTGCACTAACCAAGTTGCCACAATGGCCCATCGTGTCCTCGCTAGGAAAACTCAACGGCATTACTAAGACCGTAACCCATATAAATAAAGCTGAATGTATAAACAGGTGAGCTAAGACGAGTCTTAGACACGGTGCATGACCCAAGACAAAGTCCTGTCCATGACTCTATGAAATAGTCTATCACATATAAGCATACAATAAGCATCGAGTTAGTGTTACGACGCGAACGTACCTTTCACCGTGTAATGGCCACATCCTGACCTTTGAACCCAGCCCCGGACTTCCCGGATATCCTAACATACCACCATAATACTTAGAATAATAACCTAAGGGATATTTTCACCTCTATTTACCTCTCTACCCTTGGTGGATTTGTTATTTACAATTTTGCCCTTACATTATTTAAAAACGCAGTGCAGTATTTTCTGGGCAGATTTTCGGTAACTTTAAAAAATCATCATTAAATCTGCAAAAATCGAAACGAGGATCCGTAAAATTCTCCGGACTCCTTAGGATGTCTATTATCAAGGAAAAATACTTGTATATACCCAGAATTTATTAAAAATTCCCAGTTTTCATTTTTCTCAACGTTGCCCAGAATTTCGTCCAGAAAAATGGCCTAACTTCAACTGGTTGTATCTCTTTGTACAGGAATCAAAACGCTACATATTATATATATTCGGAAAGCCCTACATATCTAATTTATTTCTGGAAAGTTTCGTGATTTATGGGCTTCATTTCCAACATAAAATATTAGCATTTCTTTCGTTGTTTGCCCAGAAATTTTACCAAAAATTTCGCGAACTTCGCTACTTTGATCTTTAACTTCCAAGAATTTTGCTCCACAATATTTTCCACCATATTTTTGAAATAAAGACATTTTTAATCATAACAACATGAAATCAAAACTTCTTGGAAGATTTAAAGATCAAACTAACCTTTATACTAAGAACTACTAAGAACAACTAAGAACTATGAAACTAAAGACTAGAAACTAAAAACAAGCTTACCTCTTGAAGACTCTTGCTACTCCCTCCTCCTTCTTGCTTCACTCCATTCTTGTCTAGAATGGTTTTTGGTGTAAAGAGAATGAAGAGGGAAGCCCTCTATTTATAGGGAAATGGTATGGTATTTTGGTAGTTTTTCCAAACTTAATTCATCTTGAATATGAACCCTTGGATCTAAACTTAGTAAAGAAGTTTTAATCTTAACCATTGGACCCATACTTAATGAAGAAGTTTCTTCCAACCGAGTCTTCGGTTTTACTTTAACGAAGTTCATTTTTGGTTGCCGATCAATCACTAATACTTTTAAATTCTCGAGTATGCTTTTTGATTAGCAGTTGAATATCAAGATTTATGGTCTAATTAGATTCCCCTGGTTGTACTTGAGCTTATTCTTCAACGTTTGCAAAAATAGCCTTTACTAGGCTTACTTTCGAGTTAAATTATGTGGATTCAAGATAAGTCCTTATATTTTCTCCAGGGTTCCTACTTCTTCACAACTATTTAAATTTGTATAAATTCTCACTTTATTTGTTGTTTTGAGTTTTTACTACTTGTGTACATCGATATTTACTTGGACTTCAAACCATTATCCAATTTACTCTAGGATTTCAAACTTTATCAAATTTGCTTTAATTTTCTTTTTCTCTCTCTCTTTCTCTCTTTGAATACTAGACACACACACACTCACAACTCTTTTCTCTTATTGGTGGATTAAATTTCACATGGATTATGCTTTATGAACTTCTCGATAAAGTCCCTCGGTCGGTGTTCTAATCGCGTAATCTTAACCAATCTCAAAAAGTCCTTAGCAACTTACTCAAGATCTAATCTTCCTCTTTAAGAATATTTGGATTAACTAAATTTTTGATCCCATTCGGGTATTTGGTAACCTCTCAACATTTTCGGATAACCGCCGTTGGTTACGAAATTACTTCGGGTAATGCCAAATTCAAGACAAAAATCTACTGATTCATAATATTTCCAGTTGTTTTCTACTTAGTTCAAGGATTTCAAGTTATGATTTATTTTCCATTGGTTCTCACTTTTCTTATCTCGCCCTTTGTTTACAAAATATCTTTTCATCTGATCCCTTATTCGCCCCGTCGGTTACGGAAATGACTTCCGCTAATACCGACTTCTGGACAAAAATTCACTTGTTTGTAATATGTCCTGACCTAAGAAACTTAGTTCATGGTTTTCTAGATAGGATTTAATTTCTATCGGTTCTCATTTATCCAACCTGGTTCTTCCACAAATATCTTAATTATATTATTATTTAATTAACAAAATATCATGATATTATTTTTGAAAAACCCACAACCCTTTTCACACTCAAATTTTGGTTTTCTCTTCCTTTTATTATTATTATTTTTTCTTTAATTTATCTAAATTAGCTAGAAGCTTAATTAGAGCCTTAATCCCATTATTAGCAATCTTTTAGGATTTAGGGTTTTCATGTTCTTAATCTCACCAATTTTTCTTAATCTTTTCTAATTGATTAGCAAGCACACTTTATGCTAATATTAGCCATAAACACTTAATTAAAGGATTTTCCATAATCTACCTTAAATATTCTCTTGTTCGGCTTAAACAATCAGCCATTAATTACTTAACTAATCACTTTCTAATTGTTGATAATTTTCTTAATTAGGATTAATCATTTTCTCACAACTATTTCATTGACATTGGTATTTTATGTCCCACATATCATATTAAAAATCATGGGGCAACTTATGCTCCCCAAAATTATATTTAATTTTGCCTCATTATTTTTCAAGGGAAATAATCCCAAAAATTCCTAAAATTATAGACAACATACTTTCTAATTTTCAATAAATATTTTATTGCCTCTTGGGATTTACCATAATATTTTCGGGGCATTTCATGGCCCATAATTGCATTTAGGGATTTTGACACTTTAATTCCTCTAATTTCATTAGAAATTTCCCTAGACAATAGAATAAGTATCCTATAAGGTTTTAAAACCACATATTCACCTATTTCCAAATAGGTATTATTTGCTAAAATATAGTATTCCGAGATAGATAATTATCCCAGGGTATTACACTGTTTCCTCCTTTTTCTTTCCCTGTGTTTCTATCTTTCTCTCCCATATCACTCTATTCACACCTGTGCAAGTTTGTGTGAGTGGGTATTGCATCACATATTCAATGAAAAAAACAATTCGAATCAGAATAAGAAGCTATCAACAAAAGATCAAATTAAACAAACTAATATTTAGATTTTTTTTTTTTTTTTTAAAAAAGGGATGCACTATGCCAAGTTTTAGATGGAGCTACGCATTTAAGCAACCTTAGTCCAATAAGTGTTCCTAAAAGCTCCAGAAAATAGAAACTTAACTGGAGTGAGACAATTTGAACCTAGCCTAATTGAACAAAATAATCTTCGATTCTGTTGGTTATATTTTCATTACATTTGGCACCAAAGTTTCTTATGTAGCAACTAAAACAACGACAAGTCTAGAGAGCAAAACAAATCAGATATTGAGAAAACTTCTGCATTAATACAAGACGCTTCATTGTCAGTAACTTGAATGCATGCCTTCGCCCTCCTAGCCAGGCACCAATAATTAGATTTTCAATAAGGCCAGCAACCTTAAGCTAGTGGGCATCAATCAGTCGCAAGTTTCAAGTAACTCAGCTGAGCTTAGAAGACATAATTTTGAGTACCAAAATCAAGATATTGAGAAAACTTCTGCATTAATACAATGAGTCTCTAACCAGGTTTCATTGCAAAACTTGAAAAACTATTGTCCACCCACCTAGATCGACATCAATCGAAATTCTATTGCCGCAAATTACACAAATACCACCAATACTCTCATCAAAAAAATTCCGGGTCCCTTTCGAATGTAACATAACTAACTTTCCAGATGATTTACCGGCTAAGATCTAATTCCCAGGAAGTACCTTAATGAATGAACGGCGGCGAAACTTGGCGTTGTCATAGTCTGCATCTTTATTCGTGTAGGGAAGTCTCTTCGACTTGCCCGATCCGATTATTGAACTAGGCTTGGCTTCGGTGATTCAGCGAATCAACCTGAAGCTTTCGGAAATGGATCGAAACCTGAAGGGGAGTTGGAGAGTGAATCAAACGAGAAAGTGAAGAGAATTGTAGGCGGAGAATGCGGTCGTGCAGAAGACTACAGAGCATTGACGGGCCTGAGAAGTATATTAGAGAGAAAGAGAGAGAGTCGTCTGGCTGGGTTCGTTGCTGCGGAGTAATGCGAGAGAGGACCTTCACTTAAAGACTAACGGTTTGGCCCAAAAAAAAAAAAAAAAAAAAAAAAAAGCAAGACTAACGTGTCTTATGATACGTTTTTTTATTGGTTGAAACGCATGTCATGATTCTCTACATCACAACTGTGTCTCTAATTAACCATTCTTGAATTTCTTAATCTATATCATATTTATAAAATCATGATGTAATATTTATAATGTAGCAACGCAATTTTTTAAATTTTGTCACGTGGGATAGATATACACACTAATTATAAACTAACAAACCGAACTCATCCGTATTAATATTTTAGTCTATTTTCGCTAAAACCAAACAACTTTAAATATTTATTTTTGATCGAAAAGAAATAGAAAAAACTGAACTAATCCGTGGTTATCTTTTAGTCTAACAAATTTAAATATTTATTTTTGGTCAAAAAAAAAAAAAAACGACCGAGTGAAATTCATTTTTTGAATGTGATATTTTTTACCATTCTCACACTAGATGTGTGTGTAATTTATAAACAACTATTAAAATCCAATTAGGGAAAACTTATGTTTAGTTGAGTTGGATTCATGTGTGTGTAATTTATAAATAACTATTATTGGTTACGTTTACACAACACTTTATTTTTTTTAAATAAAAAAATGTATAGTTGAGTTGGATTCATGGAACTCATCAAGGCCACGACATGCCTTCGACTCAAATAGCACTTACAAATATACTTACAGATCATTCAACAACAAGGTCCTTACATCAGCAATGTAATTCGAACTTACAACACTTTATATTTTTAAACTAAAAATATTTTCTTAGAAAGTACCTTATAATCAGAATAAGATAACGTAGTTTTGTTAGGGTAGATTCTAAAAAAGTAATTTAAGTTTCATTATGTGCCTACCGATCCAACTATATTTAAAGTGTAACGTCCTAATTAAGCCATAATTGTCGTAGGAAATTAAAGAAATAGACATATTGAAATATCATATTGATCCAACATAAGGTTTGTTTGTTTGTTTTGTTTTGTTTTTTACATTTATTCTATTTTCTCTTCAATAATTAAATATGTCCTTAATTATAGTCAACAGGTGAAGTCATCCCAAACTAGGGCTTATTGTCACTTTGTTGCATTTTGTGTATTGTCGCGGTACGGTGCAGTGTTGTTTCACTTGTGCTGCGCTTTGTATCACATGGCTTTTTGAGAAAAATGAATCAAGAATATGGCCCGCATTGATTCAAGAAGACTATTCCATGCAATAGAGATATCAAAAGACAACATTTATTCCATGCAAAGGCCTTTTTACATTATTTTTAGAGAGTATAAATATAAGAGTTAAGTAGCAAAGTTGTTCCGAAAGTTTTCATTGAAGAGTAATTTTACCTTGAAGTTTTTCTTGTTTCAATGTTGCCTCGAAAATTTCAAAATGTAGTAATATTGTCCATTTCCGTTAGAAAGTTAATAGTCAACGTCAATTTTTTAACTATCAACATTAGTTTTCTTAACGGAATAGGATAACATTGCTATGTTTTGAAACTTTTGGGGCAATATTGAGACAAGAAAAACTTTCAAGACAACGTTGCTCTTAGGCTTATATTTCCAAGGCAGATTTGCTACTTAACCCTAAATATAATTGAAGTTGAAAGTAAGTCTATCTACATCTGTTTGTTTTAGTTTGTTCACTCAAAACAGACATAAACAGAAAATTGCTTAAGTGTCATTAGCAAAGCTTAATTAACTTCTAATTGTATTTATTAGCTAACCATGGAGACTTAGTGTTTAATTCACACAAGCTTTATGCACCATAATTCATCATGAAAGTTTACACCATTATTAAGTGGGGACTTAATTGCTTATCAATCCTTAAAAATTTCTTAAGTATTTTCATCACATTATCTTGCTCTTTTTGATTATTCAAGAACCATAATTTAATATAATAATTATTTGTATTTTAGGATCTTTAAATGTAGCCTAAAGATTTGCCTTCGGTTGTTATAAATTCCCAAGAGAAATTTGCCTAAAATATAGCTAACAAATTTACACAATTTAGAGACAACATACTCTCCTTTGTTAAACATGTGGTATTTGTCAAAATATGGCTTTCTTTATAAGTAGAGATTTTAGGGTTTTACACAAGAACCCTAAAAACTCATATTAAAACCTCGCAAACCAGTAAATAGAAGGGATGAAGCAAGTGGAATAAAAAAACAGAGAAGAAAGTAATTGTATATGAACCTGGAAGCGAAGGGAAGATATTTCACTAAGATCGCAAAAATATCAGCTTTGGGATCTACAGAGACTTACTCCTCTTCCAAACAGTTCTTAAAATAATGAAGATTTAAGTCCATAGATCAAGTCCAGCCATATCTTTGAAGGTTACGGGGCTTTTTTTTTAAGAGGTAAAAGTATAAAAAATTTCAAATGATTAGAAGAAAACGTAAAAAATATTTTGCAGAAATTTTCTGTAAAAAACGAAGGCAAAACAAGAAGCATAATGGACCCATGGGATAAATCAAGCATAACGTAAGAATTTTTTCCTTGATCAAATCCTGAAAACTCGATAAAAAATGCTCTCTCGTAATACCCCAAAATTCATATGTCTCTTAAATATTATAGTTTGGCCAAATAATACCTATTTAAAATAGAAAAGTATGTTGTCTCTAATTTTAGTAATTTATTTGTTTATTTTTCTTGAAATTTAAAGAGGTAAAAATCCAATTTTATGTTGTAACATCCCAATTTTCGAAAGCGTTTTCACGGTATCTTGATTAGAGTTGAGCATCGGAAATAAATAGTATTGAAAAGTAACGATAAATATCCACTATAATGTATGTGCTTTTAACAAATTACAATTTTTTTTAAAAAAATGTTGATATCGTAAAGTACATGTGAATAGGACCTTCTCCACCGGTTCCTACATCCGTCGCTTACCCTTGTCTTCGATCCCGTTTTACTCCGGATCCTAAAGCTATGGTAAGAGCCGAGGTTCAATGCCCATTGAACCTCGTGTAACGGTTAACCTCATGTTCATGTAACAAGTATGTATGACAGTTTATTCATGATATCACAGAATATCTACATGTAAAAGATAATAACTGAACACGCCCACGCATATGAACGTTATTATAGTTTGCACTATTCACCAAAAGCCACGATGTACGGTCGTGTCCTCAGCGCTAGGAAAACTCAACGGCGTTATCAATACCATAACCCGTGTACAGCTGTATATGTATGCTCAATAACTTTTTAAAAACAGAATCTTAGTCTATGAATACAACCATCACATATAGGTATACAGTAAACATCAGAGTTAGCGTTACAGTACGCGTCCGTACCTTTGTCGGCGATATCGGTACGTTGACGGTTGGACTGTGATCGCGTTTATCCTATAACGGTAATATCGCATTTATTAATCTAAAAATAATATCCTAAAAGATATTTTGGCCACTACTGACTATTTTGCCCTTGAAACATTTGTTTTTCACTTTATTCCCTCAAAATTCGTAGAACAACACTGGTACCAATTTGGGCAGAATTCCGTCTAACTTTGAAAATCATAATTAATTCTACAAAAATCAAAATGAGGATCCGTAAAATTCCATGGAATCCTTAGGATGTCTATTTTCAATTAAAAATAATCACTCTTTCCCAGATTACACGAATCACTCCCAGTTTTAAAGTTTTGAGCCTCTGCCCAGAATTTTTCCAGAAATTCGTAGCCCAACTTTGAGAAATTTTATCTCCTTGTACAGAACTCATTTTGACATGTTCCTGACATATTTAAAAATCCCTATATGTCTATTTTAACCATGAAGTTTCTCAGAATTTTTTGACCATAAATATGAAATTCTCGCGTTTTCATCACGCCTCCGTAAATTAAAACCGATGAAATTTCGCTTTAACTTCGTTACTTTGATTATTTTCTTCGAAATTTTGCTATATGACCTCCCCCATCGTTTTTTTCAAAATAAAGTCAATTTTGACCATAAAAACATGTAAATAAAATTATCCTAGCATATTTAAGATCTACACTACTTCTATCTAAGAATTTAAGAACTAGAACTTAAAGAATTCAAAGCTAAAGCTAGAGAACTTACCAAGAACTTTACTCCTTCTTCTCCAAGACTCTCACTCTCACTTTCTCTCTATATTTCAGATGTTGTTGCTTTGTGAATTGGTGAGAAAATATGAAGGCATCACCTCCCTATTTATAGCAAATTTTGGGGTTAACTTTCTAACAACTCTTATGCATTGTTACCCCTTGGATCCAGGTTATTTTAGAGCACAAATCCTAGCCCTATAATGCTCCCAAATCTGATCCCCCTCTCTCTCTTCTTATCCTCTTCCATTTTCTATCCAGAAAGTACAATATCCTCTTCCAACTTTACTTTTTATCCTCTTCCATTTTGCCTTCAAAGTCTCCATCTTTATGACTCACCATGCAAGTGGGTACTTTGATTTTTAGCTCTCTTTTTCTTTCTCCCAAGCCACCATAACCTTGCCCCCCCCCCTTTGCTTCTTCTTTTTGAGTTTTGTTGCTTTTAACATCCACATGTGGGAGCTATGCCATTGGTTGTTCTCTTATGCACATGGATTAAGCTTTATTAGAATGTGGGAGCTATGCCATTGGTTGTTCTCTTATTTAGTGCTAATCCTAATCCTTTATTGGTTCTTGACTTTTAGTTATGCTAATGCAACTTTAATTGGTGACTATTAACATTAATTATGAAGAATTACCTAGATATTCCATTAGTGTAATTTTAATTGCTCATTAATTATTAGTAATTGCCCCTTAATTGTCCCAAGTGTCTTGATAATTCTTTATGGCCCTTTATGGATTAAATATGAACTAAATACTAATTATAGGGTATTAGTAAATTTAGTCTCCTTAATAAATCATAACAATTGGTGTTTAAGGTCTTTTAATTAATTATAAAGCCTTGTGCAATTTATTTATTTTAATGAGGACTTAGTTAATCATTAATTATCATTGATTTCTCTAAATTTATTTAGGTATTTTTATAACACTTTCTTGCTCATTTAAATCCTACATGAACCATAGCATAATATGGTATTTATTATATTTTATGGTATTTTATGATGCCTAACAAAATTTAGTAAATCATTGGCTACCCTAATCCTAAGGAAGAATTGACTAGAAAATAAAATAAACATATCTCAAAATTTGAGACCACATATTCACCTATTTTAAATAGGCTTTAATTATAAAAAATATTGTATTTAAGATAAATGAGAATTTTGGGTATTACAATTTTAGGGGTCATAAATTGCCCTATAATTATTAAATTAATACATGGTGCATAAATGGCCATGAAAAGCTAAAAAAGTTGTGAGGAAATAATTAAACCAATTAGAGAAAATTGCCAACAATTAGTGGATAATTCAATCTATATTAATTGAATTATTTTCATAAACATTCACAATTAATTTAGTGGCATATGTTAAAGGCATAATTAAGGATGTATTACCTTAATTAAGAAACAAGGGCTAGTGAAGGGTTAGGATTAGCATAGAAGTGGTTTCTAATTAATTTAGAACTAATCATATTTTGACAATTACACTTAACTACTTTATTAGGGATGCTAATTGAGATTAGTTATGGAAGGCTAGGATTAAACCTCATAAAGCTAAATCTAAAGGGTTTAAATTTAATTTCATAAAGTGAAATCCTTGTGAAATTGAATTGGCCAATGATAAATCAAGAAAATATTCTTAATCCTCATGAAATTGATTGGACCAATGAGAGATTAGCATAAATGGAAGGTCAAGATTAGATTTAATAAAGCTAAAATCTAATGGTCTAAATTAACTACATAAAGCTTAATCCATGAGAAAAGGTTTTGACCAATGAGAGAGAGAGAGAAAAAAATTAAAGCAAATTTGATAAAGTTTGAAATCCTAGAGTAAATTGGATAATGGTTTGAAATCCAAGAAATATCCGATGTACACAAAAAAACTCAAAACAACAAATAGAGTGAGAATTTATACAAATTTAAATAGTTGTGAAGAAGTAGGAACCCGGAGAAAATATAAGGACTTATCTTGAACCCACATACTTTAACCTTGAAAGTAAGCCTAGTAAATAAGCTTAGTACAACCAGGGAATCTCATTAGACCATAAATCGGATATCCAACTATTAATCAAAAAGCATACTCGAGAATTTAAAAGTATTAGTGATTGATCAGCAAACCAAAAATGAATTTCGTTAAAGTAAAACCGAAGACTCAGTTGAAAGAAACTTCTTCATTAAGTATGGGTCCAATGGTTAAGATTAAAACTTCTTAACTAAGTTTAGATCCTATGGTGGAAATTGAGGAAGAGGAAGTTCAAAATAATTGCAAGAATGCCATGACATTTCACTATAAATAGAGGGCTTCCCTCTTCATTCTCTTCACACCAAAAAACCATTCTAAGCAAGAGTGGAGTGAAGCAAGAAGGAGGAGGGAGTAGCAAGAGTCTTCAAGAGGTAAGCTTGTTTTTAGTTTCTAGTCTTTAGTTTTATAGTTCTTAGTAGTTTTTAGTATAAAGGTTAGTTTGATCTTTAAATCTTCCAAGAAGTTTTGATTTCATGTTTTTATGATTAAAAATGTATTTTTCAAAAATATGGTGGAAAATATTGTGGAGCAAAATTCTTGGAAGTTGAAGATCAAAGTAGCGAATTCGCAAAATTTTTGGTAAATTTCTGGGCAAACAGCAAAAGAAATGATAATATGTTATGTTGAAAATGAAGCCCATAAATCACAAAAATTTCCAGAAATAAAGTATATATGTAGGGCTTTTCGAATATATATAATATCTAGCGTTTTGATTCTTGTACAAAGACATACAACCGGTTGAAGTTAGACCAATTTTCTGGATGAAATTCTGGGCAACGTTGTGGAAAATGAAAACTGGGAATTGTTCATAAATTCTGGGTATATACAAGTATTTTTTCTTGAAAATAGACATCCTAAGGATTCTGGGGAATTTTACGGATCTTCGTTTCGATTTTTCTAGAATTAATTATGATATTTTCAATGTTGATGCAAAATCTGCCCAGAAAATACTGCACTACGTTTTTAAATAAATGAAAGGGCAAAATTGTAAATAGCAAATCCGCCAAGGGTAGAGAGGTAAATAGAGATGGAAATATCTCTTAGGACATTATTATAAGTGATACGGTGATATGTTAGGATATCCGGGAAGTCCTGGGCGGATTCAAAGGTCGGGCGTTTTACCCAGTGAAAGGTACGTTCGCGTACTAGTAACTTTAATCATCTATATCTTATATGCGTATATGTGATAGATAAATTTACATCTGCTGTGTGCTTTTGAGATACATCTGCTGTGTGCTTATGTACTGTTGGGAAACATTTGCTGTGTGCTTATGTACTGTTGGGAAACATATGCTGTGTGCTTATGTACGGTTGCGATACATCTACTGTGTGCTTACGTATTGTTGTTGAAATGCCATGAATATCTGTCATATATTGTTATATCTGCTATAGAGGTTAAAGCATTTACACAGAGATTCAATTCGATTGAATCTCGGCTTTGACTAAGGATCGGGAAGGAACCAGGTCTAAGATGACAACAGAGATGGAGCCGTGAAAAGGCAACTTGATGACGAGCCGTAAAGAGACATCGGTCGAGATGAGAGACTAGTTCTCGCATGAATCTAATAAAGTTATTTCAAACCGTTTGGTGTCTAGAAAGGGTTCATCTATGTGGTTCAGTCGATGAGTTGCCGTGAATTCGGGGAGACTTCCACTAGACACTAGCCTGGCCAAATTGTTCATTGCCCCAAGTCTACCTAAGGCTTGGTTTAAGATTGTATAGTTACTATTGAAGAGTTGTAATTATACAAGTCCTGTAATATTGTATCACATGAACATTCCTTCGGGTTTATTTTTATATATCAGTTTATGTCGGGACATCATCATATGTCTGGGCATTTTATATCAGATACTCATTGTCCAATTGTTAGTACATCATGCTCTCCGTTTCCGCAATACTCTGAGTTGTAGCACCTCAAACTCTGTCGATTTTCTAAAACTAAGTGTCAACATACACGATTTCAAGTATGGAATTTGGGGTGTTACACTCTCAAAACAGTAAATTGATGGGATGTAGCAAGTGGATGAATTAAAAAGAGAAGAAAGTAATTGTATATGAAACTGGTAGTGAAGGGAAGATAGTTCACAAAGATCGTAAAAATGTTAGCTTTGGGATCTCGATACAAACTTTCTCCTCTTGAAACGAAGACTTGAGTCAATAGATCAATAAATCAATAGATCAAGTCTAGCATTTTTGTCTGAAGGTCTCAAAAATGAAAAATGGAAGATTTAGAATTTGCAGAGACTTGCTTTCTCTTCAAACAAGCTCTTCAGATTCAGTGATATATAAACAAATGCCTCACTCCCATATTTATATTTTATTTATTTTTTGTCTCAGTACTCTTTTATCCCTCTTTCCGGGAAGCTCGCGTGTCGGTGATGATGCCGTGTGGCAATGCTCTCCTTCTCACCGTACGCCTCACACTGCTTTTGAAAAAGTTACTCCCCCAGCTCTTGAATATTAGAATAATTTAAAAATTCTTATTCAGACTCACTTTAAATATTTTCGAGTAACTTTAAATCATTTATCTAACTTTTGTATATATTAAAGATCTGAAGTAGTAAAAAAATTTGAAACTCCTTACACTCCCATATCATACTCCCTGTCCTAAATTTAAAATGATTTTTAATCATATCCATATTAACTATACTAAACCTCCTACTTTTTTAATTATAAAACATAGTTGACTTTTTTGAAGAGATTAAAGAAATTATTTAAATTATTTTAGAATATTTTTATTTTTATTTTTTCCTTCAAACTAATTAGTTTGACTATTAAACTAATATATAATCTAAGGATATACAACATACAAAATGATTAAATAACTTATTTAAAACTTCTTTAATCTCTCCAACAAAAATCAACCATGCCTTATAATTAGACGGAGCTAGTACATCATATTATATTTTTCTTTTACTATTTTTATTAAATATCGACATATATAAAAACAAATATTTTACACAGTTTTGAAATTATCAAAATTGTTTTATGAAAAAAGACCAAACATTAATGATGAAAAAAAGTTTTTGTCCTCTAGGAGAGACCGAAGGGACCTACGTGTCTTAGTGGTCAATGAGTGAAGTCAAGTCGTCGTTATTTGTGTTGCTTTAGTTGGACCGCACCATGAATATTAGAATAATTATTGAAAAATTTACTCCGTGTTTCCACAACTCATGAATATTAGAATAATTATTGGCAGAAAAAATCATTATTCAAATTTACTTGAAATTTGTTAGAAGATCTAGGCGTAACTTATTTTAGTATAATTTCGTGCATAGCTTCCCTTTAATTATAAAGTTGAAACACAAAATGGATTTTGGTTTAGAATTTAATATCAAAATAAGTTATTTATCTAACTCTTATATTAAAAATAAGTAGTAGTATCTCGGTCCTAAATATAGGATAATTTATAGTGCAATTTGCATTACAAATTATGCCCTATATTTAGGACCGTGTAAGTAATAATATTTTTGGAGGTCCTTACCCTCCCATATCATACTCCCTATTGTCCTAAAATTAAAATGATATTCAATCTTATCAATAATAACTACACTAAATGCATAATATTTGATGCAGTGTTGAAACTATCAAAAGCGTCTTATAAAAAAAGAGACCAAAAATTATGTTTTAAAACTTGTCCTTGAGGAGAGATCAGAGGGGCATATTTAAAGTCAAGTCGTCCTGTAATACCCTAAAATTCTTATTTATCATAAATACTATATTTTGGTAAATAACACATGATAATTAAAGGAGAGTATGTTGTCTCTAAATTTGGAAGATTATTAGTTAGATTTTGGGCAATTTTTCCTTGAAATTAAATCAATCAAGGGTCAATTTTAATATTTCATATTTAGGGATCATAAAATACCCTAAGATTATCACAATTAAGCATAGTCTTAATTTATTCATAGGAGATAATTTAATGACACAAAAATACTTGTACCAATTAGAGAGAAAATTTGCCAACAATTAATGGACAATGAATTTGCAATAATTAAAGTAATTGTATTAGATGTTCATAATTAATTAAATCAACTAATTAAGAATATTAATTGAGATTAATTATGGAGGGCACTACTACAAAAATGGGTTTTTACTACCCTAAAGGACGTCCCTATTTAAAAAAGGGAAGCAACAAGTAAAAAAGCAAAGTGGCATTCTTGTAATTATATTTGGGTAATTTTATTTTTGGCGTCCCAAATATAAAATTTGGGACTCCAAAATCAGGAAAAAAAAATTTTTGGTTGTCAATTTTTGGGAGGGAAAATTTTTTGGAGTCCCAAATTACAAATTGGGACTCCAAAATCAGGAAAAAAATTTTGGTGGTCAATTTTTGGGAGGAAAATTTTTGGAGTCCCAAATTACAATTTGGGACTCCAAAATCAAGAACAAAATTTTTGGCGGCCAATTTTTGGGAGGGAAATCAGGGAAAAAAATTTCACAGGCACTTTTTTTGAGGAATGTTTTTTGAGTCCCAAATTACAATTTGGGACTCCAAAAATCAGGTCTTTAGAGTCCCAAAATACAATTTGGGACTCCACAAATATATTTTTGGAGACCCAAATTATATCTTGGGACTCCAAAAAACATTCTAAATAAGTAAACTAAGAGTCATTAAAAAAAAATCACCCGTGCTAGCTCCTCTGATCCTCAACAAATTCATCCCTAGCATTGAGAGAACATGATCGTTGCGAACATACCTCCGCTCCTCCTTAGACCGCCGTCGTCAACAACAACCGCCGTTGCCATTCAAATAACATCCCCTTTCAATGAAGCTACTTTTCTTTACAACTTGGTTCGCCCAAAGCCTCTTCTCCCGCTCAAGACTTCTCGCGTTGAAGGTGAATCTGCAACTTCTTTAGCGGCTCCACACACCTGTCGATCTCAAGGCTCTCACACACCTACTCGATCTCGAACCCTAAATCCTCCCACTCCCAGCCGATCTCGAACCCCAAATCCTCCCCGAAAGTTCCTAATTGTTCATTTCCATCCTTGCACTCGTGTAGTTGCCCCTCTTTTTCTTTTCACCTTCCTCTCCTTCAACAGCCTCCCCGAGTCTCGGATTCCACTTTATCGTTGCCGTCAAGAACCGGTTCCTCCTAAACTCTCTTTTCCTACCGTTTCCAAATTTCGAAATCAGATCCGCTTTTTCTTGTTCTTCCGACTTTTCGTTTCTCATGCTGCCGAGGCTCAAGATGATTGCAATTCCGTATTTGACCGCATTAACTACTTACTTTAGTTATGGCTTGCTCTTTGCCTTCGGCTAATTGAGAGATTTCGGTCGGAAACTTATGGATTGGTTCAGCTCTAACAACTTCCGGTTTGTCGCCTTCTTCATATTTTCCCATGATCTTTACAAGTATGCTTTTATCGATGGGTTATTTCGCAAGCGAGGGTTACGCCCGATCTACCTTGGACTCGAAGATTTCTATATTCGTCGGCTATATCTTCGTATTCAGGTATTTCATTTTCTTTTCTTTTCATTTCTCCTTTTCAAGTTTTCATTGATTAATTTTTGATTCAGCCATTTCAGCTTGAAGTTGCTTGAGCGCTGTTTAGGGAGTAATATTACAAATAAATTCGTTAGTAGGTGAACCTGAAGTATAATTTCAGGCCTATTGTTATTTCTTGAATATCTTAATTTTTGTTCCTTAAATTTGTTTCTCAGAGCTACAACATCGAATTCACTTGTTAATAATCTCTTCATTTGTCCAAGTGCGGAAGAACAAAAAGTAAGCGGATGCCTCAATTTTTGATCATATAATTATCTTGGTTTTGTCATAGAGATGAATACTTTACACCCCGGTGGTTGAGTCATTGGAAAGGTATTCTCCAAGTACTTGCAAAGCAGTCGTGTTGATGGAGGTAAGTATATTAGTTCATGATTGTCTTCCAAACAAAGTTCTTTTCTGCTCATCCATGCATATATTAAATCAGGTTTCCTCAATTGTGGTTTCTCTAATAGGCACAACTGTGCTGCACGAAGAACTAGAGGACTGTGTTGCAAATTTTATTGGAAAGTCAGCAGCTCTGGTTTTTGGTATGGGATATGTGACAAATTCAGCCATTCTTCCGGTCCTGGTGGGGAAGGTCTGTAACTGTTTTGTGAGAGTATCTTGTTGGCACATTAAGGATATCCACGTGATTATATTGATTAATATATCTACATTTTGCGGGAAGTTTAATCATCGGTGATTCATTGAACCACAATTCCATTGTCAATGGTGCACGAGGATCTCGGCGCTACTATTCGTATTTCAACACAACAAACAGTAGCTTTGCTTGTTATCAAAATAAGCAATTTGGATTGGGGAATGAATGGTGGTCAGATTTTTGACTTCGGATACAAAGTTTGTTGGCTATTAGCATCTCTCTCCATTTGATAGGGAAGCATTAAGGGTTCACTTCCATGGACTTATTATTGTGGCAGCTGGTCTGTTCTGCATCATCTTCTCTAAATCATAATAAATCTGTGTTACATGGATTTTACATTGTGACATCTTCTCTGAATCATAATATATATATATGCTTTTATTCTTGGTATAAATGCACACACGCAAGTTAAATTTTTTTATTTGATTTTTAATGTTTTATTGAAATAAAAGTTTAAGTCTATTGGTTTCTGTAGGAGCTTATCATATGGGATGTACTTAATTGGAATAACATACTGACTTTATAATTCATTTATTGTATAAGAAATTTGACAGTTCTTTTCGAAAGTACACGAGACAAGGAAGGCATTATTGCTTTTAGAGATTGATCAAGTGGCCCAGGTTCCCGCCTTGTATCTCGTTAAAATTATTGCTCTTTTGGGATGAATTATACTTTTTCATATCTTTTATTAGGCATGTTTGAGTGTATTTCGTAATAGATAGTGATTTCATTGTAGGTGTGACAAATTATTAATTGGAATAGTAAAGGCTTACTAGTTTATTATCATCTAGAAGTCTTTTAGTTATATCTTATAATTATCTCTAGGATTTTATTGTATGTTACACTTGATTTTCTACTGTTTAAGGAAGAAAAATCATGGTAGCAATATTTTAGCCTCTAATTAAAACAAATATTTTAGTCATATCTGATATGCCATTATCCCCCAACACTTCCCCAATCAATCAATTAATTGTGACTTTTTTATTTTGTTGTTTTTTCGGAAGTTGGTTACCTCCAACAAGTTTCTATCTCGAACTTTGGATGAAGTCGATGTTCAAGCAATATTCGTGTAAAATGCTCAGAAGTCTCATTTTTCTTCATTCTTTTACATACAATGTGAAGTTTATACTCAAGCATAGTTGTCAAATTGTGATATTTATCATGTACTCCCTCTAGTGTATGTGTATGTTTGACATGCATGTGATATTGCTTATCATAAACATTGTTTCTTTGAAATCTTTTGCTTGAGTTGTTGATTTGCATTTCATCATTACTAGTTCTGAACGTTTTGGTAATGTTCATGGCTATCTGTTTGATGGTTTTTATAGGTTTTAATTGCTAGATTGTGAAAAATATGTAGCAAGCCATTAAAAAAAAAAAAATTAGTTACAGCGTCCCAAAATAACTCTTGGGACTCCTTAAATGATATCTTTGGAGTCCCAAAATAATTTTGGGACTCCAAAATTGACGCTTATTTTAGAGGTGATTTTTGGAGTCCCAAAATTGTTTTGGGACGCCAAAGATATCATTTAAGGCGTCCCAAAATTAGTTTGGGACGCCAAAAATAGAATTTACTGCGTCTCCTCAATAGACATCACTTGAATAAGGGACGTTAACTAGGCTTATTTTGGGACGTTAAAAGTATTTTTTGTAGTAGTGGGGCTAGGATTAAACCTCATAAAGCTAAATCCTAAGGCCTTAATTCAATTTCATAAAGTGAATCCTTGTGAAGTAAAATCCACCAATGAGAAAAGAGTTGTGTATGTATGTGTGTGCAAATGTTGTGAGGGTTGTGAGTCTAGTGTGAGAGAGAGAGAGAAAAAAATTAAAGCAAATTTGATAAAGTTTGAAATCCTAGAGTAAATTGGATAATGGTTTGAAATCCAAGAAATATCCGATGTACACAAGAAAAACTCAAAACAACAAATAAAGTGAGAATTTATACAAATTTAAATAGTTGTGAAGAAGTAGGAATCCTAGAGAAAATATAAGGACTTATCTTGAACCCACATAATTTAACCTCAAAAGTAAGCCTAGTAAAGGCTATTTTTGCAAACGTTGAAGAATAAGTTTAGTACAACCAGGGAATCTAATTAGACCATAAATCTGGATATCCAACTACTAATCAAAAAGCATACTCGAAATTTAAAAGTATTAGTGATTGATCAGGCAACCAAAAATGAATTTCGTTAAAGTAAGACCGAAGACTCGGTTGGAAGAAACTTACACAAAGAAAATCGCACTTTACTTCTTGAAGAAGTGAGAAAAAAGATGATGGAAGAGAGAGAAAGGGGAGAGAGGAGTGTGAAGTCAGTTTTGAGTAGGTGTAAGGGTGAGATTTAAACTTCTCAACTAAGTTTAATCCAAGGGTTAAAAATGAAAGAAAGGTGTTAGATAGTTAACCCTCAAAATGGCTATAAATAGGGAGGTAATGTCTTCATATTTTCTCACCAATTCACAAGCATAAAAGCTGAAACATAGAAGGAGAGTGAGAGTAAGGAGCATCTTGAAGGAGTAGCAAGGTTCTTGGTAAGTTCTCTAGCTCTAGCTTTAAGTTCTAGTTCTTAAATTCTTAGATAGAAGTAGCTTAGATCTTAAATATGCTAGAATAATTTTATTTACATGTTTTTATGGTCAAAATTGGCTTTATTTCTAAAAAATGATGAGGGAGGTTATATAGCAAAATTTATGGAAGAGAATCATCAAAGTAACGAAGTTCGCGAAATTTCATCGGTTTGAATTTCTAGAGTCAAGATGAAAACGCCAGAATTTCATATTGAAAATATAGTCACAAAATTTTTGGAAAATTCATGGTTAAATTAGACATATAGGGCTCTTTAAATATGCCAAGAACATGTTAAAATGAGCTCTGTACAGTGAGATAACAATTCTCAAAAATAGGCTACGAATTTCTGGAAAAATTCTGGGCAGAGGCTCAAAAATTTAAAACTGGGAGTGATTCGTGTGATCTGGGCAAGAGTGATTATTTGTACTTGAAAATAGACATCCTAAGGATTCCAAGGAATTTTACGGATCCTCGTTTCGATTTTTGTAGAATTAATTATGATTTTTCAAAGTTAGACAAAAATCTGTCCAAAATTCTGGACCAGCGTTTTTGAGGAATTAAAGGTGATAGGTTGAGAGATAATCCTACCAAGGGTAAAAAGGTCATTAGTGACTAGGATATCTTCCAAAATATTGTTTGTGAATTAATAAATGCGATATTACCGTTATAGGATAAACGCGATCACAGTCCGAATGTCAACGTACCGACATCACCGACAAAGGTACGGACGCGTACTGTAACACTAACTCTGATGTTTATTGTATACCTATATATGATAGATGTGTTCATAAACTGAGACTCTATTTTAAAAGTTATACATATACAGCTGTACACGGGTTATGGTCTTGATAATGCCGTTGAGTTTTCCTAGCTCTGAGGACACGGATGTACACCGTGGCACCGGTGAATAGTGCAAACCGTAATGACGTTCATATGCAGCGGTGGCGTGTTCTCGTTATTATCTTTCATATGTGAATGTTGTTGTGATATCATGAATAACTATCATACATACTTGTACATGAACATGAGGTTAACCGTTACCGAGGTTCAATGGGTATTGAACCTAAGCTCTTACCATAGCTTCGTGGATCCGGAGTGAACAGGGATCGAAGACGGGGTAAGCGGCGATATAGGAACCTTTGGAGGAAGCCCTTTTTGTTTTGTACTTAACGATGACATTTTGTAATTTTTGTAAATGCTGTTAAAGCTAACACATACATTACATTGGATGTTATCAGTTACTTTTTAAATACTATTTACTTCCTATGCTCTACTCTGATCAAGTTACCATGAAAACGCTTTCAAAAATTGGGATGTTACATTTTGGTATCAAAGCAGACATCCTGGCACGAATTTAACTATGCTACTCAAACAGTCTGGTGTCTAGAAAGGGTTTTGTGGTTGTCAATCAGTCGCTGTTAACCTCGGCGAGGCTTCCACAAATACATCGGCCTGACCAGATTGTTTGAGTAACGGAGTTAGGTTCTGAGCCTTCAAAAGCATTTTACCTTGCAAGAACCTGGCTCAGTTATAGTAAACCATTGGTGCCGAAGGCAGGGCTAGTCTATGTGGGTCAGTCATTCAGTCGCCGTAAAGTCGGTGAGACCCCCATGATAGACACCTACCTGGCCAATCGGTTGATTAACTAAGTTAGGCTCTGAGCCATTATCTTAAAGAAAATTTTGAAAACAAGTACTGATAAACCCTGGTGTTGTTATAGTGGCGGACAGAGACGAGTTCCCATACGTAAACCGTTACGGAAGAATGAGACGTACCACACGTAAATCTGTAGTCCCCGAGATGATAGGACTGAGGTTGAACCCTGAACCAATGTACCCACCCCCTGAACCTATGCCTGTACCAGAGCCATATTTCTCCGCCCCAGAATATCACTTAGACCCGGAATACATGCCAAATTACCCTGAAGATGAACCAGAACCAGAATATCACCCCGAACCTGAATACCCTCCTGAACCCGAATACCATCCTTCACCAGAATATAGCCTTAAACCCGTGCACCATTATGGACCAGAGTTTCCACTTGAACCTATTTGTGACCTTGAACCTCCCAATTCAGTACCTTCAAACCTGAAAGAACCCTCGACTAAGTTAAACGAATCCGGTTCATCAGGCCATTCGTCTGATGGAGACAACTCTGATGATTCTCAATCTAATAACCAGGGGATCTCGATGGTGAATCTCATACCAACTATAAGCCTGTCTTCCTAAAATACGTATTAGACCAAAATAGGACGCTGTTAGATATCCTACAAACTGACTACACGTATGCCGAGAAACATACAGCAACTTTAAAGGGGGAATATTACCAATACCTAGAATGCGTAGGGACAACGTATGACCGAAAAAAAAAATATGTACTTCATCCCTTCCTACTCCCGTGAAGAATGGGCAAAGTCTACCTTGTACCACTTCCCTCGAACCCACTTGTGGGTAGAAAAGACGAACGAACTCTTGGGGGAAGGACCCATCCGAAGTTTTCATGCCTTCCACTGGCATCTCAAATGCCTGATGTACCTAAACATATAGCCAAGGAACGGAAGTAAACCCAGTACCAGTGAAAAGAAGCCGTGAAAATAGTAGTAGAAGTAGTATTGTAGTAGAACTAGTATGAAGTATTAGGACATAACGACTACTGTAATATAACTACACGATAAATATATATATTTGCGAATATGTGCTAATTACTACTTCCCTCTAATATCTACGTCTATTGTTCGTAATAGTTAAGGAAAAATTAAAATGGCAAACCTGAGAGGAGCCGGTATATCACCCAAACCTTGAAAGACCCTTTGTACCATTTATGACCATGAACCTTTGAACATATATCAACCTGAGCCGGTATACAATTTTTGAACCTATGCCTCAACTTGATCTGTTATAGTCCACTCCAGAGCTTAACCTTGAGCCAGTATATCTTCCAGCCCCTGAACATTATACCGCCCCGATAATTGATCCCTAACCTAGGTACCACCCTGGACCAGAATATCCTTGTAAGATCATATATAACCAAGGACCTTTTCATTTAGCATCTTTGAACATAGTGTACATAGAACCAATGGCTAGCATACCCTCTAGGTCAGAAAGACCTATAGGATCAGATCATTCATCCGTCAATAATAATCATTAGTATATCCAGTTGTTAAGCTACCGCGATAACTCTGAAAGTGAATCTTTTTACAAACCAAATACCTTGCGACATGACCTAAATACAAACAAAGAGCTGCTAGGCGCTCTACGAACGGAGTATCTAATGGCGGAGTATTACAGTTCAACTATGAAAGAAACATATTCACAATGGCTAGGGCAAATCAAGATAACCTATGAACAAAGAAAACACCATAAACTCCCCTACCCACCCGATGATTGGGCAATAACAACGCTATACTTTTCCTAAAGACCGTTTCTGAATAGAAAAAACAAATGAACTCCTAAACGGAAAACGTATAGTAGATTCTCATTCCTTTCTAAATTATCCTCAAAGACTAGTTTTATGCAATATGTAAACGAGTACCTATTAGTACGACAAAACGGAGACAATAGATATGGCTGCTAGCGTTAAAGCCGGTTAGCGGATATGGCATATTTTGCAATGAACATTATATTTTGTGTGGAATATATGTTTACTTAAAAGATTAAATTATCCCTTAATATTTGTCATTCTTAAATAGCAAGATAGGATGGCAAATTTGCGAGGAACTGAAGTCCCTAGAGGCCGCGGTAGAGGTAGAGGTAGACAACTACGAACGATACCAGTACACAAACAAAGCAGAGTGAGTTGCAGACAATGCAGAGGAGGCTGCGGGAACAAGAGACTCTTATCAATGAACTCCTGACCGAAAGACAGGAGAGACAAATTGAAAGACAAGAAGAATCCTGCCGGTTGATCAATCGTAACTTAAGGGAAATGCGTAGAGACAAAAACTACAATAGCAGTAGAGCAAGTCGTGGCGGGTTTAGCCGCAGAAACTCCTCACAAAAAAGGGAGGCTCTTTGGATCAAATACCGAGGAAAAGGCAAGGAATCATTCCAGCACTACTACAAAAATTGGATATCACTACCCCAAAAAACGTCCTTATTTAAAAATAGGAAGTAAAACATGACGGCGGTGGCATTCTTGTAAATATATAGACGAAAAATGAGGCTTCAGCGTCCTGAATAAAAGTTTAAGACTTGTAAAATTGATTTTTGGCGTTCTAACAATTTTTCAAGACGCTTTAAGTAGTTTCGCGCGAGAATTTTTTGTTTGGCGCCATGGTATTTGATATTCTTTAGAGTAAAAAATAGGTTTTTATCATCCAAACTACATTCGTGACGCCTAATAGCCGAATTTTCTGTTTGCCGCCATGTGGGATTTTTTTTGTTTGGCGCGCCGTGGGTCATAAGGCACCTGAATTTTATTCAGGTCGCCCAAATTCCAAAAAAATTGAGCGCCATGGGATTTATTTTGTTTGGCGCCATGGGATTTTTCATTTATTACGCGACCTGAATAGAATTCAGGTCGCCCAAATTGCAATAAATATTCGCGCCATGGGATTTATTTTAATAAAATTTATTTGTTTGGCGGAATTTAGACGACCTGATTACATTTCAGGTCGTTTCAATTGGAATATAGGCGACCTGAAATAAATTCAGGTCGCCCAAATTGCAATAAATTTTGGGCCAATGGGATTTATTTTAATAAAATTTATTTGTTTGGCGCCTAACAGTGGCGACCTGAAAGACTTCAGGTCGTCTATTTTGGAATTTAGGCGACCTGATAGCAACTCAGGTCGCCTAAATTGGAATATAGGCGACCTGAATGAAATTCAGGTCGCCTATATTGCAACTTAGGCGACCTAAATTGCTATCAGGTCGCATAAATTGAAAAAAGACGACCAAGGGCTTTCGTGTCACCTAAAATTGCTTTTTATTTTAGAACTTCCATCAGTCGGTCATTCACTCTACCGCGGCTTCCTTCTTCCCAAACCCTAAAACCCAAATCATCCGCTACCTCCTCCACTCACGGCGTCGCCATCGCGGCATCGCCATTCACTCGCTGCCGCCGTCGTGCTCCCTACTAACCTGCACCAAAACTCGTTCTCGTCGGCTGATCGTTCTCTCTGCTCGTTCACTCCGACTGCTCGTTCTCTCGCTCGTCCATTTCGATTCTAGTAGTGGATCGTTAGATTCATTCGAAGAAGGCATCTTTCAATCCTTGGCCATTTTTCGGATTGTTCATCAATTGGGTTCATGACTTAGGTTCACTTGAGCCTGTTACGGATGGTGCAAACCTTCGTATTCATCATTTTTTCCCTTTTGAATTTCTCTTTTACTATTTTCAAAATCTTTGTATAGAATAGGATCGTCATATATATGATTTATCACACGAATCAACCTTTTATATTTTAGATAATTGTGTAAAAGAAGTGAATTCATTAATCCAAAATGTTTTGTTCTCTATATGCTTTGTTCAAATGATTTCACGTAAGTTTCAAGTGAAAATGACAAATGAAGTTTAAAAGTAAATTGTGTTGAGCCTATAGATGTCTTAAACTGAGTTATATGGTGATAGTAAATTGTCTCCTATGAATTATGAAACACCTCTATTTTTCTTGTCTCTAAATATTGTGAAGAAATGCTTGATAAATAGATTGATCATTAAAATTGTGATGGCTCATGGTGGGGATGAATGCATAAGATAAATTAGTAATCTTTCTGAATAGAGTATGTATGTTAGCTGCATTGTGAGTTTATATGAAGCACTCGGTCGACTTTTTTTAGCAAAGGATTTTATAGAGAGCTTTTCTCGGGACAATCTTTGGTGACTTTGGTGGTACCCTTCTCTAGTTGTTTTGATTAGTTGGGCAAATTGTCATTTATTCTAGCATAATTTTCAAGACAATCATGCATGCTTAACTAATGTTTTCTGTGCTGCAAATTTGATTGCTTTTGCCAACGCATTTCATGCTTTGCAGCCCCTCAACGTTCCTAGATTCAGGTTTGACTTCAAATATATAAATTCTCCATTGGTTGTTGAACTTTATTGTTCGGAAGAGTTTTAGTATTGGAATATTATTGGCTTTTGGGCATACATTTGTTTTTGCATTACCCTTGCATGTCGATTTTCTCACCGAGTTGTCATTAGCAACATTTGCTATTTTTGAATCAAATGATTAGCTAGTCGAATTATTTGCCCGATGGTGTTATCTATGTCGTTATTTCCTTGACAAAATCATGTATTTGTGCTTGTTGTTGTGTTGAGTTCTTCATCCTTAGGGTTTGGTTCATGGTTGGCGGCTTAAATTTGACCAGGAATTTGTTACTAATATGCAAATTATGCCTTTATATGTTTGTGCAATGATGTGAATTTTCCTATTATCTTTGTTGTTCCCTTGAGATATTAAGATTAGTTATCTTAATTTTTTTTATCTTGATGGTGGACAATAGGGATTTTTGGGATCATACAGTATGACCATGGATAGTGCAAAAATTTCTAAGCTCAAGAACCTCCCGAATTCCACACGTGGAAGTAATTCAAGTGGTTTAGAAGCCTTTCAATCTTGCCCTTGATAAGAAAGCGCTTAAAATTTGGATTTTGTCTAATCATCAAACAAATGAACAACCGAAAAGCATAACCCAATAAATAAGATAAGAAATCACTTATCAAATTGACTCAAAAACATAATTTAAGATTGCTATTAGAAGGGAAAGTACACTGACCGTATCTGTGTCCACATCATGCATAATTGCATTGATGACTTCATTGTTTTTATCAACTTCATCGGCTAGTAGTAAACTATTCACAGCCAGTAGTAAACTGTATGTTTTCTCATTTTTATTATCCCATTTCACTATCTCCCCGAGAATCCCAATTGCATTACCAAAGGGTGTGCAATTGAACCAAACGGACCCTTATGTTTGTGGAATATTGTTGATTTTGAGATTAATTATGTGATTTTGTATGTTATAATTTTGTATTGTTATAATGCAGATATAGACGAGAAGAGATTAAAGGATAGTCATCTTCGTCTTTTTTGACTACCTGCTGAGAAATCTTGGTCAAAGGTTTGAAGCAAATGGTTGCGCTCCCAAATTAGGTCAGTTGCTTTCATTTTATGCACACACACATATATTGTCCTTATATGATACCTTCTTCTTGAGAGAGAACAACACTTTTGTCTTATGGCTTCATGGTTTACCATTATTGGTTTAAGTGTTTTTAATCTAGTCCGTGATTTTTTTTTGTCTTCCCTTTATTATTAGCCATATGAACTACGTGAACTTGATTAAAAAAGTGATGACTTCATGGTTTACCATTTCCATTACCATTGAAGTATATGTCGGTAGGAATAATTCCAATGTTCTCGTTAGTTGATGAAATTGTTGGATTTAATAGTTGATATTGTTCTGAATTGCTTTAGTTAGTAAGTTTTGTTGAATTAAGCTGAAATTGGTTGTTATTGAAATTTTGGGATGTCTTACTTTTAAGGGGAAACGTTGCCGAAATTTTCTTAAAAGAAAGCATGTCATTCTTGAAATTGTTATGAACTTGACTGTTGTTGGAAATGTCGTAGGTGGTAACAAAATGGGTCATAGTTGGATGAATGCGTTGAGAACTAGTGAAGAATATAAGAATGGGGTGGAAGAGTTTATTGAATTTGCTAGAAGGAATGTGGCTACAAAAAATGGGATGTACTATTGTCCATGTGTTAATTGTTTAAATGGGGTTCGAAGGGATATTGCTTGATATAAGGGACCACCTAATTTGTGATGGAATCAACCTTCGATACACAACGTGGATATGGCATGGTGAGGAGGTAACTCCCAAAGTGCATCCTACGAAAATGAAGTTGAGGTAGATGATGATGGAATGGAGAGAATGATTCATGATGTTGAGGTCGAATCCTTTGCACAACCGCATGAATATGATAGCGTGCGGAGTGATGCGAGACACCTTTGTTCCCTGGGTGTACTAAGTATACACGGTTGAATGGACCTTACATTTGGTCAACTTAAAGGCAACATGTGGGTGGACCGATAGCGTTTCACGTCGTTGCTTGAATTGTTGTGTGATATGTTGCCGATATAATAATGTACTTCCAAATCGTATGTATGAGGCCAAGAAAATCTTATCTACGATGGGTATGGAGTATAAAAAGATACACAAGCTTGCCCTAATGACTACATATTGTACGAAATGAGTATGAAGGCCTTAGTAATTGTCCGAAGTGTAAAACTTCACGATACAAAGTGAAGAAAGGTGGTGGTTCTGGAGATCACACAAAAAAAGGCAACCTTTGAAGGCCTTGTGGTATCTTCCCATAATTCCTCGGTTTAAGCGTTTGTTTACTAGTGAAGCAACAACAAAGAAGTTGAGATGGCATTCTGATGAGAGAATATCCGATGGAAAATATCTACGGCACCCGGCTGACTCTCTCCAATGGAAGAAAATAGACGAAATGTTCCCGCAATTTGGCATTGAGCCAAGAAACCTTCTACCGGGGCTTTGTACAAATGGCTTCAATCCGTATCGAACTCTTAGCAGTACCCATAGTGCATGGCCGGTTCTCCTTGTAATATACAACTTACCTCCCCGGCTATGTATGAAACGCAAGTATGTGATGCTTTCTATGATGATTTCTCGGACCAAAACAACTTGGTAACAATATCGATGTGTACTTGGCGCCTTTGGTTGAGGATTTGAAGAAGTTGTGGGAGGAAGGCATAGATGTGTTTGATGCATATAAGAAGGAGTCCTTCAAGTTGCGTGCAATGATTTTTACCACGATCAACGACTTTCCCCATACGGAAATTTGTCTCGGGTATAGTGTGAAGGGGCATAAAGCATGTCCAATATGTGAAGCCGACACAAACTTCCAGCAATTAAAGCATGGAAAAAAATGGTCTACCTCGGTCACGGGAGGTTTCTTGATCGGTTCCACCCATATCGTAAGTTAAGAAAGCGTTTTAACGGCTTACCGGAGCATAGAACGGCTCCAAAGGCATTAACCGGAGAGGAAGTCTATAGTCGGGTGATGCATATCAATGTCACATTGGGTAAGCGAGAAAAGGATTGCGGGTGAGAAGAATATATGGAAGAAGAGATCAATTTTCTTTGATCTTCCATATTGGCGTAGTCTTGATGTGAGACATAGTCTTGATGTGATGCATGTGGAAAAAATGTTTGCGATAGCCTTGTCAAGACTCTTTTTGCACATACCAGGGAAGACTAAGGATGGAATTAGTGCGAGACTAGACCTGGTTGATATGGGAATAAGAGAACGGTTACATCCACGAGTAATGGAAGATGGTAAGAGGGCATACATGGAGCCAAAGAGCTCATACACTATCAAAAGCGGAGAAAAAAGTTTGTGTGGGTGTCTATATGACATTAAGGTTCCACAAGGATATTCTTCAAATTTGAGAAGGTGTGTTTCAATGGACGATTTGAAGTTAGTGGGAATGAAGTCTCATGATTATCATGTGTTGATGCAACAACTATTACCGGTAGCTATTAGGGGCATTATGAAAGATGAAGTGCGGACCACTATAACAAAATTGTGTATTTTCTTTAATGCTATATGTAACAAAGTCATTGACATTGAAAAGTTGGATGAATTGGAAAATGAGGGTTATATTATTTTGTCCCAACTAGAGATGCATTTTCCTCCCGCATTTTTCGATATAATGGTGCACCCGATAGCGCACTTGGTAAGGGAGGTAAGGCTCATGGGTCCAATTACCTAAGGTGGATGTACCCTTTCGAGCGATACATGAAGATCTTAAAAGGGTATTCTAAAAATCCTTATCGACCGGAAGCCTCAATCGTTGAGAGATATGTAGTGGAAGAGGCTATGGAGTTTTGTAAAGATTATCTATCAGGGTCGACGTTACAATCTCGATGATAAGGGGATAAGTGAGGGAACTCGAGGAATCAAACTGAAGAATATGCTTCGTGCAGAGGTGTTGCAAGCACACCTGTACATCTTGAATAATATGGAAGAAGTTCAACCATACATTGATGAACACAAAAAGAGTTTGAAGAATATGAATCCAAGGAAGAATGACATGCAGATAGCTAATGAGCAAAAGAAGACATTTATAAAGTGGTTCCAGGAGAAGGTATTGCACGAGACCGGTGTGTCGGCTTACAATCGAGTGGTTAGCCCGGGGGCCTTCTTATCGGTCATCACTTGGACAAGTTATGATATCAACGGATATTCTTTCTACACAAAAGACCAAGATGACAAGTTCCGTGCAAAATAAATGTGGGGTGATGGTTGAAGCTGAATCCATGCACTTTTCAAGTTTGAAAGACAAAAACCCGGTGTTAGCATCAATGGCCTATTATGGAGTTATTGAAGAAATATGGGAGATGAGCTACACCAAGTTCAAAGTTGCTTTATTTAAATGTAAGTGGGTTAACAATAATGTCATTGTAATAGATCCTAAATTTGGATTTGTCTCAATTGATCTTCAAAGACTTGGTCATAGAGACGAGCCATTCATTCTAGCAAGCCAGGGCGAAACAAGTGTTTTATGTTACGTACCCGCAAATAACAAAATGTCCATTGTACTTCAAAGTAAAAAATAGACGTATGGTGAAGAATCCTTGAACCTGGACGATACACTCCCTTTCACAACAAATCCACCTACAACACGTGAAGTAGAATTGGTAGATGATGAAGAATATGCTCCAAGGAAGGATCATTCTGAAGGAATATGGGAAACCATATAAAGTAAGATCTTAAGTTATGAAAAAGTCCTATGTTATTTTTGTACGGTTTAACATGTTAGTTCATTTTATTCATTTGTTTATTATTTAATAATAACCCTATCTAACATTATTCATTTGTCTTTGATGAACAGAATATGTCTAGCTCGACGAGTCATCGGGTGATGGTGGGAATGATGTACCGGGGTGAGAAAGGGTAGAGGTAGCACACATATGGGTGCGTTAATTGCACATCGTGGCGGTCGAAAAAGAGGTTGCATGTGGAGTTCGATGCCAATATGAATCCAATTGGTCCAAGAGGAAGACAATTTCATTAGCTACGTAGGCTATCCGAGCAAAGTTCTCATTGTATTCTCTCATTGGAAGTTGGTTCCTCCTAAAACGAAGGAGTTGATCTGGGCACAACTTTTGGTATCTCACTTTCGATATCTTCTCGCATTTGTATCTTTAGTTTTATTACTTGATTTCTTTCATATCTTCTCTTTTACCTTGCAAAGAAACGTATGATGTGCCTAACAATAAGGCCATGTACAAGCATTGGATGGGCGAGGTTCGTCTACGTTGGAAAGACTTTAAGAACAAGCTCACTAGAAAGTATATTCGAGGGGTAAAGAGGGACAAGGACCCATGTCGGACTATGATTACATTTCTCCGCAGGACCGGAGGGAGTTTGTGGCGTCACGCCGAATCCCGAATTTCTTGTAAAATTTCTTTCATATCTTATCTTTTAGTTGAATCTATTTGACATCGTAGGCTCGCTTTTATTTGTTTTCGTGTCACGGAAAAAAGTCGTGCCAATAGAGAGAGGCAAGCGAGAAATAAGTATCCGCATTGCATGTCTAGAGGTGGCTATAAGAAGCTTGAACTAAGCCGATGGAAGAAGAGTTGCGAGAATGAAGGAAGCCGCTCAATCCGATCCTTCCACCGTTATCCAGGCCCTCGAGCGTCCTCCTCGCCACAAAAAATGGATAGTCATGCGAGGATAAAGGGCGAGAAATACATAAATGAAGATGTGGCCGAGGTTGCTTCAAAGATTGTAAATAGTTAAATTAGAAGTATTAAATAGCCTCGTTGTTTCATATTTTTAGAGTTTAATTAGTTACTATTTATGAAAAATCCTATGATACATGATGTGCTTGAGTAGAAAAGCGCCCAAGGTTCATTCACGCCGGTACACGGATGGACATTTTGTCCACGGCGATTGGGAAGCCCGATTACCTTGATGCCGTTCGTGGGGAGTCGAGGGGAGTTAGTGTCGCGAAATATTTTGGACGGCGTTCGAGTTGTTCGCATGACGATGACAACCCTAGTCCTCGCCTTGTAGCCAAAATTCGAGCGTCCCTCGTAGATGAGGTTATGGCACAACTACGGGTGAAATGAGGGAGATGATACAAGGGAAGGTAAATACGCAACCTTCAAACCAGAATCCCGGCCTTCCCAAGCAAAGAAAGAAAGTTTTCACGCTCCAGATGTACCTATTGGCGAACCTTCTCATCACTCTCCAGATGTACTTATTGGCGAGCCTGGCGAGCCTTCTCACACTCCACAGGGGGGACAACCCTGCACTCTATATTTGGATGACCCACACCGGCGTATTGTTGCCGATGGTCTTGTTTACCCAGAACAAACCACACACCACAATATGCAAATTCCACAAGACCAACGTAGGGTGACTCTGACAAGTGTGCAAGAGGGGGAAGAAAAGACAGCCATCCCGATTGATGATGAGGAGGTAATTCCCACGCTAGACGCTGCCACCACATCGTTCATCCTTTAGCCGCATCATCTTATTGAAGTGGGGACGACACCTCCAATGGTAGGAAATACATTACTGATTGACGATGAGTAGGGTTTAGGATTGATTTTCATTACTAACCCACTCATAATCTGTTTATTATGTTTTCATAGCATGAACAAGCTGAGGGCAGATTTCCATACTTATCACAGCTGCGAGAGCTCTACAAGGACATCGTCTCTATAGGCTTGCGATGCCTCCGGCATTGTCGGTGCAAACAAGACATATCCGATATCAATTGACAAGAAAGATTTGACGAGTTTATTCATATGGACTGTTTAGATATACAAAGGGCTTCAACTTGCAATCTTGTAAGTTTTTTTTTACCCTTTAATTATGTCAATACTCTTTTTTTGTTTAATATATTCAACAACATTTATCATTTTATTTCGATCATAGTGTCTGCCACGACATATGCAAAAAGGGAGACCGATTGGATTCGTATGGATTCTTATGTCCTGGATCCACAGCTTTGGCTCGCAATATCTTAGCCAAGAGGGCCATTTATGTTGGTTTAACAATGGGCGACATAAAATCGTCTTGTTATCTAGCGCCAATACATGAAAGGTGCGTATTTTTTTGTCTATATAAGATTTTTAAGGATAAAATGCTTTTTTATCTTAGTTTAATATTAATATGTATATGTTGTAGTGGTCATTGGACCCTGTGTGTTGTTTGTCCCGCCAAGAACGCATGTTATTGGTTCGATTCCATAGGTGGCAGGCCAACCGAGGATATCAAAAACATATTTGCCGAGTAAGTAAATTTTTGTCTAAATCATCGATTCTTTTTTTAAATGAATTGTTTTCATGTTTGTTAATTTCCATTTTAATGATAGGGGTCTTAGGACATATAGACATTCTTTGAGCACGGAGCACGAGAGGGTGGACCGAAGTGGTTTTATCCGAAGGTAAGTAGTTTCAATTCAAGTTTTTTCGAGACACAGTAGCTTTCTATTTAACAATTTGTTTTTGATTTATAGTGCCATCACCAACCAGGGAACACCGAGTGCGGATACTACGTTATCAGTTGGATGCAATCTATCGTTTCCACCGGACGTACTACTAGCTTGCAAAACGTACGTAATGCTCCGTGATCCTCAAATGATGATATTTTTTGTTGTGGTACTTCAGTTGTTAATTATACCTTGTTTTCCAATTTACAGTTTTTTCGTACTGAGGATCCGTACTCACAGGATGACATCGATTCGGTTTGAGACATGATGGCTAGATATCTTCTTGAACATGGCTCAATGTGAATATATAGGCAAGTCATTAATTGTTAGGGTGATTGTCAATGTGAAACTTATTAAGTGTGTGATTTTGGTTTCTCTTGTAAATTATTGGTGCTGCTCTTGAATTTGCCATTTTAATTGTGGAATATGAGGTTTGATTTTGGAAATAGATCACCGTCATATGAGGTTTGATTTTGCCATTATACCTTATTGCATTTGATTTTCCAATAACCAAGACTTGAGAATTTTGTTGAATCATACCATCATAGCTGATTTCCTGAAAGTTTTATGTGTGCTTCTTGCTTGGGAGGTGTTTGATTTGCTTGTTTGGTACTGTGATTATTACTAGGTGACTCTCATTCACTTTAGCATCAAAGTTGAGCTAAATTCTTTATGCTGAAACCTTGAAATTCTGTTAAGCTTTGTGTGCAAAAGTCATTGCTGCTATATATATTTGCCTCTTGTCACATATCAGTGTTATTCCCAATTGAAGAGAATGTTGATGCTATCTAATTGCTGCATTAAATTGTGAAAGCTGTTGTGAAATTTTAGAGACTAATTGCCTCCAAATGTGAGAAAAATTTGTTGTCATAGTGGTGCTTTGTTTGTTGTTTTGGTCTAGTTTTAGTAACCTAAATCTAGGTCATACCTTCTTTCTTTTCTCGTTGAATTTGCTTTGAAAGTTTCTCATCGCTACACTTTAATTCATTATCGTGACTTTCCCGAACTTGTCTTCTTAGGCTCTGCAGTTGAAGTTTTCTCTTTGGAGTTGTTGATATTCTTGCATCCTCATGGTTATGTTGGAAGCTAAGTTGTGAATTTGATTAATTTTGTTGAACTGATCTCGAGCTGAATAATATCGTAACATCTATATTGTCATTCTCTTGTATGATCTTGTATGTGTAGCCAATATTCTTTTGTTAAGTCACTTTTACAATTTTCTTATTGAACCTTGCTGTATTCATTGTTATTTCACCTTCTTTTGTTGGAATGCACATACATATAATTCATACAAATCATAATATATTTCACATTCATTGTTATCTATTGTCATTCACGCATATGTGCTTAATTATTTTGTGAAGTATTTGCAAAGAAATTGGCCAAACAAAACAAAGCAAGCATATTTTTTTTAAAAAAAAAATAATTTAAGGCGACCCGAAAATCAATTCAAGGATCTTTGGATCATAAGAGGCGACCTGAATAGTAGTAATCAGTCGCCTATTACCAAAGATGAGGTGACCCGATTAGTAACCTAGGTCGCCTAAAATGATAAAAATAACAACCGAACCCCATAAGAAGCGACTGAAAAGCATTCAAAGTCGCCCAATATGAGGCGACTTGAATGCTATTTTAGGTCGCCCATATGAGACGACCTCAACAAAAAATCGTAGTTCAGTCGCCTAAATAGTGATTTGTGTCACAAATCAGGTCGCCACATATGAGGCGACCTGATTTGTGTTCAGGTCGCGTATTATGAGGTGACCTGAAACAATTTCAGGTCGCTAAATATACTACTACCTTCTCCCCGACGTCCCGTAGAATAAGGACGTTAATTGGGTCTTTTTTAGGTCGTCTTTTAGGTATTTTGTAGTAGTGCAGGCTGGGTAGTAGAACCATCCAGGGATACCAGGACCCCGACCATGTCCAAAATACAAGAGATACCATCCGGATGTCACCAATGTGTGGTAGAAATGAATCTGCTACGCTTGTCGAAGTCGGGACACATTAGCAAGAACTGCCCCGAAAAGTCAGAGACGGAACCACAGAATTCGGGCCAGGTGTTAGCACTACTCGATGTAGAGGCTGGGAAATCTCCGGAGGAAGTCCAAGGGACTATCTCTCAATAGGGATCTACTCTAGGCATTATAAGATTCGGGTGCTAATCACTCGTTTATTTCATATTTACGTATAAGACGTTTAGGGACGCATACCTATAGATTATCTTATAGTAGTTACACCACTAGGTGTGAAATCTTTTTGTTTTTAAAACATGTCTGAATCAAATTACGTGTATGCGCAGACGTGAATATATTATAGACCTTATCTGATTATCCTTTCATGACATTGATGTCATTCGTGATTTTGATTAACTAACGGCAAATAATGCAATGATCAACAGTAGTAATAAAAAGATATCGTTCTCACAAAACAAAGATAGAATTGACTTACACTCAGAATACCACCAGCCATGAGTCAAAACTGGCAGTGTTCCAGAACTAGTTTTGGGCATTACGAATCCTTGTGATACCTTTTAAATTGACGAATGCACCTATTATGACTTATAGATTGCTGTAAAAAAACATAGATAAGTTAATTGAGGTGTTGATTGACGACATCCTCATTTATTCGGGAAGTAGAGAGAAGTGACTTTTTGCTATGTTAAGCAAGTGAGAGTTTTTGGCTGCCAGAAGTAAACTTTCTGGGCCATGTTATATTACGCGATGGTGTAGCAATTAATTTCAGCAATGTGGAAGCAGTTCTGGACTAGAAAGAGCCAGAGACGGTAACAGAAATACATAGTTTCTGGGTCTAGCGGGATACTGCCGCAGATTCATATCGCATCTTGCCTTACCATTAACAAAACTCACAAAGAAAAACCAGTCATTTGTGTGGGATAAGGACTAAGAGACGAGCTTCCATAGACTGAGAGAGAAGTTGATCATAGCACCAAGAGTTGGTTATCCCAGATCCAAGTAAAGTTTATATAGTCTGTAGTGGTACCAGTAGGTATGGATTGGGATATGTCTTGCTGCAGCAGGACAGCGTGGTGACTTACACCCCTCGTCAGTTGAAGCCTCTCAAGTCGAACTATTCTACGCATGACCTAGAGTTAGAGATTATCGAGAATATGGAGGCATTATCCCTACGGTGTGACCGTAGAATTGTACTACTACCACAAGTTCTTGAAATACCTTTTTTTTAGATTTAAAGGAACTCAGTAATAGATAGCATCGCTAGATGAAATTACTATAAAACTACAACTTAGAAAGTAAGTATCATCCGGATAAAGTCAAAGCCGTGTAAGTACTCTCAAACAAAAATTAGTCCTAGTAGCTCACACGAGGATTCAAGAACAAGGGATGCTGGAATATTATGGAGACTTAATCTTGTCCAAGTCCCCGAAAAAAACTTTAAATACATCGAAGAAGTCTATCTTTAAAATTTTCTTATTAAAACAATCTGATAGATGAGATAGAAGAAGCTCAGAGGCAAGATGAATAAGCAAACGGTGTGTAAAACGTTAAGTACGAAACTGAGGTTTATGTGATATATGAGATTGAGCTTCAACCTTTTCTATATGATTGATCACGTTTCTCAATATTGTATTCATGTTCCAGCAAATCTCAAGAACTCTTTTCTTTACATTGTTATAGAAACATGTCTTATTTAGTTAGAATTTTGACATCATTATGCATCCTCGGAAGTAATTAGAAATCAATTCATGCCTTGCTAATGTCAATGCCTCATTACCTAGAGTTTATTCGTGATATTAGCAAGGTATGAGTCAGACACTTACCCATTAACCATACCTCCAAACCTTAGTAAATAGTACGACGTCTTTCCATATTTCTCACTTGAAGAAATATCAACTAGACCGTGGTCATGTTATGGTGTACGAAGTAGTCACAAAACAAACATGACAACATCTTCATAGTCAGGTCGGAACGAATTCTCGGTTATAAAAAGAAGCGACTTAGGCATAGAAATATTCCGGTTGTGAAGATTATCTAGAAAGGATTGTCTCCGAATAATACAATTTAGGAAACAATAGTAATTTTGTTTAAAGTTTATAGACTTGAAGTCTAGTTAGTATAGAGCAAATTTCGAGGGCGAAATTTTATTTAATGGGGGGAGAAATGTAATACCCTAAAATTCTTATTTATCATAAATACTATATTTTGGTAAATAACACATGATAATTAAAGGAGAGTATGTTGTCTCTAAATTTTGGAAGATTATTAGTTAGATTTTTGGGCAATTTTCCCTTGAAATTAAATCAATCAAGGGTCAATTTTAATATTTCATATTTAGGGATCATAAAATACCCTAAGATTATCACAATTAAGCATAGTCTTAATTTATTCATGGGAGATAATTTAATGACACAAAAATACTTGTACCAATTAGAGAGAAAATTTGCCAACAATTAATGGACAATGAATTTGCAATAATTAAAGTAATTGTATTAGATGTTCATAATTAATTAAATCAACTAATTAAGAATATTAATTGAGATTAATTATGGAGTGTAACATCCCATTTTCAAAAGCAGTATATATTTTTTTTTTCATCAGAGTAGAGCATCGGAGCGATTAAGTAACTGATATTTATATTCAAAATGTCGTAAGTCTGGCTGATTATAGTAGCGGTACGTTATACAGAGTGTTTTCAAAGGTAAATAACAAAAGAAGAAAATCTTCAGCTGAGTCCCTATGTGTGCCGCTTGCCTTTCTCCTCAATCCTCGGTCCTCCTGACCCTGACGCTATGTTAAGAGCTGAGGTTCAATGCCCATTGAACCTCGTGTAATGAACTAACCACATGTTTATATATACAACATAGACGATATGAGCATACAAACAAGCTTATCCCAATAGCACACACGCCCCCGACGGATATGTCGCACTTAGCATACGTTTCGCACCTAGCAATCGTTTCGCACCTAGCATTTCGCACCAAGCATTTCGTACCTAGCAAACGTATCCCAACACCCAAAGCAAGCATAATAACGATTACATTGAACATACCACGAGCTATCAACTACCTCACATAAACATACCATACACATAGCACATGTACGCATACAATAAACATCAGAGTCAGTGTTACAGTACGCGAACGTACCTTCGTTGACGGAACTTCGGTACGACTGTTGATCAAAGCGTAATCACGGATATCCCAGCACTTCGCTACTTCTTTTCTAGAGCTCCTCCTTGCTTTCACTTCTCTCTAACCTCTCTCTAGGATTCCTTTGTGAATTGGTGAGGAATGAAGTGAAGAGGGGTTGCCTATTTATAGAGAATTTCCATGGATCTCAACTCGGGATCAACTTTTGCATCAACGGTTAAGAAGAAAGATGTGGCTTCTTGCAAACCATTCACTCTCCTCTCTTTTCTACCACAAATTTCCCCCCCCCATGTCACCCTATGTCACTAACATGATGTCATCCATGTGCTTTATGAACTTCTACCGATAAAGTCCCCGTTCGGTGTTCTAATCGCGTAATCTTAACCAATCTCAAAAGTCCTTAGCAACTCACTGAAGATCTAATCTTCCTCTTTAAGAATATTTGGATTAACTAAATTTTTGATCCTATTCAGGGTATTTCGTAACCTGCTGAACATTTTCGGATAGCCGCCGTCGGTCACGGAAATTACTTCGGGTAATGCCAAATTCGGGACAAAAATCCACTGATTTATAATATGTCCAGTTGTTTTCTACTTAGTTCAAGGATTTCAAGTTATGATTTATTTTCCATTGGTTGTCACTTTTCTTATCTCGCTTTGTTTACAAAATATCTTTTCATCTGATCCCTTATTTGCCCCGCATACTTCGGAAATGACTTCCGCTAACACCAACTTCTCGGACAAAAATTCACTTGTTTGTAATATGTCCTGACCTAAGAAATTTAGTTCACGGTTTTCTAGGTAGGATTTAATTTCTATCGGTTCCTTTATCCAACCTGGTTCTTCCACAAATATCTTAATTATATTATTATTTAATTAACAAAATATCATGATATTATTTTTGAAAAACCCACAACCCTTTTCACACTCAAATTTCGGTTTTCTTTCCCTTTATTATTATTATTATTTTTTAATTTATCTAAATTAGCTAGAAGCTTAATTAGAGCCTTAATCCCATGATTAGCAATCTTTTAGGATTTAGGGTTTTCATGTTCTTAATCTCACCAATTTTTTCTTAATCTTTTCTAATTGATTAGCAAGCACACTTTATGCTAATATTAGCCATAAACACTTAATTAAAGGATTTTCCATAATCTACCTTAAATATTCTCTTGTTCAGGCTTAAACAATTAGCCATTAATTACTTAACTAATCACTTTCTAATTGTTGATAATTTTCTTAATTAGGATTAATCATTTTCTCACAACTATTTCATTGACATTGGTATTTTATGTCCCACATATCATATTAAAAATCATGGGGCAATTTATGCTCCCAAAATTATATTTAATTTTGCCTCATTATTTTCCAAGGGAAATAATCCCAAAAATTCCTAAAATTAGAGACAACATACTTTCTAATTTTCAATAAATATTTTATTGCCTCTTGGGATTTATCATAATATTTTTAGGGCATTTCATGGCCCATAATTGCATTTAAGGATTTTGACACTTAAATCCCTCTAATTTCATTAGAAATTTCTCTAGACAATAGAATAAGTATCCTACAAGGTTTTAAAACCACGTATTCACCTATTTCCAAATAGGTATTATTTGCTAAAATATAATATTCCAGATAGATAATTATCCGGGTATTACATGGAGGGCTAGGATTAAACCTCATAAAGCTAAATCCTAAGGCCTTAATTCAATTTCATAAAGTGGAATCCTTGTGATGTAAAATCCACCAATGAGAAAAGAGTTGTGTATGTGTGTGTGTGCAAATGTTGTGAGGGTTGTGAGTCTAGTGTGAGAGAGAGAAAAAAATTAAAGCAAATTTGATAAAGTTTGAAATCCTAGAGTAAATTGGATAATGGTTTGAAATCCAAAATATCGATGTACACAAGAAAAAACTCAAAACAACAAATAAAGTGAGAATTTATACAAATTTAAATAGTTGTGAAGAAGTAGGAACCCTGGAGAAAATATAAGGACTTATCTTGAACCCACATAATTTAACCTCAAAAGTAAGCCTAGTAAAGGCTATTTTTGCAAACGTTGAAGAATAAGTTTAGTACAACCAGGGGAATCTAATTAGACCATAAATCTGGATATCCAACTACTAATCAAAAAGCATACTCAGAATTTAAAAGTATTAGTGATTGATCGTGCAACCAAAAATGAATTTCGTTAAAGTAAAAACCAAGACTCAGTTGGAAGAAACTTACACAGGAAGACTGCACTTTACTTCTTGACTAAGTTTAATCCAAGGGTTAAAAATGAAAGAAAGGTGTTAGATAGTTAACCCTCAAAATGGCTATAAATAGGGAGGTAATGTCTTCATATTTTCTCACCAACTCACAAGCATAAAAGCTGAAACATAGAAGGAGAGTGAAAGTAAGGAGCATCTTGAAGGAGTAGCAAGGTTCTTGGTAAGTTCTCTAGCTCTAGCTTTAAGTTCTTTAAGTTCTAATTCTTAAATTCTTAGATAGAAGTAGCTTAGATCTTAAATATGCTAGAATAATTTTATTTACATGTTTTTATGATCAAAATTGGCTTTATTTCTAAAAAATGATGAGGGAGGTTATATAGCAAAATTTATGGAAGAGAATCATCAAAGTAACGAAGTTACGCGAAATTTCATCGGTTTCGAATTTCTGGAGTCGATGATAAAAACGTCAGAATTTCATATTGAAAATATAGTCACAAAATTTTTGGAAAATTCATGGTTAAAGTAGACATATAGGGATATTTAAATATGCCAAGAACATGTTAAAATGAGCTCTGTACAGTGAGATAACAATTCTCAAAAATAGGCTACAAATTTCTAGAAAAATTCTGGGCAGAGGCTCAAAAATTTAAAACTGGGAGTGATTCGTGTGATCTGGGCAAGAGTGATTATTTGTACTTGAAAATAGACATCCTAAGGATTCCAAAGAATTTTACGGATCCTCGTTTCTATTTTTGTAGAATTAATTATGATTTTTCAAATTTAGACAAAAATCTGTCCAAAATTCTGGACCAGCGTTTTTGAGGAATTAAAGGTGATAGGTTGAGAGATAATCCTACCAAGGGTAAAAAGGTCATTAGTGACTAGGATATCTTCTAGAATATTGTTTGTGAATTAATAAATGCGATATTACCGTTATAGGATATACGCGATCACAGTCCGAACGTCAACGTACCGACATCACCGACAAAGGTACGGATGCGTACTGTAACACTAACCTGATGTTTATTGTATACCTATATATGATAGATGTGTTCATAAACTGAGACTGCTTTAAAGGTTATACATATACAGCTGTACACGGGTTATGATCTTGATAATGCCGTTGAGTTTTCCTAGCGCTGAGGACACGGATGTACACCGTGGCACCGTGAATAGTGCAAACCGTAATGACGTTCATATGCAAATGGGCCGTGTTCTCGTTATTATCTTTCATATGTGAATGTTGCTGTGATATCATGGATAACTCGTCATACATACTTGTACATGAACATGAGGTTAACCGTTAACGAGATTCAATGGGTATTGAACCTCGGCTCTTACCATAGCTTCGGGATCCGGAGTGAACGGGATCGAAGACGAGGGTAAGCAAGCGTGATATAGAACCTACTGGAGGAAGCCCTTTTTGTTTTGTACTTAACGATGACATTTTGTAATTTTTGTAAACGCTGTTAAAGCTAACACATACATTACAAGTGGATGTTATCGCCATTTTTTAAATACTATTTACTTCCGATGCTCTACTCGATCAAGTTACCGGAAAACGCTTTCAAAAATTGGTGTAATACCCTAAAAATCACATTTAGCATAACCACTATATTTTGATAAATAAAACCTATTAAAATAGGTGAATATGTGGTCTCAAATTTTGAGATGTGTTTATTCTATTTTCTAGGTAAATTTTCTTTAGAATTAAGGTGACCAATGATTTAACTTTTGGAATTTTATTAAGCATCATAAAATATCATAAAATACAATAAATACCATATTAAACTATGATTCATGTGGAATCTAAAAAAAAAAATAGGCAAGAAAGTGTCATGGAAATCCTTAAATAAATTTGGAGAAATCAATAACACTTATGACCAACTAAATCTTCACTAAATTAAATAATTGAACAAACCTTCAAAATTGATCAAAGCACCAATTTTCATAATTTGTTAAGAGACTAAATTCTCTAAATAACTTATAATTAATACCTAGTTCATATTTAATTCATAAAAGGCCATAAAGAATTATCAAAACACTTGGACAATTAAGAGACAATTACCAATAATTAGTGGGCAATTAAAATTACACTAGAAGAATATTTGGGTAGTTATTTGCAATTAAATTTGCAAACATTAAAATATTTATGCTAATTTTCGTAATTAATTAATAATTAAATTAAAAAGGCATAATTAAGAAATGTATGAGATTAATTAGTGATCAAAGGCTAATAAAAACCCAAGACTAGCATAAAGATAAATCCTAAGGCCCTAATTAAGTATCATAAAGTGTAATCCTTGTGAAGTAAAAATTAACCAATGAGAGAATTCTTTCTAGATGAGTATAAAGTAATTAAAACACAAAATTTGAAGAGAAAAGAGGGAAGTGCACAGTTTTTACACACAAAAAACTGAATAAAGAAATTGAAGTAATCAATTAAAAGAATTACTCAAGATAGTTGAGCACATGCAAGTCATAAATAATGGAAGAGGATAATGTACTTTTAATTAAGAGACTTAATGACCATGGAAGAGGATAAATTGGTGGGAGAAAAATCAAGAAAGAAAGTCAAATTGATATCCAATGAGAAAATTACACATAAGATAATTAGATTAATCAATAAGATTAAATCAAGACTTAATCAAAGGGAAATCTATACAAAATAAATTGTATCTTGAGATCCATTGATCAAAAATCAAATGTAAGAAGTGATTATTAACAAGCAAAATTCAAGCTTGAGATTGACTATAATCGAGTCATTTCCTCAACTTTTGAGGATTATGTCCAATTGAGAAAATGAAAGATTATGGTCTCTAATTAAAGCCAAAAATCTCAAGAGTTCAAAACCAAAAAGGAAATTTGAATCAAACTTCATTAAGGTCCCCAAATGAATTTTTATCTAGTGATTCTAGCAATAGAAGTGGTAGGAAATTCTAGAGAAAGCCAAGAAGTAGTAGGATATTTTGTAAAAGTGTTTGGAAGAGGATATGGTACTTTGGATAGAAAATGGAAGAGGATAAGGAGAGAGAGGGGGATCAGATTTGAGAGCTTGGAGGGCTAGGATTTGTGCTTCCAATTAACCTAAATCCAAGGGTGTATATCCAAGATGAAAAGGTGTGAATAGTGTCATGGAATTTTACTATAAATAGGGGGTTGGGGTCTTCATTATTCCTCACCAATTCACAAAGCAACAACATCTGAAATATAGAGAGAAAGTGAGAGTGAGAGTCTTGGAGAAGAAGGAGCAAAGTTCTTGGTAAGTTCTCTAGCTCTAGCTTTAAGTTCTAGTCTTAAATTCTTAGAATAGAAGTAGCTTAGATCTTAAATATGCTAGGATAATTTTATTTACATGTTTTTATGGTCAAAATTGGCTTTATTTCAAAAAAAACGATGAGGGATGTAACATCCCATTTTCAAAAGCAGATATTTTTTTCATCGAGTAGAGCATTGGAGCGATTGAGTAACGATATTTATATTCAAAATGCCGTAAGTCCGGGATTACATGGTAGCGGTACATTATACCGAGTGTTTTGAAAGTAGATAACAAAAGAAAGTCTTCAGCTGAGTCCCTATGAGTGCCGCTTGCCTTTCTCCTCGATCCTCGGTCCTCCTGACCCTGACGCTATGTTAAGAGCTGAGGTTCAATGCCCATTGAACCTCAGGTAACGGTTAACCTTATGCTTATGTGTGACAAAATATGTATGACGATATTCATAACATTACAAAGATTAACCAATACATAGCACACACGGATGTAAGGTTACAACAATACATAAGCACACAGCAGATGTAATGTCAATCACAACAACAAGTACATAGCACACAGCACATGCACAAGTCAACCATGTTTGCACTAACCAAGTGCCACGACAGCTCCTCGTGTCCTCAGCGCTAGGAAAACTCAACGGCATTACCAAGACTGTAACCCGTATAAACAAAGCTGAATGTATAAACAGTGAACTAAGACAGAGTCTTAGACATGGTGCATGACCCAAGACAAAGTCCTGTCCATGACTTTATGAAATAGTCTATCACATATAAGCATACAATAAGCATCAGAGTTAGTGTTACAAAGACGTGAACGTACCTTTCACCGTGTAATGGCCAACATGCCCGACCTTTGAACCCAAATGGACTTCCGGATACCCTAACATATCACCATAATACTTAGAATAATATCCTAAGGGATATTTTCACCTCTATTTTCCTCTCTACCCTTGGTGGATTTGTTATTTACAATTTTGCCCTTACATTTATTTAAAAACGCAATACTGAATTTTCTGGGCAGATTTTGCATCAACTTTGAAAAATCATAATTAATTCTAGAAAACTCGAAACAAGGATCCGTAAAATTTCCCGGAATCCTTGAGATGTCTATTTTTGAGTTAAAATATGAGCTTCTACCCAGAACTTAATAAAAATTCCCAGTTTCCACGTTTTCATATGCTGCCCAGAATTTTCCCAGAATTTCGTAGCTAAATTTTGAGAATTTCTATCTCACTGTACAAAACTCATTTCAACATGTTCTTGGAATATTTGAAAATCCATATATGTCTACTTTAACCATGAATTTTCCCGGAATTTTTTGACTATATTTTCAATGTGAAATTTTGGCATGTTCATCACTGATTCCAGAATTTCCAAAACCGATAAAACTTCGCTAGAACTTCGTTACTTGATGTTTCGTTCCAAAAATTTTGCTATAACTTCTTCTTCATCAATTTTTCGAAATAAAGAAAATTTTAACTATAAAAATATGATAACAAAACTACAATTGGAAGATCTAGAGATTAAAATAACAAAATAGCTAAGAACTTGAAAGCTAAAGCTAGAAGACTTACCAAGAACTTTGCTTCTCCTTTCTTCAAGACTCTCACTCACTATGATTTTCTCTCTACTCTTGCTTCTCTAAAACTCACCTATTTGGTTGAGTTTGGTGTGAAGAATGAAGAGGGGTGATGCCTCTATTTATAGGAAAATTCCTACCTCTTCAACAAGCTCACTCTTCTCTCTTGTACACACACACACCACACACAAAGACAAACATGTGGCCTCTCCTCCTCCTTATGTGTGAGCTGAAATCTATGGCTAGAAGGGAGGATGAATCATCACATTCTACTCCCTTTGACCTTGCATTGTTGGCTCAATTTCTCACCATGTGTGATTTAGAAGAATATCTAGATTTTTATAAGACTAGTTGGCTCTTAACTAGGCTTTGGAACTAGATGCAAATGGGATAGTTGGTTACTAACTAAATAAGAGACATTTAGGTGTAAATCATAAAATTTATCCAAGTCTCATTTAGTTCTAAATTTTCGAAAATCATGGCCTTCATTAGATATCTCTAATTGCCCTTTATCATCTTGAAATTAAATATGTAAGTTGGGTAAAAATCAAGGTGGTATTTAACCCAATCTTTGATATATGTGTTTGTTCAAGATTAATTCTTACAATTAATCTATGTTCTACATCTCCCATTGATCCAATTAATTTTATAAAGATTTAAGAATATTTGATTTATCATTGGTCAATTTAATTATACAAGGATTAAGACTAATTATTGATTTACTTGAGATAGAATACTTGACTCTCATTGTTCCAACAAGGCTAATTTGAATATAAGGTCACAACCCCTTCTTCTAATTTGTTGACTTTAACTACACCATGTGGTTAATTAAAATAATATCTAGATTTTTGTTTTAATTCTTCTTTGCTTTTCCCTTAGTGTAATCGTGGGCCTCTCCCCATAATACACTCTTGATTTGTGTTTTCATTATCTTCAATAACCCATGCCTTTAACCCTTATTGGTTCATGAATTACTACTTGGATTTAGGCTTTAATTCATGTAATTAATTTAGACCTTTGGATTTAGCTTTATGAAATTAAATCTAGTTAATGTAGATTTAATTATCTACTAATTGTTGGCAATTTTCTTTAATTGGATTAATTATTTTCTCACAACTATTTCATTGACATTGGTATTTTATGTCCCACATATCATATTAAAAATCATGGGGCAACTTATGCTCCCCAAAATTATATTTAATTTTGCCTCATTATTTTTCAAGGGAAATAATCCCAAAAATTCCTAAATTTAGAGACAACATACTTTCTAATTTTCAATAAATATTTTATTGCCTCTTGGGATTTATCATAATATTTTCAGGGCATTTCATGGCCCATAATTGCATTTAGGGATTTTGACACTTTAATCCCTCTAATTTCATTAGAAATTTCCTAGATAATAGAATAAGTATCCTACAAGGTTTTAAAACCACATATTCACCTATTTCTAAATAGGTATTATTTGCTAAAATATAGTATTCCAGATAGATAATTATCTGGGTATTACAAGGGAGGTCATATAGCAAACTTTCTGGAAGAAAATCATCAAAGTAACGAAGTTCTGGCGAAATTTCATCGGTTTCGGAATTTCTGGAGGCAGTGATGGAAACGCCAGAATTTCATATTGAAACTATGGTCACAAAATTCTGAGACAATTCATGGTTAAAATAGACATATAGGGCTTTTTAAATATTTCAATAACATGTCAAAATGATTTATGTACAGAGAGATAAAAATCCTCAAAATTAGGCCACGAATTTCTGGAAAAATTCTGGGCAGAGGTTTAAAACTTAAAACCTGGGAGTGATTCGTGAGTTCTGGGCAAAATTTATTATTTTTACTTGAAAATAGACATCCTAAGAAGTCCAGATAATTTTACAGATCCTCATTTCGATTTTTCTAGATTTAGTTATGATTTTTCAAAGTTAGACGAAAAGCTGCCAAATTGATACCAGCGTTGTTCTACGAATTTTGAGGAAACAAAGTGGAAAATAAATGTTGCAAGGGCAAAATAGTCATTAGTGGCCAGAATATCCCGTAGGATATTATTTGTAAATTAATAAATACGATATTACCATTATATGATACGCGTGATCACCGCCCGACCGTCAACGTACCGACAACACCGACGAAGGTACGGACGCGTACTATAACACTAACTCTGATGTTTACTGTATACCTATATGTGATGGTTGTATTCATAGACTGAGATTCTATTTTAAAAAGTTATTGAGTATTCATATACAGCTGTACACGGGTTATAGTATTGATAACGCCGTTGAGTTTTCCTAGCGCTGAGGACACGATAGGCCATCGTGGCACTGGTGAATAGTGCAGACTATAATAACGTTCATATGCAATGGCTGTGTTCGGTTATTATCTTTCATATGTGAATATTGCTGTGATATCATGAATAAACTGTCATACATACTTGTTACGTGAACATGAGGTTAACCGTTACCTAAGGTTCAATGGGCATTGAACCTCAACTCTTACCATAGCTTCAGGATTCGGAGTAAACAGGATCGAAGACAAGGGTAAGCAGCAGATGTAGGAACCAGCTGGAGAAAGTCCTATTGACATGTACTTTACGATATCGACATTTGAAAAAAATTGTAACGCTGTTAAAAGCACATACATTACAGTGGATATTTATCAGTTACTTTTCAATACTATTTACTTCCGATCCTCAACTCTGATCAAGATACCGTGAAAACGCTTTCGAAAATTGGGATGTTACACGTCCCTCCTTTAGAAAGTTTAAATTGGTGTGATGCTTCGTTTTAATTGTACCACACCAACCTTTGCTTTTGGGAAAAACTATAGAAGCTGAAGGGCCCACTTATTTGTGTCGTGTAATTTGGGTCATTGGTTATTCAAATTTTGTTTTAAAAAATACCTATATAAGGAGGAAAAGTCAAAATTTGAAATAACTAGCCTACGCCAATAAGGCTTAGGTCATTATTGAGTTTGGGAGACACATGATAGCAATCCAATCTACATGTTAATCCATGATGGCACTCCACTATTGGTGATCTTAAGTATGCGCTTTACATGTTTATGAGCCACCCAACTCAAGCATTGGCTTCTCTAAAAAGTAAAAACATAGTAGTTAAATACATATATAACATGATCTCTCTAAAATATTGATATGTAGTACTACCTCCGGTCTTAATTATAGGAACACTTCTGTAGTATAATTTACACTACAAAAGTGTTCCTATAATTAGGACCGGAGTGAGTATTATATATCAGTTTTAAGCACATATATTTTGTCTTCTAAAAAAGTAAAAACCATTTTGCTGATATTTATATTCTTACCTAGTTTATCATTAAATATTTGTAAAGACATTTTGTTAATTCCATTACCTTGTAGAGATTGGAATATGCATTGAAATACTAACTGAGGATATAACATGGGTTCAAATTAAAAAGGATGGGTTTTCTATAGGTGAATAAAAAATAAAAATACCAATGAAAAAGGTTTTCATACTCTTATTTTTATTTTTGGGAATATATTCTTAATGGAAAGCTTTTGATGAAGGTGGGTTTCACTTTTTGAAACTCCTTACTTTCCTATATCATTGTACTTTGCCAAAATTTTCAAAAACAAATCTATAAATTTCAATTACACCTTCGTTATTGAAAGAAACATAATCAATGTATGATGTATGAGAACATTTATTAAAATTCTGATGGGCAAGAAATAAAAAATCATTAGTTACTTTTACGCAACCCTTTGTATTTTAGACTAAAAGAATTTATAAAAAAAGTACCTTATAATAAGAATAAGGTAGGAGAATTGTAGTTTGTTGATAGATGTAGATTCTAATAAATTAATTTAATTTTTCTATTATGTGCCTACATATCCAACTACAAAGAGTAATGTATTGTGTTACATTGATAAAGAAATAGATATATAGATGAACTGTTACATTGATCCAACAAAAATTATATTCCCTCGGTCGTAATTATAAGAACATTTTTGTAGTGTGATTTGTGTTACACCCCAAATTTCATACTTGAAATCGTGTATGTTGACACTTAGTTTTAGAAAATCGACGAGTTTGAGGTGCTACAACTCGAGTATTGCGGAAACGGAGAGCATGTACTAACAATTGGACAATGAGTATCGATATAAAATGCTCGAGACATATGGTGATGTCCCGACATAAACCGATATATAAAAATAATCCCGAAGGAATATTCATGTGATACAATGTTACGGGACTTGTATAATTAGAACTCTTCAATAGTAACTATACAATCTTAAACCAAGCCTTAACTAGACTTAGGGCAATGAACTTAACTCGATTAATCAAACAATTTGGCCAGGTCGGTGTCTAGTGGAAGTCTCCCCGAATTCACGATGACTCACCGATCGAACCACATGGACGAACCATTTCTAGACACCAAACGGTTTGAAATAACTTTATTAGATTCATGCCAGAACTAGTCTCTCATCTCGACCGGTGCCTCTTCACGACTCCGTCTACTGTTGCCTCTTCACGACTCCATCTCTGTCATCATCTTAGACCCTGGTTCCTTCCCTGAACCTCAGTCAAAGCTGAGATTCAATTGGATTGAATCTCAGGTAACAGTTAACCTCATATGAAAAGTATAACAGTATATGTATGATAGATGTTCATGACATTACAGCAATACATAAGCACACAGCAGATGTAATATCAATAGCACAACAGTACATAGCACACAGCACATGTAAAGTTTGCAATGTTTGCACTAACCAGTGCCACGATGGCCCCTCGTGTCCTCAGCGCTAGGAAAACTCAACGGCATTATCAAGACTATAACCCGTATAAAGCCGATCGTATAAACAGTGATCTAAGCCCCATAAACTTAGTCATAGTGCCTGGCCCAAGACCTAGTCTTGTCCATCACTTTATGAATCATTCCATCGCATACATGCATACAAGACACATTAGAGTTAAAGTTACTAGTACGCGACCTTTCACCATGTAATGGCCAAACGTCCAGCCTTTTGAACCCGACTCTGGACTCCCCGGATATCCTATTCATTATCGTCGGATTATTATATGATATTTGATAAATATCATATTGCTTAGAATAATATCCTAAAGGTTTATTTTACCTTCCTACCCTTGGTGGATTTATTATTACCATTTTGCCCTTACATTTTATTAAAAACGCTATGCTGAATTTCTGGGCAGAATCTTCGGCTAACTTCACAAAATCATAATTAAATCTACAAAAATTGAAACGAGGATCCGTAAAATTCCTCGGAATCCTTAGGATGTCTATTTTCAATTAAAAATACTTAGTTTTACCCAGAATTTATGAAATATTCCCAGTTTTCATTTTTCTCAACGTTGCCCAGAATTTTTCCAGAAAATGTAGCCCAACTTTGAGAATTTTTATCTCACTGTACAGAGCTCAATTTAACATGTTCTTGGATTTTTGAAAAGTCCTATATGTCTACTTTAACCATTAATTTTCTCAGAATTTTATAACCTCATCTTTAACATAAACTACTGGCATTTCTACCCCTGACTTCAGGAATCGCTAACCGATAAGATTTTGCCAGAGCTTCGCTACTTTGATCATAATCTTTTGAAATTTTGCTATACCATCTCCTTCATCATATTTTCGAAATAATAATATTTTTAACTACACAAACATGATAACTAAAATATGTTAGTTTATGATTAGTTTTGATGATGTCTTATATAGATGCCATTATCAAAAGCAAAAAGATTGAGTAATATAGTTATCTCCTACATTGACTAACTACTATGTTCAATGTATTTTAGTCCAAGTTGAATGACAAAGAATGATCAAGAGAAGAGAAGAAAGAAAGAGTTGGATTATGAAGAATAATCAAGATGGAAGATTAAAGAAGTAAGAACTTGTTGAATAGAATGAGAATATAATTATTCAAGTTCTTATATTGATGCTAGAAGGCTCCAAGATCATATGGAAGTTGGAATGAGTCAATTCAGAGTTAAATCAAGCAAATATAAGGTTTAGGATAAGAAAACTCGAGGTTTGAGTACAAACCTCGAGGTTTGAGTGTCTTCAGCGTCTCTGGTGTCTCTGGACTAGCAAACCTCGAGGTTTCAATCAAAACCTCAAGGTTTCAGCCAAAACCTCGAGGTTTCAGCTAACATCAGCTTTTTAGCTTCACACTGTTTCACGTTCAGCATGGGCGACATCTGGTAATTCGATGCTATCTCCCAAACCAGAAATCTGATTGAGGTGAAACCAGTGGCATATGAAACTAGACTCCCAATTCGTCATTTTGATATAAAATTCAGGCCCAAAGGAGTTTAGATCAAGGAGATATGATTTTTACAAGTTGCCACAAGAATCAACATCACAGTCCAGACCCACCTTCGGTATTTTGAGTGTAACTCACAAAGTACAAATCGGATTGAGCTAAAATCGGTGGCATATGAAAGTAGACTCACAGAGATTTCCATCAAGACTTGAATGGACCAAAACGGAGTTCAGACCAAGGAGATATGTCCCTCAAAAGTTGACAGTCAGCTCAGGACGTTGCAAAAACGCTGATCAAGAACAGCCTTCATTCATCAGATCATAACGGACATAATGCAATGAGTTTGGAGCTGATTCTTCTTACATTGGATTCTTACCTCGAGCTTGGACATGTAAACTTGAGTTTGAAATTGGCCAAGAATCTTCCAAGTTTTCTGAACAAAGCAAAACCTCCAGGTTTATGAGAAACCTCTAGGTTTGAGCTCAAATGGTGCTTTCTCAAAATTTTCGAAATTAAGTGAAAACCTCCAGGTTTTGGAGAAACCTCCAGGTTTCGGCATCTAGAGAGCAAACGTTTTTCACTGATTTTCAAAACCTCCAGGTTTGTGAAAAACCTCCAGGTTTCGTTTTGGCTCAAAACTCGAATTTCAAAGTTAAAGTAAAACTTCCAGGTTTTGGTGAAAACCTCCAGGTTTCTTTTTGGCGCAAAAGCTCGAAATTTCTACTTTTGACCTCCAGTTTCCCAAACCTCCAGGTTTTGCGAAAACCTCCAGTTTGGGCAAACATTCAAACGACTCTTCTTCTGGTTTTGAAAACCTCCAGGTTTTGAAAACCTCCAGGTTTGATGTTTTGGACTTGAATCTCCTTCACATGCTACAAATCAAAACCTCCAGGTTTGAAAACAAACCTCCAGGTTTCTTTGCGACTTCAGAATTTCAAATCTGACGAATTTGCAATACCTTCTTGTTTGATCTTAATACTTCCTATGATTAATCTCTAATGTTTCTAAGTATGTTTAACCACTTTATTGGGGAGTTTCAGAAAGATTAGAGATTGTACATTGAAGGTTTAAAGCAAAAGCAAAAGTGATGTCAAGACATTAAATGCAAACCCGTAAAGTTGCATTCTTTTGGGTAATCCTTCGCACACGTTTAACAAAGGATTAAAGATTGCTTTCTACATCCAAAGAGTGCTATTCCAACGGATTTATTTTCAAGAAGTCAACTCAACTTCGCACAAATGATTAAGTGAAGATTAGAGAGAGAAGAAGACCAAAACTCGAACCGAACCTTATCTGCTATGGGCAACAGTTATAAACGGTCATATATTGTTCTCTACCTATAAAAGAGGACAGATTCATCGTAAGAACGTAGAGATACAAGCCTACACTTCCAACATGCCGATACTCGCTTTTACATCATTTACTCTCTTTTTCATGTTTAGATAACTTAGAGAGTGAAGTGATTTGTATTTGATCTTCGGTGTTTATCTATTCACTTCTAAGAGAGGAGATTTATTGTAAACACATTATCTTTCTATTCGAGAGTTACTCAAGATTGGGTAATCTTGAGTGGGATATACATTGTGTTGATTACACTTGTAAGGGGGAGTGAATCCTAGTGAGAGGATTACTTGAGTACAGAGTGTGTAATCAAGCGAAGTGTTGATTACGGTTGTAAGGGGAGTGAATCCTAGAAAGAGGGTTGCTTCAATTACGAACGTGTAATCAAGTTGAAAGAAGATAGTGGATTGAAAATCCCAAGTGAGGCTTGGGACCGGACGTAGGTCAAGGATTGAGCCGAACCAAGATAAAATCAGTTTGCACATTCTCTTTCCTTATCTCTTACATTTCCGATTTATATTTGAATGACTCAATTAATTTATAACTCATTTCATGTCATACAAACTGAATTTACTTGATTTGCGAAAAGATTTTCAAAGAATGTAAGTTTTTATACTTCACCCAATTCACCCCCCCTCTTGGGTTCAGCCAATACTTACAAAATATATTTAAAAGACTAAAGATTAAAATCACAAAATAACTAAGAACTTGAAAGCTTAAGCTCAAGAACTTACCTAGAACTTTGCTCCTCCTTTCTCCCAGACTCTCACTCACTCTTTCACTCTTAGAATCAGATTTCTACTGGCTATCTTGGTGTGAGAAAATATGAAGAGCCATAGGCCCTATTTATAGCAATTTGTGGGTTAACTACCTAACAACTTTTATTCATTCTAACCCTTGGATTAAACTTAGTTGAGAAGTTTAAATCTCATCCTTACTCCTACTCAAAACCGACTTCACACTCCTCTCTCCCCTTTCTCTCTCTTCCATCATCTTTTTCCTTACTTCTTCAAGAAGTAAAGTGCGCCTTCCTGTGTAAGTTTCTTCCAACTGAGTCTTCGGTTTCACTTTAACGAAATTCATTTTTGGTTGCCTAATCAATCACTATTACTTTTAAATTCTGAGTATGCTTTTTGATTAGTAGTTGGATATCCAGTTTATGGTCTAATTAGATTCCCCCTGGTTGTACTAAGCTTATTCTTCAACGTTTACAAAAATAGCCTTTACTAGGCTTACTTTCGAGGTTAAATTATGTGGGTTCAAGATAAGTCCTTATATTTTCTCCAGGGTTCCTACTTCTTCACAACTATTTAAATTTGTAGAAATTCTCACTTTATTTGTTGTTTTAAGTTTTTACCGTGTACATCGATATTTATTGGATTTCAAACCATTATCCAATTTACTTTAGGATTTCAAACTTTATCAAATTTGCTTTAATTTTTTTTTCTCTCTCTCACACACTAGACTCACAACCCTCACAACATTTGCACACACACACACTCACAACACTCTCTCTCTCTTACTTGCACACACACACACATACACACACAACTCTTTTCTCATTGGTGGATTTTACTTCACAAGGATTCCACTTTATGAAATTGAATTAAGGCCTTAGGATTTAGCTTTATGAGGTTTAATCCTAGCCTCCATAACTAATCTCAATTAATATTCTTAATTAGTTTATTTAATTAATTATGAACATCTAATACAATTACTTTAATTATTGCAAATTCATTGTCCATTAATTGTTGGCAATTTTCTCTAATTGGTTTAATTATTTTCTCACAAGTTTTTGGCTTTTCATGGTCATTTATGCACCATGCATTAATTTAATAATCATAGGGCAACTCATGGTCCCTAAAATAAAACTGATTTTTGACTCTTTAAATTCCAAGGAAAATAAACAAATAAATTACTAAAATTAGAGACAACATACTTTCCTATTTTAAATAGGTATTATTTTGCCAAACTATAATATTCAAGAGAAATATGAATTTTGGGGTATTATACCATTATTTTAATTAGTGCAAATTTAATTGCCTCCTAATTGTGGTTAATTAATTCAAGTGGTTTCATAACACTTGCTTGATTATTTTGGTTACCTTAATTCTTAGAGAAAATTCCATAAATTAACATAAATATGTTACTCAATTTTGAGACCACATATTCACCTATTTTTAATAGACACTATTTATCAAAATATAATATAAATTTTAGGGTATTACAATTTACACTACAAAAGTATTCCTATAATTAGAAATGGAGGTAGTATAAGTTAGGGCTATTTATATTTATTATGTTGGCTCTTCAATTATCCAATACGTCCTTACGGTCAACAGGTCAAGTCACCCATAGCTTTAGGGGTTGTTGTCACTTCATTATCTGTTATTTGAGAAAAATAAATCAAAATATGGCCCACAATAACAAGACTTAAAAAATAAAAATGTTCTCAGTAAGAAAAGTCCGGAACCATTTTTTTAAAAAAAAAAAAAAATCGTTTCTCAACTTGAGTAACACGCACAATAGTCAGTGGGACAATTATTGTAAAGTCAAAACAAGATTAACCATTTATGTTTTATAAAGCTGTAAGAAGGCCTCTACGAAGAATGATTACTTTTTTTTTTTTTGACTGAGACATTCAGATAATAATGAAATTTCTGACTAAATTACATACTCAACAACTAATGAGAAACATTTACATGGAAGATACCTAAAAGAACGAGGATATTGAAAGTCTAAACAATATTAAAGACTACACTAAAAGGGAGTGTAAATTAGACTAATTTGTAGTGTGAATTGCATTATAAACAATGTTCTATATTTAAAACTGGGAGTGAATCAAACAAGAAAGTGAAGGGAATTGTGGGCGGAGAATGCGATCATGCAGGATAGTACAGAGGATTGGCGGACCTGAGAAGTATATGAGAGAGAGTGTGTGTGTTCGTTGCTGCGAAGTAATCCAAAAACAAAACCAAAAAAAAAAAAAAAAAAAAAAAAAGTCAAGACTAACGCGTCTTATGATTCGTTTTTTAACTAGTTGAAACACGTGTCATGATTCTGTACACTACAACTGGGGTATCTAATTAACCATGCTTGAATTTCTTAATCTATATCATATTTACAAAATCATGATATAATATTTATAATGTAGCAACACAATTTTTCAAATTTTGTTAAGTGAGATGGATATTCACGCTAATGATAAACCAACAAACTGAAATAATCCCTGTTAATATTTTAGTCTATTTTTGCCAACACCAAACAACTTTAAATATTTATTTTTGGTCGAAAAAAAGAAATAGAACGACCGTGTTCGAATGTGATCTTTTTTAACATTGCACATAAGATTATTACACACAAGATGTGCATGTAACTTATTAACAACCATTAAAATCAAATTAGGGAAAAGTGAAAATTATTCACAAAGAGTGAATAAAGTTGTAATTTACATATATATAAATACAAGATTGACAATATTTAATTTATAGAAATCAATGTCCCCACCAACTGTTCTATCTAATCCCCTTCCTTTTAATCCTTGCTCTTGAATCCTTTATTACTTTCGACATGTTTCCACGCGAAAACACTAAGGAGCTTTCAATAGAATCAGGAAGCAAATCGAAAAACAGACCGCCGAAGCGACAAGGAAATATCAAGCCATTTTGTTGGATCCGGTCCAAGCCATAATAAATACATAGATCCCTCGAAGGTAAAGCGGATGATGGAATAATAAGTGCTACATCTAAGTGAGGTTTAATCCTTCTACAATATTCATTAGAGAGTGAAAGTGAATTTAATGGAAGTGTCAGTTCCTTCACTAATGACCAGCGAGTGATGCCGTTAGGAACTCTTGTGAATCTTTCACTCTCATTGCAATGATGTTCCATCAACACATCATCATCTTTGTCATCCTCCATTAATGACATCATCACCACTTGATGTCCATTCACCATTCCTCCTCTTTCACCCCCTTCATCATCATCACTACTCTCCTCCTTCTCATCAACACCATCCTCCTCTTCTTCACTACTCTCCTCCTCATCATCACTACTAAAGTCATTATAATTAGAATTGTGATAATTTTGGTTGATATCATGCCCAAACTCAATTGGACCCTCAAACCATTCAATTGTCGTCACAAATGGAAGTAAAGACTCCAAACTTTGTGCCTCCTTTCTCAATTCTTCTATCTCTTCCAATGGCATTACCTCATGTTTCAATCTAAAACCATATATCATGTTGCCACATACCAACACCTTCATTGTCACTTTGTCAAATGACAAATTGTGAAAATACAAATAATTGGACACAATCATAGACCCTGAACTTCTCCCTTTTATACTACCCCCAAGCTTTACCTGCATTGGCCCACAACAAAATATGCTTAACTCGACATCCTTTTCCGGAAAAGTTGAAGAATGAATTTGAGCCAAATTCACACAACCATTAAGATCCAACTGGTCAATCTTAGGGGTCTGAGAGAGATCCGGTAGTGCAGTGAGATGTTCTGAATACGATAAATCAATTTTCTCTAAATTTGGAAAATGCTGAAAAAAGAAATAGAGTTTAATACATTAGATAACGGCACATAACTGCAATTTAATCAACAATTTCTCCCATGCCAATTAAAAAGAATGTGAGCTTATTATGGAAATAAGTCAATGCATTTAAGAAATATTAAATTACGTATCTTCCCAAAGCATTTGCATAAAACATTTGCATTGCGCAATATTTGGTCAATGTTTCATATCTATGAGATTTTTGAATCAGTCCATTAAAAAAATTATGACATGAATTATGGTACATACCTGATTTCCTTTCCAAAGTTGTCGGACATTACTATTACGCATTTCAAGTGTAATAAGATTCTCCGCACGTAAAATGTAATGGCACGAGATGGTAGTGGACATTCTTCCCAACTCAAAAACCTCAGTTCTTCTGAAAGATAATCCAAAACTCCACGAATATTCAACATCGAAGGCTTTCTCCAATCAGACTTGTAAAGTTTAAGAAATATTAAATTACGTATCTTTTGAAAAATACTAGCCCTCAATGTCATACTTTTCATCATGCTCACGTCCCACGAGACATGCATCGAATTGCCTCAATTGCCTATTAATAGCGAATCAAGGGAAAGCAATTATCATTACCTAAAAAATGACCAAAAATATAATATAGAACAATTAAATATATTTGCTATTGGAAATATCCAATTAATAATGACATGGTGCATTTTATTTAAAAAAAATTCTACAATTCATGTTTCCCAAATAATAAATGAATTTCTAAAAACTCATCAACTTGCGACATGACACTCATTTGTATACCTCCATGCTATTGCATGTGCAGATAATGAAGCAGATATTCATTTAAAACACTTGGCATACATAATTTTCAATCCTTATTTAAAGAAATAAACATAACTAAAGACTAACGGCAAGGCAAATTATAATACTACATCGAAGAATGAGTATCCCTGCAAATCTCATGTACTCTTTAGCGGAAGACAACGTCTCCTTCCCTCTCCATATATTTTATTTGTTTTTGACTTTCATATAATTTGTTCCTCTAATGACATTAAGTTCTTTACTATTATAAGAGCATGCTCATGCAAGTGTATGCATATACTCCTTTACAGACACCAATTAGTAAGAGAAAAATCAATCTTGTCAATCATTTTATTTATCACTTATTCAACAATACTAGTAGACTAATTTTATCTTATAGAATAACACATCACAATAGTTCTCATCAATTTATATGTAATGTTTAGGTGGATGAATAAATTACACCTCAATGATATTTTAGTCATTTAAATCGAGAAAGGATCTCTTATAGGAACATCTAATTAAACAAAACAAAATAGAGAAACTTCAAGATACATGTTGACACATACATCAAAGATTTTCACGAATAAAAAACATGTAGACAAACAAATATCACAAGGAATCGACAATGAAGATAATAATAATAACAATTACAATATAAGCAAAATAAATCATTACCTTGCCACGATTGAAAAAATCAACAATGTCTTTATGTCGCCATAGTCGAATAGGGGTTTTAGCATCAAAGATTAGTTGGTTCCTAGCAATGTTAAGGCCCATTTTCTTCACAAGAGCATGCATCACAACACAACCATAATCATCAAATGAAATTAGGGATTTCTCTTTAAGAACACTTATCTCAATAAGAGAAGAAGAGTCATATAATTGTCTAATTAGGTTCCAAGAAATATCAACTCTTTCATTGATCAAGAATGCCAAGTCAAGAAACACATTCTGCTGATTTTCATCAAGTCCATCAAAACTCAACTTTAAAACATCAACAACGTGCTTGGGTGGATCGTTTTTTAGTTTTTCCAAAGCACTTTTCCACACTTCTTCTTTTCTATCATAGAGAAAACAACCCAACACGACCAAGGCTAATGGATTTCCTTCACAATATTCCACTACTGATCTAGATAAATCCATGTAACCTTCAGATGACCTATGTTGATGGAATGCTTTCAAACTAAAGAGATGAAGGGAGTTGTGGAAATCCAAATCTGGAACATGATATGTCAAAGAGGCAGAAGCATTCCTAAGAACTTGCTTGTCTCTTGATGTGATAATAATTTTACTTTCTTCCCCGAACCAATCAATCGATTTGGTTAGATCTTCAGCTGTTTCTAAATTGTCCACATCATCAAGTATAAGAAGAATTTTTTTGCGTCGAAGTCTATTTTTCACAGAAGTGGATTCTAAGTCATACATGCTAATCTCCTCATCTTTTAATAATTCTTTGAGGCAATTTTGTTGTAACTCGTCCAAACCAATTTTTTTTAATTTCTCTTTGACATTTTCAATAAAGGAGAAAGCATCAAATTGAGTTCTCAACTCTTGAAATACAGCTTTAGCAACAGTCGTCTTACCAGCACCACCCATACCCCATATTCCGACAATGCAAGCCTCACTTAAAAGGTTTTCAACATTTCTAATATGACGAGCAATGCCAACGAGTCCTTCAAGTTGATATGATGAATTATAGTTCAGCTTGCTCAAAGCGTCTTTGACAATCTCTTCAACAAGTTTGAATTCAGGTCTATCACAAATGTCAATCAAAAGAAAAGTCACATTTAATAGGTAGAAAAAAATAAATAAAATAAAATAAAAGTAGTTAGAATTCTTTAGGTTAATCAAACAAATCCTTGAAATCGAGAACAAAGGGAACATTTTTGAAGCTACCTGATATTCTTGGAATCAAATCCAGAGAGATTTGCAGCTTTGCATAAAGCCTTTATCCACTTTTGTGATTTTTCTGGATTGTCTTCAAATCTTCGCTTCATTTTATCAAATCCATTTCCAAAACTCCCATTTTGATTGCGTATGTTTGAAGGATCTATATTATAGAAAATAGGTATTACAACCCTTCCAAATTTTTCCTTGCATTCCAATATGTGAATGAGTTCATCCAAACACCATGTTGAAGAAGCATAATTCTCAGAGAAAATAATCATAGATATTTCAGACTCCTCTATTGTCCTCAAAAGAACTTGTGAGATATGTTCTCCTTTGTTGAGTTCATAATCCATAAAAGTGTGAATGCCCGCATTACAAAGTCCTTTACAAAGATAACTTGCGAAAGTGTGGCGGGTGTCTTCCCCTCTAAAGCTAAGGAACACATCATACTTTGTAGTAGGAGGAGAAATAACAATATGCGAAGATGCAGGAGAATCCGTTTGAGTTAAAATCACATCATCTTTAGTGCTACAAATAGAAACAAATTGTCAACAAACTTTGGGTTATCTATAGGAGCAAATCAAACAAGAAAATAAAGAGTATGAGGTTATTTAGAAGAAGGTTATTACCTATCATCAACAGCAACAAGTTAAGTTCTTCAGCTTACGCGAACGAGATATGAATCTGATAGCTTTGTAAATTGATAATCCCAATAGGAGCAATGAAGCTTCTATGTGCATAATTAAAGCAATGGTTGCGATAGCAATTTCTAGCTTCAACCTTCAGCAACCCGAAACTAAGGCCATAGAGATTGCAAGCAAAAGTTTATTAGATCTACGCCAAGAAGGTAGCCAAGACAAGATTAAACACTAGAAGAAACAAGAAATTAACAAAAAATTTCGCAGAATATATTTGTTATGAATTTATTGAGAAAAAGGGGAGTATCATTTCCCACTTCATCTATTCTTAAAATCGACTTAGAAAACAAAGAAAGAAAAAGATAACCTATTTTTTATAATTATTTTATATCTTATTACATTGATAAACTAATTTACTAAAAAATTGGAATAGCATGACTAATAAATAACAAAAAATAATTCTCTACTAACAATAATAACAAACTCAAAATACATTATCTTCGCTTTTTTGCTTCTTCTTGTTTTTTTTTTCCAATTCCATTTCCACCAAACTCAAAATAACAAAGCAGCTAAAAGTTGTTTTTATTTATTTAGAACACATTGGTACTTTTTTACCAAAACACTTACCTGAAAACTAATTATCAAACAAGTTTTTTATTTTTGATTTTAATAAACAAAAAATTGTTCTGAAATAAAGAGTCAAACAATGTCATAGTTTTTGAAGATTATATTTAAATATACAACTTACATACACATAGTGTGTGTGTAGTATATGTAGTATCCAAATCTAACGTGTTTATAAGTTTCATTAGATCGAGGAGTGAAAGTAGATAACCATAACGTAGTTGCAGATTTTTTTTTCTGTAAGCAAACCCTGCTCGCAAAACAGTCAATCGATGGGATGTGGCAAGTGGACGAAAAAAAGAGAAGAATGTAAGTATTTACCTGAACGTGAAGGGAAGGTAGTTCCGACCTTCAACAACCAGAAATTAATGAGATGGAAAAAGCAAACAAAACAACATATCAATGGGACGAAGCAAGTGGAAGAGAAAAAAGAAAAGAATCAATGGATTGTATTAACTTGACGGATGTGGTGGGAAGCCAAGGAAATAGCTCACAAGGTCTTAATTTATTGTTGAAGGATAATTATTATATTTCTTATGAATATGATTTTTTTTAATAAAAAAATAGAGAGTAGCACTTCTCACACTTCATCTGTTTTTTTCCCATCTTCCCTTTCATCTCACAACAAGATGCAAGCCACGTAACGATAATTGCATGTTAGATTCTTTATTTTTTGTAGCAAAATATTATTGAAAGTTTTGTAAATAAGAAATCATTATAAGATAACTTCATTTCACTTGTAACAACACACAAACATTCTCTTTAAATTTTTACATCTTAGAGTAATTTTCTGGAGTTATTTTTTAAACTAAATTTTGTTAAAAGAAAAAAAAAACCTCCATAATAGATTATTCTAAGAAATCATATTTTAGAAGAAAGCAAGTATGAAATCTTAAATGAAACAATTGTTCTTAAAATCAACTTACTAAACGAAGAAGGAAAGGGATTGTATGACTAAACAATTTTTTATAATAACTTATATTTTAGTGTATTGATAAACTAATTTAATAAAAAATTTGAATAGCATGACTAATAAATAACAAAAATACCAAAAAGATAACCTATTTAAACTAAATAGACTTTATCTCACCGAAACAAATATTTATGCATAACTAAACACACCATCCACACAATAGTAAAATGGGTCCAACTTGTTAAAGTGACATGTACATTTAACAATATATTTGAAAAATTGTTGATTATCTATATAAGCCATAAATGATTTAAAAGTTTATGAAGCTAATAAAAGCTTGATAATGATTGATTTGAGACAAAGAAAAAAGGATGAAAACAGAGAAAGTTAGCTACCTCATATAGTTGCAGAATTCTTTTCTGCATAGGAACCATTGAAACTCAGATAAAAATCTCACAAAACAATAAATAGAAGGGATGAAGCAAGTGGACTAAAAAAGAGAAGAACATAAGCATGAACCTGGATATGTGAAGGGAAGATAGTTCACAAAGATCGCAGAAATGTCAGCTTTGGGATCTGCAAAGACTTCCTCCTCTTCCAAACAGTTCTTAAAATAAATGAAGATTTAAGTCAATAGATCAAGTCCAGCAGGCCTAATGTTTGAAGGTTATGGACTTAGGATTTCAGAAGTAAAAGTACAAAAAAATTCTAAAGGGTAGAAGAAAACATGAAAAATCTTTTGCAGAAATTTTCTGTGAAAGACGAAGGCAAAACAGAGGAAGGATAATGGATCCATGGGATAAGGCAAAACATAATGATGGATCGATGAGTATGGAAGCGAAAAAGAAATAGGTTTCACAGGCAAGACAAATGAAGGCGAAATAGAGGAGGATGATGGATCCATGGGATAAAGCAAGTAAAAGAGAAGAAATAACCTGCATCCATGTGGAGGGAAGCCACCGAAAGAAATAGCTCTCAAAATCAGATGTCTCCAAAATGGCAGCTTCAGTATTTGCAGACTTGCTTTCTCTTCAGATTCGGAGATATAAACAAGTGAATTCAAGGCGTCCCGCGTTTGTGGCTTTCGTGGATTGCCGTTGCTGACTTCCTTCATAGTATTTGCTCCAAACCACTCATTTGCTTATGGGGAAATTTCCAATTTTAAGGGCCCACTTGTTTTTCTATCAACGGGTTTCTGGAAATTGTCAAAAAAGAAATCTCAAATCAATTTTGTGTGAAGTTGAAGTTGTTGTTGTTGTTGTTGTTTTTTTGTTTTTTTTAAGCAATGTGACCCAAATGGAAGTAATTTTGACCCAACCATTAAGTTTGTCTATTTGTTGATTAAATATACTTAATTGGTATTCTACATGACATCCACGTCATATTTGTTTTGGGTATAAGTGCAAAAGTCCCTAAAAGTTTTTACTCAAGAGCTATGTTACCTGAAAGTTTCCAAATCATAGTAATTTCACATTGACCGTTATCTAAGCTATCTATGGGGGTATATTAAAAAAAAGATTGACAAATATAAAAATTATTTCTTATATTTAAGACCAATATCAACTCTACAAATATATCTTATATTAAAGACATTAAGAAATTCTACTTAAATTCAAGGAGAGACTACAAGCTTGCACAAGAAGTTGGGATAATAATAAAAAATACAATATACATTTATTGTAAGGGGACTATATATATAATCATACAAAACCACTTGGAGTTAAAAAAAAAAATGAAAAAACAAACAAACAAACTTTGGAATTGTACACATCTCTGTCATTTGAAGATGAAGCCTTGTAGATGGTGATGCATATTAGTTTGAATTTAGCATTCGTTGGAAAGAAAAGTTCAGCAACCTTCTTGACCGTGGCATGGATAGAGAACTTCCCCGAGACCCAAAGACTTTGGGTTCTAGCAATGAAAACTGAATACTATTTTCATCCATTACATGCAAAATATTGCAATGCAGGAATTTTCCATGGTATTTTAATCAACTTTTTCCGAGAAATTATAATGAGATATCAAGCAAGGGCTTAGGAAACGCCATCCCAAATATAACTTTTTGATGTCGAAATGTGTTTAGGGGTGATTTTGGTTTTTTGGAAGATGTTTGAGGTAGCTTTTTTTAAAAAATAAAAAAATAAAAAAATTGGGCTTTAATAAAAAAAAGAAAAAGCAGCTTAAACTATAAGTCAAAATTTCTTATTTTTGACTTTTCTATCATTAAAAGAGAAAAGTAGTTTATGAAAAAAATATTGGGTCCCTCTTTTTTAATTGAAATACTATTAAGGTCCTTATTATAAAACCTTAAAGGTGAATTTTTTTTTCCTAAATATAAATTCACTTAAAAGTTAATCATTATACAATACTCTGATTTAGGTCTATAAGAAATTTAATTGGTAAGAATTACTTAATATTTTTTATACAAAAATCATGCCAATATCTGATTTAGGTCATTTTCACCAATTAAATTTTCAATGGACTTTTCCCCAATTTTCCTAAAAATTTAAGTAGTTTATTATTGTAAATGTTTTCCAAATAATACATTACCTATTTTTTTTATATAAAATTTATGTCTTTTTTTTCAGTCTTTTACCTTTAAACTTGCTTTTCCATTAATCATCCAAACAAGTTTATGTATTTTTCATAATATATATGTACACACATATAATATATATGCATTATTTAATAAGATTCACATTATTTTCAATTATTTTACATCTAAACTTGCTTTTCAAAATAATCATCCACTTATGCTATTGCCAATTCAAACATAAATCACATTACACAATTTGATTTTATCTAGTTTGCAAAAGTCAATTGCAAAAAAGTCACTTTTGTCATTGCTATTCAAACACTCATTTAATTATCTATAAGTGCTCGTAACAACTGAATAACAAATTTAAGAATGACAACAGCTCACTTATTATTAAGACTTATCAATAATTAAGTTCCTTATTTAGGAACTCCCTCTTGGTTACGCTATATTGATCAACCTTTGTGATATACCTGGCTATTAGCATATTCTCATTTTAGCACCTTCCTACTTCTTTCCTTCCTCCTCCTCCGCCTCACCGAGGAAAGCGAAAACGAAAACGAAAACGTCTTTGATAAGCCAGAGGGATTGGCAAACGTGATCTTACCAGAATTATCATTGTCGATCGAGATATGTGATCCAGATGAACAGCTCCTTGGTCTTCACTTCAGTCACTTGCTGCATCTGGTGGTCCTTCACAAACATGATACATACTTGGGGAGTTGATCTTAGCCTGATCCTAAATACTGTATAAAATAATAGAGTAACATACAACAACCTCCCCTCTATTTACTCCAAATTATAGAGACATCCCTTCTATTTTGAAAACCTATATGAACCTCCCTTAAAATCATAATATATGTTGCATAAACCTCCTTTCTAGTTTTAAGATTCAACTTCCAACTATTCAATCGTTAAGTCACAAGTATTGACTCATTATTTTGACAAAAATGCCCCTCCTTAAAATAAATATTACTTAAAAATCATGTAATCTTTGGCACACACAAAAAATCATTTAATCACATATAAAATTCAAAGTTTTAAAAAAATTAGTAGATATTTTTAATACTTTTAAATCGATCATATATTAAAGTTAATTAATTTTATCATTATAAATTTTTATTTTTTAATAAATTTAAATGTTTAATCTCTTTTATTTTTTAAAAACTTATCATGTAATTTTTAAATGTGTATGATGATGTTTTGCAATAATACACACACACACACTCAATTAAGTTATATAATTATAAAATGATATTACTATGAGATTCACGTATTAATATCTTATAATTTAAAAATAAAGAAAATTTCATTAAACATATATATACTTAAAAATAATTGCTCAAATTTTAAACAAGTAATTAATATTTACCAAATAAATAGATGACTAAAACTTATTCTAAATTTAATTTAGTAAAAATATTAAATAGATCATTAATGAACATTAATATTAAAAGAGAAATTAGGGATTTGGTATAATGAAGGGTAAATTAGTAAACAACATTTATTTTAATTTAAAAATATACTTGAAGAATCTTTTTAGAATATTCTTTAACAATGTTGATGATTTGGACTAAAGTGTATGTTTTCAAAATAGAAAGGAGGTTTGTGTAATTAAGGTAAAATGTAGAAGGGTGGTTAGAGTATTTTACTCAAAATAATAAGACATAGTTTACATATTGTCAATTTTTTCATAATTTACCATTATTGATGCTTTTTCAACAACAATCAAAGAGGAGAGAGAATAAACGAATTAAAGAAGATGATTAAGGTGTTTTAGAAAATACACATCATATTAACTAACCGAATTAACTTCCTTAATCTAATCAAATTAGATAAATATGTCTTATATTAATGACAATAAAGAGTGTATATATATATATAATTTCTTGGCAAAGCGCTCTGATTTTTTAAGAGTCATGGGACATTATAATATAAGGAAGTCTCATATTGATTAATTAAAGAAAAGATTGAAAGTATATAATATAAGAAAGATCAGCTATTTTGATAGAATAACATATACGTGTATCTAAAATTCTAATAGGATAAACTTCATAAACAATAATAAACCATCATTATTCTCATTTCTTAGCCCTTTAACATCTGATTGATGCTACAAATGAAGGAGATCTGTATCTCAAACAGATTAGCATACATTAAAACCAGAGAGTTGCATTTATAAAATGATAATTGAAAATTGAAATTGAAATATAAATATTAAATAAAATCTTAGGATACTAGATATCCTATTTTATTGATATATTACCCATATTAAATAAATAAATCCTAGTTCCAATGGATAAATATCCTTAGTGAATAACCTAATTAATAATAATAAAATCATAATTAACTCTTCTTCCATGCTCCACCACATACATCAAAAACCACAGAGTCGCACTAAGCAGATGCGGAGGAAGGTGAAGAAGAAGAAGAAGAAGTGGTGTTACAAAAATTGAAGCCATACCAAGCGTGATTAGGAATGAAACTATGGGAGAAAAAAAAGTAGGCAGATTCAGAGAAATTGCCAGAGACTGTTATGTCGTGAGGCTTCCAACCATCACCACCACTCCTGTATATGTACCTATAGCATATCTAATTAATGCATTGTTGTCACGAACAAGAACACCAACAAGAACATAGTAAGCTTCACACACATGGCTGTTTCAAAATCAATGTCTTCTTTTATATCAATTTGGATAGAGAAGAGCTCTCAAAAGAACGGGGTGGATTGTGCAACCTGTAATACCCAAGAATTTATAATTCTCATAAATACTATTTTTGGGCAAATAATACCTATTAGAAATAGGTGAATATGTGGTCTCAAAATTTAGTAGCTTAATTTAGGAAATTTTGTTCTAGAAGTAAATAAACCAAAGACCCAAATTTTCTAATTTGGTTTAGATATCATAAAATACCCTAAGATTATTAGATTACAATATAGTTTTATTTAATTATAGAAAGTCATAGAATGTTATGAAAATACCTAAATCAATTAAAGGAAATTACCAATAAATAAATGACAATTAAATTTACGTTAATTAAAATAATTTTATAAATGTCCATAATAAATTTAGTGGCAATTAAAAGTTATTAATTAGGGATATTTTGACTTAATGAAGAATCAAGGGCCAATTTTGAAATTATATTTAAGGATCATAAAATATGATATAAATACCATATTAAACTATAGTTCTCATATGAACAAATGAGCAAGAAAATATTATGAAAACACTTAAGCTAATTAATGAGAATTAGCAAAAGTAAATGAACAAGTTAGCTTGCACTAATTGGGATTAGTTGCAAAATAATCAAGAGGCAAAATAAAAGTATAAAATGAGGGTGAAATAATACTTTCCTAATTAAGCACTATTTTTCATGATTAGTTAAATCAATTAATCAAGGGAGAAGATTTAATCTAAACAAACACAATGAAATCCAATGATTGCGATAATTAATATTAATCCTTGTGAAATTGAATTGGTCAATGATAAATCAAGAAAATATTCTTAATCCTCATGAAACTAATTGGACCAATAAGAGATTAGCATAAATTAAAGGTCAAGATTAAACCTCATAAAGCCAATCTAAGGGTTTTACAATTAATAAAGCATAATCCATGTGAAATTAAATCCACCAATAAGAAAAAGAGTTGTGAGTGTATGTGTGTCTAGTATATGAGAGAGAGAAAAGAAAATTAAAGCAAATTTGATAAAGTTTGAAATCATAGAGTAAATTGGATAATGGTTTGAAATCCAAGAAATATCCGATGTACACAAGAAAAAACTCAAAACAACAAATAAAGTGAGAATTTATACAAATTTAAATAGTTGTGAAGAAGTAGGAACCCTAGAGAAAATATAAGGACTTATCTTGAACCCATGTAATTTAACCTCGAAAGTAAGCCTAGTAAAAGCTATTTTTGCAAACGTTGAAGAATAAGCTTAGTACAACCAGGGGAATCTAATTAGACCATAAATCTGGATATCCAACTACTAATCAAAAAACATACTCAGAATTTAAAAGTATTAGTGATTGATCATGCAACCAAAAATGAATTTCGTTAAAGCAAGGAAAAAGATGATGGAAGAGAGAGAGAGAGTGATTAAAATATGATTTTTATTAGAGCACATGTGGGATTTAATTTTGAAATTAAGATAATTAGCTAAATCCAATGTAATTGTTTTTAACCAATGGGAAGAATTTGCTCACAAATTGTGTCACCATAGAAGCACAAATTAATATTAGCCCTTGATAAGAAAAGTTGATCCAAGGATAAAATTCATAAGCTTTTACTATAAATAGGGGCCTTGCCCTTCATAATTCTTCACACTAAATCAAACTTCAAGAGTTGATTTCTAATAGAGTAGAAGCAAGAAGGAGGTAGCAAGCAAGAGGCTTCAAGAGGTAAGCTTGTCTTTAGCTTTTAGTTTCTAGTTTTTAGTTCTTAGTAGTTCTTAGTAGCTTTTAGTAGAATTGTTAGTTTTAATCTAGGAAATAGGTAAAGTAATTTCCCATAATTGTTTTCAAGCCTTATTGCATCGAAAGATGCCCGACAAGGTGGAAACATGTTGGGGAGTGACTTCTAGGATTAATAAAACAAGTTAGAATAAGATGGGAATTGTGGGGTGTTGCTGGACAATGGGAGTCGAGCAGTTAGATAGTGATATTATATATGCAAAATCATCTTCATAAATTCTGAAATAATTCATGAGTGTAGTAGACATGTACATATTTCTATTGATATAAAATATGCATAATTAGAGGTCTATAGAGGGAGATAAAATTCTGGAAATAAAGCTACATTTTTCTGGAAAAATTCTGGGCAGAGGATGAACATCACCAAACTGGGAATGAATCAAAAATTCTGGGTGTAAACCAATATTTTTTTCTCAAAAATAGACATGCTGAGGTTTCCAAGAAATTTTATGGATCCTGGTTTCGATATTTCTAGAATTAATTATGATTTTTCAAAGTTAGACGAAAAATCTGCCCAGAAATACTGTACCAACGTTTTTCTACGAAATTTTGGAAATAAGTTGAAAAATAATCCTACCAAGAGTAAAAAGGTTATTAGGGACTAAGATATCTACTAGAATATCATTTGTGAATTAATAAATGCAATATTACCATTATAGAACATACGTGATCATACATCGACATCGAACGTCATTCGACATCACCAAACGAAGGTACGAACGCGTCTTTCGTAACACTAACTCGACGATGCTCATTGTATGCTTACATATGTGATAGATACTTTCATAAAGACATGGACGGGACTCTGTCTTGGACATGCACCGTGACTAAGTTCGTGGAGCTTAGATCACATGTGTTTATACATTCACTTTATACGGGTTACTGATCTTGGTAATGTCTTGTTGAGTTTTCCTAGCTACGGACACACGATGGGCCGTCGTGACACTGGTTAGTGCAAACATGGGTGACTGTGCATGTAATACCCGGATAATTATCTATCTGGAATACTATATTTTAGCAAATAATACCTATTTGGAAATAGGTGAATATGTGGTTTTAAAACCTTGTAGGATACTTATTCTATTGTCTAGGGAAATTTCTAATGAAATTAGAAGGATTAAAGTGTCAAAATCCCTAAATGTAATTATAGGCATGAAATGCCCTGAAAATATTATGATAAATCCCAAGAGACAATAAAATATTTATTGAAAATTAGAAAGTATGTTGTCTCTAATTTTAGGAATTTTTGGGATTATTTCCCTTGAAAAATAATGAGGCAAAATTAAATATAATTTTGGGGAGCATAAGTTGCCCCATAATTTTTAATATGATATGTGAGACATAAAATATCAATGTCAATGAAATATTTGTGAGAAAATGATTAATCCTATTTAATAAAATTATCAACAATTAGAAAGTGATTAGTTAAGTAATTAATGGCTAATTGTTTAAGCCCGAACAAGAGAATATTTAAGGTAGATTATGGAAAATCCTTTAATTAAGTGTTTATGGCTAATATTAGCATAAAGTGTGCTTGCTAATCAATTAGAAGAGATTAAGAAAAATTGATGAGATTAAGAACATGAAAACCCTAAATCCTAAAAGATTGCTAATAATGGGATTAAGGCTCTAATTAAGCTTCTAGCTAATTTAGATAAATTAAAGAAAAAAAATAATAATAAAAAAGGAAGAGAAAACCAAAATTTGAGTGTGAAAAGGGTTGTGGGTTTTTCAAAAATAATATCATGATATTTTGTTAATTAAATAATAATATAATTAAGATATTTGTGGAAGAACCAGTTGGATAAATGAGAACCGATAGAAATTAAATCCTATCTAGAAAACCATGAACTAAGTTTCTTAGGTCGACATATTACAAACAAGTGATTTTTTGTCCAGAAGTCGGTGTTAGCGGAAGTCATTTCCGTAATAGGTAAGCGGGCGAATAAGGGATCGAGATGAAAAGATATTTTGTAAACAAAGGGCGATAAGAAAAGTGAGAACCAATGGAAAATAAATCGTAACTTGAAATCCTTGAACTAAGTAGAAAACAACTGGACATATTATGAATCAATGGATTTTTGTCCCTAAATTAGCATTACCCAAGTAATTTACGAATCGGCAAGCCGTCTAAAAATGTTCAACGAACAACGGAATACCCTTAATGGGATCAAAAATTTAGTTAACTCGATATTTCCAAAGAGGAAGAATAGAACTTCAAGGCGTGTTCCCGGATTTTTGAGGTTTTCTAAGATTACGCGATTAGAACACCGATCGGGATTTTATCGGGTAAATGCATAAAGTAAGGGGACATTTTTGTGGTGGAGAGAAGAGGAAAATGAGTGATGTTCATAAGGCCACATCTTCATCATCCTAGCCCTTGATGCAAAGGTTGATCCAAGGATGAGATCCTTTGGCTTTTGCTATAAATAGCCTTTCACATTTCTCTTCAAACTCACCAATTCACAAAGGAATCCTAGAGAGAGGTTAGAGAGAAGTGAGAGCAAGGAGGAGCTCGGAAAAGAAGTAGCGAAAGTCTTTGGGTAAGTTCTTCGGTTCCTAATCTTAAGCTTTGGTAGTTCCTTCTAGTTATAGTAGAAATGCTATATTAATCTTTAATCTTCCAAGTTAGTTTAGATATCATGTTTTAGGGATAAATATGATATTTATTTCAAAAATATATTGGAGATGGAGATATGTCAAAATTTTGGAAGATTAGAGTTAAAGTAACAAAGTTCCTGCAAATTCCGCCAATTAGGAGAGTTAGGGGCAAAATGGTAATTTGTACCTAAAATGCCTATTATGATGTTGGGCCTTGATAATATGATATTATCCTTATAGGATATCTCGTAATCACGTACCAGTTTGTACCATTGTCAAAAAGTATCGTTTTCCGTCAACGAAGGTACGTTCGCGTCTTCGTAACACTAACTCGATGCTTATTGTATGCTTATATGTGATAGACTATTTCATAGAGTCATGGACAAGACTTTGTCTTGGGTCATGCACCGTGTCTAAGACTGTCTTAGTTCACTGCTTTATACATTCAGCTTTGTTTATACGGGTTACGCCTTGGTAATGCCGTTGAGTTTTCCTAGCGCCGAGGACACGATGGGCCGTCGTGGCACCGGTTAGTGCAAACATGGGTAACTTTACATGTCTTGTGTGCTATGTAACTTGTTGATATGTTAATCTTGCATCTGTCGTTTGTGCTTATGTATTGATTATCTTTTCTGTAATGTCATGAATATCTGTCATCCATATACTTTTGTATTACTTGAGCATGAGGTTAGACCAAGTTACCGAGGTTCAATGGGCATTGAACCTCGCTCTCTTAACATAGCGTCGGGGTCAAGAGGACCGAGGATCGAGGAGAAAGGCAAGCGGCACGCATAGGGACTCAAATTGAAGACTTTCTTCTTTTGTTATTTACTCTTGAAAACACTCGGTGTAACGTATCATCATCGTAATCACCATACTTACGGCATTTTGAATATAAATATCAGTTAGTCAATCGTTCCGATGCTCTACTCTGATGAAAAAAAAATATACTGCTTTTGAAAATGGGATGTTACAGTGCATGTGCTGTGTGCTATGTACTGTGGATATGTTAATCTTGCATTTGCTGTGTGCTTATATATTGATTATTGCTGTAATGTCATGAATATCTGTCATACACATATTGTTATACATGAGCATGAGGTTAACCGTTACCTGAGGTCCGATGGGCATTGGACCTCAGCTCTTACTATAGCTTCAGGGTCCGGAGACCCGAGGACCGAAGACAAGAGTAAGCAGAGTAAGCAAAGATGCTAGAGACCCGACCAAGATTCCTATTTGTAGACTTGTAACATTATGACATTACTCGGATAAATGTACTTGTACATTAATAACAGACGGATACGCCACAGTTAATGATATATCAGTTACTCACTCTTTTACTTGCTCCGATGCTCTACTTTGATGGAAAAAATTTATTCCGCTTTTGAAAAATGGGGTGTTACACAACCTACGCCTTATATCTTATGATATAGTACTTACATGTTCTACAATCTACATGCAAGAATCTTTTTAAAAGGAGACTTTGATCCCTTTTACTATTCGTCTTTTTGAGCATATTGAATATTGTTTCTATAAGTCTCATATTAGAAATTGTCATGTACGGATAGAAAGAGGGCTGAAATTAATTTGGAAGTGGAATTTATTGTAATTAAAAAAGAAAATGTTGAAAACTACTTGCATTTTTTTGAAAAATATTCTAACTTCACTTTTGTCTTTTCCCACACACGCAGTCGTCCTTCTATTTTGAATATTTATATTTGAGGCTAAACTATTAATCGTTAAAAACATTCTTTACTGATTCACCTACCATATCCCTAATTCTCGCTAAAACTATTTTGAATTATTTAAGAATTTGTTTCCTTAATTTTTTTTATATTTTGCAAATATTTATTTTCTTAATATTTTTAACACATTGGGATGAAATTTTAAGTAATTCTTTAATATTAATTCCTTTCATAATTGCATATTTAATTAAATGAGTTTAAAAATTTTCAAATAAACATTTTCAACACATACAAATTTAAATAATATATACAAATTTTAAATATATTAGGAATATAAGTTGGACTGGATGTAAAAACAGAGAGCAGACGATCAGCCAAATTCTTGGCAATTTCTAGGTAAGCGTCTGGTTCACGTCCTGCATTTCTTAAGTTCATTCCTTTCTCCCCACCTCTAAGATGATATGCACTTAAAAGTCCTCGGAAAACGCGAATTGTAGTTTCAAACAAATTTACTTGGCCCTTCTCACTGATTCGTTTAGCAAGGTGTGCTTCAACCCAGGATCCTGCTTCAGCAACAACTTCATCAATACCCATTATCATGGCTGTATCAAGGGCATCAACCACTGTAGCACCTAATCCTCCTAATCCATAACTTTTATAGCCGGACCATGCATGAATAAAACTATAAAAGCATCCTTGACTTTTTTTTGCCTACTGATCCACAGTGATCCAACATCTTGATTTACAGGACCAATATTATTACTGCTACCTTTAGAATCAGGTGGTAATCTAGGAGGAAGGCAGGCCGTCTCCAGAGGCTTTTTAGTGTGATTCCACCCTTGGTGATGAGGTTATTTTCACTTTTTCCGTCGCGTATTGCTTGATTATCAGAAACAATAGGACCAGGGCCTGTATGGGTTAGCATAACATATACTAAACCAAATACCAGCAGTAAAAGTAGGAACTTTCCCGTGCTACAGCTACTACAATCACTCTTTAAATTGCTAGTGGCCAAGCTCTGAGTAAAGGCCTGGAAAATCAACACACAGTAAATCCCTTTTTCCTTTAAATAATAAGGCACAGAAAATCATTAATTTAAAAGTAGTAAGATTATGTTCATAGAACAGCTGAAAATTAAATGTTGTATGTCAGAAAATGTGCAAAAATAAATGGACATCAAAAAAAGAAGGCAAATTAATAGGTATTGCTTAGTTTTCTTTTTATTTTTAGGAAGTTTAACCAGGAACTTTACATGTGTTACATCTATTTCTACCATGCATGATCAATTATTCTAGAAACCAAATTATAAGGTCAAAGGCTCATTTCAATAAGGTGGAAACATTACCATCATTTCAATAAGGTTAAGTAGATAGCAAGTCATGAATATGAAATATAGATTTGCTCACATTTCAAATTCTAAAGCGTTAAAATAATAATCCTGGTAAACTTTGAAAAACAGTTCACATAATCTCACAGTCTTATCATTCGTACCATTTATGCAGTAAATATTGGATTTGCAACAACGATTACCTCCAATATTTTATGATCTATTTTTTTAATAACTGCATGCCAATACAAGTATAGAACTATGACAGAAAACTATACTTATTCATTGAAATTTCTGCTCCTCATGCCAGATATAATTTTCACAGAACATTTAATATTATATCCAAGACACATCTTGATCGTATATAAGAATAAATATATTTTGAGGAAACCTAGCTTACTTTTATATTTTATTTTATTTATTGTGTTATAGCATGTAAGTGGTAGAATATATTTTTTTTTTAAATGTTTTATGTTTTTAGCCTTATTATATCATATTCTGGGTGTTTCCATCGTAGAGAGGAAACTATTATATAATAGGATAAAGAGCAAAAATACACATGTGCTTTTACCCTTACAAGACTGGCCCAAAGACACATATGCTTTTTTTTTGGTGCAAAAATGCACACCTAACTTTTTCAAATGGAGCAAAAATACACATCGCCGTTAACTATATCAAACTTACTTACTTTTTTATTTGGTGGGCCCGGTTTATCCACGTGTCACTCACTGGCTTCTTCTCTTGCCTTCATTCCTCTTACACTCACTCCAACTCTCTTGCCCTCACTGTAATCCTCGACAAAGTTCATCCGCCTCCTCACCGACTCACAGCTCAACTCCACCTCTAAGGGCTTCACCATTTTCCTCTGACTGACAATGCCTTTCAGAATCTGAAGTCCGACGCCATTAACCTCACCGATGAGGAGAGAGTTCAACTCATTCTCTACCATGTTACTCCCAAGTACTATACCCTGAGTAACCTTCACCGTTAGCAACCCGGTTAAGACTCAAGCCATCGACAGCAATGGAAGCTGAGGGCTTAATTTTGCTGGACAAGGGAACCAAGTCAATGTATCCATCGGAGTGGTGGAGACAGTTAATAACGCTTTGAGGAATATAGTTACAGTTCTTAATCTCTGGTTGTTTTCATGGCAGCAAAATAAGGAAGATGGGAAGTGAAGCACCGAGTTGGGTTGATCATTGGGGAGCAGGAGGGCTTGGTTCTATGGAAGATGATGCCATGAGATCCCAAAATGACACAGCTAAGAACAAGAAATAGAAATTTGGTTTTGCTTCCAAAGCCAAAACAGTTGCTCGCTTGCTCTGGTTTGTGTACAGGACAGGGACTTGTTCTTTTGTCAAATGGATCAAACATAAATGCCAAAGAAGTAGATTCAAATCGATCACATCACATATTCGCATTTGTGTGCAATATTTGTAATTGTAATTTGATGATATCTATGATCCTTAAGCCACTCTGTTTCACTTGTTGTTTTCTTTGTTCTCTTCTTGTTGAACAAATCACCTTCATTAGGATTAGCTATGGCAAGCTCACAAAAAACATGGACAAGACCCTCTTGCTTCCAGATCTACTTTGCCACAAGTTACAACAACTCAACTACATTTCCAATTTTGTGAATTCTTTTTCTCAGGTATTCAGAGATTTTTTTTTAAAAAAAAAAAAACTATACCCCTAATTACCAAAGCAAAAAAAATTCAAAAGGGTTCTACAGTTCAAAACAGCATCATTATTTGTTCTTTAAGAGCCAAGTCAGAAGCTTCTTTAATGGTGCCGTCTGCTTGTACAAATTTGTTTACCTCAGTTTAATTTGATCCCTTATAATAGTTGATCATTTTAACAACGTAACATTTTAACTATCCGGCGCCCAAGGCCTCTAAGTCTCCGGCGACAAAGAGTGCAAGTAGCGACACTGGTTCGGCTGCTCGTTCCCTCAGCTTCCTTGGAGAATACGAATGGTGCAAATGGAAGGAATTATCTGGCATGGGTTCGATGGTGCTGTTTTGACCAGAGAGAGAAAAAGGGGAGAGAGGGAAAAAGATGACAGGTGGGGTCCACAGACCAAAAACTAACGGACATCCCATGTAATTAAGGGCGATGTGTATTTTTGCTCCATTTAAGAAAGCTCGTATGTATTTTTGCACCCAAAAAAAGCATATGGTGCTGGGCGCTCCTGAGGGTAAAGTACATGTGTATTTTTGCACCTTTACCCTATATAATATTCTAGGTGTTTCCATCCTAGAGAGGAAACCTTAGGAAATTATTTTGTTTACCTTTCATGTGTCACGTGCAGGAAATCTCACTTTATAAATAGCAGCTAGGCAGCACTTGTCCTCACTTTACACCTCTATCCCCCTTGTTTTCTGTCTCTTCTCCCTTTCTTCCTATCCCCCTCAAGTACTTCATATTCCTCCTCCTTCAGGTCTCATCCCCCTCTTCATTTCTCAGCTTAATCTCCCTCCTACGTACATTCCGTCTATCCTCTCCCCCATAGTCACTGTTCTTTTCCTCCTTTTTCTTTCCCTGTGTTTCTATCTTTCTCTCCCATATCACTCTGTTCACATCTGAGCAAGTGTGTGTGAGTGGGTATTGCATCACATCTTCATTGACAAAAGCAAATCGGAATCGAAGTTATCCACAAAAGATCAAATTAAACAGGACTAATATTTAGATTGAAAAAAAAAAAAAGGAAGCGGCACTATGCCAAGTTTTAGATGGCGTTACGCATTTAAGCAACCTTGGTCCAATAAGTGTTCCTAAAAGCTCTAGAAAATAGAAAATTACTAGAGTGAGCCAATTTGAACCTAGCCTAATTGAACAAAATAATCTTTGATTCTGTAGGTTATATTTTCATTACATTTGGCACCAAAGTTTCTTATGTATCAACAAAAATAGCGACAAGTATAGAAAGCAAAACAGATCAGGGTAAACAGAATATGGAAAATAAGTTGCAAGACGCTTCCTTGTCAATAACTTAAAAGCATGCCTTCGCCCTCCTAGGCAGGCACCAATAATTATAATTTCAATAAGGCCAGCAAGCTTAAGCTAGTGGGCATCAATCAGTCACAAGTTTCAAGTAACTCAGCTGAGCTTAAAAGACATAAAAATGTGTACCAAAATCACGATATTAAGAAAAGTTCTGCATTAATACAATGAGTCGCTAACCAGGTTTCATTGCAAAACTTGAAAAACTATTGTCCACCACCCAGATTGACATCAATCGAAATTCTATTGCCGAAAATTACACAAATACCAGCAATAGAGAATCCAACCATAATCTATATAACTATCATCAATAACATTCGGAGTCCCTTTTGAATGTAATGTAACTAACTTTCCAGATGATTTACCAGCTAAGATCTAATTTCCGGGAAGTACCTGAATTAATGAACGGTGGCGAAACTTGGCGTTGTCATATATTCGTGTAGGGAAGTCTCTTCGACATGCCAGATCCGATCATTGAGCTGGGCTCGGCTTTAGTGATTCAGCGAATCAACCACAAGCTTTCAAAAATGGATCGAAACCTGAAGGGAGTTGGAGAGTGAATCAAACGAGAAAGTGAAGAGAATTGTGGGCGGAGAATGCTATCGTGCAGAATACAACGGAGCATTGACGGGCCTGAGAAGTATATTTGAGAGAGAGTGAATCAACTTCAAGACTAACGGTTTTTTTATCGGTCGAAATTCTATTGCCGAAAATTACACAAATACCATGCTTGAATTTCTTAATCTATATCATATTTATAAATTCATGATATAATATTTATAATGTGAGAACGCTGTTTTTTAAAAATTTTGTTTCGTGGGATAGATCTACGCACTAATTTTAAACAAAAAACTGAATCAATCCCTGTTTATATTTTAGTCTTGTTATGGACCCGAATAGTGGGCCTAGTAGAATATAGGCCCAGCAAGGCACTTTATGACAGGATCTTCATCAATCAAGTAAAACGCCAATCATCCCATAACCATGCTCGTAATCTGGGGTAATGCAGGTAATGGAGCACACACAAATAAATCGTGGAGACGCGTATGGCGGGGAACGGACTCACGACTAGTAGGTCAAAACCCTAGGTGCCCTCTATAAATAGAAGGATATTCACCAGGGGCACCCTCTCCATTCTCAATTGACTATTTACATTCAGTCTCACTATGCACACATCCCATCCCTCTGACAATACGCCATATTCGTGTTGCACGGTGATCACTGATCGCCCAGTGTTATCTGGGCCGTAGATAGCAGTGGGTAATCTCCTCTTGGGTGTTTATACATCCTTGGGAACCATTAGATCCAATATCAATCATTTACTAGCCCTCCGAGGCTAGACATTTGTGTTCTACACTAGAACAAGTCTACTTTTGCTACCACTAAACGACTTCAAATATTTATTTTTGATCGAAAAGAAATAGAACGACCGAGTGCAATTCATTTTTGAATGTGATTTTATTTTATGTTAAATTAAATTGTTTCATTCATAACAATTCACACCCAAGATATGTGGGTGCGTGTAATTATAAACAACTATTAAAATCAAATCGGGAAAATTAAAATTAATATACAAAATGAAGTAATTTTATATATATATAAAAGATTGACAATATTTAATTTATAGAAAAATATTTGAAAAAGGGGTTATTTGGGTTTGGCTATGGTCCTCTTCATTTACCATTCTTTTCTTTATCTCAATAGTTTGATTGAAATCTCAATGGTTCAGATCTAACAATTCATAAAAATATTACTAAAATATTAAAAATAATATTTTTATAAATCATTAGATCTAAACCTTTGAGATTTCAATCCAACGGCTGAGATGAAGCAGAGGATGATAAGGGAAGATGACTATAACCAAACCCATCTTGTCATACCCTAGAAAATGAATAGTTGCTGGTCATTGTTGGCTCCTCTAATTCTGATGTGAATAGTATCATTATATACGTACAATTACTCATCAATATAACTAACTATATGATCACCCCCTTCATAAAATCAATGTCACAGGCCCCTGTTCTATCTAACCCGGCTTCCTTTTAATCTTTGCGATTAACCCACCTCCAATACATTGAGATGCCATAAATAGAATCAAGACGCCAACTCTCAAGCCTACAGAAAAAGAATTTATTGAGAATATGTATGAAGCCAGGATTTTGGAACACGCCCAAGTCATATTGAATATCGAGACCCAGAAAATGTGGATTAATGTCAGGTAAAGAGAGTGTTACATCTAGGCGAGGTTTAAACCTTCTGCAATATTCATTAGAGAGTGGAAGTGATTTTAATGTCAGTGTTAGATCCTTCATTAACGACCAGCGAGTGATGCTATTGTGAACTCTTGTGAATGTATCACTTTTACTGCACCAATCTGCCATCAACACATCATCCTCTTCCTCTTTGTCATCTTCCATTAATGACATCGTCACCACTTGATATCCATTCATCATTTCTCCGACATCAACCCTTTCCTTCTTATCAACATCACGAAAGCCATCATGATTATCACAAGAATAGTGATATTGTTGGTTGAAATCATGCCCAAACTCAATTGGATCCTCAAACCATTCAACTTCCCTCACAAATGGAAGTAAAGACCCTAAACTTTGTGCCGCCTTTCTCAATTTTTCTATCTCTTCCAATGGCATTACCTCATGCTTGAATCTAACACCACATATCATGTTGCCACATACGAACACCTTCATTGTAACTTTGTCGAATGACAAATTGAGAAGATTCAAATAAATGGACACAATCACTAACCCCGAATTTCTCCCTTTATATATCGCTTTAAGCTTTATCTCGCATTGGCCAACAATCAAATATCCATATATGAACAACCTTTCTGGAAAAGTTGAAGAATGAATTTGAGCCAAATTCACACAACCATCAAGGTTCAACTCCTGAATCTTGGGGCATGAGAGAGATCCAGTGGTGCAGTGAGATGTTCTGAAACTGATAAATCAATTTCCTCTAAATTTGGAAAATGCTGAAAAAGGAAATAGAGTTTAATACATTTGATAACAACCCATAACTACAATTTAATCAATAATATCTCTCCCATGCCAATTAACAAAAATGTGAGCTCATTATGGAAATAAGTCAATGCATTTAAAAGATGGATTGAGTTTTCTGCCCAAGAAAAAGTACAGCTCCTCTAAACCCTCAATTTAAAGGTAGTAAAGCCATTGTGCATTACTTGGTCAATGTTTCAAATATGAGATCTTTGAATCACTCCATTAAAAAAAATACGACATGAATTATAGTACGTACAGATTTCCTTTCCAAAGTTGTCGATATTACTATTACGCATTTTAAGTGTAATAAGATTCTCCACATTGAATTGTAATGGCATATTTGGTAGTGGATATTCTTCCCAACTCAAAATCCTCAGTTCTTCGAAAGATAATCCAAAACTCCACGAATATTCAACATCCAAGGTTTTCTCCAATCGGGCTTGTAAATTTTAAGAAACATTAAATTATGTATTTTCCAAAAAATATTAGCCCTCAATGTCGTACTTTTCATCATGCTCACGTCCAAAGACATGCATCGAATTGCCTCAATCCCTAGTAAAACAAAATCAAGGGAAAACAATTATCATTACCTAAAAAATGACAAAAAAATAAAATAAAATATAGAACAATTAAATATATATGCTATTAGAAATATCCAATTTAATAATGACATTGTTCATTTTATTAAAAAAATTCAACAACTCATATTTCACTAGTAATAAATTAATTTTAAAAAACTCATCAACTTGTAGACACCCTCATACAGGCATATGTATACCTACTTGCTATTACATGTGCAGATATTGAAGCATATATTTATTTAAAACACTTGGCATACATAATTTTCAATCTTTATTTAAAGAAAAAGGCATAACTAAAGACTAACAACAAGGCATACATAATTTTGAAAAATAATTTTTTTAAGAAAAATAATGTCGCAAAACCCAAACGTGCCTAAATTTAATATTTTTTAAAAAAATATAATTTTGAAACGGAATTGCATTTCCGTCGCAAAATCATTTATAATTTCCCAACCCGTCTTCCTCCTTCACTTTCACAATTTTTCCTTCTCTTCCTCCTTCACTTTCACGATTTCTCCTTCTCTGGCTCTTCGTTTTTTATCTTCATTGTCTTTTGTCCTCCACCTCATGTCTTGCCACCCCCCCGGTCCCGTCTCTACCGTCGTTCCTTAGGTCTCCGGCGTCGCCGGTTCTTTGGGTAAGTTTGATTTTTTTTTCCAGTTTTTTATCATATATTATTAGATAGTTACTAATGGACATGTTTGCTATAGTTTTTACACTTGATTGAGATTCTTTGGTATAATACTTTGATTATATGTTGTGGAGTTGTTGTTTTTTTTTTTTAATTTTTGGTTTAATTTTTTACCCTATCTTTGTCAATATTAATCTCTCCTTATGTAATTTTGTTTTGTTTATCATTCTTTGAAGGGATGTGATTACGGCCCTTTTGAATTTGGTTGTCGATTCTTCATTTTTGGGGATTAATGTGCAAGTGTTTTTTTTTTTTTTTTTTTGGCTCAAAATGTGCAAGTTTTAAAATGCTATACACTCACAAATGGTTTGTGAAAGTTTTTATCCATCAATGATACGAGCCTGTGCAGTCAATATCATGATGCCAAAGTTTTTATCGAATCTAACAGGGATGATTATGTATTTTGAGCATTATATAATATTGACTATATAATGCTACAAATTATTTTATGTGTTAAAACTTAATTACTCCTATTTTTTATATGTATTAAAACTTAATTACATCTAATATTGACTAATATTTGTGTTAATAATTAAATAATATATTGATAATATGATTTTGTAGATGTTAATTAAAGTTTAAAAAATCATGATTTTGAAATAAAATTTAAATAATATATTGATGATATGATTATGAACTTTTATATTTTTTTAAAATAATTTTTCTATTTTTTAACGATTTTTTTTATTTTTTTTTAATAATTTTTTTAACTTTTTTAAAAAATACATTTTGCGACGGAAAAAAATCGTCGCAAATCCTATGGACAACGGATTTTTTTTTTTTTCATCGCAAATCCCATTGGGTTTTGCGACGGATTTTTGAATCCGTCGCTATTTTGCGATGAAAAATGAATTACGTAAAAAATTCAAAACTTTGCGACGGATTTTTGAATTTTTCGTCGCAATTGTGACGAGGTTTTTTGCGACAGAGCGAAATCCGTCGCAAACTCATTTAGCAACGGAAAATCCCTTTTTTTAATTTTTTTTTTCCGTCGCTAAAACTGATTTTTTTTGTAGTGTTCGAGATATGTTCTCCTTTACGGAGTTCGTAATCCATAAAAGTGTGAATGTCTGCATTACAAAGTCCTTTGCAAAGATAACTTGCAAAAGTGTGACGGGTGTCTTCCCCTCTAAAGCTAAGGAACACATCATACTTTATAGTAGGAGGAGAAACAACATTATATGAAGATGGAGGAAAAGCCGTTTGAGTTAAAATCACATAATCTTTAGTGCTACAAATAGAAACAAACCGTCAACAAACTTTGGGTTATATATAGGATAAAATCAAATAAGAAAATTAAGAGTGATAGGTTATATAGAAGAAGTTAATTACCTATCATCAACCACAACAAGTTGGTCACCATAAAGTGAAGGAGAGATGAATCTGTTAGCTTTGGAAATTAATAAAGCTAATAGCATCAATAAAGCTTCTATGAGCGTTAAAACAATTGTTCCACCCATGTCATAGCAATTTGTAGTTCCGACCTTCAACAACCTGAAACTAATGCGATAGAAAGAGCAAGCAAAACGGCATATCAATGGGATGAAGCAAGTGGAAGAGGAAAAAAGAAAGAAAGAAAAGAATCAATGGATTGTATTAACTTGACGGATGTGGTGGGTGGCCAAAGAAATAGCTCACAAGGTCTCAATATATTGTTGAAGGATAATTATTATATTTCTCATGAATATGAATTTATTTATTTTTTAAAAAATAGGGAGTAGCATTTCTCACACTTCGTCTGTTTTTCCCTGTCTTCTCTTTCATCTCACAACAAAATGCGAATGACGTAACGAAAATTACATGTTCGATTCTTTATTTTTTTGTAGCAAAATATTGTTGAAAGTTTGGAAAATAAGAAATCATTATAAGATAACTTATTTTCAATTGTTAAAATTTAATAAAAGATTTGAATAGCATGAATAATAAATAACGAAAAAAATCGACTAAAAAGATAACCTAGTTAAAATTTAAACCAAATGGACTTTATCTCACCGAAACCGTCTTTATGCATAACTAAGCACACCATCATCCACACAAGATAGTAAAATGGGTTCAACTTGTGGACAAGTGCATTTAACAATATATTTGAAAAATTATTGATTATCTACAAAAGCCACAAAGGATTTAAAGGTTTCTGAAGGTAATAAAAACTTGACAATGATTGAGACAAAGAAAAAAAAGGGTGAAAATAGAGAAAGTTAGCTACCTCAGATAGTTTCAGATTTTTTTTTCTACACACGAACCCTAAAAGCTCAGATAAAAATCTCGCAAAACAATAAATAGAAGGGATGAAGCAAGTGGAATAAAAAGAGAGAAGAAAGTAAGCATGATATGTGAAGGAAAGATATTTCACAAAGGTGGCAAAAATGTCAGCTTTGGGATCTACAGAGACTTCCTCCCTCCCAAACAGTTCTTAAAATAATGAAGATTTAAGTCAATAGATCAAGTCTAGCCATATCTTTGAAGATTATGGGACTTCGTTTTTCTGAGCTAAAAGTATAACAAATTTCAAATGAATAGAAGAAAACATAAAAAAATCTTTTGCAGAATTTTTCTGAGAAAAATGACGGCAAAACAGAAGAAGCATAATGGATCCATGGGATAAATCAAGCATAATGTAAGAATTTTTTTCCTTGAAAAACCCTGAAAACTCATAAAAAAAAAAAAAAAAAAAAGCTCTCAAAACAGTAAATTGATGGGATGTAGCAAATGGATGAATTAAAAGAGAAGAAAGTAATTGCAGATGAACCTAAAAGTGAAGGGCAGATAGCTCACAAAGATTGCAAGAATGTCAGGTTTAAAAAGATGAACCTGGATATGTTTAAACAAAATATTTAATATATTGTTGAAACTATCAAAAGTATCTTGTAAAAAAGGAGATGAAAAATTATGTTTTAAAAGTTGTCCACTAGAAAAGACCGGAGGGGTCTTTTATAAAGTCAAGTCGTCCCTCCTTTGCGACTTCATGAATTGGCTTGAAGTTTCCTTGTAGTTGTATCGCACCAGCCCTTTGCTTTTGGAAAAAAAACACAAAAATTCAAGGGCCCACTTATTATTTGTATCACTCTTTGCTTGTTCGGATTTTGCTTTGAAAAAATACATATATAAGGAGGAAAAAGCTTGAATTAGAAATAACTAGCTGAAATCTAATCAAACCATGCCAATTAGGCTTAGGCCATTACTAAGTCTTGGAGGCACATAATTGAAATCTAATCTATAGGATAATTCATAATGGCACTCAACTATTAATGATCTCGTATATGTGCTTTACATATGTGTGAGCCAGTCAACTCAAGCATTGACTTCTCTAAAAACATTATTGTTATAAGTAATAAGGACATATGCGACATGATTTTTCTAAAATATTATTGATATGTAATATTATATATCAGTTATAAGCACATATATTTTGTCTTCTAAAAAAGTAAAAACCGTTTTGTTGATAATTATATTCTTACTTAGTTTATCATTAAATATTTGTAAAGACATTTTATTAATTCCATTCCCTTGTAGGGATTGGAAAATGCATTAAAATACTAACCATGGAGATAACATGGGTTAAAATTAAAAAGGATGGGTTTTCTATGGGTGAATAAAAAATAAAAATACTACTCTTATTTTTATTTTTAAGCATATATTCTTAATGGAAAGCTTTTAATGAAGGTGGCTTTTAGTTTTTTGAAACTCCTTACTTTCCAATATCATTGTACTTTGCTAGAATTTTCAAAAAAATCTTAAAATTTCAATTACACCTTCGTTATTGAAAGAAACATAATCATTGTATGAGAACATTTACTAAAATTTTGATGGGCAAGAAATAAAAAAAATAAAAAAAAAATCATTAGTTACTTTTATGCAACCCTTTATATTTTAAACTAAAAGAATTCATTAAAAAGTACCTTATAATAGGAATAAGATAGGAGAATTGTAGTTTGTTGATAGATGTAGATTCTAATAAATTAATTTAATTTTTCTATTATGTGCCTACGTATACAACTACAAAGTGTAATGTATTGTGTATTAAGCCATAAAAGTCACAGGACATTAATAAAGAAATAGATATATAGATGAAAAATTACATTGCTCCAACGTAATTATATAAGCTAGGGCTTTTTATATTTATTCTATTGGTTCTTCAAGTATCAAATACGTCCTTTCGGGTTACCAGGTCAAGTCAACCATGACTTTAGGGGTTATTGTCACTTTATTATCTGTTATTTTGTGTATTGCCGTATGGTGTAATTTGTCTTGCGCTCCCTGCCACAGGTTTTGTTTGAGAAAAATGAATCAAAATATGGCCCACATTAACAAGACTTGAAAAATAAAAATGGTCTCAGTAAGAAAAGTCCGTAACAATTTTTTTATTTTTTATTTTGAAAAAAATCGTTTCTCAACTTGAGTAACGTACACAATAGTCAGTAGGATAATTATTGTAAAGTCACAACAAGATTAACCATTTATGTTTTATAAAGTTGTAATAAGGCCTCCACGAAGAATGATTATTATTATTATTTTTATTTTTTGCCTGAGACGTTCAAATAATAATAAAATTTCTGACTAAATTACACACTCAACAACTAATTTGTTGTACTTACAGGGAAGATGCCTAAAAATATTAAAATGACAGTCTAATGCAAAATAACAAAGATATGGAAAGTCTAAATAATATTCTTTCAATTTTAAATATATGACTAGTTTATAGTGTAAATTGCATGTCCTATATTAAATACTAGAGGTAATAATAATGACCAAAAGAGAACACTAGAACAACAAAAGGGAGTGTTACGTCTGAATAAGGTTGAATCATTCGCAATCATGAGAGTGAAAGTGATTTGAGGATTGAAACTTGAGCAAAGCTGCCACCAGAATTTCCTATAATATCCCTTACTTTGATTCCTCTTTCCAGGAAGCTCGCGTGTCGGTGGTGTTGCCGTGTTGCAATGCCATGCTTCATCATCGTACGCTTGCTTTGGACAGCTTTTGAAAAAATTACTCCGTGTTGCCACAAGCCCACAGCACGAGTATTAAAATAATTTACCATAAACTATAAAGTATAATTGGCAGACAAAAATATTATTCAAAGTGTAATTTTGTGAACAACCATAGTCACAATACAAAAAGTATTAGAATCATAGTAAAGATTCAACACAAAACAAACAGCAGAAACTAGCCAACTCCTTCACAAACCAAGTCAATCGCTTTCTAACATTCACAGCAATATGATCCGCTGCTAAATTTGCTTCTCTGGGAGAGAAAGAAACAATCCAATTTGCCTTAGATGATTAATAAAGCTTTCCTAAGAGCAGCCACCTCAGTCATAAACAGAGTTTGCCTGCACCTTTGGAATCAAGTCATAAGAACCATCACAATTGACTTTAACCCAATTATCCCCAGGAAACCTCCAACATTTCACAGCAAGACTAGACTTTTTAACCTTTTCCAAATAGAAAATGGGCTTAAATCTATCTCATCGTTAATATTTTTTCTCAATCTTTGTGTGCGTTGTCAGCTTATTGGTTCTAAACAATTCTTTTAGGTGTATTAAAGGGTGTAGTATTTTAAAATGACATCTTTCTGAACAAAATCTCCTTGATTCAATCTGCCTAGACTTTTAGCTCCTCATTTCTTTCTCCTTTATTTCTTAATATTAAGCTCTCTTTTTTGACAAATAACTTAATACAAGTATATGATATTAAACCTAATTAAGGCCTAACTTAAGCTTTGTCACGAGAAAACAAAACCAATGACGCAAACAAAACCTTGTGCTCTATGTAGGTTATTTATATTCTTTCCAGGTTTAATGTCCTAAATATCTGGTATACTACTTGATAATACTCCCTCTAATCTATATTATAATATCTATTATTGTACTTGTTTTCTAAAAGAATTTTTTGATCTATTATATAAATCACTTATACCCTGTTTGGTACATTGGAAATGAGAAAAGGAGAAAGTGAAGTGGATTCCACAAGTTAGGCTGTTTGGTGTGTGTGGGAGCCCACTTCCACATAGAGCCGAGGAGGACAATTTTATTAGAACATAAAGTTGTAGTTTATTGAGTAGGGGATTGATAATAATAATTTGTAGTGTTTGTGATCTAAGAAAAATATATTACAAAAAGAGTATAGCAAATATTTCTCAGATTATTAATATAAGACATATTTACTTAATTTGATTAGATTAGAAAAAGTTAGTTAAGTTAATTAACATAATTCATATTTTCTAAAATACAATAATTATTTTGCTTAATTTCCTCTTTTCCTTCCCTCCTTGATTATTGTTGAGAGGGTATCCATAAAGGTAAATTAGAAAAATATTAATAAATATAAAAACTATGTCATATATTTAGGATCAATATCAACTTTCCAAATAAATCTTATCTTAAGGATATGAGGGAATACCACTTAAATTCAAGGAGAGACTATAAGCTTGCACAAGAAGTTGGGATAATAATAAAAATACAATATACACTTAATGCAAGGAGATGATGACATATAGAATCATATAAAAACACTGGAGTTTAAAAAAAAAAAAAAAAAAAAAAAAAAAAAAAAAAAATCTGGAGAATTGTACATATCACTGTCATATGAAGATGAAGCCTTGTTGGTGGTGATGGACATTAGTTTGAATTTAGCATCCATTGGATAGAAGAGTTCAGCAACCTACTTGACCGTTGCATGGATACAGAACTTCCTCGAGACCCAGAGATATTGGGTTCTAGCAATGAAAACCGAAAATTATTTTCATCTATTACGTGCAAAATATTGCAATGAAGGAATTTTCCATGGTATTTTCAATCAACTTTTTCTTTTAGTTTTTTTGGTCAACTCAATCAACTTTTTCCATAGAAATTATAATAACGTATCAAGGGACTTAATTATCTATAAGTTCTCATACCCACTGAAAAAACAAGTAATTACAAGTTTCAAGGGTACAAAATAATAACACTTCACTTGTTATTGAGACTTCTCAATAATTAAGTTCCTTATTTAAGACCTTCCTCTTAGGTTACACTACCTCAGCTATAGCTTTTTGATGTCCAAATGTGCTTATGAGTGATTTTGTTTTTTGAAGATGTTTGGGATAGTTTTTTTTCAATTGGACTTTTGGGGAGGAAAAAAAACAGTTTTAGCTATAAGCCAAAATTTCTTGCTTTTGGCTTTTCCATCATGGAGAGAAAAAAATAGCCTATGAAAAAAAAATGTTGGTTCTCACTTTTTTTAATTGAAATAATATTATGGTCCTTATTATAAATCCTTATAGATGGATGTTTTTGTCCTAAATATAAATTCACTTAAAAATTAATAATCATACATTACTCTGATTTAGGTTCATATCAAATTTAATTGATGATAATTATTTAATAATTTTTTATATAAAAATCAGGATAATACTCTAATTTAGGTCATTTTTACCTATTAAATTTTCAGTGGACTTTCCCCAATTTTCTTAAAAAAATTTAGTAGTTAATTATTGTAAAATTTTTCCAAATAATACATTACCTATTTTTATTTTTATAAAATTTATGTCTTTTTTCCTCAGTTTTTTACCTTTAAACTTGCTTTTCCATTAATCTTCCAAACAAGTTTATACATTTTTCACAATATATACACATACACATATAACATACATGCATTATTTAATAAGATTCACATCATTTTCAGTTATTTTACATCTAAACCTGCTTTTCAAAATAATCATCCAAACACGTTTCAATTTTAAGAAAGCTATTTATGTTACCACCAATCCAAACACAAATCACATCACACAATCTAAATTTTATATGATCTTAAATTTTTAAAAGTCAAATTACAAAAAAAGCCACTTTTGTCATCACTATTCCAAACACACACTTAATTATCTATAAGTGCTTATAACAACAGAAGAATAAGTAATACTTTATCCAGTCCTAAATAGAGGACAAACTTTGTAGTAATAAGTTTAAGAGTAAAAATGACAACACCTCTTTGAGACTTCTCAATAAGTTCCTTATTTAGGAAGTCAGTTATGCTGTATTGATCAACCTTTGTTCATATCCCTTACTATTGTCTAATTCTCATTCTAGCACCTTCTTACTTCTTTCCTTCTTCCTCCTCATGCACCTCACTGGTGAAAGCGAAAACGGAAAATGTCTTTGATAAGCCAGACGGATTGGAAAACGTGATCTTATTGGAATCGTCACCATTGATTGAGATATCAACAATCATGATCCAAATGAACAACTCCTTAGTCTTGACTCCGGTCACCCGCCGCATCCGGTGCTCCTCCACGAACACCGTCACCACAAGTTCATACGAAATGACATGTCTAATGCGGTTGAACCGAGGCTCCTTCTTCTACCTCTGCTTCAGCCACCCTAATTCTGTGTCGCGGTTGTGCCCTACCTCCTCAATGTCGTCCAGGGAAGCAAGCCTTCTGGAAGGCTGAATTAGTTGTGTATCTGTCACAAAATCCTGACTATCTCACGCTTGTAGTATAAGAGTTAGTTGGGGGTGGATTTTATTCTAAATATAAAACGTTAATCATTTTGTCTCCTAAATTTATAATTGTTCCATAAAATATCTTTAATCATACACATTAAGGGGCTTTTATCAAGAATAATATGCATGATGAAAGATGATATTTTAAGAAAATCAATATATATTTGTTACGAATAACTAACATAACTAATCTTTTTAATTTACTTTTAAATTAGTCAATTAGTTCTGATATTAATTCGGAGGTAGTATTTCCCCCTATAGCGGATAAAGAGTATGCACGGTGATGATTTAGAAATGGGTCTAGAATCATGAAGTATTGGTTAGAGACCTACTAATAGTGGCTTGCATAGCCCAGAAATATGGGTCGAAGGCCATCGGCCGAACCCATAACTTGTAAAATTAGGTAGGTTGGGTTGTGAAAAACTAGACTCATTTTGAAGTGGGTCTTTTTTTGCCCAAACTCCTAACGGGCTAGCCTCTTTTTAGATTTATGTTTAGTTTGCAATGTGTTGAATTGTGATGTATGTATACCCAAAAAAAAAAAAAAAAAAAAAAATTGTGATGTATGTTTAAATTGTAATATTTTCTTATAAAAAATATTGTAATATTTGAAACTCTGAATTTGATATTTTATGACCACTTTATGATTTTGTAATGTATTTTTATGATTTAGGTTTGTAAAAATATATATTTTATTACATCGTTAAAAAATTTGAAAAAAAACAATATGAAAGTTTTGTAAGCTTTCTTCAATAATTTGATTGGATAATAACATGGGGGTAACACTCTTTCAAAACCTGTTTAACTGTTATCCCTTCAACAAAGTTGAGATTTAGATTTTATGAATCAGGAAAAATAATAGTTCACACGCTAAAAAATATTTTCGAACGTTAAATAAACTACAAAATACTTTATAATATTAAACACACATAAAAAAGTACTTCAGAGTCCTGGAGAATCAAGACACAGCAAATCCATTTTCCTTTAAATACCATGGCACAGAAAATCTTTAATTTTAAAGTACTAAGATTATGTTCAAAGAATAGCTGAAAATTAAATGTAGTATGTCAAAAAAAGTGCAAAAATAAATGGACATTAAAAAAAGATGACAAATTAATAGGTATTGCTTAGTTAGCTTTTTATTTTTGAGAAGTTTAAACAGGAACTTTACATGTGTTACATCTATTTCAGCCTTGCATGATCAATTATTCTAGAAACTAAATTATAGGGTCAAAGGTTCCTTTCAATAAGGTGGAAACATTACCATTTCAATAAGGTTAAGTAGATACCAAGTCATGAATATGAAATATATATTTGATCACATTTCTTAATCTAACGCATCTTATGATTCGTTTTTTAATTAGTTGAAACGCATGTCATGATTCTCTACACCACAGCTGTGGTATCTAATTAACCATGCTTGAATTTCTAAATCTATATCATATTTATAAAATCATGATACGATATTTATAGTGTAGCAACGCAATTTTTTTAATTTTGTCAAGTGAGATGGATATTCACGCTAATGATAAACCAACAAACCGAACTAATCCGTGTTCATATTTTTGTCTAATTTTGCTAATACCAAACAACTTTAAATATTTATCTTTGATCGAAAAGAAATAGAAAGAATTGAACTAATCATTGTTTATATTTTAGTCTACTATCGCTACCAAACAACTTTAAATACTTATTTTTGGTCGAAAAGAAATAGAACGACCGTGTTCGAATGTGATCTTTTTTAACATTGCACACAAGATGATTGCACAAAAGATGTGTGTGTAATTTATAAACAACTCATAAAATAAAATTAGGGAAAAGTGAAAATTAATACACAAACAGTGAATAAAGTTGTAATTTACATGTATATATGAATATAAGATTGACAATATTTGATTGACAATATTCAATTTATAGAAATCAATGTCCCCGCCAACTGTTCTATCTAATCCCCTTCCTTTTAATCCTTGCTCTTGAATCTCTTTTTACTTTATACTTGTTTCCATGCTTAAACACAAGGCAGCTTTCAGTAAAATCAGGAAGCGAACGGAAAAACAGAGCGCCGTAGCCAGGAAATGTGAAGCCACGTTGTGTGATCCGCCCATAATGAATAGCTAGACGCGTCCGAGGTAAAGCGGATGATGGAATAATGAGTGTTACATCTAAGTAAGGTTTAATCCTTCTATAATATTCATTAGAGAGTGAAAGTGATTTTAATGGAAGTGTCAGTTCATTCAATAATGACCAGCGAGTCATGCTCTTAGGAACTCTTGTGAGTCTTTCACTCTTACTGCAATAATGTTCTATCAACACATCATCATCTTTGTCATCTTCCATTAACGACATCATCACCACTTGATGTCTATTCATCATTCTCCTCTATCACCCCCTTCTCATCAACACTATCCTCCTCTTCATCATCACTACTCTCCTCCTTTTCATCAACACTATCCTCCTCTTCATCACTACTCTCCTCATCATCATCACTACGAAACTCATTATAATCAGAACAGTGATAATTTTGGTTGAAATCATGCCCAAACTCAATTGGACCCTCAAACCATTCAATTGTCGTCACAAATGGAAGTAAAGACTGCAAACTTTGTGCCTTCTTTCTCAATTCTTCTATCTCTTCCAATGGCATTACCTCATGTTTCAATCTAATACCACATATCATGTTGCCACATACCAACACCCTGATTGTCACTTTGTCAAATGACAAATTGTGAAAATACAAATAACTGCACATAGTCACTAACCCTGAATTTCTCCATTTTATATTGCCCCCAAGCTTTATCTGCATTGGCCCACAATCAAATATGAGTAACTTGACATCCTTTCCCGGAAAAGTTGAAGAATGAATTTGAGCCAAATTCACACAACCCTCAAGTTCCAACCAGTCAATCTTAGGGGCGTGGGAGAGATCCGGCAGTGCAGTGAGATGTTTTGAATACGATAAATCAATTTTCTCTAAATTTGGAAAATGCTGTAAAAAGAAATAGAGTTTAATACATTAGATAACGACACGTAACTACAATATAATCAATAATTTCTCCCATGCCAATTAAAAAAAATGTGAGCTTATTATGGAAATAAATCAACATTTAAGAAAAATTACGTATCTTCCGAAAACATTTACATTGCACATTATTTCGTCAATCTTTCATATATATGAGATCTTTGAATCACTCCATTAAAAAATTTATGACATGAAATGAATTATGGTACGTACCTGATTTCCTTTCCAAAGTTGTCGGATATTACTATTACACATGTCAAGTGTAATAAGATTCTCCGCACAAAATTGTAATGGCACATATCGTAGTGGACATTCTTCCCAAGTCAAAAACCTCAGTTCTTTTGAAAGATAATCCAAATTTCCACGAATATTCAATATCGAAGGCTTGCTCCAACCAGACTTGTAAATTTTAAGAAATATTAAATTACGTATCTTCCGAAAAATACTAGCCCTCATTGTCATACTTTTCATCATGCTCATGTCCACAGATATGCATCGAATTGCCTCAATTTCCTATTAATAGTGAATCAAGGGAAAACAATTATCATTACCTAAAGAATGACCAAAAATATAATATAGAACAATTAAATATATTTGCTATTAGAAATATCCAATTAATAATGACATGGTGCATTTTATTTAAAAAAAAATCTACAATTCATGTTTCCCAAATAATAAATGAAATTCAAAAAACTCATCAACTTGCAGACACACTCATTCAAATAGATCTCTTATAAGAATATCTAACTAAACAAAATAAAATAGAGAAACTTCAAGATAAATGTTGACACTTACCATCAAAGATTTTAACGAACAAAACACATGTAGACTAACAAATATCACAAGGAATCTAACAATTAAGATAATAATAATAACAATTACAATAATAATAAGCAGAAAATTATTACCTTGCCACGATTGAAAAAATCACAAATGTCTTGATGCCGCCATAGTCGAATAGGGGTTTTAGCATCGAGATTAATTGGTTCCTGGCAATGTAAAGGCCCATTTTCTTCACAAGATCATGCATCACAAGACGACCATGATGATTAAATGAAATGAGGATTTCTCTTTAAGAACACTTATCTCAATAGGCGCGGAAGAGTCATATAATTGTGTTATTAGGTTCAAAGAAATATCAACTCTTTCATTGATTAAGAATACTAGGTCAAGAAACACATTTTGTTGTTTCTCATCAAGTCCATCAAAACTATACTTCAAAACATCAATAACTTCCTTGGGTGGATCTTTCTCAAATTTTTTCAAAGCACTTTCCCACTCTTCTTTTTCTCTACCATAGAGAAAGCAACCAAACACTACCAAAGCTAATGGATTTCCTTGACAATATTCCACGAATGATTTTGACAACTCCATGTAACCTTCAAATGGCTCATGTTGCTTGAAAGCTTTCAAACTAAAGAGATAAATGGCATTGTGAAAATCCAAACCGGAACATGATATGTTGCTTCGATGGATCTTGGTTTAGTTTTTTCATATGCATTACAAGCACTTGCATGTCTCTTGATATGACAATAATCCTGCTTCCTTTCCCACACCAATAAAGTACTTTGTTTAAGTCTTCAGCTATTCTTGAACCATCCACATCATCAAGTATGATAAGAATTTTTTTTTGCGTCCAAATCTATTTTTCACAGAAGCTGATTTTATGTCATAGATGCTAATCTCCTTATCTTTTAATAATTCTCTAAGGCAATTTCGTTGTAACTTATCCAAACCAATATCTTTTAATTGCTCTTTAACATTTTCAATATAGGAGAAAGCATCGTATTGAGCTCTCAACTCTTGAAATATGGCTTTAGCAAGAGTGGTCTTGCCAAAGCCACCCATACCCCATATTCCCACAATGCGAGCCTTACTTAAAAGGTTTTCAATATTTCTAATATGACGAGCAGTGCCAATGAGTCCTTCAAGATGATATGATGAATTATAGTTCAACTTGCTCAAAGTGTCTTTGACAATCTTTTCAACAAGTTTGAATTCGTGTCTAGCACAATTGCCAATCAAAAGAAAAGGCATGTTTAGTAGGTAGAAAATAAAAGTAAAACAAAAACCTACAATAATTTGTTAGAATCCTAAATATTAGTTAAATAAATCCAAAAAATCAACTACAAAGATAACATTCTTGAAGCTACCTGGTGCTTGTTGGAATCCCATCCGATAGACTTGCGATTGGAATAAAGCATCACTCCACTTTTGCGCTTTTTTGGGTCGTCTTTAAATCTTCGCTTCAATACATTAAATCTTTTTCCAAAACTACCACTTTGTTTGCGTATATTTGAAGGATCTATATTATAGAAAATAGGTATTACAACCCTTCCAAATTTCTCCTTGCATTCCAATATGTGAACGAGTTCATCCAAACACCATGTTGAAGAAACATAATCCTCAGAGAAAATAATCATAGATATTTCGGACTCCTCTATTGTCCTCAAAAGCACTTGTGAGATATGTTCTCCTTTGCCAAGTTCGTAATCCATAAAAGTGTGAATGCCCGCATTACAAAGTCCTTCGCAAAGATAACTCGCAAAAGTGTGGCGGGTGTCTTTCCCTCTGAAGCTAAGGAACACATCGTACTTTGTAGTAAGAGGAGAAACAACAATATGCAAAGATGGAGGAGAATCCACTTGAGTTAAAATCAAATCATCTTTAGTGCTACAAATAGAAACAAACAATCAACAAACTTTGGGTTATATATAGGAGCAAATCAAACAAGAAAATAAAGAGTAAGGGGTTATTTAGAAGAAGGTAATTACCTATCATCAACAGCAACAGGTTCGTTACCATTAAGCGAACGAGATATGAATCTGATAGCTTTGTAAATTGATAATCCCAATAGGAGCAATGAAGCTTCTCTATGCATCATTAAAACAATGGCTGTTATGGCAATTTCTAACTTCAACCTTCAGCAACCTGAAACTAAGGCCATAGAAAGTGCAAGCAAAAGTTTATTAGATTTACGCCGGTAAAGGTAGCGGGGACAAGATTCAACACTAGAAGAAACAAGAAATTAACAAAACTTATTGCAGAATATATTTGTAATGAATTTATTAAGGAAAAAAGGGATTATCATCTCCCACTTCATCTATTCTTAAAATCAACTTAGAAAACAAAGAAAGAAAAAGATAACCTATTTTTTTATAATTATTTAATATTTAATATCTTCTTATATAGATAAACTAATTCACTAAAAAAATTGGAAAAGTATCACTAATAAATAACAAAAAATAATTCTCTACTAATAATATTAACAAGCCCAAAATACATTATCTTTGCTTTTTGCCTCTTCTTGTTTTTTTTTTTTTTTTTTAAAAAAATTGCATTTCCACCAAACTCAAAATAACAAAGCAGTTAAAAGTTGTTTTTATTTTTTTAGAACACATTGCTACTTTTTTTTCCCAAAACACTTACCTAAAAACTAATTATCAAACAAGTTTTTTATTTTTTATTTTAATAAACAAAAAATTGTTCTTAAATAAAGAATCAAACAATGCCATAGTTTTAACCTGGCGGATGTGGTGGCAAGCCAAAGAAAAAGCTCACAAGGTCCCAATATATTGTTGAAAGATAATTATTATATTTTTTATGAATATGATTTTTATTTTTATTTTTAAAAAAAAATAGGTAGTAGCATTTATCACACTTCATCTGTTGTTTCCCTGTCTTCCCTTTCATCTCACCAAAAAGATAGCAACGTATCGATTTACATGTTCGGTTCTTTATTTTTTGTAGCAAAATATTGTTGAAAGTTTGGCAAATAAGAAATCATTATAAGATAACTTCCTTTCACTTGTTAAAATTCAATAAAAAAATTTGAATAGCATGAATAATAAATAACGAAAAAATTCTACTAAAAAGATAACCTAGTTAGAATTTAAACCAAATAGACTTTATCTCCCTGAAACAGTCTTTATGCATAACTAAGCACACCATCATCCACACAAAATAGTAAAATGGGTCTAACTTGTGGACAAGTGCATTTAACAATTTATTTGAAAAATTGTTGATTATCTATAAAAGCCACAAAGGATTTAAAGGTTTATGAAGCTAATAAAAACTTCACAATGATTGATTTGAGATTGAGAAAAAAAGGGTGAAAACAGAGAAAGTTAGCTACCTCAGATAGTTGCAGATTTTCTTTTTTTCCCTACACACAAACCCTAAAAACTCAGATAAAAATCTCCCAAAACTGTAAATAGAAGGGATGAAGCAAGTGGAATAAAAAGAGAGAAGAAAGTAAGCATGGACCTGGATATGTGAAGGGGAGATATTTCACAAAGATCGCAAAAATGTCAGCTTTGGGATCTGCAGAGACTTCCTCCTCTTCCAAACAGTTCTTAAAATAAATGAAGATTTAAGTCAATAAATCAAGTCCAGCCATATCTTTGAAGGTTATGGGACTTTGTTTTTCAGAGCTAAAAGTATAAAAAATTTCAAATGAATGGAAGAAAACATAAAAAATATTTTGCAGAATTTTTCTGTAAAAAACGAGGGCAAAACAGAAGAAGCATAATGGATCCATGGGATAAATCAAACATAATGTAAGAATTTTTTAGATGAACAAACCCTAGAAAATCAGATAAGAAATGCTCTCGAAAAATTAAATTGATGGGATGTAGCAAGTGGATGAATTAAAAAGAAAAGAAAGTAATTGTATATGAACCTGGAAGTGAAGGGAAGATAGTTCACAAATATCGCAAAATTGTCAACTTGGGGGTCTCCGTACAGACTTCCTCCTCTCAAACGAAGACTTCCGTCAATAGATCAAGTCCGACCGTTTGTCTGAAGGTCTCAAAAATGAAAAATGGAAGATTTAGAATTTGCAGAGACTTGCTTTCTCTTTAAACAAGCTCTTCAGATTCAATGTTAGATAAACAAATGTCTCACTCATATTTATATTTTGTTTCAGTGCTCTTTTATTCCTCTTTCCGGGAAGTTGCGCGTCAGTGGTGTTGCAAACTTGCAATGCCGTGCCCGTGCTTCATCATCGTACGCTTTGCACAGCTTTTAGAAAAGTTACTCCGTGTTTACACAGCTCGTGAATATTATAATAATTTACTAATTCGCAGAAAATCTTTTTATTCAAATTTACTTGAAATTTGTTAAAGATCTAGGTGTAACTTATGTTAGTATAATTTTGAGCACAACTTACTTTTTATTATAAAGTTGAGATAATTTTAATCTTATATTTAGCATTAAAATAAGTCACATAACTAACTTTTATATTAAAGATAAGCAGTACTACCTCCGGTCTTAATTATAAGACCTAATTAATTTTTGGTGGAGAGATTAAGAAAGTTAAATAAGTTATTTAATCATTTCATATATTGCATATCTTTAATCTCTCCAAAAAAATCAACTAAGTATTATAATTAGAATTTGGAGGGAGTAATATTTTTTGAAGCTCCTTACCCTCTCATTCATACTCCCTCTTGTCCTAAAATTAAAATGCTATTCTTTTTTTTTTTTTTTTTTTCGGATTTTAAAATGCTATTCAATCTTATCTATATTAACCATACTAAACCCATACATTATATAATTTTTTCCTTTTACTATTCTTATTAAATATGGATATGTATAAAAAAAATATCTAATGCAATGTTGAAACTATCAAAAGTGTCTTATAAAAAGAGAGCAAAAATTATATTGCAAAAGTTGTCCTCTGGGAGAGACTGGAGTGGCCTACGAAAAGTGAAGTCGTCCCTTCAATATGATGTTTGTAGATTGGTGTGATGCTTCATTTTAGTTGCACCGCACCAGCCCTATGCCCCTATGTTTTTAGGAAAAACTTTAGAAACTGAAGGGTCCACTTATTTGTGTCATATCATTTAGGTCTTTGCTTATTTGGATTTTGCTTTAATAAATGCATATTTAAGGAGGTAAAAGCCTGAATTAAAAATAACTAGCTTAAATCTAATGAACCCATGCCAGTTAGGCTTAGGCCATTACTGAACTTGAGACACACATAATAGCAATCCAGTCTATAGGATAATTCATAATGGCACTCTACCATTGGTGATCTCAAGTATGCGCTTTACATGTGAGTGAGCCAGCCAATTTAAGCTTTGGCTTCTCTAAAAACATTATCATTATAAGTAATAAGTACATATGTGACACGATCTCTCTCTGAAATACTGCTGATATGTAATATTATAAATCTGTTATAAGCACATTTGCTGATATTTATACTTAGTTTATCATTAAATATTTATAGAGACATTTTGTTAATTCCATTACCTTTTAGAGATTGGAAAATGCATTGAAATACTCACTGAGGAGATAACATGAGTTAAAATTAAAAAAAAGATGGGTTTTCTATGGGTGAATAAAAAATAAAAACACGAGGTTTTCATACTCTTATTTTTATTTTTAGGCATATATTTTTTAGTTCTCTATATCATTGTTCTTTGCTAGAATTTTCAAAAACAAATCTAAAAATTTCAATTACACCTTTGTTATTGGAAGAAACAAAATCAATATACGAAAACATTTATTAAAATTCTGATGGGCAAGAAATAAAAAAATCATTAGTTAGTTTTACGCAACCTTTTATATTTTAGATTAAAAGAATTTATAAAAAAGTACCTTATAATAAGAATAAAAAAGGACCTTGTATATGAACAAAAGCCTCACTCACATATTTTTTGAATTTTTTCGAATTATTTTACTTTTAAAAAAAAATCTTATTTTTTTTTCAAAATTTTCTGAATTTTTTCTAATTTTTTTTTGAATTTTTTATTCCATGACAATGCGTCACGTCATCATCCATATCGTGTCAGTCTAAGTCAGCGTCACGTTAGTATTCCATCTAAGTTAACGGTCAACTAACGGTTGACTAACGGCCGTGGTGCTGGGCGCTCCCAAAATGTAAGTTCGTGTGTACTTTTGCTCTTCAAAAAACTTCATAGTGCGAGAACTCTTGGAGAGAAACTTTGTGTGTAAAATCACTCTTTCTCCCTGTTTATATTTTGAGCGCTCTTTTATTCCTCTTTCCTGGAAGTCGCGCGTCAGTGGGGTTGCGTGTTGCATTGGCCTTCTTCATCATCGTACGCTTTCCACAGCTTTTGAAAAAGTTACTCCGTGTTTCCACAGCTCATGAATATTATAATACTTTAACTTTTTTTTTTTTTCTCGAATTAGAATAATTTAACATGAACTAAAGTCTAATTGGCAGAAAAAATTATTATTCAAATTTACTTGAAATTTGTTAAAGATCTAGGCGTAACTTATTTTAGTATAACTTTGTGTACAACTTACCTTTAATTAAAAAGTTAAAAGATAAAGTGGATTTTAGTCTTATATTTAGTATCTAAGTAAATCACTTATCTGACTCTTATACTAAAAATAAGAAGTAGTATATTTTTTGAAGCTCCTTACTCTCCAATATCATGCTCCCTCTTGTCCTAAAATTAAAATGATATTCATTCTTATCCATATTAACTACACTAAACTTATAAGGTACGTAATTTTCTTCTTTCACTATTCTTATTAAATATAGATATGTATAAAAAAAATATTTAATGCAAAAGTGTCTTATAAAAAAAGATAAAAAATTATGTTTTAAAAGTGGTCTACTAAAAAAGAACGGAAGGGCCTACTAAAGTCAAGCCGTCCCTCCTTTACGACTTCACGAATTGGCTTGAAGCTTTCCACCGCACCAACCTCTTGCTTTTGGAAAAAACACAAAAATTCAAGGGCCCATTTATTTGTATTAAATCATTTAAGTCTTTGGTTATTGGGATTTTGTTTTAAAAAAATACATATATAAGGAGGAAAAAGCTTAAATTAGAAATAATTATCTAAAATCGGAACACTGAAAGGGAGTGTTACATCTAAATGAGGTTGAATCATTTACAATTATGACGGTGTGAAAGTGATTTGAGGATTGAAAGTTCAACAAAGTTGCACCAGAATTTCCTATAATATTACTTCCTCTTTCCGGGAAGCCGTGTTGCCGTGTTGCAAAGCGTATGCTTTGCACAGCTTTTGAAAAAGTGACTCCGTGTTGCCACAGCTCATGAGTATTAGAATAATTTACCATAAACTATAAAGTATAATTGGCAGAAAAAACTATTATTCAAAGTGTAATTTTGTGGACAACCATAGTCACAATGCAAACTACCATACTACCAGTCACTACTCAAATGCAAGAAGCAACAAAAAACTATTAGAATCATAGTACATATTCAATACAAAACACCTCCTTCACGATCCAACCCCAATCAGGCACAGACCCCTTTCTAACATTCACAGCAATATGATCATTTCCTTCTCTGGGAGAAACAGAAACAATCCAATTTGCTTTAGATGACTAATAAAGCTTTCCTAAGAGCAACCACCTCAGTTATAAACAGAGTTTACCTGCACAAATCAAGTCAAAAGAACCATCACAGTTGACTTTAACCCAGTTATCCAGCAAGACTAGAATTTTTACCTTTTCCAGCAATTTTTTGAATACTCAAAACTCCTATGCGAAAATTTCCTGTTTAATATTGGACCTTCATCCAAAAAACTGGATGACAAAAAACAAACCTAATCACAGACAGGTTTTGGGGCCTGCTTGGCAAAACAACCTCCAAAATAAAGTACTACTATCATTCTACCTTGAGGTTGAAAAAAAGGGACACTGCAAAGTGGACTTCAAATTTGAAATGATACTTGAATTTAAACCTTTAGGCTTTGTGTCAAAAGCGAAAACCTTTTAGGCCTTTTAACAAAAGTCCCAAAATAGAAAATGGGCTTACATCTATCTCATCGTTAATATTTTTTCTTAATCTTTGTGTGCGTTGTTAGCTTATAAGCTTATTGGTTCTAAACAATTCTTTTAGGTGTATTAAAGTATGTAGTATTTTAAAATGACATCTTTCTAAACAAAATCTCCTTCATTCAATCTGATGAGACTTTTAGCTCCTCATTTCTTTCTCCTTTATTTCTCAATATTAAGCTCTCTTTTTCTGACGAATAACTTAATATGAGTATATAATCTTATGAACTATTTTGGGTTCAAGTTGGATTGGTTCTTAATCCTTCCTTTAAACCTAATTATGGCCTACTTGAGCTTTGTCGAAAGAAAAACAAAACCAATGACACGAACAAAACCTTGTGCCCTATGTAGGTTATTTATAGTTTCTTTCCAGGTTTAGATGTCCTAAATTTCTGGTATACTGCTTTATAATACTCCCTCTAATGTCTATTAGAGTACTCTAAATTTTCTAAAAGAATTTTTTGGTATATTATATAAATCACTTATACCCTGTTTGGTATATTGGAAATGAGGATGAAGAAGGAGAAGTGGAAGTGGAAGTGAATTCCAGAAATTTGGCTGTTTGGTGTGTAGGAGTCCCTTCCACATGGAAGTCACTTTCATAAAAAAAATGATGGAATTGAGTTCCTTGCGTAGACCCATGGAATTCATCTCACTTCTGTGGAAGTGAAATTTAGGGACCATTATACCCTTATATTTTATTAATTGACAACTTTATCCTTCCTGCATTATTACTCCATTCCCTTTTCCTTGACCTTCCTAAATTACTGCCCCTTGTGATTAATACTTAAATGTAGCTTTTCTCATTTTTCTTTCTCCTTAGTAAAGGAAAAGTTGGAAAATTTTATCAATTTTTCTTCTCCTATCATTTTCTAGTTCGCGTAGATTAGTTAAAAGTGCTAATAGAGAGATGAGGAGGACAATTTTGCTACAACTAGGGGATTAATAATACTAATTTGTAGTGTTTTGTGATCTCATAAAAATATATCATAAAAAGAGTATAACAAATACTTCTTCTGTCCTTAATATAAGACATATTTACTTTATTTGATTAGATTAAAAAAGTTGATTGGGTTAAATAACATGACAAGTATTTTTTAAAACAACATAATTATCTTCCTTAATTCCCTCGTTCACATCCCTTCTTGATTGTTGTTAAAAAAGTATCGATAAAAGTAAATTAGAAAATGATTAATAAATATAAAAACTGTCTTATATTTAGGACTAATAACTCTTCAAATATGTCTTATATTAAAGATAGAAAGGAATAGCATTGAAATTCAAGGAGAGACTACAAGCTTGGACAAGAAGTTGGGATAATAATAAAAAAATACAATTTACATTTAATGCATGGAGATGATATATATAATCATATAAAAACACTTGCAGTTTAAAAAAAAAATATTGGAATTGTGCATATTAGTTTGAATTTAGCATTCGTTGGAAAGAAGAGTTCAGCAACCTTCTTGACCGTTGCATGGATACAGAACTTCCCCGAGATCCAAAGACTTTGGGTTCTAGCGATGAAAACCGAAAACTATTTTCATCCATTACGTGCAAAATATTGCAATGCAGGAATTTTCCATGGTATTTTCAATCAACTTTTTCTTTTATCTTTTTGGTCAACTCAATCAACTTTTTCCAGGGAAATTATATTGAGGTATCAAATAAGGGACTTAATTAATTATAAGTCCTCATAGTAAATGAAAAACAAGTAATAACAAGTTCATGAGTAAAAATTGACAATATCTCACTTATTATTGAGATTTCTCAATAATTGAGTTCCTTATTTACAACCTTTCTCTTGAGTTACGCTATAGATTAGCCTTTGTTTATATGCTTGGCTATTGTCTACTTCTCAAGGCTTGTTTGGGAAGATAGTGAGGGCTGAAAAAGTATGGGAGGAAGAATTCACGGAAAATCATTAATTTAAAAGTAGTTAGATTACAGCTGAAAATTAAAAGTGTAAAAATAAACGGACATTAAAAAAAGTTGACAAATTAATAAGTATTACTTAGTTTTCTTTTTTATTTTTGAGAAGTTTGACAGGAACTTTACATGTGTTACATCTATTTCTACCATGCATGATCAATTATTCTAGAAACTAAATTATAAGGTCAAAGGCTCATTTCAATAAGGTTAAGTAGATACCAAGTCATGAATATGAAGTATATATTTGATCACATTTCACATTCTAATGAGGTAAAATAATAATCCTTGTAAAGTTTGAAAAACAATTCACATAATCTCAAGGGCCTATCATTCTTACCATTTATGCAGCAAATATTTGATTTGCAACAACGATTACCTCAATATTTTATATCTATTTTTCAATAACCGCATGCCAATAGAAGAATAGAACTATGACAGAAAGCTATACTAATTCACTGAAATTTCTGCTCCTCGTGCCAGATATAATTTTCACAGAACATTTACTATTATATCCAAGACACATCTTGATGGTACTATATAAGAATCAATATATTTTGAGGAAACCCAGCTAACTTTTAAATTTTATTTTATTTATTGTGTTATAGCATCCAAGTGGTAAAATATTTCTATTGTTTTATGTTTTTAGCCTTATTATGTAGTAATATTCTGGGTGTTTCCATCCTAGAGAGGAAACCTTAGGAAAGTACTCGTATTTTGTTTTCCTTCAAGTGTCACGTGAAGGAAATCTTTTTCTCTCCCTGTGTTTCTATCTTTCTCTCCCATATCACTCTGTTCACATCTGTGCAAGTGAGTGTGAGTGCTTATTGCATCACATCTTCATTTACAAAACAATGCAAATCAGAATTAGAAGTTATCCACAAAAAAATCAAATTAAACAAACTAATATTTAGATTTTAAAAAAAAAGATGCACTATGCCAAATGTTCTATCTCTTTTTTTTTTTTTTTTTTTTTTTTTTTTTTAATTATAATTATAAGAAGGATGGCATAAAACCTATATTAAAGGGTAAAAATTACACATAATGAGAATTTAATCCCACCAAATGTTCTATCTAATCCTGCTTGCTTTTAACCCATGCTTCAAAACCATTTTTTCTTCCCCAATAGTCCAGACACCACACCAGTATGGTTTCGAAGTAAACATAACGAGGAGATGGTGGGCATTGTTCCAAGTCATGATGAATACCGAGAAGCATCCCAGGAAAATGTAAAGCGGATGGTGTAATGTCGGGGGAAGAGTGTTACATCCAAGTGAGGTTTGATCCTTCTGCAATATTCATCTGAGAGTGGAAGTGATTTTAATGTCAGTTCCTTCAATAATGACCAACAAGTGATGCTCTTGGGAACTCTTGTGAATATAACACTCTTACTGCCCAAATCTTCCATTAACACGTCATCCTCTTCGTCATCTTCCATTAATGACATTGTCACCACTTGATGTTCATTCATCATTTCTCCTCTATCACCCCTCTCCTCCTCATCAACACCAGTAAAGCGAGGAGGATAATAAGAATAATAGTCAAAGTGTTGGTTGAAATCATGCCCAAACTCAATTGGACCCTCACAACAATCAACTTTTCCAACAAATGGAAGTAAAGACCCCAAACTTTGTGCCTCCTTTCTCAATCCTTGCGGCATTACCTCATGTTTGAATCTGACACCACATATCATGTTGCCACATACGAACACTTTCATTGTCACTTTGTTGAATGACAACTTGCGAAGATCCAAACAACTAGACACAATCACTACCCCTGAAGTTCTCCATTTTATACTGCCCCCAAACTTTATATGCTTTGGCCCCCAATCATCTATGCTTAAGTGACCATGTTTCTCGGGAAAGTTGAAGAATGAATTTGAGCCAAATTCACACAACCCTCAAGACTCAACTCTTCAATCTTAGGGGCCTAAGAGAGATCTAGCAGTGCAGTGAGATGTTTTGAACGCGATAAATCAATTTCCTTCAAATTTGGAAAATGCTGAAAACAAAAGTAGAGTTTAATACATTAGATAATGACACATAACTACAATTTAATCAATAATTTCTCTCATGCCAATTAACAAAAATGCGAGCTTATTATGGAAATAAATCAATGCATTTAAAAAGATGAATTGGGTTTTCTACACATAAAATAAAAGTATGGCTCCTATTAACCCTCAATTTAAAGGTAGTAAAGCAAACATTTGCATTGTGAATTATTTGGTCAATGTTTCATATATATGAGATCTTTGAATCACTCCATTAAAAAAATTATGACATGGAGTACGGAACGTACCTGGTTTCCATTCCAAAGTTGTCGGATATTACTATTACACATTTTAAGTGTAATAAGAATCTCGGCATGGAAATGTAATGGCACATATGACTGTGGGTATTCTTCCCAACAAAAAACCCTTAGTTCTTCTGAAATATAATCCAAATCTTCACAAATATTCCATTTTGAAGGCTCTTTCCTGTCACACTTGTAAACTTCATGGAATATTAAATTATTCATCTTTCGAAAATTACTAGCTCTCAATATAGTCTTTTTTATCTTGCTTGCGTCCAATGGCATACATCGAATTGCCTCAATCCCCTAGGAATAGCAAATCAAGAGAAAAACAATAGTCATTGTCTAAAAATTGAAAAAAAAAATATTGCAGAACAATTATATATATATATATATATATGCTTTTGGAGATATCCAAATTAAAAACGCTATAGTGCATTTTGTTCAAAAATTCTCACAACTCATGTTTTCCGGGTACTAAATGAATTTCTCAAAAGTCATGAACATGGAGACACACTATCAATACATATACGGTATACTGTATCCATGGATTGAGCCGCTAATGTGCCTCTCTCTATTGCTCTTTGTGATCCTCCAATCTCCCAAAAGATTTTTTTTTTTCTTGTGATTATCATATTCTACATAAAATGAATGACTTTTTGATATCTTATGAATATAAAATGGCGCAAGATTAAATTTTTTATGATTTTTCAAAGAAAGATACTTTGGAATTGTGCGTTATTTAATTATTTTGGAGCCCTGAGGAAAAGATAGCCTTAGCCCCTAGTGATTTTTTTTTTTTTTTTTGGGGGGGGGGGGGGGTGTGGGGATTCTTAATATGTAAAAAATGATCTATTCAAGTAGAACAACTAAATATATTTCTTTTAGAAAAATCTAAATGAATATGCTTTGGTGCACTTTATTCAAATAATTCATGTACATTTTGTAGTATAAAATTTTTTTTATCAATAAAATGAGTGAGGGCAGCATGTGTCAGTTCACAAACTTTTATACTAAATGAATTATTAATGAATATTAAAAAATAAACCTTTGTGGATAATTTATAACTTATTGACTATCGTTCATGTTCTAAATTTAAAATATATCATAGAATATATCTCAAAGCTTAAGAAGATATGAATATTATAAAGATTAAGAAGATTAATAAATCACACGTAACAAAACGGCTTTGCCAGAACCAATTTTAGTCAGCTATCAAATGACCCAAAAAGCTATCAAAAACAGAGAACCAATTTTAGTCCATCCAATATTGGGACCAAAAAAGAACTCAATAACTAGTTTTTAATTATAAGGAGAAACCGCGTGAGAGGATATATTTGCAAGACTGAGCGACAAAAATTATTAAAGGTCAACTAGGATTTTCCTAGGATGGCGCAGGAAAAAAATTGTAGTTTTATATTTCTTTTCATTTTTAGAATTATTATAACTACGTTGTTGATGATAGTTACAGCTTCAGAAATCAAACCAAAGAACTCTTATCTTTCAAAAGAATAAAATACCACATCAGAAAAATAATCAGAGAAAGTCGATGCCCACAATTTTTTAAATCTCGACACCCACATAGAACACTGAAAGGAGAGATTTTTTATTGTTTGGAAGCACTGAAAATACGAGTGAAGTGACACAGGAGAACTGAAGAAGAGGTAGAACGGTGAGAGACCGGAGAACTAAAAATACGAGCAAGATCTGTAAAAATAAAGTACCGAGTGAAGTGAAGCAACTCACCAAGTGAAAGACGACGCTGAGACGGCAAGAACGACCTTTGCTTCGGACTACAACTACGGAGAACTGGAGAAGAGGCAGATCGCAGTCGCAGATAGATCGGCATTTGCTTCGAACTTCAACCCCGACGAGCTGGAGAAGAGGCAGATCGCAGATACTAGAATGAGACGGGATCTGCAGAGTCTGGCAAGATCAAGCTTTGATCGGCGCTGAGAGTCAACCGGAAGTGAAGTGAGAAGGCGAAGCGAAATTGCAGAGCTTGGAGATCGGATCTGTGAGTGCGAGAGAAGGCACTGTGACCTGTGAGAGCCGACCACCGGTAGTTAAGAGAGAACACGTTGTGAACTGTGAAGTGAGAAGGCGGAGAAGCGAAGTGAGAGTGCGAGAGTCGACTCCGAGGGGTAGGGTCTTCACTGAAATGAAAGTGGGGATGTTTGAAAGGAAGACTTGGATATGGGTTATTGGGTAGGGTCCGGAGGTGATGATGCAATGCTGTCTCACCGTATGTTTTGGACAACTGTAGAAAAAGTTACCCTCCAAGAGGCCACACTTCATAAAAATGTCAATAATTTTCCGACTCCGAGGGGGCCCACACTGCATAAACAATGAAGGGTGTGATTTTGAGGGCAGTTTTATATATGTCAACAAGTCGTCGCGTTTGTGACTTTTGAGGATTGCCGTTTAGGGAAAGGTTGCAGTGTGTAGGGCCCACTATTTGTGTATCATGATTTTTTTTTTTTTTTTTTCACCATGGCATTCTAAATTTGGAATGTTTTCTTTTTCTATTTAGTTGAAATTTGAAAAAGTATACACTAACAGTTTGAGGATATAGACAATATTAAATCTGTGGTCTCCCACTTATTAACATTTTCATACATCTTAAATTAAGTTATTATGTTTTAAATTTGTCAAAAAAAATCCAAATACTTCAATTCCACCTTCGGTAATGAAACAAACATGAGCAATTTATGAGACCACTTATCAAATTCTAATGGAAAAAGGAGAAGTTGGAGAAAAATCGTCAATTAATTTTTTCAAAGAATTATAGTCAAAATATATTTTTTACGGTCATCTCTCATCATACGTATATATTCAGATTAGCTTTTGAAAAATAGATTTTATGACTTATAAATTAAATATGTGAGATAAATTTTATCTCAATTTGTAAAAAAATGGTTTTTGAAACTATTATTTTATTATTTCTATAATATGTACTTATCGCCCATAGTCTCTGAGATTATTGTCACTTTGTTGTTGATTGGTGCATTGTCGCCTTGCCGTACCTGGTGTTTAATTTGTCCTACACTCCCCCATGACTTTTGGAACAAAAATATCAACAAAAAAAAAAAAAGAATTAGAAAGGCCCACATATAGCTACCAAAACACTACTGGATAGTTATTGTATTATTCTTCACTCACCCTTCAAATAAAAACGGTTTTTGTAAGCTTATAGAACCGGCTTGTTTGGGTTAGTCTACCGGCTCAGTTTATGTCATAGTAGGCATATAAAATAAGTCATCCAATAGACTTTCTCAATAAAGTGAATATAGCTTATATGGGTTAAGAGAAGATGATAGGATGTGATAATTAACCCATGTAGGTTAGTTCAATGGAACTAGCTAGACTTTGAGTCTCAGAGATGGAATTTCTCAACACATTTGAAGGGGGTCTACCTGACTATAGGCTAGAAATTCAATTTGGATTAGTCATGTAATTAATAGCCCCACATTTACCACATGTGAAAAAAAAGGGAAAATACAAAAAGAAGCAGGAAATTTGTGATGGATTTACAATGAAAAATGTGAATCCAAAAGCTTGAATTATTTGTGTATCTGTCGCCAAGTCTTGACTACCTCACCCTCATAAATATAAGAGTTGGATTTTGTTTCAAATATAAAATTTCAATCAACTTTTTGTCTCTTAAATTTATAATTATTCCATAAAATATCCCTATTGATAGTACAAATTAGGGGATTTTTATCAAAAATATTCATGATGAAAACGAAAGATGATGTTTTAATAAAATCAATCTATATTTATTATGAATAACTAATATAACTAATCTTTTTAATTTACTTATAAATTAGTCAACTAACTTTTATATTAATAACCGGAGGTAATATCCCCCTCCAAACAGTGGATAGAGAGTATGTGCCTTTGAAATGGTGATGATTTTTAGAAATGGTAATATCCCCCCCCCCCCCCCAAAAAAACAATGGAAAAATGACAAATAAATACCATATTAATTTTTAAACCCCCAGGAGTCTCCCGAATTTGTAAAAAGAATGAGAGGTACCAAAGACCTATGAGGGATATGTAAATTCGGGTGAAACTATCCTTTTGTCCTTAGTTTTAAATAAATAAAAATACCCTCGCCGGAGGGCCGCCGTCGCCCTGCTGGAGGACCGTCGGTGGATGGCGCCTACCACCGGCCACCTGCGAGATGGGTGGGTTTTTATTTTTTATTTTTTAAAAAAACATATTCATTGAAAGAGTGGGAGGTGGGGTTCGAACCCCCAACCCCCCACATATCCATGGAGCCTGTAACATCTCAATTTTTCAAAGCGTTTTCAAATAGTTTGATCAGAGTAGAGCATTGGAATAATTTAAAAGAGCGAGTATCTGATAAACTTTCACTGTTGGTGTATCTGGTTGCTTTAGAGAGGTACATTTATTCGAATATTCAAAAATACGCTAATACATATCCAAAAAGAAATTCTCCGGTTGGGTCTTCACCGGTCTTTGCTTGCCCTTGTCCTCGGTCCCCGATCCCTCCGGATCCCGAGGCTATAGCGGGAGCCGAGGTTCAATGCTCATTGAACCTCGGAGTAACGGTTAACCTCATGCCTAAATATGACAGTATATGTATGACAGATATTCATGGCGTTTCAACAACAATCATTACATAAGCACACAGTAGATGTATCCCAACCGTACATAAGCACACAGCAGATGTATCCCAACAGTACACGAGCACACAGCAGATGTATCCCAATAGTACACGAGCACATAACGAGATGTATCCCAATAGTACATAAGCACACAAATGTATCCCATAAGCACACATCGAGATGTAAAGTTATCTATCACATATAAGCATACAATAAGCATCGAGTTAGTGTTACGACGCGAATGTACCTTTGTCCGTTCGGATTTCGACGCGTCTATCGGTTCGATATGTTCCCGCATTCTCTCGGATATCCTATCACAATATTTCTGCATTACTCTTTTACAAATAATATCCTAAGGGATATCTTAGCCACTAATGACCTTTTTACCCTTGGTAGGATTATCTCTCAACTTATCACTTTTAATTCTTCAAAAACGCTGGTCCAGAATTCTGGACAGATTTTTGTCTAACTTTGAAAAATCATAATTAATTCTAGAAAAATCGAAACGAGGATCCGTAAAATTATTTGAAATCCTTAGAATATCTATTTTCAAGTAAAAATAATCACCTTTTCCCAGATTATACGAATCACTCCCAGGTTTTAAGTTTTGAACCTCTGCCCAAAATTTTTTCAGAAATTCGTAGCTTAACTTTGAGGATTTTTATCTCACTGTACAGAGCTCATTTTAACATGTTCTTGGTATATTTAAAAAGCCCTATATGTCTAATTTAACCATGAATTTTCTCATAATCTTGTGACTATATTTCCAATATGAAATTTTGGCATTTTCGTCACTGATTCCAGAATTTTCAAAACCGATGAAATTTCGTCAGAACTTCGTTACTTTGATGTTTCTCTTCCAAAAATTTTGCTAAATAAATTCCCTCATCATTTTTTGAAATAAATCTAATTTTGACCATAAAAATATGTAAATAAAACTACTCTAGGATATTTAAGATCTAAGCTACTTCTATCTAAGAATTTAAGAACTAAAACTTAAAGAACTTAAAGCTAGAGCTAGAGAACTTACCAAGAACTTTGCTCCTCCTTCTCCAAGACTCTCACTCTCTATATTCAGATTGCTGAGCTTGTTTTGGTGTGAGAAATGTGAAGACCCAAGCCCCCTATTTATAGTAAAAGGTGATGGAATTTTGGTAGTTATTTCAAACCTACTTCATCTTACATTTGAGCCCTTGGATCTAAACTTAGTTAAGAAGTTTTAATCTCACCCTTACACCTACTCAAAAATGACTTCACACTCCTCTCTCCCCTTTCTCTCTCTTCCATCATCTTTTTCCTTAAGAAGTAAGGTGAGTCTTCTGTGTAAGTTTCTTCCAACTGAGTCTTCGGTTTTACTTTAACGAAATTCATTTTTGGTTGCCTGATCAATCACTAATACTTTTAAATTCTGAGTATGCTTTTTGATTAGTAGTTGGATATCCAGATTTATGGTCTAATTAGATTCCCCTGGTTGTACTAAGCTTATTTTTCAACGTTTGCAAAAATAGTCTTTACTAGGCTTACTTTCGAGGTTAAATTACGTGGGTTCAAGATAAGTCATTATATTTTCTCCGAGTTCTTCCTTCTTCACAACTATTTAAATTTGTATAAATTCTTACTTTATTTGTTGTTTTGAGTTTTTACTTGTACATCGATATTTACTTGGATTTCAAACCATTATCCAATTTACTTTAGGATTTCAAACTTTATCAAATTTGCTTTAATTTTCTTTTTCTCTCTCTCATATACTAGACACACACACACTCACAACTCTTTTTTCTTATTGGTGGATTTAATTTCACATGGATCATGCTTTATTAAATTAATTGTAAAACCCTTAGATTTGCTTTATGAGGTTTAATCTTGACCTTTAATTTATGCTAATCTCTTATTGGTCCAATTAGTTTCATGAGGATTAAGAATATTTTCTTGATTTATCATTGGTCAATTCAATTTAACAAGGATTAATATTAATTATTGGTTTAATCACAACCATGATTTCATTGTGTTTGTTTAGATTAAATCTTCTCCCTTGATTAATTGATTTAACTAATCATGAAAATTAGTGCTTAATTAGGAAAGTATTATTTCACCCTCATTTTATACTTTTATTTTGCCTCTTGATTATTTTGTAACTAATCCCAATTAGTGCAAGCTAACTTGTTCATTTAATGTTGCTAATTCTCATTAATTAGCTTAAGTGTTTTCATAATATTTTCTTGCTCATTTGTTCATATGAGAACTATAGTTTAATATGGTATTTATATCATATTTTATGATATCTAAACCAAATTAGAAAATTTGGGTCTTTGGTTTATTTACTTCTAGAACAAAATTCCCTAAATTAAGCTACTAAATTTTGAGACCACATATTCACCTATTTTTAATAGGTATTTTCTATCAAAATATAGTGGATATGCTAAATAAGATTTTTAGGGTATTACATAAGTGGGCCGACCTGGTTCCTTTAATATATATATACTATTACAAAACTTACAACAGTATTTACAAATCCTGTAACGCCATTTACAAATTTAGTAACGCCATTTACAACGTTTTTTTTTTCAAGTTTACATTTTTTTCATGCACTTATACAAAACTTGCAACGGTATTTTACAAATCTTGTAACGCTATTTACAAATTTAGTAATGCCATTTACAACATTTTTTCAAGTTTACATTTTTTTCGTCTTTACTGCCTCTGAGTTAAAAAAAAAAAAAAAAAAAAAAAAAAGATGCACTATTACAAAACTTGCAACGGTATTTACAAATCCTATAATGCTATTTACAAATTTAGTAACGTCATTTACAATGTTTTTTTCAAGTTTACATTTTTTCCTCTTTAATGCCTTTGAGTGAAAAAAATATATGCATTATTACAAAAATTGCAACAATATTTACAAATCTTGTAACGCCATTTACAAATTTAGTAACACCATTTACAACTTTTTTTTTTAGTTTACATTTTTTCCCTCTTTAATGCCTCTGAGTGAAAAAAATAAATGCACTATCACAAAACTTGCAACGGTATTTACAAATCCTACAACTCCATTTACAAATTTAGCAATGACCTTTACAACGTTTTTTTTTTTTTATTTTACCTTTTTTGCCTCTTTAATGCCTCTAAGTGAAAAAAAAGGTAAAATTTAAAAAAATGTTGTAAATGACGTTACTAAATTTGTAAATAGTGTTACAGAATTTGTAAATACCATTGCAAGTTTTGTGATAGTGCATATATATATATATATATATATATTTTTTTTTTCACTCGGAGAGGCATTAAAGAGGAAAAAAAATGTAAACTTGAAATAAACGTTGTGAATGGAGTTACTAAATTTGTGAATGGCATTACAGATTTCTAAATACCGTTAAAAAAATGTTAAGAAGAATATATATATTTGTTAATATATATATATATATATATATATATATATATATATATATATTAAAGGAACCAAGTGGCCCAAGCCCTATAGATGTGTGCGGGGTTGGGGGTTCAAACCCCATCTCCCACACTTTCAATGAATATGTTTTTTTTAAAAAAAAAAAAAGCCCCCACCCCCATCGCCGGTGGCCAGTGGCCGGCGCCCGGCCGGTGGCGGTCCTTGTAACATCCTAAATTTTGGAATTTGGAATTTGAAATACCGTATGGAAATGTATGATGAAAATTTGACTTAAAATAATTATGAGAATAATTATTGGAAATTAGGCTTATTGTCCCTTAATTTATTTTGGGAAAAAGAATAAAATTCAAGTGAGGAATAATTTCAGCCTAAAAATTTTAGAATTAATATTTTATGGTCTAGGAAAAATTATTTGTTAAAGAAAAATCCTTACAGGGAATTAAAGATTTATTTCCATTATTTACCCAATAATTTACAATTAAATAAACAAAAAGACTTAATTACAATAAGAGTCGTGAAGGATTAAGTGGGATATTTTTATGGGTCCAACAACATAATACAATATCTTTTCCTCCAAACCTTCACGCATAGAACCTGTTTCTTCACCGTTCAATTATTCATTTTGGACTTGCATATAGTCATTTCAGTTGCAATTCTCCTACTCCAACCTAGCTAACCCACATGGCCCAAACCAAACCCGAACCAAACTAAACCAAACTTAATCCATTCCATTAACCTCAACTGGCCAATTACGTCAAAACACAGGAACCTAGTTAGCAAAGTCAAATCTCCACTCCATACATCTGCAACACGCCACATTGAACAAAAAATAACAGCGCTGCACCAGCAACCGTTCCTGTAAGGTCGGACCAGCAACGCCCGTGCTTTTCCAGATGCCTTGAGCCTCTTAATGCTGAAACCCGTTGGTCCATTCTTCGAACCGGACCCTTGTTTCAGTATATAGTCACTGCTCTTGATAGTGTAATCCATTCTCTTCTCAAACAAAGAGGGAGCCGAGAGAGAGAGAGAGAGAGAGAGAGAGAGAGAGTTCAGCCATTTTTCTCACTCTTTGCAACACAAACCGTGAAACAGGCGTGGTGGTTTCAACTAGACCTTCACCATAAAAACCAGCAAAATGAGGTCCCCTAGGTTTTAGAGGTAATCAATGGGCCTAGTTTCCTCTTAGTTTTCTATAAGTTTTGAGTATGAAACCGTTGAGGATGTATTGGTAATTCCACGTGAAGTTTGTTGCAATAAGAATAAAGAAACAGGGGCTAATCTCGTCGTTGCACCTATAAAACTTAGCTGTGTGTGTGAGTTGTTGCTTTTGAAACTTTGAAATGTATATGTATATGTGTGTGTGTGGAACTAGGACCTAGCACATTTTGCTGATATATTGCTACCAGTAAACCGTAGGTATTGCTAATAAATCTGGAGTAGCAAACCATAGGTGTTGCTGCAAGTAAAAAATATATATAGCTTACTGATTTAATCACTGTCATGATAGAAATTTACTGTCATAAGCTTACTATCAAAACGCTGCAAATGGAATATATATATTGTTGTTTTATATCTATATGAATCAGGCACAGTCACGTAGGTTTGCTGATTTGAGAAAGTATATATATATATATATATATAGTTACATACAAAAGAAGGAATGAACAGTGATACGCTGCACATGGATAATGGTTGCTATCATGAAATGATAGGATGAGTGTTTTGTAAATGCTATGTATATATATAAAGCTTTATTGACATGGAACCAAAGCCTCTACATGTGAAAGAGAAAACAAATAGATATGTTAGTGTATAGATGCCTATTAAGTTATTTCATGTTAAGTTATTGCCATGGGTCTGGAAAGAATACGCCGAAACAGGGGGTTTTGTTAATTAGAATATTAGCATTAGACTTCACAATAAGAAATGAAAGACAATTGATTATAAGTTCCAGGATAGTTCTAAGTTCCATTTGGTTAATAAAGGTTTACTAGTTTTTACCTCTACATGTCTAGTAGCTATTTTAAGGGTTAAAGCTTATGATTGATGCCTCCTTAGAAACTATAATTAATTGTTGAAACTTAACACATGATTATAGTTTGCTGTTTTGGAATGCTTAAATGTAGTAAAAGGGATGCAAAGACTTAAGACTTAAAGCATGCATTAGGATACTAAAATGAGGGGGAAAAATATTATCTCACGACGAAGGTAGTATCTTAGAGTTGGAAACTTTTAGATATTTCAAGTTAGGGCCACATGGTATATAAGGACAACCAAGAAAGTACTTTGATGTTATAAATAAGAGTATATTTGGGAATCCTCATATGATTTAAGAAAATAAAGAGGAAGTTTGCTATCGGTTAGTATTTTAACTCAAAATTTCATGAAACATATTTTATGTAGTGACAATATTTATTAAGCTACTTGTGATAAATAATAATTAATTAGTAGGATAATAATAATAAAATAAATAAATATTATTATTATTATTAGTAGGAAAGGAAATAAGTAATAAAATAGATAAATAATAATAAATATTATTATTATTATTAGGGAATAAATAATAAAGGGAGTTATTAATTAATAATAAATGAAAGAGAGTTATTGGCCGATAACTACAGTTATGGTGCGACTTGTTTACTGTGAATTATTCTATACTTATACATGTGTTATACTATCATTTACATATCATATTTGGATATAAGGTTAATTGTTACCCCTGGGGTTCATTCATTTGAATCCCAGATTGCATGAAAGAGACAAGTAGTGGTTCAAGATCAAGAGGTAAGATGCAGCTGTAAGAATTACAGCAGAAGGAACTTTGGAAAATATTAGTAGATGGACTATCTTAATTTGTTTATCATTTGTCTACTTTTGGATTAATGTATTAATATCCCACTATGGGATAAATTTGAATCGCAAAAAATTTATCCTCAAGTTTTCAAACTAAGTTATTTTAAGGAAGTTTTATTCTGCAATTAAGTCATCCAAATCACTTAGATGCTTGTGTGCTATAACTCTGATAAATATAGGCGTATTTAGGATGTGCGTCACAGTCCTCCGGCGAGGGTATATATATATATTTTTATTTAAAACTAAGAGCAAAATGGTAATTTTACCCGAATTTGCATATCCCTCATCGGTCCTTGGTACCTTTCAGTCTTTTTACAAATTCGGGGGACTTTTGGGGGTTTTGTAAATTTATATGGTATTTATTTGTCATTTTCCCTTAAACCTCATTAAGGCCTAACTTAAGCTTTGTCAAGAGAAAACAAAACCAAAGACGCAAGCAAAACCTTGTGCTCTATGTAGGTTATTTATATTCTTTCCAGGTTTAATGTCCTAAATATCTGATATACTACTTGATAATACTCCCTCTAATCTATATTATTGTACTCTATGTTTTCTAACAGAATTTTTTGATCTATTATATAAGTCACTTATACCCTGTTTAGTACACTAGAAATGAGGATGGAAAAGGAGAAGTGAAGTGGATTCCACAAGTTAGGTTGTTTGGTGTGTGGGAGCCCACTTCCACATAGAGACGTGAAAACGACGTACCGACTTGTTTAAGTCTTCAATTTTTAAGGGCCGAGCTTAAGATTTTTATTTTAAAAGTGAAAGCGGGCTTAAAAGGGGCTAGTCTTCTAGGACCGAGTGCTCATATTTTTTTGAAATTATTTATAGAATAATAATATTATTGATTTTTTATACTTTAATAATGTTGCAATTATTTAATTGTTATTATATTTTTTTGATTTAAATTTTATAAGTACATCTTGTATTAAGAATCATAAAAATTAAAAACTTATAAAAGATATTTCTTATTTTATAAGCATTCTTACTAATTTTAAAATTTTTTGACTTATTTTCTAGTGATTGTTTTGTTCATATATTGTATTGTTTATTTTGTTGATTACTTACACTTTTCAAAACATATTTATATAAAGTATTTTTAATCTTGTTAAGTCTTCTCCTTAGTTATTTGTAATTTTGATATGTGAACAATAGTTTACCTTTGATTATGATTTAACGATTGTGTTTGTTTGTTGCATGATGCATGTTTCTTAGATCTTAATGTTGATAATATTTATTTGTTAAATTAGAACTTTAATTTTTGTAATTTATTAATTATATTTCTTTGAAAAAATAGTTAAAATTTAGAAAAATAGCTAAAAGCCCGATAGGGCCAACCTTAAAAAATAGTTAAAATTTAGAAAAATAGCTTTAGGCTCTATAGGGTCGGCCCTGGCCTGTATGCTGAAGGGTCAAGTCTTAAAAGACATGTTTTTTTTACCCTGGGCCTAAAAAGGCTAGCCTTGACCCTTCAAGGGCCGGGACAGCCCTGTTTCCCAGCTCTACTCCACATGGAAGCTACTTCCATTAAAAATTATGGATGTGAGTTCCTTAGATAGACCCATGGAATTCATCTCACTTCCATGGAAGTGAAATTTATGGACCACTATACCCTTATATATTTTATTAATTGACAACTTTATCCTTCTTGCATTATTACTCTATTCCCCTTTTCTTGTCCTTCCTACACTACTACCCCAGTAATTACTCCCTCGGGTTCTAAATATAGGATAAAGTTTGTAGTACAAATTACACTACAAACTTTGTCCTATATTTAGAACCGGGGGGAGTAATTACCGATGCACTACAAACCTTGTTCTATATTTAGGAAGTTGGTTATGCTATATCGGTCAACCTTTGTTCATATCCCTTACTATTGTCTACTTCCCATTCTAGCACCTTCCAACTTCTTTCCTTCTTCCTCCTCATTCACCTCACTAGCGAAAGCGGAAACGAAAAATGTCTTTGATAAGCCAGAGGGATTGGCAAACGTGATCTTATTGGAATCGTTACCATCGATTGAGATATAAGCGAGATTGATCTAGATGAATAGCTCCTTGGTCTTGACTTCGGTCATCCGCCGCATCCGGTGCTCCTCCACGAACACTGTCACCTGTGATCCGTACGAAACGACGTGTCTAATGCAGTTGAACTGGTGCTCCTTCTTCTGCCTTTGCTTCAGCCACACGAATTCGATGACGCAGTTGTGCCCTACCTCCTCGATGTCGTCCAAGGGAAGCAAGCCTTCCAAACGGTTGAAATCACTGAGAAGCTCACTCAATTTCTTCTTGCAGATGGATTCGCCATGGTAGATCTCAGCTTGATCTCTGTGACGCGCTTTGTAATGCTCACTATTTCGAATTTGAATTTTGCAAAATGGGAATGGAAATCTGGTTTGGGCATGGAAATGAATAATTGATTGAGGAATTTCAGTTAGGGTTTTGGGAATTTCGGTAGGTGATCTAAGAATAGTGAACAACCAAGCGAAGATTGCGAGTTGGATAAAATGTCAAACACTAAAGTGAGGATACGAACATGGTGTGACTATTTTTGGAACGTTGGTGACTACAAGAGTAGTCGGTCACATGCATTGTTGTCAAAAACTAGCATAAAAACGTAAAAACTTACGTTTTTACATTTTCATTGGGGTGCTACGTGTTAAAACGCAAGTAAAAATGGTCATCATATGAAGAAGATTGGGAAGATGTAAACAATTTAGATGTTGATGCCCATGATGAGGAAAGCTTGATTGAAGTTGAAGTGAGGGAAGCTATGGATGGTCATGACTTGGACATTCAAAGTTTTGCAAATGAGCTTGTTATAAGTGCAAGAGAAAAATACATTGAGAATATGCAATTGATGCAAGATGATTTATTTGATTTGAAGCAATTGATATAATTTAGAAATTCTTAAACTTTATTCTTTTGATGTCTTTGAACTTGGTTGTTGGAGTTGTTATACTCTTTTTGTGTTTTTGGACTTATGTTTTATATAGTTATGTAACTTATATCTTTTAAATATAAAGTTGTTCATTGAATTTTGAGTAGTGATTTATTTACACACACACATACACACACACACACATACATACATACATACATACATACATACATACATACATACATACATACATACATACATACATACATACATACATACATACATACATATATATATATATATAATTTTGTATCATCACTTGAAGTAGTAGAAACTTTACGTTTCGTGTCGTTTCTACAATTTAGGTTTCTACTACCTCTTCTGTTTCTATATAAAAACTCGATTTTGACAATATTCATCACATGGATGACGAACAACCAGTCAACAATTCTTCCTAAGTCCTAACAAGGCACAGATAGATCAATATTCTTTTTGAAACAGACTTTGAACATGACTTTCAGGTAATTAAACTTTGAATGTTTATTGTGTGATGACTTGATTGAATTAAAAATTACTTTCTGGACTGGAATGGATGTTTGCAACTTTGCAAGAGCATTACAATTTGTTTATGTAAATTTATAGAACTGATTCAGTGCTTGTTTGGATTAGTATTTCGAAGCCCCAATCTTACTTTTCAATCCTAATTTGATGGGTTACTAGATAAATAAGTGATTGTCTCAGTTTATGTCATCGTACTTATATAAAATGAATCATTCAACAAACTTTCTCAATTAAGTGAATAAAGCTTATACGGGTTAAGAGAAGATGATAGGATGTGATAATTAACCCACCACAAGGTTAGTTTAGCGGTACTAGCCAGACTTTGAGTCTCGAGATGGAATTTCTCTACACCTTTGAAGGGGGTTACCTGACTATTGGCTAGAAATTCAATTTGGATTAGTCATGTAATTAATAGCCCCACATTTACCACATGTGACCAAAAAGAAAAAAGCCCCACATTTACCACGTGTGAGAAAAAAAGAAAATCACAAAAGGAAGCAGGGAATTTGTGATGGATTTACAGTGAAAAATGTGAATCCAAAAGCCTGAATTAGTTGTATAGAAAAATGTGAATCCAAAAACTTGAATTAGTTGTGAGCAAAAAAAAAAACTTGAATTAGTTGTGTATCTGTCACAAAATCCTGACTATCTCACGCACGTAGTATAAAAGTTAATTGGGGGTTGGATTTTATTCTAAATATAAAACTTTAATCAACTATGTCTCCTAAATTTATAATTGTTCCATAAAATATCTTTAATCATACACATTAAGGGGCTTTTATCAAGAATAGTCATGATGAAAGATGATATTTTAAGAAAATCAATATATATATTTATTATGAATAACTAACATCACTAATTTTTTTAATTTACTTATAAATTAATCAACTAGTTCTTACATTAATTAGTGGAGGTAGTATTTTCCTCCATAGCGGATAAAGAGTATGTGCCTTTAAAATGGTGATGATTTAGAAATGGGTTTAGAATCATGAAGTATTGGTTAGAGACCTACTGATAGTGGCTTTCATAGCCGTAATACAGGTCGGAGGCCATGGGCCGAACTCATTACTTGTAAAAATTAGGTGGGTTGTGTTATGAAAAACTAGGCTCATTGTGATATGGATCTTTTTTGCCCAAACTCCTAACAGGCTAGCACTTTTTTTTTATGTTTAGATTTATGTTTAGTTTGTAATGTGTTGAATTGTGATGTATGTTTAATTTATAATATTTGAAAGTCTGAATTTGATATTTTATGGTCACTTTATGATTTTGTAATATATTTTTATGATTTAGGTTTGTAAAAATATATATTTTATTATATTGATAAAAAATTTGAAAAAAGCAATATGATTTTTTAAAAAAATAAATTTTTTTTTTTTTTTTTTTTTAAAAAAAAAGTTGGGCGAGCACCCACAGGTTATGAGTTGGGTTAGCTAATTTAATATAGGTTTTTTCAACCTCGACTCAAAATGCTGTCAAACTGTGGTTGTGGTGGGTCAGCCTGAACCCCAAGTTGGCCCCTACTGGCTTGCCGCTTGCGTTAAGTTATTTGTAAGCATGCTTCAATAATTTGATTGGATAATAACATGGGGTGACACTCTTTTAAAACCTGTTGAACTTTTATCCCTTCAACAAAATTGGGATTTAGATTTTATCAATTAGGAAAAATAACACTTCACACCCTAAAAAATATTTTAGAACGTTAAATAAACTACAAAATTTTACAATATTAAACATACATAAAAAATTACTTCATAGTCCTCCAGAATCAAGACATAGCAAATCCATTTTCCTTTAAATACCATGGCACAGAAAATCTTTAAATTAAAAGTACTAAGATTATGTTCATAGAATAGCTGAAAATTAAATGTTGTATGTCATAAAAAGTGCAAAAATAAATGGACATTAAAAAAAGATGACAAATTAATGGGTATTGCTTAGTTTTCTTTAAATTTTTGAGAAGTTTAAACAAGAACTTTTACATGTGTTACATCTATTTCTACCATGCATGATCAATTATTCTATAAACTAAATTATAAGGTCAAAGGTTCATTTCAATAAGGTGGAAACGTTACCATTTCAATAAGGTTAAGTAGATACCCAAGTCATGAATATGAAATATATATTTGATCACATTTCACATTCTAAAGAGGTAAAATTATAATCCTTGTAAAGTTTGAAGAACAGTTTACATTATCTCAGAGTCTTATCATTCTTACCAGTTATGCAGCAAATATTGGATTTGCAAAAACGATTACCTCCAATAATTTATGATCTATTTTTTAATAGCCGCATGCCAATAGAAGTATTGAACTATGACAGAAAACTATACTAAGTCATTGAAATTTCTGCTCCTCACGCCAGATATAATTTTCACAGAACATTTAATATTATATCCAAGACACATCGTGATGGTATATAAGAATAAATATATTTTGAGGAAACCTAACTTACTTTTATGTTTTATTTTATTTATTGTGTTATAACTTGCAAATGCTAATTTTTTTTTTTTTTTTTTTTTTTTTTTTTTTTTGTTTTATGTTTTTAGCCTTATTATATAATTTTCTGGGTGTTTCCATCCTAGAGAGGAAACCTTAGGAAATTATTTTTTTAAGTACTTCACATTCCTCCTCCTTCATTCCTACATTCTGTCTGTCCTCTCCCCCATAATCACTGTTCTGTTTCCCCCCTTTCCTTTCCCTGTGTTTCTATCTTTCTCTCCCATATCACTCTGTTCATATCTGTGCAAATGTGTATGAGTGGGTATTGCATCACGTCTTCAACGACAAAACAATGCAAATCAGAATCAGAAGTTATCCACAAAAGATCAAATTAAACAACCTAATATTTAGATTAAAAAAAAGGATGCACTATGCCAAGTTTTAGATGGAGTTACGCATTTAAGCAACATTGGTCCAGTAAGTGTTCCTAAAAGCTCTAGAAAATAGAAACTTTACAAGAGTGAGCCAATTTGCACAAAATAATGTTTGATTCTGTAGGTTATATTTTCATTACATTTGGCACCAAAGTTTCTTATGTATCAACTAAAATAACGACAAGTCTAGAAAGCAAAACAAATCAGGGCTAAACAGAATAAGGAAAATAAGATACAAGACGCTTCCCTTCCTTGTCAGTAACTTAAAATGCATGCCTTCGCCCTCCTAGGCAGGCACCAACAATTAGATTTTCAATAAAGCAAGCAAGCTTAAGCTAGTGGGCATCAATCAGTCACAAGTTTCAAGTAACTCAGCTGAGCGTAAAAGACATAATTTTGCGTACCAAAATCACGATATTGAGAAAATTTCTGAAATAATACAATGAGTCTCTGACTGGGTTTCATTGCAAAACTTGAAAAACTATTGTCCACCCACCCAGATTGACATCAATCCAAATTCTACTGCCGCAAATTACACAAATACCACGAATACAGAATCCAACCATAATCTATATAACTATCATCAATAAAATTCTGGGTCCCTTTGTAATGTAACATAACTAACTTTCCAGATGATTTACCGGCTGAGATCTAATTTCCGGGAAGTACCTGAATGAATGAACGGTGGCGAAACTTGGCGTTGTCATAGTCAACATCTTTATTCGTGTAGGGAAGTCTCTTCGACATGCCCGATCCGATCATTGAACTGGGCTCGGCTTCAGTGATTCAGCGAACCAACGCTGAGCTTTCGGAAATGGATCGAAACCTGAAGGGGAGTTGGAGAGTGAATCAAACGAGAAAGTGAAGAGAATTGTGGACGGAGAATGCGATCGTGTAGAATACTATAGAGCATTGACGGGCCTGAGAAGTATATTCAAGAGAGAGAGAGAGTGTGTGTGTGTGTCCCCTGGCTGGGTTTGTTGCTGCGAAGTAATGCGAGAGATGACCTTCAACTTCAAGACTAACTTCAAAAAAAAAAAAAAATCAAGACTAACGCGTCTTATGATTCGTTTTTTAATTGGTTGAAACGCGGGTCATGATTCTCTACACCACAACTGTGGTATCTAATTAACCATGCTTGAATTTCTTAATCTATATCATATTTATAAAATCATGATATAATATTTATAACGTAGCAACGCAATTTTTTAAATTTTGTCAAGTGAGATGGATATTCAGGGTTTTTTTTTTCTGTCCATGTGATTAACGTTCGCTTCTTGTCTGCTGCTTTAAAACGACAAAGTTTTAATATAAATGAGTGGGTTAAAATGCAACTCACGGAACCCAAAAAAAAAAAAAAAAAAAAAAAAAAAAAAAAAAGCATATTGATAAAGCGGACAGGCATAGCAAATAAAAATTTGGGATTCATTGACTTTGGATATTTTTGACTAAAAATAATAAAATATTTTAAAATATTTTTCAAGATTCTAAAATATTTTATTATTTATCTAATAAATACAGTTTTATATTTTTTAGCCAAAAAAAATATCCAAAGCCAATGAACCCCAATTTTATATATGCCATGCTAAAATATTTTTTGAAGATCAAAATCGATGTTCCTTTGCGCTTTTTTTTTTTCTTGGGGTTGCGTGACTTGCATGTCACCCACTCATTTAAATTAAAACTGTCGTTTTAAAGCAACAGGAAGCGGACGTGGACAGAAGCCAAACTCGGATATTCATGCTAATGATAAACCAACAAACTGAACTAATCCGTGGTAATATTTTAGTCTATTTTTGCTAACACCAAACAACTTTAAATATTTATTTTTGATCGAAAAGAAATAGAAAAAATTGAACTAATCAGTGTTTATATTTTAGTCTACTATCGCTAACACCAACCAATTTTAAATATTTATTATTTTTGGTCAAAAAGAAATAGAACGATGGTGTTTGAATGTGATCTTTTTTAACATTGCACATAAGATGTGTGCGTAATTTATAAACAACTATTAAAATCAAATTAGGGAAAAGTGAAAATTAATGCTACATATATATAAATACAAGATTGACAATATTTAATTTATAGAAATCAATGTCCCCGCCAACTATTCTATCTAATCCCCTTCCTTTTAATCCTTGCTGCTGAATCTGTTTTTACTTTATACTTGCCTCCACGCGAAAACACAAAGGAGCTTTCAAAATAATTAGGAAACGAATACAATAACAGACCGCCGTAGTGACTAGGAAATGTGAAGCCACGTTGTTGGATCCGGTTCAAGTTATAATGAATACTAGACGTCGAACATAAAGCGGATGATGGAATAATGAGTGTTACATCTAAGTAAGGTTTAATCCTTCTACAATATTCATTAGAGAGTGAAAGTGATTTTAATGGAAGTGTCAGTTCCTTCAATAATGACCAACGAGTCATGCTCTTAGGAACTCTTGTGAATATTTCACTCTTATTGCAATAATGTTCAATCAACACATCATCATCTTTGTCATCTTCCATCAATGACATCATCACCACTTGATGTCCATTCATCATTTCTCCTTTATCACCCCCCTTCTCATCAACACTATCCTCCTCTTCATCATCACTACTCTCCTCCTTTTCATCAACACTATCCTCCTCTTCATCACTACTCTCCTCATCATCATCACTACAAAACTCATTATAATCGAATAGTGATAATTTTGGTTGAAATCATGCCCAAACTCAATTGGACCCTCAAACCATTCAATTGTCGTCACAAATGGAAGTAAAGACTCCAAACTTTGTGCCTCCTTTCTCAATTCTTCTATCTCTTCCAATGGCATTACCTCATGTTTGAATCTAAAACCACATATCATGTTGCCACATACCAACACCTTCATTGTCACTTTGTCAAATGACAAATTGTGAAAATACAAATAACTACACACACTCACTAACCCTGAACTTCTCCATTTTATACTGCCCCCAAGCTTTATCTGCATTGGCCCACAATCATATATTCTTAAATCGACATTCTTTCTCGGAGAAGTTGAAGAATGAATTTGAGCCAAATTCACACAACCATTAAGATTCAACCAGTCAATCTTAGGGGTCTGAGAGAGATCAGGCAGTGTAGTGAGATGTTTTGAATACGATAAATCAATTTTCTCTAAATTTGGAAAATGCTGAAAAAATAAATAGTTTAATACATTAGATAACGACACATAACTACAATTTAATCAATAATTTCTCCCATGCCAATTTAAAAAGAAAAGAAAAGTGAGCTTATTATGGAAATAAGTCAATCCATTTAAGAAATATTAAATTACGTATCTTCAGAAAACATTTGCATTGCGCATTATCTGGTCAATGTTTCATATATATGAGATCTTTGAATCACTCCATTAAAAAAATTATGACATGAATTATGGTCCATACCTGATTTCCTTTCCAAAGTTCTCGGATATTACTATTACACATTTTAAGTGTAATAAGATTCTCCGCACAGAATTGTAATGGAACATATTGTAGTGGACATTCTTCCCAACTCAAAAACCTCAGTTCTTCTGAAAGATAATCCAAAACTCCACGAATATTCAACATCGAAGGCTTTCTCGAACCAGACTTGTAAATTTTAAGAAATATTAAATTACGTATCTTCCGAAAAATACTAGCCCTCAATGTCATACTTTTCATCATGCTCACGTCCACAGACATGCATCGAATTGCCTCAATTTCCTATTAATAGCGGATCAAGGGAAAACAATTATCATTACCTAAAAAATGACCAAAAATATAATATAGAACAATTAAATATATCTGCTATTAGAAATATCCAATTAATAATGACATGGTGCATTTTATTAAAAAAAATTCTACAATTCATATTTCCCAAATAATAAATGAATTTCTTAAAACTCATCAACTTGCAGACACACTCATTCATATACCTCCATGCTATTACATGTGCAATAATGAAGCAAAATATTCATTTAAAACACTTGGCATACATAATTTTCAATCCTTATTTAAAGGAAAAAAACATAACTAAAGACTAACGAGAAGGCAAATTATAATACTACATCAAAAAATGAGTACCCCTACAAATCTCATGCATCTATAAGGAAAAGACAGTGCCTCCTTCCCTCTCCATATATTTTATTGTTTTTGACTTTCATATAATTTGTTCCTCTAATAATATTAAGTTCTTTACTATTATAAGAGCATGCTCATGCGAACGTATGCATATACTCCTTTACACTAGATCAATTAGTAAGAGAAAAATCAATCTTGTCAATCATTTTATTTATCACTTATTGAACAATAGTTGTAGCCTAATTTTATCTTTTAGAATAACACATCACAATAGTCCTCATCAATTTATATTTAATGTTTAGGTGGATGAATAAATTACACCTCAATGCAATTTTAGTCATTTAAATCGAGAAAGGATCTCTTATAGGAATATCTAATTAAACAAAATAAAACACAAAACTTCAAGATAAATGTTGACACTTACCAAGTATCCCTATGAATCAAAGATTTTTCCCTCTCCATATTTTTTTTTTTATTTTCATATAATTTGAATAAAAAAGTTCTTTACATGTGCTCATCCGACTCCTTTAAACAAATATCACAAGGAATCTTTTATCTTTTAGACAATGAAGATAATAATAATAATGAATAATTACAATAACAATAAATAGAATAAATCATTACCTTGCCACGATTGAAAAAATCAGCAAATGTCTTCAATTATGCCGCCATAAACAATGTCGAATAGGGGTTTTAGCATCGAGATTAATTGGTTCCTGGCAATGTTAAGGCCCATTTTCTTCACAAGATCATGCATCACAACACAACCATGATCATCAAATGAAATGAGGGATTTCTCTTTAAGAACACTTATCTCAATAAGAGCAAAGTCATATAATTGTCTAATTAGGTTCAAAGAAATATCAACTCTTTCATTGATTAAGAATGCTAGGTCAAGAAACACATTTTGTTGTTTCTCATCAAGTCCATCAAAACTCAACTTTAAAACATCAACAACACGCTTGGGTGGATCGTTTTTAGTTTTTCCAAAGCACTTTCCCACTCTTCTTTTTCTCTACCACGAGAGAAAGCAACCCAACACTACCAAGGCTAATGGATTTCCTTGACAATATTCCACAAATGATCTAGATAAATCCATGTAACCTTCATATGGCTTATGTTGATGGAATGCTTTCAAACTAAAGAGATGAAGGGCAGTTGTCAAATCCAAATCCGGAACATGATATGTAGAAAAGGCGAGAATGCATTTTAAGCACTTGCTTGTCTCTTGATGTGATAATAATTTTACTTCCTTCCCCAACCAATCAATCAATTTGGTTAAATCTTCACCATTTCTAAATCGTCCACATCATCAAGTATAAGAAGAATTTTTTTGCATCCAAGTCTATTTTTCACAGAAATGGATTTTAAGTCATAGATACTAATCTCCTCATCTTTTAATAGTTCTTTGAGGCAATTTTGTTGTAACTTGTCCAAACCAATTTTTTTTAATTTCTCTTTGACATTTTCAATAAGGGAGAAAGCCTCAAATTGAGCTTTCAACTCTTGAAATATAGCTTTAGCAAGAGTGGTCTTACCAAAGCACCACCCATCCCCATATTCCCACAATGTCAACCTCACTTACAAGGTTTTCAATATCTCTATATGACGAGCAATGCCAACGAGTCCTTCAAGAAGATATGATGAATTAAAGTTCAACTTGCTCAAAATGTCCTTGACAATCTCTTCAACAAGTTTGAATTCGGATCTATCACAAATGTCAATCAAAAGAAAAGCCATATATATATAAGGTTGAAAATAAATAAAATAAAATAAAAATTTGTTAGAATTCTTGAGGTTAATCAAACAAATCCTTGAAATCAAGAACAAAGGGAACATTTATGAAGCTACATGATATTCTTGGAATCCCATCCGAGAGATTTGTAGCTTGACTAAAGCTTTTATCCACTTTTGCGTTTTTTTGGGTTGTCCTTAAATCTTTGCTTCAATTCATCAAATCCTTTTCCAAAACACTCATTTTGTTTGCGTATGTTTGAAGGATCTATAGCATAGAAAAATAGGTATTACAACCCTTCCAAATTTTTCCTTGCATTCTAATATGTGAACAAGTTCATCCAAACACCATGTTGAAGAAGCATATTTCTTAGAGAAAATAATCATAGATATTCTAGACTCCTCTATTGTCCTCAAAAGAACTTGTGAGATATGTTCTCCTTTGCGGAGTTCGTCATCCATAAAAGTGTGAATGCCTGCATCATCAAGTCCTTTGTAAAGATTACTTGCAAAATTGTAGCGAGTGTCTTCCCCTCTAAAACTAAGGAACACATCATACTTGGTTGCAGGAGGAGCAACCGTTTGAGTTAAAATCACATCATCTTGAGAACTGCAAATAGAATAGAAACAAACCGTCAACAAATGTTGGGTTATATATAGAAGCAAATCAAACAAGAAAATAAAGAGTAAGAGGTTATTCAGAAGAAGGTAATTACCTATCATCAACAGCAACAGGTCCATTACCATTAAGCGAACGAGATATGAATCGATAGCTTTGTAAATTGATAATCCCAATAGAAGCAATGAAGCTTCTCTGCGCATCATTAAAGCAATGGTTGTGATGGCAATTTCTAGCTTCAACCCTCAGCAACCTAAAACTGAGGCCATAGAAAGTGCAAGCAAAAGTTTATTAGATCTATGCCAGTAAGGTAGCCGTGGACAAGATTCAACACTAGAAGAAACAAGAAATTAACAAAACTTTTCGTACATAATATATTTGTTATGAATTTATTAAGAAAAAAGGGAGTATCATTTCCCACTTCATCTATTCTTAAAATCAACTTAGAAAACAAAGAAAGAAAAAGATAACCTTTTTTTTTATATAATTATTTAATATTTTATTATATTGATAAACTAATTTACCAAAAAAATTGGAATAGCATGACTAATAAATAACAAAAAATAATTCTCTACTAACAATAATAACAAACTCGAAATAAATTATCTTTACTTTTTTCTTCTTCTTGTTTTTTTTTTTTAAAAAAAAAAAATTCCATTTCCACCAAACTCAAAATAACAAAGCAGTTAAAAGTTGTTTTTATTTTTTAGGACACATTGCTACTTTTTTCCCAAAACACTTACCTAAAAACTAATTATCAAACAAGTTTTTTTATTTTTTATTTTAATAAACAAAAAATTGTTCTGAAATAAAGAATCAAACAATGCCATAGTTTTTGAATATTATATTTAAATATACAACTTACATACACATAGTGTGTGTGTAGTATATATAGTATCCATATCTAACGTGTTTATAAGTTTCATTAGATCGAGGAGTGAAAGTAGATAACCATAACGTAGTTGCAGAATTTTTTCTGTAAACAAACCCTGCTCGCAAAACAGTAAATCGATGGGATGTGGCAAGTGGAAGGAAAAAGAGAAGAATGTAAGTATTTACCTGAACGTGAAGGGAAGGTAGTTCACAAAGATTGCAAAAAGTGAGCTTTGGGATCTGCTGGCTTCCTCCTCTTCAAACGAGTTCTTAAAATAAAAGAAGAGTTTAGTCAATAGATCAAGTCCAGCCATATCTTTGAAAGGTTATGGGAATTTTTTTTTAAGAAGCAAAAGTGGGAAAAAAATTCAAATGATTAGAAGAAAACATGAAATGTTTTGCAGAATTTTTCTGTGAAAAATGAAGGGAAAACAGAAGAAGGATGACGGATCCATGGGATGAAGCAAGTAAAAGTGAAGGATAGATGAATCTGTTTGCTTTGGAAATTAGTAATCCCAATAGAAGCAATAAAGCTTCTATGAGCGTTAAAACAATTGTTCCACCCATGTGGTAGCAATTTATAGTTCAGACCTTCAACAACCTGAAACTAATGAGATAGAAAGAGCAAACAAAACAACATATCAATGGGATGAAGCAAGTGGAAGAGGAAAAAAAAAAAAAAAAAAGAATCAATGGATTGTATTAACCTGGCGGATGTGGTGGGAAGCCAAGGAAATAGCTCACAAGGTCTCAATATATTGTTGAAGGATAATTATTATATTTCTTATGTATATGAATTTTTAAATAAAAAAAAAATAGGGAGTAGCACTTCTCACACTTCATCTGTTTTTTCCCCCTGTCTTCCCTTTCATCTCACAACAAGATGCGAGCGACGTAACGATTATTACATGTTTGATTCTTTATTTTTTGTAGCAAAATATTGTTGAAAGTTTTGTAAATAATAAATCATTATAAGATAACTTCATTTCACTTGTAACAACACACACATTCTGTTTTAATTTTTTACATCTTAAGAGTAATTTTCAGGAGTTATTTTTTAGATTAAATTTTGTTGAGGAAAAAAAATCTCCATAATTGATTATTCTAAGAAATCATATTTTAGAACAAAGCAAGTATGAAATCTTATATGAAACAATTGTTCTTAAAATCAACTTAATAAACAAAGAAGGAAAAGGATTGTATGACTAAACAATTTTTTATAATGACTTATATTTTAGTGTATTGATAAACTAATTTAATAAAAAATTTGAATAGCATGACTAATAAATAACAAAAAATATAACTAAAAAATAACCTATTTAAACTAAATAGACTTTATCTCATGAGAAATGTTTTCCGAAACAAATATTCCCGCCGAAATTATGCATAACTAAACACACCATCCACACAATAGTAAAATGGGTCCAACTTGTTAAAGTGACATGTGCATTTAACAATATATTTAAAAAATTGTTGATTTTCTATAAAAGCCACAAAGGATTTAAAGGTTTGAAGCTAATAAAAACTTGACAATGATTGATTTAAGACAAAGAAAAAAAGGGTGAAAATAGAGAAAGTCAGCTACCTCTGCAGAATTTTTTTCTGCTCAAGAACCCTAAAAACTCAGATAAAAATCTCACAAAACTGAAAATAGAAGGGATGAAGCAAGTGGAATAAAGAAAGAGAAGAAAGTAAGCATGAACCTGGATATGTGAAGGGAAGATATTTCACAAAGATCGCAAAAATGTCAGCTTTGGGATCTGCAGAGACTTCCTTCTCTTCCAAACAGTTCTTAAAATAAATGAAGATTAAAGTCGATAGATCAAGTCCAGCCATATCTTTGAAGGTTATGGGACTTTGTTTTTCAGAGGTAAAAGTATAAAAAATTTCAAATGATTAGAAGAAAACATAAAAAATCTTCTGCAGAATTTTTATGCGAAAAATGAAGGCAAATCAAAAGAAGCATAATGGATCCATGGGATAAATCAAGCATAATGTAAGAATTTTTTTCCTTGAACAAACCCTAAAAACTCAGATAAAAAATGCTCTCAAAACGGTAAATTGATGGGATGTAGCAAGTGGATGAATTAAAAAGAGAAGAAAGTAATTGTATATGAACCTGGAAGTGAAAGGAAGATAGTTCACAGAGATCGCAAAAATCTCAGCTTTGGGATCTCGGTACAAACTTCCTGCTCTTGAAACGAAGACTTGAGTCAATGGATCAATAAATCAATAGATCAAGTCCAGCTGTATGTCTGAAGGTCTCAAAAATGAAAAAAGGAAGATTTAGAATTTGCAGAGACTTGCTTTCTGTTCAAACAAGCCCTTCAGATTCAGTGATATATAAACAAATGCCTCACTCCCATATTTATATTTTGTTTCAGTACTCTTTTATCCACCTTTCCGCGAAGCTCGCGTGCTGGTGTTGCCGTGTCGCAATGCTCTCCTTCATCACCGTACGCCTCGCACTGCTTTTGAAAAAGTTACTCCGCGTTTCCACAGCTCATGAATATTAGAATAATTTAAAAATACTTATTCAGACTCACTTTAAATTTTTCCGACTATATTAAAGATCTGAAATAGTAAAAAATTTTTAAACTCCTCACACTCCCATATCATACTCCCTATTATCCTAAATTTAAAATAATTTTTAATCTTAACCATATCTATACTAAACTCATACATCATATAATATTTTTCTTTTACTATTCTTATCAAATATCCACATATATAAAAACAAATATTTTACACAGTTTTGAAATTATCAAAATTGTTTTATGAAAAAAGACCAAAAATTAAAGATGAAAAAAAGTTGTTGTCCTCTAGGAGAGACGGAAGGGACCTACGTGCCTTAGTGGTCAATGAGTGAAGTCAAGTCGTCCTTATTTGTGACTTTTGCTCCTTCGTTGTAGGAAGTTGGACCGCACCAATCCTTTGTTTTTGGGAAAATCTTAGAAATTGAAAGCACGCTCGTTGGTGGTGTTGTCGTGTTGCAATGGCCTGCTTCATCCTCGCACGGTTTGCACAGCTTTTGAAAAAGTTACTCCGTGTTCCCATAGCTCATGAATATTAGAATAATTATTGGCGGAAAAAATTATTTCTCGTGTTTTTAGTATAATTTCGTGCATAGCTTCCCTTTAATTATAAAGTTGAAACACAAAGTGGATTTTGATCTTATATTTAGTATTAAAATAAGTTACTTGTGGATTTTGATCTTATATTTAGTATTAAAATAAGTTACTTATCTAACTCTTATATTAAAGATAAGTAATATTATCTCCAATCCTAAATATAAGGCATAATTTACAAGATAAATTACAAATTATGTCCTATATTTAAAACTAGAGGTAATAATATATTTTGAAGCTCCTTACCCTCCAATATCATACTCCCTCTTGTCATAAAATTAAAATGATATTCACTCTTATCAATATTAACTGCACTAAATTCATATATAATGTAATTTTCTTCTTTTACTATTCTTATTAAATATGGATATGTATAATATATATATATATATATATAATGTAGTGTTGAAACTATCAAAAGTTTCTTATAAAAAAAAAAAAAGAAACCAACAATTATGATTTAAAATTTGTCCTTAAGGCTATGCATGGTTTGAGAGAAGGGGAGGGAAGGGGAGAGAAAAAAAGAAGAGAGGAGGGAAATTTTTTCAAAATTGAGTGTAGTGGGGCCCATAAGTTTTCCTCTCCCCTCCTTTTTTTCCCCTCCCCTCAAACCAAACATACCCTAAGAGAAACTGGAGGGCCTACTTAAAGTTAAGTCATCCCTCCTATACAAATTTTGTGAATTACCGTGATGCTTCGTTGTAGTTGTACCTCACTCGCATGTTTATATTTTGTTTCAGCGCTCCTTTATTCCTCTTTCCGAGAAGTCGCGCGTAGTGGTGTTTCCACACAGCTCATGAATATTGACACAAAGTGGATTTTGTGAATTGGTGTGATGCTTCGTTGTACCACATCAGCCCTTTGCTTTTGAAAAAAAACATAAATATTCAAGGGCCCACTTATTTGTATCACATCATTTAAATCTTTGCTTGTTCGGATTTTGCTTTGAAAAAATACATATATAATGAGGAAAAAGCTTGAATTAGAAATAACTAGCTGAAATCTAATCAAACCATGCCAATTAGGCTTATGCCATTACTGAGTCTGGGGGACACATAATTGCAATCCAATTAATCTATATGATAATTCATAATGGCACTCAACTATTAGTGATATCAAGTATGTGCTTTAAATGTGTTTGAGCCAGCCAACTCAAACAATGACTTCTCTGAAAGCATTATTGTTATAAGTAATAAGGACATATGTGACATGATTTTTTTAAAATACTACTATTATATAATATTATATATCAGTTATAAACACATATATCTTGTCTTCTAAAAAAGTAAAAATCATGTTTCTGATATTTATATTCTTAGTTTATCATTAAATATTTGTAAAGACATTTTATTAATTCCATTTCCCTGTAGAGATTGGAAAATGCATTAAAATGCTAACCGAGGAGATAACATGGGTTAAAATAAAAAAGAATGGGTTTTCTATGGGTGAATAAAAAATAAAAATACGAGTATGAAAAAGGTTTTCATACTCTTATTTTTATTTTTAAGCATATATTCTTAATGGAAAGCTTTTGATGAAGGTGGGTTTTTTCCAATATCATTGTACTTTGCTAGAATTTTCAAAAAAAAATCTTAAAATTTCAATTACACCTTCGTTATTGAAAGAAACATAATCATTGTATGAGAACATTTATTAAAATTTTCATGGGCAAGAAATAAAAAAAAAATCATTAACTACTTTTACGCAACGCTTTATATTTTAGACTAAAAGAATTCATTAAAAAAGTAACTTATAATAAGAATAAGATAGGAGAATTATAGTTTGTTGATAGATGTAGATTCTAATAAATTAAATTAATTTTTCTATTATGTGCCTACATATCCAAGTTCAAAGTGTTTAATGTACTGTATTGTGTATTAAGCCATAAAAGTCACAGGACATTAATAAAGAAATAGATATATAGATGAAAAATTACATTGATCCAACATAATTATATAAGCTAGGGCTTTTTATATTTATTCTGTTGGTTCTTCAAGTATCAAATACGTCCTTACGGGTCAACAGGTCAAGTCAACCATGACTTTAGGGGTTATTTTCACTTCATTATCTGTTATTTTGTGTATTGCCGTATGGTGTAATTTGTCTTGCGCTCCCTGCCACATGTTTTGTTTGAGAAAAATGAATCAAAATATGGCCCACATTAACAAGACTTAAAAAATAAAAATGTTCTCAGTAAGAAAAGTCTGTAACAATTTTTTTATTTTTTATTTTGAAAAAAATCGTTTCTCAACTTGAGTAACGCACACAATAGTCAGTGGGATAATTATTGTAAAGTCACAACAAGATTAAACATTTATGTTTTATAAAGTTGTAAGAAGGCCTTTATTTATTTATTTATTTATTTTGCCTCAGACGTTCTAATGCAATTTTAAATATATGACTAGATTACATACTCAACAACTACTCATATGCAAAAATAATAATCACCGAAAGCAACTAAAAAATAAAGTTGAATCAGTATTAGAATCAGAGTGCAGATTCAACACAAAACAAACAGCAGAAACTAGCCAACTCGTTCACGAACCAAGTCCATCGGGCACAAACCCCTTTCTAAAATTCACAGCAATATGATCCACTCTGCTAAATTTCCTTCTCTGGGAGAGAAAGAAACAATCCAATTTGCCTTAGATGATTAATAAAGCTTTCCTAAGAGCAACAACCTCAGTCATAAACAGAGTTTGCCTGCACCTTTGAAATCAAGTCAAAAGAACCTTCACAATTGACTTTAACCCAATTATCCCTGGGAAACTTCCAACATTTCACAGCAAGACTAAACTTTTTCACCTTTTCCAAATAGAAAATGGGCTTAAATCTATCTCATTGTTAATATTTTTTTTCTTAATCTTTGTGCGCGTTTTTAGCTTATTGGTTCTAAACAATTCTTTTAGGTGTATTAAAGGGTGTAGTATTTTAAAATGACATCTTTTTGAACAAAATCTCTTTGATTCAATCTGCTAAGACTTTTAGCTCCTCATTTCTTTCTCCTTTATTTCTTAATATTAAGCTCTCTTTTTTGACAAATAACTTAATACAAGTATATGATATTAAACCTAATTAAGGCCTAACTTAAGCTTTGTCACGAGAAAACAAAACCAATGACGCAAACAATACCTTGTGCTCTATGTAGGTTATTTATATTCTTTCCAGGTTTAATGTGCTAAATATCTGCTACTTGATAATACTCCCTCTAATCTATATTATAATCTCTATTATAGTACTCTATGTTTTCTAAAAGAATTTTTTGATCTATTATATAAGTCACATATACCATGTTTGGTACACTGGAAATGAGAATGGAAAAGGAGAAGTGAAGTGGATTCCACAAGTTACGCTGTTTGGTGTGTGTGAGAGCCCACTTCCACAAAGTTTGGAAAACGACGAGCTGTCAATTCATCCCGTTTAGGCCCTAAATTTATAACGGCCGAGCTTAAGATTTTTGTCTTAAAAGTGAATACGAGCCTAAAATATTCGGTCCTATAGGGCCGAGGGCCTAAAAAGGCCCGGCCTCGCGGGGCCACCGGCCTTTTTAGGCCGATATTTTTTTTTTTCCAAAATTAATCATATGATAATAATATTATTGATTTTTTTATATTTTGTTAATGATGTTGCAAATATTTAATTTTTATTATCTTTTTCAGAATTAAGTTTCATAAGAACATCTTGTATTAAGAATCATAAAAATAAAAAACTCATAAAAGATATTTCTTATTTCATAAGCATTCTTTTGAGGATGTTTGGATCTTCTATTTTTTAAGTTAAAAGCTTCTTTTAAGGTAGAGCTAAAAAAAAAAAAAAAAGTTTTTTAAAAAAATGATTATATACATTTTTTAACTTAAAAGCTCAAATTAAAAATAAACTTTTAGCAAAATTTGTCATAAACACTTTCTGTAATAAAAATTATTATAAAAAGTATATTATAAAATAATCTTTAGACTATCAACATATTCCCAAAATAAAAATACTATGAGAATAGATTTGTCAATAGCAGGGTATAATTAAGAAATCATCAATAATCTCATAAATTATCAACCAATATCCAATTGGCATCAAATCACTTATTTCTATTTTACACTATTTGATTTCGAACTCAGTCCATATAGCCAGTATCTAACCAGTTTTGAGCAAAATACATACCTATATCAATAATAAAATAAATCAAACTCAAGAGCGTTGCCAAGTCTAGTTCCTTTTCGGTGGATTTGCTTGCTTTTAATCGGTTTAATGAACTGAAATCCCATTTTTGGAAAGAAACCTTCCGACGAAGAGGGAAGGAAATAAGAGAGGAAATAAGAAACCGTCAATCGGCGCATAGACTGTAGGTTCAGTACGAAGAACACAGAACAGAGCTCCAGCTGATTCCGATGCTCGTGTAAGTCAAATCGTGAAGTTGAAGGCTTTTTAGCTTGGCGTCAATGAAATGAAAGCTACGATACGGATGCTTTTCTGCAAATGCATAAGGTGGATAGTGAAAGCAGAAGAGGGAAGTGCTGGAAGAAGACATCGGCATCTTATTGCTAATATGAAAAAAAGAGCTTAAAAAAAAAAAAAAAAGAAGAAGCTCCTATTAGTAGCTTCTTTTGACTTTTAGCCCTTTTTCTTCATTATATATATATATATATAACTCTTTCTTTTTATTATAAGAGGTCTTGAAAAAAGCTGTTTGGCTTACTTTTTACTTATAAGGAAAAGATAAATAAAAATAAGAAGATAATTTTTTTTAAATATTTTTTGACTTATTTTCTAGTGATTTTTTTATTCATATTTTATGTTGTTTATTTTGTTGACCACTTACACTTTTCAAGACATATTTATAAGAAATATTTTTAATTTTGTTAAGTCTTCTCATTAGTTATTTGTAATTATAATATGTGAACAATAGTTTATCTTTGATTATGATTTAGTGATTGTGTTTGATTGTTGATTTAGTGATTGTGTTTGATTGTTGCATGATGCGTGTTGTTTAGACCTTAATGTTGACAACATTTACTTGTCAAATTAAAACTTTAATTGTTATAATTGACTAATTATATTTCTTTTAAAAAATACATAAAAAATAGTTAATTTTTTTAAAAAATGGCTTTAGGCCCTTAAAGAGACTACCTTAGCCCATACGCTCAAGGGTTAAACCTTAAAAATATATGTTTTTTTACCTTGGGCCTAAGGCAGCGGGCCCTAGCCCTTCAACTTCAAGGCTAACGGTTTGGCCAAAAAAAAAAAAAAAAAAAAAAAAAACTCAAAGACTAACGTGTCTTATGATTCGTTTTTTATTGGTTGACACGTGTTCATGATTCTCTACACCACAACTGTGGTATCTAATTAACCATGCTTGAATTTCTTGATCTATATAATGTAACGCAATTTTTTAAATTTTGTTACGTGAAATGGATATTCACACTAATTATAAACCAACAAACTGAACTAATCGGTGTTAATATTTTAGTCTATTTATGCCAACACCAAACAACTTTAAATATTTATTTTTGATAGGAAAGAAATAGAAAAAATTGAACTAATCAGTGTTTATATTCTAATCTACGTCGCTAACACCAAACAACTTTAAATATTTATTTTTGGTCGAAAAGAAATAGAATGACCGTGTTCGAATGTGATCTTTTTTAACATTGCACACAACATGTGTGTGTAATTTATAAACTACTATTAAAATCAAGGGATAAAGACTAATTTTGCCATGGAAGTATTGGTTAGGGAGCATCTAGCACCTGAAAGTTTTTTGTATCATTTTTGCCCCGGAAGTTTACAAACATAGCAATTTTACCCATCGGTTGATCTTGACCATTGGATTAGTATCATTTTTGTCCTAGAAATTTACAAAAATTTACTCTTAAACAAAACTTTCGGGCAAATTTGCTCAAAAAAAAAAAAACTTCGAGGCATATTTGCTCTACTTTGTAAACCTCTCGAGGCAAAAAATGATACTAGGAAAACTTCCTGATCTTTGGATGCTCCCTACCAATACTTCCGTGATAAAATTGGTATTTATCCCTAAAATCAAATCTGGGAAAAGTGAAAATTAATACACAAACAGTGAATAAGGTTGTAATTTAAATATATATAAATACAAGATTGACAATATTTAATTTATAGAAATCAATGTCCCGCTAACTGCTATCTAACCCCGGTTCCTTTTAAGCCTTCCTCTTAAATGATCTTTTACTTTCATCACGTCTCCACGCAAAAATGCTGAGCGGCTCAAAATAGAAGCATGATCCGAATAGAAACGCAGAGCGTCGGGGCAAGGATGACCACGAAATGTGAAGCCACGCTGTTGGATCCAGCCCAAGTTATAAAGAATAACTAGATCCGTCAAAGGTAAAGCGAATGATGGAACAATGAGTGTTAAATCTAAGTGAGGTTTCATCCTTCTACAATATTCATTAGACGGTGAAAGTGATTTTAATGGAAGTGTCAGTTCCTTCAATAATGACCAGCGAGTGATGCTGTTAGGAACTCTTGTGAATATTTCACTCTTACTGCCATAATGTTCCATCAACACATCATCATCTTTGTCATCTTCCATTAATGACATCATCACCACTTGATGTCCATTCATCATTTCTCCTCTATCACCCCCCTCCTCATCATCATTACTCTCCTCCTTCTTATCAACACTATCCTCCTCTTCATCACTACTCTCCTCCTCATCATCATCACTACTAAAGTCATTAAAATCAAAATAGTGATAATTTTGGTTGAAATCATGCCCAAACTCAATTGGACCCTCAAACCATTCAATTATCGTCACAAAAGGGAGTAAAGACTCCAAACTTTGTGCCTCCTTTCTCAATTCTTCTATCTCTTCCAATGGCATTACCTCATGTTTGAATCTAATACCACATATCATGTTGCCACTTACCAACACCTTTATTGTCACTTTTTCAAATAACAAATTGTGAAAATACAAATAACTGCACACAGTCACGAACCTTGAACTTCTGCCTTTTATATTGCCCCCAAACTTTATCTGCATTGGCCCACAATAATCTATATTTAGCGTATACAACTGACCCAGAAAAGTTGAGGAATGAATTTGAGACAAATTCACACAACCCTCAAGATTCAACTTTATAATCTTAGGGACGTGAGAGAGATTCGATCGGTGCAATGAGATGTTTTGAATGTGATAAATCAATTTCCTTTAGATTTGGAAAATGCTGAAAAAGGAAATAGAGTTTAATACATTAGATAACGGCACATAACTACAATTTAATCAATAATTTCTCCCATGCCAATTAACAAAATGTGAGCTTATTATGGAAATAAGTCAATGCATTTAAGAAATATTAAATTACATATCTTCCAAAAACATTTGCATTGTGCATTATTTGGTTAATGTTTCATATATATATATATATATATGAGATCTTTGAATCACTCCATTAAAATAATTATGACATGAATTATGGTACGTACCTGATTTCCTTTCCAAAGTTGTCGAATATTACTATTTCTCATTTTAAGTGTAATAAGATTCTCCACACAGAATTGTAATGGCACATATTGTAGTGGATATCCTTCCCAACTCAATATCCTCAATTCTTCTGAAAGATAATCCAAAACTCCACGAATATTCACCATTGAAGGCTTTCTCCAATCAGACTTGTAAATTTTAAGAAATATTAAATTACGTATCTTTCGGAAAATACTAGCCCTCAATGTCATACTTTTCATCATGCTCACGTCCACAGACATGCATCGAATTGCCTCGATTGCCTATGAATAACGAATCAAGGGAAAACAATTATCATTACCTAAAAAATGACCAAAAACATAATATAGAACAATTAAATATATCTCGCTATTAGAAATATCCAATTAATAATGACATGGTGCATTTTATTTAAAAAAATTCTACAATTCATGTTTCCCAAATAATAAATGAATTTCTAAAAACTCATCAACTTGCAGACACACTCATACGTATACCTCCACCCTATTACATGTACAGATAATGAATCAAATATTCATTTAAAACACTTGGCATACATAATTTTCAATCTTTATTTAAAGAAAAAACCATAATTAAAGACTAACGAAAAGGCAAATTATAATAATACATCGAAAAATGAGTATCCCTACAAATCTAATGCACTTTATACAGTGCCTCCTTCCCGCTCCATATATTTTATTTGTTTTCGTCTTTCATATAATTTGTTCGTCTAATAACATCAAGTTCTTTACTATTATAAGAGCATGCTCATGCGAGTGCATGCATATACTCCTTTACACTACACCAATTAGTTAGAGAAAAATCAATATTGTCAATCATTTTATTTACACTTATTGGACAATAGTTGTAGACTAATTTTATCTTTTAGAATAACACATATCACAATAGTCCTCATCGATTTATACTTAATGTTTAGGTGGATAAATAAATTACACCTGAATGCAATTTTAGTCATTTAAATCAAAAAGGATCTCTTATAGGAATATCTAATAAAAGAAAATAAAACACAAACTTCAAGATAAATGTTGACATTTACCACCAAAGATTTTAACAAATAAAAAACACGTAGGCCAAAAAAAAAAAAAAAATCACAAGGAATCTGACAATGAAGATAATAATAATAATAACAACTACAATAATAATAAACAGAATAAATCATTACCTTGCCACGATTGAAAAAAGCAACAATGTCTTTGTGCTGCCACAGTCGAATTTGGGTTATCGAATCAGAGTTTAACTGGTTCCTAGCAATTTTAAGGCCCATTTTCTTCACAAGATTGTGCATCACAATAAGATGACGATTATTAAATGAAATGAGAGATTTCTCTTCAAGAACATTTATGTCATTATGAGCGAGAAGAGTCATATAATTGTCTTGTTAGGTTCAAAGAAATATCAACTCTTTCATTGATTAAGAAAACTAGGTCAAGAAACACATTCTGTTGTTGCTCATCAAGTTCATCAAAACTCAACTTCAAAACATTAACAATGCGCACAGGTGGATCGTTCTTTAGTTTGTCCAAAACACTTCTCCACCCAACTTTTTCTCTACCATAGAGAAGGCAACCCAACACGCGCAAGGCCAATGGATTTCCTTGACAATATTTCACTACTGATTTAGATAAATCCACGTAACCTTCAAATGGCTTATGTTGATGGAATGCTTTCAAACTAAAGAGAATAAAGGAGTTGCCGGAATCCAATTCTGGAACATGATATGTAGAAGAGGCAGAAGCTTTCCTAAGCACTTGCTTGTCTCTAGATGTGATAATAATTCTACTTTCTTCCCCAAACCAATCAATCAATTTGGTTAGATCTTCACTATTTCTAAATTGTCCACATCATCAAGTATAAGAAGAATTTTTTTGCGTCTAAGTCTATTTTTCACAAAAGTAGATTTTAAGTCATAGACGCTAATCTCCTTATCTATTAATAATTCTTTGAGGCAATTTTGTTGTAACTTGTCTAAACCATTCTTTTTAAATTCCTCTTTGACATTTTCTGTAAAGGAGGAAGCATCAAATTTAACTCTCAACTCTAGAAATATAGCTTTAGCAAGAGTGGTCTTACCAGCACCACCCATACCCCATATTCCCACAATGCGAGCCTCCCTTAAAAGGTTTTCAATATTTCTGATATGACGAGCAATGCCAACGAGTCCTTCAAGATGATATGATGAATTATAGTTCAGCTTGTTCAAAGCATCTTTGACAATCTCTTCAACAAGTTTGAATTCAGGTCTATCACAAATGTCAATAAAAAAAAAAAAAAAAGCATATTTAATAGGTAGAAAATAAACAAAATAAAATAAAAAACAGTTAGAATTCTTGTGGTTAATCAAACAAATCCTTGAAATCAAGAACAAATGGAACATTTTTGAAGCTACCTGGTATTCTTGGAATCCCATCCAGTGAGATTTGTAGCTTTGCCCAAGGCATTTATCCATTTTTGTGATTTTTCTGGATTGTCTTCAAATCTTCGCTTCAATTCATCAAATCCTTTTCCAAAACTCCCACTTTGTTTACGTATGTTTGAAGGATCTATATTATAGAAAATAGGTATTACCACCCTTTCAAATTTTTCCTTGCATTCCACTATGTGAACGAGTTCATCCAAACACCACGATGAACTAGCATAATTCTCAGAAAAAATAATCATAGATATTTCAGACTCCTCTATTGTCCTCAAAAGAACTTGTGATATAGGTTCTCCTTTCTGGAGTTCGTTATCATCCATAAAAGTGTGAATGCCTGCTTTACAAAGTCTTTCATAAAGATGACTTGCAAAAGTGTGGCGGGTGTCTTCCCCTCTAAAATTAAGGAACACATCATACTTTGTAGCAGGAGGAGAAATAACAATATGCGAAGATGGAGGAGAAGCCGTTTGAGTTAAAATCAAATCATCTTTAGTGCTACAAATAGAAACAAACCGTCAACAAACTTTGGATTATATATAGGGGCAAATCGAACAAGAAAATAAAGAGGTTATCTAGAAGAAGGTAATTACCTATCATCAACAAGAAGTTGGTCACCACAAAGTGAAGGAGAGATGAATCTGATAGCTTTGGAAATCAATAAAGCCAATAGGATCAATAAAGCTTCTATGAGCGTTAAAACAATTGTCCCACCCATGTGATGGCAATTTCTAGTTCCGACCTTCAACAACCTGAAACTAATGCGATAGAAAGAGCAAGCAAAACAGCATATCAATGGGATGAAGCAAGTGGAAGCTAGAGAAAAAAGAAAAGAATCAATGGATTGTATTAACCTGGCGGATGTAGTGGGTAGCCAAAGAAATAGCTCACAAGGTCTCAATATAATATTGAAGGATAATTATTATATTTCTTATGAATTGTTTTTTTGGAAAAAATTAGGGAGTAGCACTTCTCACACTTCATCTATTTTTTACCTTCTCTTCCCTTTCATCTCACAACAAAATGTGAGCGACATAATGATAAATACGTGTTCGATTCTTCATTTTTTGTAGCAAAATATTGTTGAAAGTTTTGTAAATAAGAAATCATTATAAGATAACTTCCTATTTTTTTTTTTTTTTTTTTTCTGGCTCGGGTAAGATAACTTCCTTTCACTTGTAACAAGTAACAACACACACATATATATTACCACATATTATATTGTTATCTGAATATGACATGCAATAATTTTTGAAGTGCATGAATCAAATCGATCGCGTGAGAGATGAAAAGCCTGTTGAATTTTAGAAACTTGAAGGTAACAAAAAGGATGTCAAACCCCTCAAATTAAATATAGGCATTGTTTGATTCTGTTTTAATTTTTTACGTCTTAGAGAAGTTTTCTGGAGTTATTTTTTCGACTAAATTTTGTTAAGAGAGGATATCTCCACAATGGATTATTCTAAGAAATCATATTTTAGAACAAGGCAAGTATGATATCTTATATGAAACAATTGTTCTTAACAAAATTTGGTCTTAGCGTATTGATAAACTAATTTAATAAAAAAATTTGAATAACATGACTAATAAATAACAAAAAACTTCTACTAAAAAGATAACCTAGTTAAAATTTAAAATATACAGACTTTATCTTACCCAAACCGTATATATGCATAACTAAACACACCATCCACATAAAATAGTGAAATGGGTTCAACTAGTCAAAGTGAGCATCTAACAATATATTTGAAAAGTTGTTTAATATCTAGAAAAGCCACAAAGGATTTAAAGGTTTATGAAGATAATAAAAATTGACAATCATTGATTTGAGAAAAAAAAAAAAAAAAAGGGTGAAAACAGAGAAAGTTAGCTACCTTAGAGAGTTGCAGTCTTGCAGAGTTATTTTCTGCACACGAACCTTAAAAACTCAGATAAAACTCTTGAAAACAGAAAATAGAAGGGATGAAGCAAGTGGAATGAAAAAAGAGAAGAAAGTAAGCATAAAACTGGATACGTGAAGGGAAGATATTTCACAAAGATCACAAAAATGTCAGCTTTGGGATCTGCAGGGACTTCCTCCTCTTCCAAACAGTTCTAAAATAAATGAACATTTAAGTCAATAGATCAAGTCCAGCCATATCTTCGAAGACTGTGGGACTTTGTTTTCCAGAGGTAAAAATATAAAAAATTTCAAATGATTAGAAGAAAACATCAAAAATATTTTGCAGAATTTTTCTGTGAAAAACGAAGTCAAAACAGAAGAAGCATAATGGATCCATGGGATAAATCAAGCATAATGTAAGAATTTTTTCCATGAACAAACCCTGAAAACTCATATAAGAAATGCTCTCGAAACATATGATGTAGCAAGTGGATGAATTAAAAAGAGAAGAAAGTAATTGTATATGAACCTGGAAGTGAAGGGAAGATAGTTCACAAATATCGAAAAAATGTCAGCTTTGGGATCTACGTACAGATTTCCTACTCTTCAAACGAAGACTTCCATGAATAGATCAAATCCAGCCGTAAGTCTGAAAAGATCTCAAAAATGAAAAATGGAAGATTTAGAATTTGCAGACTTGCTTTCGCTTCTGTAATACCCGGATAATTATTTATCTGGAATAATATACTTTAGTAAATGTTGTCTATTGGAAATAGGTGAATATGTAGTCTCAAATAATAAGTTATAATCATCTTATTTTCTAAGGTAATTTCTGTGGAAATTGGAAGAGATAAAGAGCTAAAAATCCCTAAAGTGCATTTTTGGGACGTAAAATGGCCTAAAAATGTTATGATAAATCCCATGAGGCAATAAAGTATTTATTAAAAATTAGAAAGTATGTTGTCTCTAATTTTAGGAATTTTTGGGATTATTTTTCTTGAAAAATAATGAAGCAAAATTAAATATAATTTTGGGGAGCATAAATTGCCCATGATTTTTAATATTTTACATGGAGCATAGAATACCAATGTAAGTAAAATAGTTGTGAGATAATGATTAATCTTAATTAAGAAAATTATCAACAATTAGAAAGTGATTAGTTAGGTAATTAATGGCTAATTACCTAAGCTCGGACAAAAGAACCAATAGGGAGAATTTTTAAAGATAATTAAAGTAAAAAAAAAAAAAAAGGAGGAATGATATTTTCAAGAAAAAGAAAGGGAAAAAAAAAGAAAAAAAAACGAAATAAAAAAAAAAAGGAAAAAAAAGAGGAAGGAAAAAAATAAAAATAAAAATAAAAATAAAATAATAATAATAATCATAAAACAAATAATAAATATCATGATATTTGTATTATTATAATAATATAAAAGAGATATTTGTGGAAGAACAGGTTGGATAAATGAGAACCGATAGAAATTAAATCCTATCTAAAAACCATGAACTAAGTTTCTTAGGTCGGGACATATTACAAACAAGTGAATTTTTGTCCAGTCGGTGTTAGCGGAAGTCATTTCCAAAATGGGGGCGAATAAGGGATCAAATGAGAAGATATTTTTGTAAATAAAGAGCGGATAAGAAAAGTGAGAACCGATGGAAAATAAATCATAACTCAAAATCCTTGAACTAAGTAATAAACGACTGGACATATTATGAACCAGTGAATTTTTGTCTCGAAGTTAGTGTCACCCGAAGTAATTTCCGAATCGACGGCGTTCGGCTTAGAATCTTCGGCGGGTTACGGAATACCCTTAATGGGATCAAAAATTTAGTTAACTCAAATATTTCCGAAGAGGAAGAATAGAACTTCGTTTTGTGTTCCGGATTTTTGAGATTTTGCGAATTACACCGAACAGGGAACTTTATCGGTAGAAGTTCATAAAGCACATGGGTGACATCACCTTGATGACATCATGATGAGGTAAGGAGATGTGTTGTATGGTGGAGATGATGCCTTGTGTCCAAGCTAGATCCAACGGTTGAGATTCGGTATGATAAAGCGTGAATAGTGCACCAAAATCTTCTATAAATAGGTCTTCCCATTTCACTTCATTCCTCACCAATTCACAATTCCTAGAGAGGTTAGAGAGAAGTGAGAGCAAGGAGGAGCTCTGGAAAGGAGTAGCGAAGTCTTGGGTAAGTTCTTCGGTCCCATGCTTAAGCTTTGGTAGTTCCTTCGGTAGTTATAGTAAAAATGCTAGATTAATCTTTAATCTTCCAAGTTAGTTTAGATATCATGTTTTAGGGATAAATATGATATTTATTATTGGAGATAGAGATATGTCAAAATTTTGGAAGATTAGAGTTAAAGTAACGAAATTAAAGCGAAATTCACGATTAGGGGAGTCAGGGGTAAAATGGTAATTTGGGACTAGAATGTCTGGTATAATGTTGACCATTGATTAGAAACGTTATCATCCTTATAGGATATCTGTAATCACTTACCGCTGTTGTACCGTTGTCGTACATTAATCACTGATCGTACCAAAGTTAGTCAACGAAGGTACGTTCGCGTCTTAACACTAACTCGATGTTTATTGTATGCGTACATGTGCTATGTGTATGGTATATATATATATGATTGTTGTGTTCATCGACTAAGACTTACATACGTGGTTATGTATTGTCAGCATACGTGGTTATGTTACATACGTTTATTATCTTACATACGTGGTTATGTATTGTTTGTAGCATACGTGGTTATGTTACATACGCTGTTATTATCTTACATACGTGGTTATGTATTTCTAGTCATACATCTCATTCACGTTATTATGCTTGCTTTGGGTGTTGGGATACGTTTGCTTGGTGCGAGGTGCTAGGTGCGAAACGATTGTTAAGTGCGAAACGTATGCCAAGTGCGACATATCCACCGGGGCGTGTGTCTTGTTGGGATAAGCTTGTTTGTATACTCATATACTTGTCTATGTTGTATATATAAACATGAGGTTAACCGTTACCTGGGGTCCGGTGCATTGGACCTCAGCTTTTAACATAGCGTCAGGGTCAGGAGGACCGAGGATCGAGGAGAAAGGCAAGCGGCACGCATAGGGACTCACCAAGACTTTCCACTTTTGTTATTTACTTCTCGAAAACACTCGGTATAACTTACCGCTACGAAATCAGCCAGACTTACGGCATTTTGAATACAAATATCAGTTACTCAATCGCTCCGACGCTCTACTCTAATGAAAAAAAATTTTTTTACTGCTTTTGAAAATGGGATGTTACAGCTTCAAACAAGCTTTTCAGATTCAGTAATCAGTAATAAACAAGTGCCTCACTCCCATATTTATATTTTGTTTCAGTGCTCTTTTATCCCCCTTTCCGGAAGCTCGCGTGTTGGTGGTGTTGCCGTGTTGCAATGCTCTCCTTCGTCACCGTACGCCGCCTTGACGCTTTTGAAAAAGTTACTCCCCCAAACTCATGAATATTAGAATAATTTAAAAATTCTTATTCAGACTTACTTAAAAAAATTTCAAGTACCTAGGAGTAACTTACTTTTAGTGTAATTTCATTTACAACTTACCTTTAATTATAAAGTTAAAAGATAAAGTGGATTTAGATATTATATACTCTCTCCAGTTCTAACTATAAGAATACTTTTGTAGTGTAATTTACATTATAAAAGTATCCCTATAATTAAGACCGAAAGTAACATATAGTATAAAAGTAAATTACTTATATAACTTTTGTATATATTAAAAATCTGAAGTAGTAAAAAATCTTGAAATTCCTTACCCTCCCATATCATACTCCCTCTTGTTCTAAATTTAAAACCATTTTTAATCTTATCCATATTAACTATACCAAACTCATACATCATATTATATTTTTCTTTTACTATTTTTATTAAATATCGACATATATAAAACAAATATTTTACACAGTTTTGAAATTATCAAAATTGTTTTATGAAAAAAGACTAAAAATTAATGATGAAAAAAAGTTATTGTCCTATAAGAGAGAGCGAAGGGACCTACGTGCCTTAGTGGTCAATGAGTGAAGTGAAGTCGTCCTTATTTGTGACTTTTGCTCCTTCCCTGTAGTTGGACCGCACCAACCCTTTGTTCTTGGGAAAATCTTAGAAATTGACAGCTCGCTCGTCGGTGGTGTTGCCGTGTTGCAATGGCCTGCTTCATCATCGTACGCTTTGCACAGCTTTTTAAAAAGTTACTCCGTGCTCCCACAGCTCATGAATATTAGAATAATTATTGGAAGAAAAAATTATTATTCAAATTTACTTGAAATTTGTTAAAAGATCTAGGCGTAACTTGTTTTAGTATAATTTCGTGCATAGCTTCCCTTTAATTATAAAGTTGAAACATAAGTGGATTTTGGTTTTATATTTAGTATCAAAATAAATCACTTAGCTAACTCTTATATTAAGATAAGTAATACTATCTCCAATCTTAAATATAAGACATAATTTATAGTATGCATTATAAATTATGTCTTATATTTAAGATCGAAAGATAATAGTATTTTTTGAAGCTCCTTACCCTCCCATATCATACTCCCTTTTGTCCTAAAATTAAAATGATATTCAATCTTATCAATATTAACTACATTAAATTCATATATCATATAATTTTCGTCTTTTACTATTCTTATTAAATATGGATATGTATAAATAAATAAATATATATATATATATATATATATATATATATATTTAATGTAGTGTTGAAACTATTAAAAAAATTTCTTATAAAAAAAGAGACCAACAATTATGTTTTAAAAGTTGTTCTTAAGGAGAAACCAGAAGGCCTACTTAAAGTTAAGTCATCCCTCCTTTAGAAATTTTGCCGATTGCCGTGATGCTTCGTTGTAGTTGTACCTCACTAAATTTATATTTTGTTTCAATGCTCTTTTATTCCTCTTTCCGGGAAGTCGCGCGTCAATGGTACGGTGTTGCCGTGTTGCAATGGCCTGCTTCATCATCGTACGAGCTTTTGAAAAAGTTTCTCCGTGACTCCACACCTTATGGATATTAGAATAATTTACGATAAAGGCATAAACTAAAGTCTAATTGCTAGAAAAATTATCATATTTCACTTTTCATATTAAGAAGGAAAGCTCCCCCTTCCCACCTCAAACCAAATACAGCTTGAAGATCTAGGCGTAACTTATGTTAGTATGATTTTGTGCACAACTTACTTTTAATTATAAAGTTGAAACACATAGTGGATTTTAGTTTTATATTTACTATTAAAATAAGTCACTTATCTAACTTTTATATTAAAGATAAGTAGTACTACCTCCAGTCCTTATTATAAGATTCAGTTCACTTTTTGTAGAGAAATTAAGGAAACTATTTAAATTACTTAATTATTTTATATGTTGTGTATCTTTAGAATATATATTAGTTTATTAATCAAACTAATTAGTTTGAAGGAAAAATAAAATAAAAATACTCTAAAAGTAATTTAATTAAATCTTTAATCTCTTCAAAAACGTTAACTAAGTTCTTCTGATTAGGACCTGGAGGGAGTAATATTTTTTGAAGCTCCTTACCCTCCCATATCATACTCCCTCTTGTCCTACAATTAAAATGATATTCATTCTTATCCATATTAACTACACTAAACTCATATAGCATATAATTTTCTTCTTTTGCTGTTCTTATTAAATATGGATATAAAAAAAATATTTAATACAGTATTGAAACTATCAAAAGTGTCTTATAAAAAACAGATCAAAAATTATGTTTTAAAAGTTGTCCTCTGAGAAAGACTGGAGGGGCCTACATAAAGTCAAGTCATCCCTACTTTATGAGTTTTGCAAATTGACGTGATGCTTACTTATAGTTGTATCGCACCGACCCTTTTGCTTTTGGAAAAAAAAAAACACAAAAATTCAAGGACCCACTTATTCAGTTATTTGTAGCCAATCATTTAAGTCTCTACTTGTTCGGATTTTACGTTAAAAAAATACATATATAAGGAGGAAAAAGCTTGAAAAAGAAATAGCTAGCTAAAATATTATCAACCCATGCCAATTGGGCTTAGGCCATTAGTGACACATAATTGCAATCCAATCTATATGATAATTCATAATGGCACTATCAACATGTGGTTGGTCTTAATGCGGAATACGGATTCCTTAAGAGGTCTAGGGTTCGAATTTCGCGGTAAAACCACTTAATCCGCTTTGTATGGAGCCATCACTGTTGGGAGGGTCGTCCTTGCCACTGCAGAATCCGGAGTGGTTGCACACTTGCCACCATTTTTAATTTACCAAAAAAAATTCAAAATGGCACTCCACTATTAGTGATCTCAAGCACACGCTTTACATGTGTGTGCGCAAGCGCTTCTCTAAAAACAATTATCGTTCTAAGCAATAAGGACATATGTGACGTAATTTTCTAAAATACTACTAATATGTAATACTCCCTTTAGTCCTAATTATAGGAATTATTTACCAAAATTTGGAGGGATTAAAAAAGGAAGTTAAATTAGTTAATTATATGTATTTTCCTAAAATACCCTTACCCAAGTTTATTTAATATAAATACATCTCTCAAAGGTAAAACTAAGTAATACAAATACAAGTTTATTTTCCTAAACCACGCTCCGATCAAGCAAATGATACTATCTCATGCTCTCTGACGGAAGTGAAAAAAATTTCTATCAAGAGAGTATCTATTTAATTGGGCATAATACAAATACAAGTTTATTTTTTTATTGTTGGAAAAAAGATAATGAAATTAATGTTTTATTAGGTTATTTTAGGGGGAAAAATTAATCACTTTGGACGAATAGTTAAAAAAATATTCTTAAAGGAATATTAAAATTATTTTATTTAAAAATAAAAAATAAAGTAAAATATCTCACTTGATAGAATATAAACGTGTTGTTAAATTAATTATTGTGGAAGAAGTATTAGTAGGGTTGATATGGGAAAAATATAACAAAAATTGCTCAAAATTATTTTATATAAAAAAGTATAATTTAGGTGTATATCACATTAATGAGTTGAAAACATTATTTACTTTATAAAATATATAGGTGTATTATTAAATTATTATTGTCTTTACTTATTATTGAAGAAGTATAAATAGGGGTATTATAGGAAAAAATTGACAAACATTAAAACTTACTCTTATAATTTAGGACCAAAACCAACTCCAAAATTTACTCCTATAATTAGGACCAGGAGGGAGTATTATATATAAGTTATAAGCACATATATTTTGTCTTCTAAAAAAAGTAAAAACCATTTTGCTGATAATTATATTCTTACCTAGTTTATCATTAAATATTTGTAAAGACATTTTGTTAATTTCATTAACTTTTAAAGACTGGAAAACGCATTGAAATACGGACCGATCGAGGAGATAACATGGGCTAAAATTTAAAAAGAATGGTTTTCTACGAGTGAATTAAAAAAAAAAAAAAACGAGTATGAAAAAGGTTTGCATACTCATATTTTTATTTTAGGCATATATTCTTAATGGATGCTTTTGATGAAAGTGGGTTTTATTTTGTGAAGCTACTTACTTTCCTATATCATTGTACTTCGCTAGAATTTTCAAAAACAAATCTTAAAATTTCAATTACACCTTGGTTATTGAAAGAAACATAATCAATGTATGAGAACATTTATTAAAATTCTGATGGGAAAGAAATAAAAAATCATTAGTTACTTTTATGCAACCCCTTATATTTTAGACTAAAAGAATTTATTAAGTACCTTATAATAAGAATAAGATAGGAGAATTGTAATTTGTTGATAGATGTAGATTCTAATAAATTAATTTAATTGTTCTATTATGTGCCTACATATCCAACTACAAAGTGAAATGTCTAGTGTGTTAAGCCATAAAAGTCACAGGACATTAATAAAGAAATATATATGTAGATTAAATATTACATTGATCCAACATAACTACATAAGTTAGGGTTTTTTTATCTTTATTCTGCTGGTTCTTCAATTATCAAATATGTCCTTACGGGTCACCAGGTCAAGTCACCCATGACTTTATGGGTTATTGTCTTTCACTTTATTGTCTGTTGTGTATTGCCGTATGGTTTGATTTGTCTTGCGCTCCCTACGAGGGAACCAGTTTCTTTACCTATTTTAAGATAGGTAGGAGAGTTTTTAGATCTAAACCGTTTCAAATTTTATTTTTTTAAACTGTTAATTTTTAAATAAAAAAATCATTTTTTAAAAATATGTTAGTTGAAAAATTATCTTTGTATTAGATTCTTTCCCATTAAAATAATTCTTTTTTTAAAAAAATAAAAGTAAAAAAAGATAAATGCGAATCGCTTAAATTCTATCTAGACGGTCTAGATGAGAAAAACTTTCCCTACCCATTTTTGGATGTGTAGGGAAACTGATTACTCCCTATCACATTATTTTCGGAGAAAAAAGAATTAAAACATGGCCCACGTCGAGACCATAAGACTTAAAAAATAAAAATGTTCTCAATAAGAAAAGTCCGTAAGAATTGTTTTTTTTTTTTTTTTTCTAAAAAAAAATTCGTTTCTCAACTTGAATAACACGCACAATAGTCAATGGGACAATTATTGTAGAGTCACAACAAGATTAACAATTTATGTTTTATAAAGTTGTAAGAGGGCCTATATGAAGAAGGATTTATTTATTTATTTTTTTTTAAGTTCAAATAATGATGAAATTCCCGACTAGATTACATACTCAACAACTAAGGGGTCGTTTGATAGGAGGAAGATTTGAGGAGAGAAAAGAATTTAGAGGAAGGAAAAGAAGGGAAGGAAAGATTTTGAAAGATGACAAAAGATGTCTTGAGGGAAGATTAGTTGTTTGGTAGGAAAAAAAATGAAAGGGTAGTAGTTGGTAAAGAATTATGAAATGCTTCTTTACCCTCAAAAGTAATTAATTCTAAATGAAAAAGAAAAATAACTTTTTTCCTAAAATATATTTTAAAAAAATATCCTCTTATCAAGTTCAAATTTGTTTAAAAAATTATCCCGCTAACTTCAAACTTTTCCGCCAAGTTCGAATTTGAGGGTAAATTTATCCAAAAGTGTTCATCGTTCACGTGGGAACTTAAGATCTCACCAATTTTGGTGGGATCTTATCTTCCCACATATAAGAGAAGATTGGTGAGCTTGGAAACTTGAATTCCTAAGAAGATTTGATACAAAAAGCTTCCCAAATAAGGGAACTCATTAATCTTTCTTTCCTTTTTCTCGAATCTGTATCAAACAAGCCCTAATTGGTGTACTAAGATTGAAGATACCTAACAATATTAAAATGACGACCTCACACAAAAGAAAGAAGATATTGAAAGTCTAAATAATACTACCTCCGGTCCTAATTATAAGAATACTTTTGTAGTGCAGGACCGAAGAGAGTAATAATCACGGAAAGTGGACGCTAGAACGCCGAGAGAGAGTGTTACACCTAAGGGCCTGTTTGCTAAGCGGATTTGGTTGGAAGGGAAGATTAGCAAGTTTCCTTATTTGGTACGCTATTTGTGTCCAATCTTCCCGAAACTCAAATTCCCGAGCCCACCAATCTTCCTTTATATACAAGAAGATAAGATCCCACTGAAATTGATGGGATTTCAAGTTCTCACATGAACAGGTGACACTTTTGGACATATTAACTTCTTATGATTTTTTTTTATAATGTAAGAAAATGTGATTAAATTCAAATTTATGTGATAAATTTGAACATATACGATAAGTTTGAACTTGAAGGGAGAATATTTTAGGGAAATTTGAACTTGATGGGACATTTTGTTAAACAAATTCAAACTTGACGAGAGAATATTTTAGACAAATTCAAACTTGATAAGAGGATATTTTTTAAAAAATATATTTTAGCAAAAAAGTTATTTTTCATTTTCATTTTGAATTAATTACTTTTGAGGGTAAAACATATATTTCCTAATTTTTTACGAACTACCACCTTTTCATTTTTTTTCCGCCAAACAACTTATCTTCCCCCAAGTTATCTACCTCATCCCTCAAAATCTTCCTTTCTCTTTTCTAAGTTCCTTTTGTCCTTAAATTTTCCCATACCAAACGGCCCTAAGTGAGGTTAAGTCGTTTGCAATTTTGAGAGAGGGAAAGTGATGTGAGGATTGAAATTTGAGCAAAGCTGCCACCCGAGTTTCCCATATTATCACTCACTTGTTATTCCTCTTCTTAGGTCGCACGTCGGTGGTGTTGCCATGTTGCAATGCCCCGCTTCATCATCGTACGCTTTGTTAGGGGTGAGCAAATCAAAACCGAAACCGAAAAACCGAATAATTCGGTGTTTGGTTTTTTCGATTTTTCATTCGGTTCGGTTTTTAAAACTACCTTAATTCGGTTTTCGGTTCGGTTTTTGCAATTTTATTTCGGTTAAAACCGAAATTTTAGCAAAATTGATGAAATTTTATCCTTTATATATAATTATCACATTAGTTAATATCTTTTTTTTTTTTTTTTGTTAGTTTGCACATAAAAAAAAAGCGGTTCTAATTATAATTCTTATTTTATCAAAATCACTTTTTCCACAATATATTTTACTCGAATCTATTCTCAAAAATCATTGTTAAAAATTAAATTTTAAATTGTTCAAATTTTTTTTAAGTTTTAAGAGTTGAAAGTCAATTGGAGATTCTAAATGGAACCCCAAACAAGTGAAAATCGATATATACCCGGGTGTTAAAATTCCATGTAAAGTATACTATAGCCAAGTTGCATTCAACATCAATATTGTAAATTGATTTAGCAAAAAAAAAAAAAAAAAAGTAGATTAGCTATTTTACAAAATTAATCCAAATAAGAAGGCCCACAATAAGGCCCAACTCAAGTCAAAAATCGAATTAATTGCAAAACCAAACTGAAATATTTCGGTTTTAACCGAAAAACCGAACCAAAAACCGAATGGTCACCCCTACGCTTTGCACAGCGTTTGCAAAAGTTACTCCGTGTTGCCGCCGTTCTTGAACATTAGGATAATTTACCATAAACTATAAAGTATAATTGGTATAAAAAATTACACTATTATTGAAAGTGTAAATTTGTGGACAACCATAGTCACAATACAATCTACCAGAGCACCAGTCACTACTCATATGCAAAAAGCAACAAAAAAACTATTAGAATCATTGTCCATATTCAATACAAAACAACTCCTTCACGATCCAACCCAATCGGGCTCAAACCCCTTTCTCTAAGTCACAGCAATATGATCCACTGCTAAATTTCCTTCTCTGGGAGAGACAAAAGCAATCCAATTTGCCTTAGATGATTAATAAAGCTTTCCTAAGAGCAACCAACTCATAAACAGAATTTTTACATTTTCCAGCATATTTTTTTAAACATGAATTCAGCATCTTTTGAATACTGAAAATTTCCTGTTTAGTATTGGACCTTGATCCAAAAACAAAACTGGATGATAAAAAACAAACCTAATCAGAGAGAGGCTTTGGAGCCTGCTTGGCAAAAGAACCTCCAAAATAAAGTATCATTCTACCATGAGGTGAAAAAATGGACACTGCATAGTGGCCTTTAAATTTGAAGCCATAGTCGAATTTAAGCCTTTTAGGCCTTTTCACAAAAGGCCCAAATACAAAATGGCCTTAAATCTATCTCATCGTTAATATTTTTTTCTTAATCTTTGTATGCGTGGTTAGCCTATTGGTTCTAAACATTTCTTTTAGGTGTATTAATGTGTGTAGTGACTAATCTTTGTCCTCATAATTTGAGGTTTTTGCTGTCAAACGATTGTCCGGGACTTGTTCCCCTTTCTATTTCTCTTTAATTAAAAGGCTGAGGCCTCATTTTTTACCAAAAAAAAAAAAAAGGTGTGTTGTATTTTAAAATGGTATCTTTCTGAACAAAATCTTCTTTATTTAATCTACTGAGACTTTTAGCTCCTCATTTCTTTTTCCTTATTTCTTAATATTAAGCTCTCTTTTTCTGACGAATAACTTAATATGAGTATATAATTTTATAAACTATTTTCGGTTCAAGTTGGATTGGTTCTTAATCCTTCCCTTAAACCTAATTAAGGCCTACTTGAGCTTTGTCGAAAGAAAAACAAAACCAATAACGTGAACAAAACCTTGTGCTCTATGAAGGTTATTTATAGTTTCTTTCTAGGTTTAATGTCCTAAATATCTGGTATACTAGATAATATTCCCTTTATTGTCTATTATAGTACTCTATATTTTCTAAAAGAATTTTTTGGTCTATTATATAAATCATTTTTACCCTGTTTGGTATACTGGAAATGAGGATGAAGAAGGAGAAGTGGACTCCATATTGGGCTGTTTGGTGTGTGGGAGCCCACTTCCACATGGAAGTCACTTTCATAGAAAATGATGGAAGTGAGTTCCTTGGATAGACCCATGGAATTCAATATTCATCTCACTTCTATGGAAGTGAAATTTATGGACCATTATTGTAACATCCCATTTTCAAAAGCAGTATATTTTTTTTTCATCGTAGAGCGTCGAGATCGATTGAGTAAGAATCGATATTTATATTCAAAATGCTTAGTAAGTCCGTGCGATTACGATGTGATGCGTTATACCGAGAGTTTTCAAAGTAAATAACAAAAGAAGAAGGTCTTGGTGAAGTCACATGCGTCTGCCGCTTGCCTTTCTCCTCGATCCTCGGTCCTCTTGACCACGACGCTATGTTAAGTGCTTTGAGGTTCAATGCCCATTGAACCTCGGGTAACGATTAACCTCATGCTTATGTGTGACAAAATATGTATGACGATATTCATAACATTACAAAGATTAACCAATACATACCACACAAATAGATGTAAGGTTACAACAATACATAAGCACACAAAGAGATGTAATGTCAATCACAACAACAATTACATTGCACACAAGACATGTAAAGTCATCCACGTTTGCACTAACCGATGCCACGACGGCCATCGTGTCCTCAAATAGGAAAACTTAACGGCATTATCATGACTATAACCCGTATAAAGTTTGTATGTGCACAGTCAATAACTTTTAAAAACAATCCCATTTCGGGGAATACAACCATCACATATAGGCATACAATAAACATCGAGTTAGTGTTACGGTACGCGTCCCGTACCCGTTGACTAAAAACGATCCTTTTTGGATACGGGATGTACGATAGCGGTGCAACAAAGAAGATGCGTAATTACGATATCCTATAAGGATAATATCATATTATCAAGGCCCAACATCATAATAGGCATTTTAGGTACAAATTACCATTTTGCCCCTAACTCTCCTAATTGGCGGAATTTCGCCAGAACTTCGTTACTTTAATTCTAATCTTTCAAAATTTTGACATATCTCCATCTCCAATATATTTTTGAAATAAATATCATATTTATCCCTAAAACATGATATCTAAACTAACTTGGAAGATTAAAGATTAATCTAGCATTTCTACTATAACTACCGAAGGAACTACCAAAGCTTAAGACTAGGGACCAAGAACTTACCCAAAGACTTCGCTACTCCTTGTCCGAGCTCCTCCTTGCTCTCACTTCTCTCTAACCTCTCTCTAGGATTCCTTTGTGAATTGGTGAGGAATGAAGTGAAGAGGGTTGGCTATTTATAGAGAATTTCCATGGATCTCAACCTTGGATCAACTTTCGCATCAACGGTTAAGAAAGACGAAGATGTGGCCTCTTGCAAACCATTCACTCTCCTCTTTCTCTACCACAAATTTGCCCCCACATGTCACCCCATGTCACCAACATGATGTCATCCATGTGCTTTATGAACTTCTACCGATAAAGTCCCCGTTCGGTGTTCTAATCGCGTAATCTTAGAAAATCTCAAAAATCCTAACACACGCCTTGAAGTTCTATTCTTCCTCTTTGGAAATATTTGAGTTAACTAAATTTTTGATCCCATTAAGGGTATTCCGTTGTGCATTGAACATTTTCGAGAGATGCCGCTTGTCGATTCTGAAATTATTTCGGGTAACATCAACTTCGGACAAAAATTCACGATTCATAATATGTCCAGTTGTTTTCTACTTAGTTCAAGGATTTCAAGTTATGATTTATTTTCCATTGGTTCTCACTTTTCTTATCGCCCTTTGTTTACAAAATATCTTTTCATCTGATCCCTTATTCCCCGCCCGGCTACGGAAATGACTTCGCTAACACCAACTTCGGACAAAAATTCACTTGTTTGTAATATGTCCGACCTAAAAACTTAGTTCATGGTTTTCTAGATAGGATTTAATTTATCATCGGTTCTCGTTTATCCAACCTGGTTCTTCCACAAATATCTTAATTATATTATTATTTAATTAACAAAATATCATGATATTATTTTTGAAAAACCCACAACCCTTTTCACACTCAAATTTTGGTTTTTCTCTTCCCTTATTATTATTATTATTTTCTTTAATTTATCTAAATTAGCTAGAAGCTTAATTAGAGCCTTAATCCCATGATTAGCAATCTTTTAGGATTTAGGGTTTTCATGTTCTTAATCTCACCAATTTTTCTTAATCTTTTCTAATTGATTAGCAAGCACACTTTATGCTAATATTAGCCATAAACACTTCATTAAAGGATTTTCCATAATCTATCTTAAATATTCTCTTGTTCGAGCTTAAACAATTAGCCATTAATTACTTAACTAATCCCTTTTTAATTGTTGATAATTTTCTTAATTAGGATTAATCATTTTCTCACAACTATTTCATTGACATTGGTATTTTATGTCCCACATATCATATTAAAAATTATGGGGCAACTTATGCTCCCCAAAATTATATTTAATTTTGCCTCATTATTTTTCAAGGAAATAATCCCAAAAATTCCTAAAATTAGAGACAACATACTTTCTAATTTTCAATAAATATTTTATTGCCTCTTGGGATTTATCATAATATTTTCGGGGATTTCATGGCCCATAATTGCATTTAGGGATTTTGACACTTTAATCTCTCTAATTTCATTAGAAATTTCCCTAGACAATAGAATAAGTATCCTACAAGGTTTTAAAACCACATATTCACCTATTTCCAAATAGGTATTATTTGCTAAAATATAGTATTCCGGATAGATAATTATCCGGGTATTACAATTATACCCTTACATATTTTATTAATTGATAACTTTATCCTTCCTGCATTATTACTCCATTCCCTTTTCCTTGTCCTTCCTACATTACCGCCCTTGTGATTAATACTTAAATGTACCTTTTCTCATTTTTCTTTCTCCTTAGTAGAGGTAAGGTTGAAAATTTTTATCAATTTTTCTCGTATCGTTTTCTAGTTCACGTGGTTAAAATGAGGACAATTTTGCTACAACTAGGGGATTAATAATAATAATTTGTAGTGTTTTTTGATCTAAAAAAATATTATAAAAAGAGTATAACAAAATACTTCTCCGGCAATTAATATAAGACATATTTACTTTATTTGATTAGATCAAAAAAGTTGATTGAGTTAATTAACATGACATGTATTTTCTAAAAAAACATAATCACCTTCCTTAATTTCATCATTTACATCCCTCCTTAATTATTGTTGAGAGAGTATTGATAGAGGTAAATTAGAAAAAGATTTGATAAATATAAAAAATGTCTTTTATTTAAGACTAATATCAACTCTTTAAATTTGTCTCATATTAAAAATAGGAGGGAATACCATTGTAATTCAAAGAGAGACTACAAGCTTGCACAAGAAGTTGGGACAATAATAAGAAATACGATATACATTTAATGTAAGGAGATGATATATATAATCACATAAAAACACTTGGAGTTAAAAAAAAAAATGGAATTGTGCATATTAGTTTGAATTTAGCATTCGTTTGGAAAGAAGAGTTCAACAACCTTCTTGACCGTTGCATGGATACATAACTTCCCCGAGACCCAAAGATTTTGGGTTCAAGCAATGAAAACCGAAAACTATTTTCATCCATTACATGCAAAATATTGGAATGCAGGAATTTTCCATGGTATTTTCAATCAACTTTTTCTTTTATCTTTTTGGTCAACTCGGGCGCGTTTGGATGGGCTTTTAAAATTTTTTTTTTAAGCTCCAAATTGGAGTTTTTTTAAAAAAGCAGCATTTTGGCTTTTTTTTTTTTTGTGACTTTTGTTTTTTTAAAAAAATATCATCTGAACACATAAATTAATAAAAAAAAGTATTTTTTTTTGCATTAAAAAAGTTTTTTTTAAAAAAATAAAAAAGCCCATCCAAACGGGCCCTCAATCAACTTTCTCGAGGGAAATTATAATGAGGTATCAAATAAGGGACACTAAGTGCTCATTAGTAACTGAAAAACAACGAGTAAAAAATGATAACATCTCACTTATTATTAAGACTTCTCAATAATTAAGTTCCTTATTTACAACCTTCCTCTTAAGTTATGCTATGTCGATCAGCCTTTGTTTATATGCTTGACTATGTCTACTTCTCAAGGCTTGTTTGTGAAGGCACTGAGGGCTGAAAAAGTATGATAGGAAGAAAAAGACACAGAAAATCATTAATTTAAATGTAGTAAGATATATTCATAGAACAGCTGAAAATAAAAAGTGCAAAAATAAGCGGACATTAAAAAAAGATGACAAATTCATAGGTATTGCTTGGTTTTCTTTTATATTTTTGAGAAGTTTAAACAGGAACTTTACATGTGTTACATCTATTTCTACCATGCATGATCAATTATTCTAGAAACTCAATTATAAGGTCAAAGCTCAAAGGCTCATTTCAATAAGGTGGAAACGTTACCATTTCAATAAGGTTAAGTAGATACCAAGTCATGAATATGAAATATATATTCGATCACATTTCACATTCTAAAGAGGTAAAACAATAATCCTAGTAAAGTTTGAAAAGCAGTTCACATAATCGCAAAGTCTTATCATTCTTACAGTACCATTTATGCAGCAAATATTGGATTTGCAACAACGATTACCTCCAATATTTTATGATCTATTTTTCAATAACCGCTTGCCAATAGAAGTATAGAACTATGACAGAAAACTATACTTATTCATTGAAATTTCTGCTCCTCATGCTAGATATAATTTTCACAGAACATTTAATATTATATCCAAGACACATCTTGGTGGTATAGAAGAATAAATACATTTTGAGGAAACCTAGTTTACTTTTATATTTTATTTTATTTATTGTGTTATAGCTTGCAAGTGGTAATATATATATATATATGTATGTATTTTTTTTTCTATGTTTTATGTTTTTAGCCATATTATATAATATTCTGGGTGTTTCCATCCTAGAGAGGAAGCCTTAGGAAATTATTTTGTTTTCCTTCATGTGTCACGTGAAGGAAATCTCACTTTATTAATAGCAGCTAGGCAGCACTTGCAATCAGACTTGGATGATAATGAAATGCATTTTGATATGGTTTAGCTACGCTCTATGAAACTAGTTTTCTGTCTCTTCTCCCTTTCTTCCTATCCCCCTCAAGTACCTCACATTCCTCTTCCTTCAGGTCTCATCCCCCTCTTCATTTCTCAGCTTAATCTACCTCCTATATTATGATTCGATTTTTTATTGGTTGAAACGCGTGTCATGATTCTCTTCTACAGGTGAAATACCATTTTTGTCATACAAATTTAGATTAAGGAGTACCGGTCACCCGAAAAATTTTTTTGTCTCATTTTTGCCCCCCCCGGCGTTTAAAAACGTATCAATCTTGCCCATCCATTGATCTTGACCGTTGAATTGTTGCTCTTCTTTGTAAACTTCCAGGTAAAATTGCTCATTTTTTGTCTCATTTTTGCCTTGGAGTTTAAAAAATTAGCAATATTGCCCTTTCATTAATCTTGACCGTTAAATTGTTACTCCAATTTGTAAACTTCAAGAGGTAAAAGTGCTACTAAAAAAAACTTTCAGGTAAAATTATGATTAAAAACACTTCTGGGGCAAAATGGGTCTATTTTGTTAACTTCCAAGATAAAATTGCTCTAAACGAAACTTCCGGGTGTCCAATGTTCCTCAACCAAAAATTCCGGAGCAAAAATGATACTTATCCCTTCTCTACACCACATCTGTGATATCTATAATTAACCATGCTTGAATTTCCTAATCTATATCATATTTATAAAATCATGATATAATATTAATAATGTAGCAACGCAAGTTTTTAAATTTTGCTACGTGAGATGGATATTCACGCTAATTATTATAAACCAACAAACTGAACTAATCCGTGTTAATATTTTAGTCTATTTTTGCTAACACCAAACAACTTTAAATATTTATTTTTGATCGAAAAGAAATAGAAAAATTGAACTAATCAGTGTTTATATTTTAATCTACAGTCGCTAACACCAAACAACTTTAAATATTTATTTTTGGTCGAAAAGAAATAGAACGACCGTGTTTGAATGTGATCTTTTTTAACATTGCACACAAGATGAACTACTATTAAAATCAAATTAGGAAAAAGTCAAAATTAATACACAACCAGTGGATAAAGTTGTAATTTATATATATATATATATATATATGAATATAAGATTGACAATATTTAATTTATAGAAATCAATGTCCCCGCCAACCTGTTCTATCTAATCCCCTTCCTTTTAATACTTGTTCTTAAACAATTTTTTATTTTCAACTTTTTCTCACGCAAAAACACCGAGGATCTTCGAAAAGAATCAGGAAATGAATCGAAAATCAGACCGCCGGTGCAAGGACGACCCGGAAATGTGAAGCCACGTTGTTGGATCCTGGCGAAGTCATAAAAAATACATAGATGCGTCGAAGGTAAAGCGAATGATGGAAGAATGAGTGTTACATCTAAGTGAGGTTTAATCCTTCTACAATATTCATTAGACAAAAAGTGATTTTAATGGAAGTGTCGGTTGCTTCAATAATGACCAAATGAGTGATCTTGTTAGGAACTCGTGTGAATCTTTCACTCTTCTTGCAATAATGTTCCATCAACACATCATCATCTTTGTCATCTTCCATTAATGACATCATCATCACTTGATGTCCATTCATCATTTCTCCTCTACCACTACTAAAGTCGTTATAATCATAATAGTGATAATTTTGGTTGAAATCATGCCCAAACTCAACTGGACCCTCAAACCATTCAATTGTCGTCACAAATGGAAGTAAAGACCCCAAACTTTATGCCTCCTTGGCCTCCTTTCTCAATTCTTCTATCTCTTCCCATGGCATTACCTCATGTTTGAATCTAAAACCACATATCATGTTGCCACATACCAACACTTGCATTGTTACTTTGTCAAATGACAAATTGTGAAAATACAAATAACGCACCACGTCACTAACTCTTAACTTCTCCCTTTTATATTGCCCCCAAGCTTTATCTCGCATTGGCCCACATTGTAATATGGTTAACTTGACCTTTCTCCCAGAAAAGATGAAGAATGAATTTGAGCCAAATTCACACAACCATCAAGATCCAATCGGTAAATCTTAGGAGTCTCGAGAGAGATCTGCGGTGCGGTGAGATGTTTTGAATTCGATAAATCTATTTTCTCTAAATTTGGAAAATGCTGAAAAAGAAAGAGTTTAATACATTAGATAATGAGAAATAACAACAATTTAATCAATAATTTCTCTCACGCCAATTAAAAAAAGGTGAGCTTATTATGGAAATGAGTCAATGCATTTAAGAAATATCAAATTATGTATCTTCCAAAAACATTTGCATTGCACATTATTTGGTCAATGTTTCATATATATGAGATCTTTGAATCACTCCATTAAAAAAATTATGACATGAATTATGGCACGTGCACGATTTCCTTTCCAAAGTTGTCGGATATTACTATTACACATATTAAGTGTAATAAGATTTTCCGCACAAAATTGTAATGGCACATATAGTAGTGGACATTCTTCCCAAGCAAAAAACCTCAGTTCTTTTGAAAGATAATCCAAATCTCCATGAATATTCAATATCGAAGGCTTTCTCCGTTCGGACTTGTAAATTTTAAAAAAATATTAAATTATGTATCTTCCGAAAAATACTAGCCCTCAATGTCATATTTTTCATCATGCTCACGTCCACGACATGCATCGAATTGCCTATAAATAGCGAATCAAGGGAAAACAATTATCATTACCTAAAATATGACCAAAAATATAATATAGAACAATTAAATATATCTGCTATTACAAATATCCAATTAATAATGACATGGTGCATTTTATTAAAAAAATTCTACAATTCATGTTTCCCAAATAATAAATGAATTTCTAAAAACTCATCAACTTGCAGACACACTACTTCATATACCTCCATGCTATTGCATGTGCAGATAATGAAGCAGATATTCATTTAAAACACTTGGCATACATAATTTTCAATCCTTATTTAAAGAAACAAAAAATAATAACTAAAGACTAACGAAAAGGTAAATTATAAGATCACATCGAAAAATGAGTATCCCTACAAATCTCATGCACTCTATAAACGGAAGATAGTGCCTCCTTCCCTCTCCGTATATTTTATCTGTTTTTGACTTTCATATAATTTGTTCCTTTACTAACATTAAGTTCTTTACTATTATAAGAGCATGCTCATGAAAGCGTATGCATATACTTCTTTACACTACACCAATTAGTAAGAGAAAAATCAATCTTGTCAATCATTTTATTTATCACTTATTGAACAATAGTTGTAGACTAATTTTATCTTATAGAATAACACATCACAATAGTCCTCATCAATTTCTATTTAATGTTTAGGTGGATGAATAAATTACACCTCAATGCAATTTTAGTCATTTAAATCGAGAAAGGATCTCTTATGGGAATGTCTAATTAAACAAAATAAAACACAAACTTCAAGATAAATGTCGATACTTACCACCAAAGATTTTAATGAAAGAAAAAAATGAGTATCCCTACGAATCTCAAGCACTATATAAGGGGAAGCCAGTGACTCCTTTCCTTTCCATATATCTTATTTGTTTTCGACTTTCATATAATTTGTTCGTTTTATAACATCAAGTTCTTTACTATTATAAGAGCATGCTCATGCAAGCGTGTACATATACTCCTTTACACTACATCAATTAATAAGAGAAAGTTCAATCTAGTGAATCATTTTATTTATCACTTAATGAACAATAGTTGTAGACCAATTTTATCTTTTAGAATAACACATCACAATAGTCCTCATTAATTTATATTTAATGCTTACGTGGATCAATAAATTACACTTCAATACAATTTTAGTGATTTAAATCGAGAAAGGATCTCTTATGGGAATATCTAATTAAAGAAAATAAAACATATAAACTTCAAGATAAATGTTGACACTTACCATCAAAGATTTTAACGAATAAAAAACATGTAAACAAACAAACATCACAAGGAATCGACAATGAACATAATAATAATAATAATAATAATAATAATAACAATTACAATAATAATAAACAGAATAAATCATTACCTTGCCACGATTGAAAAAATCAGCAATGTCTTCGTGTCGCCATAGTCGTATAGGGGTTTTAGCATCAGAAATTAATTTGTTCCGAGCAATTTTAAAGCCCATTTTCTTCACAAGATCATACATCACAATAGAACAATGGTTATTAGATGAAATGAGGGATTTCTCTCTAAGAACAATTATCTCAATAAGCGCAGAAGAATCATATAGTTGTCTTATTAGGTTCAAAGAAATATCAACTCCTTCATTGATTAAGAATGCTAGGTCAAGGAACACATTCTGTTGATTCTCATCAAGTCCATCAAAACTCAACTTCAAAACATCAACAACGTCTTTAGGTGGATCTTTGTCTAGTTTTTCCAAAGCACTTTCCCACTCTTCTTTTCTCTACCATAGAAAAAGCAACCCAACACGCCCAAGGCTAATGGATTTCCTTCACAATATTTCACTATTGATGTAGATAAATCCATGTAACCTTCAGATGGATCATGTTGATTGAATGCCTTCAAACTAAAGAGACGAAAGGAGTTGTGGAAATCCAAATCTAGAACATGATATGTAGAAAAGGCATTAGCTTTCTTAAGCACTTGCATGTCTCTTGATGTGATAATAATTATACTTCCTTTCGTAGACCAATAAATCAATTTCGTCAGATCTTTAGCTATCCTTGCATCATCCACATCATCAAGTATAAGGAGAATTTTCTTACGTCCAAGTCTATTTTTCACAGATGCGGAGTTTATGTCATAGATGCTAATCTCCTTATCTTTTAATAATTCTTTGAGGCAATTTTGTTGTAACTTGTCTAAACCAATTTTTTTAGTTTCTCTTTGACATTTTCAATAAAGGAGAAAGCATCAAATTGAGCTCTCAACTCTTGAAATAGAGCTTTAGCAAGAGTGGTCTTACCAAAGACCACCCATACCCCATATTCCGACAATGCAAGCCTCACTCAAAAGGTTTTCAATATTCTTGATATGACGAGCAATGCCAATGAGTCCTTCAAGATGATATGATGAATTATAGTTCAGCTTGTTCAAAGCATCTTTGACAATCTCTTCAACAAGTTTGAATTCAGTCTATCACAAATGTCCAAAAAAAAAAAAAAATCATATTTAATAGGTAGAAAATAAATAAAATAAAATAAAAAACAGTTAGAATTCTTGAGGTTAATCAAACAAATCCTTGAAGGCAAAAACAAAGGGAACATTTTTGAAGCTACCTGATATTCTTGGAATCAAATCTAGAGAGATTTGCAGCTTTGCGTAAAGCATTTATCCACTTTTGTGATTTTTTTGGATTGTCTTCAAATCTTCGCTTCATTTTATCAAATCCATTTCCAAAACTCCCATTTTGATTGCGTATGTTTGAAGGATCTATATTATAGAAAATAGGTATCACGACCCTTCCAAATTTTTCCTTGCATTCCAATATGTGAACGAGTTCATCCAAACACCATGTTGAAGAAGCATAATTCTCGGAAAATAATCATAGATATTTCGGACTCCTCTATTGTCCTCAAAAGAACTCGTGAGATATGTTCTCCTTTGCCGAGTTAAGTAATCCATAAAAGTGTGAATGCCCACATTACAAAGTCCTTTGCAAAGATAACTTGCAAAAGTGTGGCGGGTGTCTTCCCCTCTAAAGCTAAGGAACACATCATACTTTGTAGCTGGAGGAGAATCAACAATGCGCGAAGATGGAGGAGAAGCTGTTTGAGTTAAAATCACATCTTCTTTAGTGCTACAAATACAAACAAATAGTCAACAAACTTTGGGTTATATATAGGAGCAAATCAAACAAGAAAATAAAGAGTAAGAGGTTATTTAGAAGGTAATTACCTATCATCAACACCAACAGGTTGGTTACCATTAAGCGAATGAGATATGAATCTAATAGCTTTGTAAATTGATAATCCCAATAGGAGCAATGAAGCTTCTCTAGCATCATTAAAGCAATGGTTGTGAAAGCAATTTCTAGCTTCAACCTTGAGAAACCTGAAAGTGAGGCCATAGAAAGTGCATGCAAAAGTTTATTAGATCTACACCAATGAGGTAGTTAGGAACAAGATTCAACACTAGAAGAAACAAGAAATTAACAAAACTTATCGCAGAATCTATTTGTAATGAATTTAATAAGAGAAAAAGGGAGTATCATCTCCCACTTCATCTATTCTTAAAATCAACTTAGAAAAGAAAGAAAAAGATAACCTATTTTTAATAATTATTTAATATTTAATATCTTCTTACATTGATAAACTAATTTGCAAAAAAAATTGGAATAGCATGACTAATAAACAACCTAAAATAATTCTCTACTAACAATAATAACAAGCCCAAAATACATTATCTTTGGTTTTTGCTTCTTCTCTTTTTTTTTTCCTTTTTTCTTTTTAAAAAAATTCCATTTTCACCAAACTCAAAATAACAAAGCAGTTAAAAGTTGTTTTTATTTTTTAGAACACATTGCTACTTTTTTCCCAAAACACTTACCTAAAAACTAATTATCAAACAAGTTTTTTATTTCTTATTTTAATAAACGAAAAATTGTTCTTAAATAAAGAATCAAACAATGCCATAGTTTTAACTTGGCGGATGTGGTGGGAAGCAAAAGAAGAAGCTCACAAGGTCTCAATATATTGTTGAAGAATAATTATTATATTTCTTATGAATATGATTTTTTTTTAAAAAAAATAGGGAGTAGCATTTCTCACACTTCATCTGTTTTTTCCCCTTGTCTTCGCTTTCATCTCACAACAAAATGTGAGCGATGAAACGATAATTGCATGTTCGATTCTTTATTTTTTGTAGCAAAATATTGTTGAAAGTTTGGCAAATAAGAAATCATACAAGATAACTCCCTTTCACTTGTTAAAATTTATTAAAAAATTTGAATAGCATGAATAATAATAAAAAAAAAAAAAAAATATCCCAATCAAAATTTAAACTAAATATATTTTATCTCACCGAAACAGTCTTTATGCATAACTAAGCACACCATCCACACACTTGTCAAAGTCACAGGTGCATTTAACAATATATTTGAAAAATTGTTGATTATCGATAAAAGCCACAAAGGATTTTGTTCGTCATAAGAACACAGATAGATCGGACTTGACCTAGGAACAATTCCTAGGGCCTACGTACCCTTGAGAGGGATCAAAGTCCACGTAGTTCGATATACATATAGGGGTGGGGTGTGTGCTCTCGTGTAGGCGGAATTGTAAAGAGTCAATTCGGAATGGAGAGAATGCACCGGAGAACATCTCATCTATATAGAGATCTTTTAGGGTTTCTCTCATTGATCGTGCGTGTCCTCTCTTGCCGAGAATATCCCATGATCTAATGTGTTTTCTCTCCCATTATCTCGCATGATCTCCGATAATGGGCATAATCATGGAAATACCTGGGTGGTTTACCCGGGCCTAAGAAGCCCAAGTGTCTTGCCTTTAATAAGCCCATTTTATTCCATAACAGTTGCCCCCAGCCCGTAGTTCGGTCTCGAGCCGGGATGCATTAATTGTTTGATTGTGAAACACAGATTTGGCCGAGACGTTTACAGCTTATTCGGGTTGCTTGAGACGAGATAAGGTCCTTGCTTGCTTTTGTAGCAATTTTTCTCGGTCTATATTCCTGCATTTAATATATGTAAGCAAATCACAATAAATGGAAAATACTTACTGTTTATGCAAATCGTTCAACTTGCTCATTTCGAATACTTGTTCGAGTTTGATTTCCGTTCTAGTTTCCATTAACCCCAACTATTGATAATTTGCATTTCCACTAACAACTCATTGCCCCCTCTATTGCCCCCTGTTCGGTAGTTCGAATCTCGGAGCTGCGGGATGCATTTATAGTTTAAACTAGATTCTCTCCACATGGATCCCGGATCTTAACTTTTTCGTTAACTCGGGTCCACCTTATTACGCGGATCCCGAACTTAACTAGATTTTGCCTATAGTCGGAATCCGCTTCAAAGAATGTTACACTAGATCCCAAAACCAAGCTTCTAACTAGATTCCGATTTAAACTGGATTCAAAAATGGGTCCGCCTTCATAACGCTACGTGGATCCCGAATGTTAACTAGATTCGCTTAACCGAGTCCGACTTCAAAAATGTTATGGATCCCGAACGTTAACCGATTCGGTTAATCGATTACAAACGTTAACTAGATTCAGTTAACGAGGATGCCTTGAAAAATTATTATGGATCCCGGACTACAACTAGATTCAGTTATCCGGTCCACCTTCAAAACTTAACACATGATGCCGGATTTAAACTAGATTCGGTTTACACGGATCCGCCTTCTATTTTTTTATTTCGCAAACATGTACTCGTAGCCGGATTTAAACCAAATTCGGTTTAAATTGGGTCCGGCTTTAAAACTATTACGGATCCGGATCTTAACTAGATTTAGTTAGCCGGATCCACTTTCAAGAATTTACATGGATCCCCGATTCCTTTTGCTCTTCTCTTTCCTTCTCAATGTCGAACCCGAGACCATGTGGTGAAAAATCAATGTTTTTTAACTCACCAATATGACCCTCACACATTGACAATGGGGTATTCATCCCTTCTCCGGATGCAATTGCTGCTTCAAACCCGGCCCCGAGGAGACTCGGATCTAGGCGGTGGAGACCAACACGCACAATTTTAATCATCCGGTTGCCGACTCCGCTTTATTAAATTTTTTTGGCGTAATTGTACATTTAATGTACCGAGTTGTAGTGCCCGTGTTGGGCTTTTGTTATGACACTTTTAATTTATAAAATCAAAAGTGTGCCGAGCTATGCTTGCTCCCTTTTGTCTTTGCCTTTCGAGAGAAGAGAATGTAAGAGCCAACTTGATCAAGATCGGCTAGTGCACATTTGAACGTTTTTTTTTTTTTTTTTTTTTTGTGGCAACAATGTTGCTATTTACATGATTTACAAAACATGCATTTGCAATATTTTTCGTACATGTTCTTTTTTGGCCATTATTGCGATACAGCAAACACGAATTGCTAACCCGAGTTTCCGTTCGCGCATTTTTGGCGGCTTTGCCACTATATGATCTATAGTGTGTTTTCACTATAGATTCATATTGGGCGGATTGTTCACGGGCGATTTTATCGCTACATGATTTATGAATTAATTCAAAATCCATACATGTTTCGTCGCACCTCATTATCTTTGCTACAATATGTTGAAATACGGGTTCTACGATCCCGCAGTCTTCATTAATCAAATGTTTTTCTTCAACATGATTTTCGGAAACGGGTTTGTGTACCTCGGATTCCTACATGTTTGGCCTTGGTGGCATTGTCGACGCACATGGAGCCCGAGTTCTAACTAGATTCAGTTTAATCGGGTTCCATTTTCGTTCCCTTTTGTAGAGACGGACTCCACACGGATCCCTTTCTTCGACATGATTTTCGGAAATGGGTTTATGTACCTCGGATTCCTACATGTTAAACTTGCACATGATTTTCAAAAACTGGTTTCTTGACCATGAATTCATACATGTTTATCTTCAACATGATTTTCGGAAACGGGTTTATTTACCTTGGATTCCTACATGTTTAATTTGAACATGATTTTCGGAAGGGGTTTATGTACCTCAGATTCCTACATGTTTCGCTTCAAAACTTTATACGGATCCCGGATTTAAACTAGATTTAGTTCAAACAGGGTCTCCGCCTTCATCCCTCTCGTAGGGACAGACTCCACATGGATCTCAGATTTAAACTAGATTCAGTCTTTACCTTCTCCGCCTTTGAAACTTTAGATAATTCCAATTAAGGAACTTTACATAGGCTCCTTAAATAGTCACCTTTAAATAATTCCAATTAAGGAACTTTACATAGGCTCTTTAAATAGTCGCCTTTAAATAATTCCAATTAGGGAACTTCACATAGGCTCTTTAAATAATTCCAATTAGGGAACTTCACATAGAATATGCAATGACAATTACATATAAAGAAAAAGATTTGAAAGAAAAATGAACCTGACCTCCCAAATGTTGCGAGAATGAAAGGTTTGCAGTTGCTTTGGATTGCTTTCATTCCTTGGACCAATCAAATTGTATGCCAAAGGTACTCCATCGCAGCAACTTTATTGATAACCTCAGGATTAGATTCGGATGAACTTATTCAAGGATTGTCTTCAACCAAGACTTTTCCATCTTTTGAATCACGGTCATTTGGGTCACCACATAGTACAAAGTGCCTATAATATAGTTCTCATTCCTTCTCGGTAATGGCAATGAAGCGTTTCACTGACTCAAGTGATTGCTCATACTTGGATTTTTCAAGCCCCTCAAATTCTTCTTTTGTAGATTTGGCAGCAAGAGGTTGATCCTCATTTGGCCCAAAGATAAAAAGTAAATAATCAAGAATAACACATCCCAGAATCAAGTTGGCATCAGTAATTGCACCAACAAACAAATGCAGAAACAGCAGCAGCAATCTTTCGTTGCTTTAACATACAGTTGTAATTTATCTTGTTGATAAATTCTAATGGTCAAAGTCTAGAGTCTAGACCACCTTATTTTTCAGAAACGCTTCTGATAAAAATAGTTTCAAGAAATCAACCTTTTGGCATTCTTCAAGACAGGCTTTGCAACCAATCATGGGCTTCAAGAAACTTTTTGACATAAAAGTTTTTCCAATTAATATTATCACAATGTGCTCATACAACAGTAAATATGCCATTAATAGGCACATGCGATGTGAAAACATGCATATAGTCATTTTCTAGGTAGCATGTATAAAAAATTAAGAAGATGAAGAAAACTTAACTCTGGGTTTTTGATTTGCGAATAGAATCTGTCAACGATTCTCCACACCCAGATATTCCTACATCTCCGTGAACTCTGAATTCATTGTCCCATAAAAGCTTTCGACCCAGCACTCAATGTTGCTTTAGGTATATTTTGTGCAGCAATTCCTCTTTCAAAGCTTTGAATAATAAAAGAGTCCTGCTCATTTCTTGCTTTTTGCACCAGCACAGACCAACTTTCTGCATCACCTGATTTTTTGCATCAGCATATACTAATTTTCTGCAGCTCTTGATTTTTTGCATCAGCCAAATTAATTTTCTACATCTCTTCTACCACATGCCAATTCTTTAAATGTATGTATCGTTATCTCTTCGTACAAGGGATTTTCTCACATGCGTGCACATGATTAAAAATAATTTCTGCACAATTTTGCTTCAAATGGCGTCTTCACAATTTAATTTCAATTTTTTCTCTTCCCTTTGGCGTCTTCACAACCGATTAGCTACTAATAACCCAAATGGGAAGCAAATATTTTATAATGACATAAAGAAAGTTAAAGAGGGGGATTGTTGCTTATCTTATGCAATGGTGGATAGTAATGTAGCCCATCAATGATGAAATTCCTCTTCCTCTCCCTCAGCTGTGAGTTCACCCCTCCTGCAGCATAATTTTGAAGCTTGACTAAATTCCTCAAGCTCAACATTTCTTTGACTAGCAATTGCTGCAGTAGTTTCGGACTCTTTATGGAGTTCTTTCAGAAACTTCAGCTTCTTAAATATAATTCTCCTCTGCGTCTTTGGCGATATACGAGCCCCATCCCCCAACAATTACCATCAAATAATTTTATTACTACAAAGACAGACAAGATGCAAGTAGATGGAGAAGCATCATCTGAGCCACAAGAGAAGCAGCAAAAGACTCATTCCTGTATGTTAGAATCCATTCACTTCTTATTGCACAGGCATCCCGACATTAGGTCCTGAAGCATCTCGGCTTTAGATCCCGATTTAATTTTCATCCCGGCATTATTCAAACCCGGATATTATTGTAGGTATCCCGGCCTTCCCCTTTAAACTCGGATGGAATTAATGATTACCAAGGTGCACAGTGAGACCAGCAAACATAAAGACAGCCATCTCGTATTTATTCAGAAAATGCCGAGGTGTGCATTACTCATAGCCACCTTAGGAAACTCTGATGGTTGCAACATAAGCCGGAGGTAATGCTAATCCCAGCAAAGAAACATAGGTCGAGGCATTACTCATCCCAGCCGAGGAACATAGGCCGAGGTTCTCCTGTGCACTAGCATGATCCAATCATTTGTCTTGAGGAAGCCCATCGCTGGTTGAATTTGTTTGACCTCCAATTGAGTCATATCCCAATCAATGACAAAAGGGAAGGATAATCCCTCCAGTACGATGCCATCGCAGAAGCCGCACAACGTTTCACCATTTAAAATGTAGGAATGGCTTATCCGAATCAGAGAAGTAAATCCATTCTGTGAACATCGGATGAAGCACTCGGTTGAGAAAACGAAATGATCTTGGCATATCAGGATAATAACGTCGGTATGCCGATCATATTATCTCGGACATGCACCAACACGGTCACCCCTCATCATCTAGACGTTTGTTCTGTCAGCATAATGAAGAGCTGGCGCTGTGTTTCAGATTTGTTGCAGACGTTGGTTGATTAATCTGTGACTTATGCTGCGATTGAACATTACTAAAAAATCCAGAACCAGTTCGTAGAGGTAGCTTTTTAAGAAAATCCGAGTTCGTAGCCGAGTCCGGATAAACAAAATCTCTGGGTTCATGCTGAGCTTGAACTTCCACTTGAGCAGTCCGTCCTACAACATAGGTTCTATTACCCCAGGAATTGCATTCAGTTTTCTCGCTCCATCACTATGTCACCATGCCGACGTCAACTATTTCCTTTCTCAGGATCCTCGCACTGTTGCCGAGTTTCTTCATCTATCTCAGCATCTCGCCGTGATGGTTTCAGTTATCTCCTTTCTCAGGATCTCGGCTGTGTTGCCGAGTGGACTTGGGCAGCCGTAATGCTACGTCAAACATGGGCACATTATATTGATTTAACAAAGGAAATAACTATGGATACCTCACTCCCCGTTATCTCGTCACCATGTACATCCCAGTCATGAATGACCAATGTTTATACTCGTGACGACCATCAGGGTTACCTCGGGTTGAACCAGGTTTTGGAAGAATCTCGGCATTGAACCCTTGCAACTCGGATGAAGACTTCATGTCTCCAAATAGCTTCGATCAGTTGGTCTTTGATCCTTCATGCCATACTTGCCTTTCTATTCCACAGCATATACACTTGAAGTTTTAGAACTTTGGCTGGGAGCAGCAGGAACTAGAGCATCATTTTCTAAGAATCCTCAAACCTCAGGCTTCGTGCAATAATTCAGGCTTATCAGAATCTTTATCTCGGTGCCAAATTCTGGTAAAAGAAATACTGGGAAACGAAAGGCCTAGACAGAGTTTCAAAAGTCGGAGCGTGAATAGCTTCAAAAGCTAAATGTCGCCACCAGCCAATAAATCCCAGCATAATCAATCTTGTTTCTCACTCAATCCCGGACCACTTGAACACTCGCTTGCCACCAGCCTCTTCGGCCGGAGATTAGCGCTTCTTCTGAAATTCTGCCTTCAAAAAGGATTCGATCCGAGCTGTATTCTCGTCCATATTTCCAGGAACAATGAATCTTCCATGCGAGGAATGGGCATCCCTTCTCTGAGATCTACATTCTCGGCACTTCATCATTCGATTGCTTCAACCGTAACGCCACGCCAGTTGGACCTTGAATCGACTACGGTTAAACTTCAAGTATACTCCAGATTAAAGGGAAAATCAAGAAACCAAGTATCGACGATAGAATGCTGCCTCCAACCCTAATTGAATCCCTTATTCCAAAAGGACTGCCAAAGACTTCATAGATGGTCAGAGCCATGCGAATCAAAAGGGATCTTTGTTTGCAAGAATTGCTCACAAGTGGTCTGTCTCGATTCCAAGAATTAGAGAAACAGGAGGTGGGTCTTCTTGAAGACGCCTCGCAGCCATAACGTCAGAGCCAACAAGCAAAAAACCAACCCAGAGGCTCAGCATCGTAGGATTTCCAGATCTCCATCTTGTGTTATTTCAGCCACCAGTAAGCTTCGTAGGTTACGTTGGCTTTTGAATATTCATGAATCTGAATCATTCACCATTTTTGGTCACGGGAATCAAAAATTTATCGGTTCCCCACAGACGGCGCCAATGTTCTGTCATAAGAACACAGATAGATCGGACTTGACCTAGGAACAATTCCTAGGGCCTACGTACCCTTGAGAGGGATCAAAGTCCACGTAGTTCGATATATATATAGGGGGGGGGGTGTGTGCTACGTGTGGGCGGGAATTGTAAAGAGTCAATTCGAATGAGAGAGTACACCTGGAGAACATCTCATCTATATAGAGATCTTTTAGGGTTTCTCTTGTTGGTCGTGCGTATCCTCTCTTGCCGTGAATGTCCCATGATTCAAGCCGCTTCGCTCCCATTATCTGCATTATCTCAGATCATGGGCATGATCATGGGGTGATTGGTGATTTACCTTAGGGTTAGGGTTTGACCGTTGGGCCTTATGTGCCTCCAAGCCCAAGTGTCTTGCCTTAATATCTGAGCCATACTTTTATTCCATAAAAGATTTAAAGGTTTATGAAGCTAATAAAAACTTGACAATGATTGATTTGAGACACACAAAAAGAAACGGTGAAGACGTAGAAAGTTAGCTACCTCGAGATAGTTGCAGATTTTTTTTCCTGCACAAGAACCCTAAAAACTCATATTAAAATCTCGCAAACCAGCAAATAGAAGGAACCACTTTCGGACACCATCTACCTATCTGATCTAGGTCATCCAGATCAGATCTGGACGGTACAAATTTAATTTTTTTAACTGTTTCTTTTTAAATAAAAAATCATTTTTTTGAAAAATGTTAGTTGAGAGATTATCTTTATTTTAGATTTTCTACCTATTAAAATAATTTTTTTTTTGAAAAAATATAAAGTAAAAAAATCGAGATCCGGACGGTCCGGAGAGAAGAGCTCTCCCCGCCTATTGGATAGGCGGGAAAGTGATGAAGCAAGTGGAATAAAAAAAGAGAAGAAAGTAATCGTATATGAACCTGGAAGTGAAGGGAAGATATTTCACTAAGACCGCAAAAATGTCGGCTTTGGGATCTGCAGAGACTTACTCCTCTTCCAAGAGACTTAGTCCTCTTCCAAACAGTTCTTAAAATAATGAAGATTTAAGTCAATAGATTGTAATACCCTAATTTTCATAATTCTTATAAACATTGTATTTTGAAAAATAATTACTAAAATACAAAGGTGGATATGTGTCTCAAAGGATTATAATCTATTGATTATATTCTTATCATTCGGAATTAATTAACCAATAGTTGATTAGTGAGATCACATATTAGGAGTTGTAAAATGTGACATAAAATCACATGAAATAATAACTATTTTATATGCTCATAAAACAAGAGAAGGGGATAGGGAAATACTTAGTTGTTATTTATTAACAATTATCCTTAGCAAAATAAATTTGCACTAATTGAGATTAGTTGCATAATTCTTCTAGATGATTAGAGACAAATTAAAAGAATCAAATGAGGGCTAATTATAGTTGAAAATAATTAAGCCAAAGAGAATGAAATAATATCTCGAATTAAGTCTAAATCTTCATGTAATTGAGTTAGCTAATGGCAAAATATAATTAAGGAGAATATAAATACTTGATTAACATGATAATTAAGAATTGCTAATTAGTGTTGAAAAGTCAACAATAACATCTAGCCGATGAGAAATCAAGAAAATAAGCTAAATCCTTAGGTAATTAATTGGACCAATGGGAAACTTGAGCTATGGATTAAGGGTGAAGATTTAACTTAAACTAACACAAATTAGATCCAATGGTTGAGGGGAAAGAAGAGGTGTTAGATTTGCACATGGGGGGGGGGGAAGAGAGAGAGAGAGATTATAATATAATATTTAAGAGCACATGTTAAATTAAAATAAATGGGCTTAATCATATGTAATTAAAACTAAACAATGAGAACCTTTGAGCCATAAATTGTGTCTTCATAAAAAACCAATTCATATGAACCATTGATGAAGAAAAATGATCCAAAGGTTGAGGCTCTTGGATTTTCCCTATAAATAGAGAGCTTTCTGTAATACCCAAGATTTCTTATTTGTCTTAAATACAATATTTTGATAAATAGATCCTATTTAAAATAGGTGAATATGTGGTCTCAAATTTTGAGATGTGTTTATTCTATTTTTCTAGGTAATTTTTCCTTAGGAATAGGATAACCAATGATTTAATTTATCTTGTTAGGCATCATAAAATACCATAAAATATAATAAATACCATATTAAGCTATGGTTCATGTAGGATTTAAAGGAGCAAGAAAGTGTTGTGAAAACACCTAAATAAATTTAGAGAAATCAATGGCAATTAAAGACCAACTAAATCTTCACTAAATTAAATAAATTGTGCAAGACTTCACAATTAATCAAAGGGGCTTAAACACCAATTTTTATAATTATCAAGAGATTAAATTTCTAATAATTAATACCAAGTTCATATTTAAGTCATAAGAGCCAAAAAGAATTATCAAAACACTTGGAACAATTAAGGGGCAATTACCAATAATTAATGAACAATTAAAATTACACTAATAGAGTATTTAGGTAATTCTTTACAACTAATGTTAAAAGTCACCAATTAAAGATGTATTAGGATAATTAAAAGCCAAGAACCAATAAGGGGTTAGGATTAGCATAGAATGGATTGCTAATGGTCATAAATTACCCTAAACACCAATAATGCAATAATCAAGAGGCAATTAAGCTTTTGATTAAGATGCTAATTAAATTCTAATCAAGCTTTGAAAAGTCAACAAATTGCATCTATGATCTAAAGGCCAAGATTTAACCTCATAAAGTTAATCTAAGGGCTTTAGAACCAATTTCATAAAGTGGAATCCATGTGAACCAAATATTAGCCAATGAGAGATTTTCTTCTAAATATCATGAGATAAATAAAAACACAAATTAAAAATAAAAGATGGGGGAGGGGGGACGAATTTTGGGGCTGAAAAAGGGGATAAAAAATTGTTTAAAAATTAACAAATCCCACATGCAATATGAGTCATGAGCCAACATTAATACAATGAAGACTTTGGAGGCTAATGGAAGAGGATAAGAGTCCTTTGTCATAAAGCCTCTTAAATATTGGAAGAGGATAATGAAAGAGAAAGATGAAGAGTTGTGCATGTGTGTCTGTGTAGTATGAAGAGAGAGAAATAAGTCAATTCATTAGCCAATGAGAAAATTAAGCATAAAGTAATTAGATTAATTCATGGAATTAATTCTAGACATAAACAAATGAAAACCTATACAAACTAAATTGTATCTTGAAATCCCTTAACCATAACTTAAATATAAGAAGAGATTATTGACAAGCATAATTCAAGCTTAAAATTGACTATAACCAAAGTCATCCTCAACTTTTGAGGATTGTGTCCAATTGAGAAAATGAGAGATTATGGTCTCTAATTAAAGCTAAAAATCTCAAGAGTTCAAAAGCAATGAGAGAATTTTAATAAGACTTGATCAAGATCCTCAAATGAATTTTGTCTAGTGAAAAACAAAGAAAATAGTTGGCTTGGGAAAAAAGCTAGAACACATGGGATATTTTGCAAAAAGTTTTTGGAAGAGGATATGGTACTTTAGGATAGAAAATGGAAGAGGATCAAGGAGAGAGGGGGGGTCAGATTTGAGGATTCTAAGGGCTAGGATTTGTGCTTTTAATTTACCTAGATCCAATGGCCATAATGCGGGATGAGGGGTTGTGAATAGTGCCATGGACTTTTACTATAAATAGGGGGTTGGGGTCTTCATAATTCCTCACCAATTCACAAAGCAACATCTGAAACATAGAGAGAAAGTGAGAGTGAGAGCCTTGAAGAAAGGAGGAGCAAAGTTCTTGGTAAGTTCTCTAGCTCTAGCTTTAAGTTCTTTGAGTTTTAGTTCTTAAATTCTTAGATAGAAGTAGCTTAGATCCTAAATATGCTAGGATAATTTTATTTACATGTTTTTATAGTCAAAATTGTATTTATTTTGAAAAATTGATAGAGAAGAAGTTATGGCAAAATTTCTCGAAGAAAATCATCAAAGTAACAAAGTTCGCGAAATTTCATCGGTTTTAATTTCTAGAGTCGATGATGAAAACGCGAGAATTTCATATTGAAACTATGTTCACAAAATTCTGAGAACATTCATGGTTAAAATAGACATATAGGGCTTTTCAAATATGTCAAGAATGATTTTTTTATAGGGAGTAAAAATCCTTAAAGTTAGGCTACGAATTTCTGGAAAAATTCTGGGCAGAGGCTCAAAAATTTAAACCTGGGAGTGATCCGTGTAATCTGGGAAAAATTTATTATTTTTACTTGAAAATAGACATCCTAAAGATTCCAAGGAATTTTACGGATCCTCGTTTCAATTTTTCTAGAATTAATTATGATTTTTCAAAGTTAGACGAAATCCCGCCCAAATTGGTACCAATGTTGTTCTACGAATTTTGAAGGACTAAAGTGAAAAATAAATGTACCAAGGGTCAAAAGGGTCATTAGTGACTAGGATATCTCCTAGAATATTATTTGTAAATTAATAAATACGATATTACCATTATAGGATAAGTGTGATCACGACCGACCAAATGAACGTACCAAAATCGTCAATGAAGGTACGGACGCGTCTTTGTAACACTAACTCGATGTTTACTATATACCTATATGTGATGGTTGTATTCACAGATTGAGAATCTGTTTTAAAAAGTTATTGAGTATACATATACAGCTGTACACGGGTTATGGTATTGATAACGCCGTTGAGTTTTCCTAGCGCTAAGGACACGATAGGCCATCGTGGCACTAGTGAATAGTGCAGACTGTAATAACGTTCATATGCACTAGCTGTGTTCTGTTATTATCTTGTATATGTCAATATTGCTGTGAAACCATGAGATAACTGTCATACATAATTGTACATGAACATGAGGTTAACCGTTACACCGAGGTTCAATGGGCATTGAACCTCGCTCTTACCATAGCTTCGGGACCCGGAGTAAACAAGATCGAAGACAAGGGTAAGCCGCATGTAGGAACCGACTGGGAGAAAGTCCTATTGACATGTACTTTACGATATCGACATTTGAAAAAATTGTAACGCTGTTAAAAGTACATACATGACAGTGGATATTTATCAGTTATGTTTCAATATTATTTACTTCCGATGCTCAACTCTGATCAAGATATCGTGAAAACGCTTTCAAAAACTGGGATGTTGACATTTCCTCTCTTCATTCTTTACCCCAAATCAAACTCTAAGAGTTAATTTCTAAAGCAGTGAGAGTGAGAGGCAAAGTTCTTGGAGCAAGGAGGAAGGAGTAAGTGCTTCAAGAGGTAAGTTCTTAAGCTCTAGCTTTTAGTTCTATAGTCTTTAGCTTTTTAATTCTTAGTAAATTGTAGTTTAGTCTAAGAAATTGTTAGAAATATTCCTTTTCATGTTTGGAAGTCTCCATTTCTTTTGGATTGGAAAACATGTCGGGAATAAGTTTTGAAATCAATGGATTAAGATTGTAGAATTTCCAGTTTTAAGCTTTTTACTGGCAGTGAATATTGTGTCAATTATTTTGTGTAGCAAATGGAGTCATTAAATCATACAATTTTACATGAATAAAATAGACATGCAGGGCTTTCTAAATATATAACATATGAAGCATTTTGAGTTCTACACAAGGAGATAAATTTTTTTGAAGTTAAGCCATTTTTCTGGGATTAAATTTGGGCAGCGTTGAGAAAATATTAAACTGGGAATAATTCTTGATGTTATAGCTCTGGGAATATTTTTCCTTGAAAATAGACATATCAAGGGTCATGAGGAATTTTTACGGAACCTCATTCCGATTTGTTTGGAATTATCTATGATTTTCCAAAGTTGCTGCAAAATCTGCCCAGAAAATCCAGTATTTCGTTTTAAGGAAATGTGAGGGCAAAATTGTAATAACAAGTCCACCAAGGGTAGAAATGTCAAAATAGGTGAAAATATCCTTTTTGATATTATTCTAGGAAATATGATATTAATTATAATATCATCAAAAAGGAAATAATCCGACGATAATATATAGGATATCCGGGAAGTCCGGAGTCGGATTCAAAAGGTCGGGCGTTTGGAAATTACAAGGTGAAAGGTACGTTCGCGTACTAGTAAATTTAACTCTGATGTGTCTTGTATGCCCATATGTGATAGGATGATTCATAGGGTCATGGACAGGACTATGTCTTGGGCCATGTACAGTGGCTAAGACTCTGTCTTAGGTCACTGTTTATACATTCAGTTACATGCAGGTTATAGTCTTGATAACGCCGTGAGATTGCTTTCCTAGCACTGAGGACACAACGAGCTATCGTGGCACTAGTTAGTGCAAACGTGGATAACTTTACATGTCTTTGTGTGCTATGTACTTTGTTGTTTTGTTAACATTACAACTGTTGTGTGTTTATGTATTGTTGTAACCTTACATGTGTTGTGTGCTATGTATGGTTGATGCTTGATATGTAATGAATACCGTCATATATACTTTTGTTCATACTTTTCATATGAGATTAACTATTACCCGAGGTCCGATGGGTATTGGACCTCGATTTGTCTAAGGTTCGGAAAGGAACCAGAGCGGATAGAGGCACCGATGGATAAAACCGTGAAGACGCACCGGTCGAGACGAAAGTCGGTAGAAGTTCAACGAGACTAGTTCGCACAAATCCGATAAAGTTATTTCAAACCAATTGGTGTTTAAACTAAGAAAGGGTCGGGTCTATGTGGTTCGGTCATAAGTCGTCGTGAAAGACGGGAGACTTCCACTAGACTTTACCCTAGCTTGGCTAATGGCTTTGATTAACCGAGTTGGGTTCATTGCTACAAGTCTAGTTATGGCTTGGTTTAAGGATGTATAGTTACTATTCAAAAGCTATAATTATAAACAAGTTCTGAAATTGTATCACATGAATATTCTTTCGGAAAATATTTAATATATCGCTTTATGCCTGGTATTTTATATCGCTTACTCATTGTCCAAATGTAAGCGCATGCTCTGTTTCCGCATGGATCTGAGTCGTAGCACCTCAAACTCACAATTTTCTTAAAACTAAGTGTCAACCAACACACTTTGAAGTATGAAATTTAGGGTGTTACATAGATCAAGTCCAGCTATATTTTTAAAGGTTATGGAACTTCGTTTTTTACGGTAAAAGTATAAAAAATTTCAAATGATTAGAAGAAAACATAAAAAATATTTTGCAAAAATTTTCTCGTGGAAAACAAAGGCAAAACGAAGAAGCATAATGGATCAATGGGATAAATCAAGCATAACGTACGAATTGTTTCCTTGAACAAACACTCGAAAACTCGGATAAAAAATGCTCTCAAAAACAAGAAATTGATGGGATGTAGCAAGTGGATGAATTAGAAAACGAAGAAAGTAACTGTATATGAACCTGGATGTGCAAGGAAGATAGTTCACGATATCGCAAAAATGTCGACTTTAGGATCTCCTTACAAAGCTTCCCTCTCTTCAAACGAAGACTTGAGTCAATAGATTAAGTCCAAAGTAAGCACGAAGGTCTCAAAAATGAAAAATGGAAGATTTAGAATTTGCAGAGACTTGCTTTCTCTTCAAACATGCTCTTCGATTCAAAGATAAACAAAATTGCTCCAAAAAAAACTTCCGGGTACTCAGTGCTTGTCAGCCAAAACTTTTAGACAAAAATGATACTTATCCCTTCTCTACACAACATCTGTGATATCTAATTAACCATGCTTGAATTTCTGAATCTATATCATATTTATAAAATCATGATATAATATTTTATAATGTAGCCACGCAATTTTTAAAAATTTGTTACGTGCGATGGATATTCACGCTAATTATAAACCAACAAACCGAAAGCGTTAATATTTTAGTCTATTTTTGCTAACACCAACCAACTTTAAATTTTTATTTTTGATCGAAAAGAAATAGAAAAATTTGAACGAATCAGTGTTTATATTCTAGTCTACTATCGCTAACACCAAACAACTTTAAATATTTATTTTTGGTTGAAAAGAAATAACGACCGTGTTTGAATGTGATCTTTTTTAACATGGCACATAAGATGATTGTACACAAGATGTGTGTGTAATTTATAAACAGCTATTCAAATCAAATTAGGGAAAAGTGAAAATTAATACACAAACATTGAATAAAGTTGGAATTTACATATATATAAATATAAGATTGACAATATTTAATTTATAGAAATCAATGTCCACGCTAACTGTTCTATCTATTCCCCTTCCTTTTAATCCTTGCTCTTAAATCATTTTTTACTTTATACTTGTTTCCACACGAAAACACAAAGGAGCTTTCAATAGAATTAGGAAGCGAATAGAAAAATAGAGCGCCGTGGCGACCGGAAATGTGAAGCCACGTTGTTGGATCCCGTCCAAGGTATAACAAATAGCTAGATGCTTCCGAGGTAAAGCGGATGATGGAATAATGAATGTTACATCTAAGTGAGGTTTAATCCTTCTACAATATTCATTAGAGAGTGAAAGTGATTTTAATGGAAGTGTCGTTCCTTCAATAATGACCAAAGTGATGCTTTGTTAGGAACTCTTGTGAATCTTTCACTCTCACCACAATAATTTTCCATCAACACATCATCATCTTTGTCATCTTCCATTAATGACATTATCACCACCTGATGTCCATTCATCATTTCTCTTCTATCACCCCCTCTTCATCATCACTACTCTCCTCCTTCTCAACAATACTATCCTCCTCTTCATCACTACTCTCCTCCTCATCATCACTACTAAAGTCATTATAATCAGAATAGTGATAATTTTGGTTGAGATCATGCCCAAACTCAATTAGACCCTCAAACCATTCAATTGTCCTCACAAATGGAAGTAAAGACTCCAAACTTTCTGCCTCCTTTCTCAATTCTTCTATCTCTTCCAATGGCATTACCTCATGTTTGAATCTAATACCACATATAATGTTGCCACATACCAACACCTTCATTGTCACTTTCTCAAATGACAAATTGTGAGAATACAAATAACTGAACACAACCACTAACCTTGAACTTCTCCCTTTTATATTGCCCCCAAGCTTTATCTCGCATCACCCACATCCAAATATGAGTAACTGGACATTCTTTCCCAAAAAGTTGAAGAATGAATTTGAGTCAAATTCACACAATCAATAAGATTTAAGTGGTGAATCTTAGGGGTCTGAGAGAGATCCGGCAATGCAGTGAGATGTTTTGAACGCGATAAATCAATTTTCTTCAAATTTGGAAAATGCTGAAAAAAGAAATAGAGTTTAATACATTAGATAATGACACATAACTACAATTTAATCAATAATTTCTCCCATGCCAATTAACAAAATGTGAGTTTATTATGGAAATAAGTCAATGCATTTAAGACATATTAAATTACATATCTTCCAAGAACATTTGCATTGTGCATTATTTGGTTAATGATTACTATGAGATCTTTGAATCACACCATTAAATAATTATGACATGAATTATGGTACATACCTGATTTCCTTTTCAAAGTTGTCGGATATTACTATTACACATATTAAGTGTAATAAGATTTTCTGCACAAAATTGTAATGGCACATATCGTAGTGGACATTCTTCCCAAGTCAAAAACCTCAGTTCTTTTGAAAGATAATCCAAATGTCCACGAATATTCAATATCGAAGGCTTTCTCCGATCAGACTTGTAAATTTTTAAAAATATTGAATTACGTATCTTCCGAAAAATACTAGCCCTCAATGTCATACTTTTCATCATGCTCATGTCCACAGATATGCATCGAATTGCCTCAATTTCCTATTAATAGTGAATCAAGGGAAACAATTATCATTACCTAAAAAATGACCAAAAATATAATAAAGAACAATTAAATATATCTGCTATTAGAAATATCCAATTAATAATGACATTGTGCAATTTATAAATTAAAAAAATTCTACAATTCATATTTCCCTAATAATAAATTAATTTTTAAAAACTCATCAACTTACAGACACACTCTTACGTATACCTATATGCTATTGCATGTGCAAATATTGAAGCGAAATACATTTAAAACACTTGGCATACATAATTTTCAATCTCCATTTAAAGAAAAAGGCATAACTAATGACTAACAACAAGGAAAATTATAATAATACAGCAAAAAACGAGTATCCCTACGAATCTCATGCACTACATAAACAGAAGACAGTGCCTCCTTCTCTCTCCATATATTTTATTTGTTTTCGACTTTCATATAATTTGTTCCTCAAATAACATTAAGTTCTTTACTATTATAAGAGCATGCTCATGCGAGCATATGCATATACTCCTTTACACTATACCAATTAGTAAGAGAAAAATCAATCTTGTCAATCATTTTATTTATCATTTAATTAACAATAGTTGTAGACAAATTTTATCTTTTACAACACAAATCACAATAGTCCTCATTAATTTATATTTACTGTTTAGGTGGATGAATAAATTACACCTCAATGCAATTTTAGTAATTTAAATCGAGAAAGGATCTCTTATAGGAATATCTAATTAAAGAACATAAAACAGAGAAACTTCAAGATAAATGTTGACACTTACCACCAAAGATTTTTATGAACAAAAAACATGTAGACAAACAAAATATCTCAAGGACTCTGACAATGAAGATAATAATAATAATAACAACAACAATTACAAAATAATAAACAGAATAGATCATTACCTTGCCACGATTGAAAAAATCAGCAATGTCTTCACGTCGCCATAGTCGAATAGGGGTTTTAGCATTAGAGATTAACTGGTTCCGGCAATGTTAAGGCCCATTTTCTTCACAAGATCATGCATCACAACACAACCATGATCATCAAATGAAATGAGGGATTTTTCTCTAAGAACACTTATCTCAATAGGTGCGAAAGAGTCATATAATTGTCTTAGGTTCAAAGAAACATCAATTCTTTCATTGATTAAGAATACTAGGTCAAGAAACATATTCTGTTGTTTCTCATCAAGTCCATCAAAACTATACTTCAAAACATCAACAACCTCCTTGGGTGGATCTTTGTCTAGTTTTTCCAAAGCACTTTCCCACTCTTCTTTTTCTCTACCACAGAGAAAGCAACCCAACACTACCAAGGCTAATGGATTTCCTTGACAATATTTCACAAATGATTTTGATAACTCCATGTAACCTTCGACGGTTCATGTTGCTTGAAAGCTTTCAAACTAAAGAGATGAATGGCATTGTGGAAATCCAAATCCGGAACATCATATGTTGCTTGGGTGGATCTTGGTTCAGTTTTTTCATATGCATTTTGAAGCACTCGCTTGTCTCTTGATGTGATAATAATTCTGCTTCCTTCCCCACACCAATAAAGCACTTTGGTTAAATCTTCACCTACTTTTGCATTGTCCACATCATCAAGTATGATAAGAATTTTTTTGTGTCCAAGCCTCTTTTTCACATAAGTAGATTTGATGTCATAGATGCTAATGTCCTTATCATTTAATACTTCTTTGAGGAAATTTTGTTGTAGCTCATCCAAACCAATTCTTTTTAATTGCTCCTTTAAATTTTCAATAATGGAGAAAGCATCAAATTGATCTCTCAACACTTGAAAGATAGCTTTAGCAAGTGTGGTCTTACAGCGACCACCCATACCATATATTCCCACAATGCGAGCCTCGCTTAGAAGGTTTTTAATATTTCTAATATGATGAGAAATACCAATGAGTCCTTCAAGATGATATGATGACTTATAGTTCAACTTTCTCAAAATGTCTTTGACAATCTCTTGAATAAGTTTGAATTCAGGTCTTGCACACTGTTAATCAAAAGAAAAGGCATATTTAGGTAGAAAACACTATTACAAAAAGTGAATACTACTACACTAAAAGACGTCTTTTTTTAAAATAAGGAAGTAAAAAGTGAAGGCAAAGTTTGTTATTGTAATTATATACTTGAGTTTGAGACTTTAGAAGTCCTAAATATTAATTTAGGACGCCTAATAATTTTTTTGACATCCTAAATATATTTTAGAACGCCTAAAATCAGCATTTTTGGCCCAATTTGAGATATTTGGGAAGTTTTTTGAAATTTTTTTGGCGTCTGAAATGGATTCGGACACTAAAAATCAGTATTTTTAGCGCAATTTAGAATATTGGGAAATTTTTTGGTGCCGAAATTGTTTTGGCATCTCAAATAAGATTTTTGAAACTACACGGTATCTTGTTGGAATCCCATCCAATAGACTTGTAGATTGGATTAAAGCATCACTCCACTTTTGTAGTTTTTTTGGGTTTTCCTTAAATCTTTGCTTCAATACATCAAATCCTTTTCCAAAACTCCCATTTTGTTTGCGTATGTTTGAAGGATCCACATTATAAAAAATAGGTATCACATCCCTTCCAAATTTTTTCTTGCATTCCAATATGTGAACAAGTTCATCCATACACCATGTAGAAGAAGCATAATTCTCAGAGAAAATAATCACTGATATTTCTGATTCCTCTATTTTTCTCAAAAGAACTTCTGAGATTTGCTCTCCTTTGATGAGTTCATGATCCATAAAAGTGTGAATGCCTGCATCATGAAGTCCTTTGTAAAGATGACTTGCAAAATTGTAGCGAGTGTCTTCTCCTCTAAAGCTAAGGAACACATCATACTTGGTTGTAGGAGGAGAAGCTATTTGAGTTAAAATCACATCATCTTGAGAACTACAAATAGAATAGAAACAAACCGTCAACAAAAGTTGGGTTATATATAGGAGCAAATCAAACAAGAAAATAAAGAGTAAGAGGTTATTTAGAAGAAGGTAATTACCTATCATCAATAGAAACATGTTGGTTACCATTAAGCGAATGAGATATGAATCTGATAGCTTTGTAAATTGATAATCCCAATAGGAGCAATGAAGCTTCTCTGCACATCATTGAAGCAATGGTTTTGATAGCAATTTCTAGCTTCAACCTTCAACAACCTGAAACTAAGGCCATAGAAAGTGCAAGCAAAAGCTTATTAGCTCTATGCCAGTAAGGTAGCCAGGGACAAGATTCAACAGTAGAAGAAACAAGAAAGTAACAAAACTTTTTGCAGAATATATTTGTAATGAATTTATCAAGAAAAGGAAGTATCATCGTCTCCCACTTCATCTATTCTTAAAATCAACTTTGAAAACAAAGAAAGAAAAAGATAACCTATTTTTTTTTTTATAATTATTTAATATCTTATTATATTGATAAACTAATTTACTAAAAAAAATTGGAATAGCATGACTAATAAATAACAAAAAAATAATTCTCTACTAACAATAATAACAAACTCAAAATACATCATCTTTGCTTTTTGCTTCTTCTTGTTTTTTTTTTTTAAGAAAAAAATTATTTCCACCAAACTCAAAATAATAAAGCAGTCAAAAGTTGTTTTTATTTTTTTAGAAGACATTGCTACTTTTTCCCCAAAACACTTACCTAAAAACTAATTTTAAAAAAAAAAATTATTTTTTATTTTAACAACACACACACATTACCACTTACTAGATTGTTATCTGAATATGACATGCAATAATTTTTGAAGTAGATGAACCAAACCAACCGCGCGAAAGATGAAAAAGAACATTGAATTATAGGAGCTTAAAACTACAGAAAAGGATGTCAAACCCCTCAAATTAAATATAAGCATTGTTCAATTCTGTTTTAATTTTTTATGTCTTAGAGTAGTTTTCTGAAGTTATTTTTTAAAATAAATTTTGTTAGGGAAAAAAATGTCCATAATTGATTATTCTAAGAAATCATATTTTAGAACAAAGCAAGTATAAAATCTTATAAGAAACAATTGTTCTTAAAAACAACTTAATAAACAAAGAAGGAAAAGGATTGTATGACTAAATAATTTTTTATAGTATATTGATAAACGAATTTAATAAAAAATTTGAATAGCATGAATAATAAATAACCAAAAAATTCTACTAAAAAGATAACCTAGTTAAAATTTAAACTAAATAGACTTTATCTCACCAAAAGAGTATTTATGCATCACTAAACACAGAATCCACACAAAATAATAAAATGGATTCAACTTGTCAAAGTGACGCATTTAACAATATATTTGAAAAATTGTTGATTATTGGTAAAAGTCACAAAGGATTTAAAGGGTTATGAAGCTAATAAAACCTTGACAATGATTGATTTGAGACAAAGAAAAAAGAAGTGAAAACAGAGAAAGTTAGCATAGTTGAAGAATTTTTTTTTCTACATACAAACCCCAAGAACTCGGATAAAAATCTCGCAAAACAGTAAATAGAAGGGATGAGGCAAGTGGAATAAAAAGAGAGAAGAAAGTAAGCATGAACCTGGATATGTGAAGGGAAGATAGTTCACAAAGATAGCAAAAATGTCAGGTTTGGGATCTGCAGAGACTTCCTCCTCTTCCAAAAAGTTCTTAAAATAAATGAAGATTTGAGTCAATAGATCAAGTCCAGCCATAATGTGTGAAGGTTATGGGATTTTGTATTTCAGAAGTAAAAGTATAAAAAAAAAAAATTCAAATGATTAGAAGAAAACATAAAAAACTTTTGCAGAATTTTTCTGTGAAAAATGAAGGCAAAACAGAGGAAGGATGATGGATCCATGGGATGAAGCAGCAGAGAAGAAATAACCTGGATCGCTGAGAGTGGAAGAAAAAAGAAATAGGTTTCACAGGCAAGAAAAATGAAGGCGAAATAAAGGAGGATGATGGATCCATAGGATAAAGCAAGTAAAAGAGAAGAAATAACCTGCATCCATGTGGAGGGAAGCCACCGAAACAAATAGCTCTCACAAGCAGAGGTCTGAAAAATGGCAGCTTCAGTATTTGCAGAGACTTGCGTTCTCTCCAGATTCAGAGATAAAAACAAGTGAAGTCAAGTCGTCCCGCGTTTGTGGCTTTGGTGGATTGCCGTGTTGCTGACTTCCTATCAATGGGTCCTGGAAATTGTCAAAAAAATATCTCAAATCAATTTGGTGTAAGGCCCCCAGCACAAAAAAAAAAAAAAAAATCAATTTGGTGTGAAGCAAGCAATGTCACCGTAGAGGACCCAAATCGAAGTAATTTTGACCTAATCGTTATTCAGGTTAACTTTAATCGTTTGTTGACCAAATATGTTTAGTTAATAGTCTATATAACATCCACGTTATATTTGTTTTGGATATAAATGTAAAATTCTTGGAAAATTTTCACTCAAGAGCTATGTTATTCAAAGTTTCCAAATTATAACAATTTCACATGGACCGTTATCTAAGTTATCTATGAGGGTAAATTAAGAAAAAGATTGATCAATATAAAAATTATGTCTTATATTTAGGACCAATATCAATTCTACAAATATATCGTATATTAGAGACAAAAAGAAATCCCACTTAAACTCAAGGAGAGACTACAAGCTTGCACAAGAAGTTGGGATACTAATAAAAATACATATATTTAATGCAAGGAGATGATATATATATATATATATATATATACATAATCATATAAAAACACTTGGAGTTAAAAAAAAAAAACTTTGGAATTGTGCATATTAGTTTGAATTTAGCATTCGTTGGAAAGAAGAGTTCAGCAACCTCCTTGACCGTTGCATGGATACAGAAATTCCCCGAGACCCAAAGATTTTGGATTCTAGCAATGAAAACCAAAAACTATTTCACCCATTACATGCAAAATATTGCAATGCAGGAATTTTCCATGGTATTTTCAATCAACTTTTTCCCAGAAATTATAATGAGATATCAAGCAAGAGACTTAGGAAATGCCATCCCAAATATAGCTTTTTGACGTTGAAATGTGTTTAGGGGTGATTTTGGCTTTTTAAAAATGTCTGAGATAGCCCCCCTTTCTAGTTGGGCTTTTATAAAAAAAGTTGGTTGAGTCATAAGCTAAAATTTCCTGCTTTTGACTTTTCTACCATTGAGAGAGAAAAGTAACTTATAAAGAAAAATATTGGGTCCCACTTTTTTTAATTGAAATGCTATTAAGGTCCTAATTATAAATCCTTATAGATGAAATTTTTTGTCCTAAATATAAATTAACTTAAAATTTAATGATCATACAATACTTTGTTTTAGGTCTATGAGAAATTTATTTGGTGAGAATTACTTAATATTTTTTATATAAAAATCATGACAATATCTAATTTTGGTCATTTTCACGAATTAAATTTTCAATGGACTTTTCTCCAATTTTCCAAAAAAATTTAAGTAGTTTGATACTATAAATGTTTTCCAAATAATACATTACCTATTTTTATTTTTATAAAATTCATGTCTTTTTTTTTTCAGTCTTTTACCTTTAAACTTGCTTTTCCATTAATCATCCAAACAAGTTTATGTATTTTTCATAATATGTATGTATGTATGTAGGTATGTATGTATGTATGTATGATTTCAAAGGACTTTTTGTAATTTTTTTTGTTCCTTGGAACCTACGTGTAATTTTCCTATTTTGGTTTAGTTCGTATGTCATGTGAAGGAAATCTCACTTCATAAATAGTAGCTAGGCAACACTTGCACTCAGACTTGGATGATAATGAAATGGGTTTTGATATGGTTTAGCTACGCTCTATCCCCTCGTTTTCTATCTCTTCTCCCTTTCTTCCTATCCCCCTCAAGTACTTGACATTCCTCCTCCTTCAGGTCTTATCCTCCTCTTCATATCTCAGCTTAATCTCCTTCCTACATTCTGTCTATCCTCTCCCCCATAATCACTGTTCTGTTTCCCCCTTTTTCTTTCCGTGTTTCTATCTTTCTCTCCCATATCACTCTGTTCACATCTGTGCAAGTGTGTGTAAGAGGGTATTGCATCACATCTTCATTGACAAAACAATGCAAATCAGAATCCGAAGTTATCCACAAAAGATCAAATTAAACAAACTAATGTTTAGATTTTTTTTAAAAAAGGAGGAACTATGCCAGGTTTTAGATAGAAAAAACTTAGTTTTAGAAAAAAAAATCGACAGAGTTTGAGGTGCTACCACTCAGAGTAATGCGGAAACGGAGAGCATGCACTAATATTTGGACAACGAGTAACTGATATAAAATGCCTAGACATATGCTGATGTCCCGACATAAGCCGATATATTAAAAATTTCCCGAAGGAATATTCGTGTGATACAAAAATACGAGCTTGTATAATTACAATTCTTCCATGGTAACTATACAACCTTAAACCAAGCCTTAGGTAGACTTGGGGCAATAAACCTAACTCAGATCAATCAAAAAATTTGGCCGGCCCCGGTGTCTAGTAGAAGTCTCCTCGAATTCACGGCGACTCACCGACCGAACCACATGACGAACCCTTTCTAGACACCAAATGGTTTGAAGTAACCTTATTAGATTCATGCCAGAAGGTAGGCTCTGTTAAACTTCTTCCGGCATTTGCTTTGACTGGTGCCTCTTCACGACTCCGTCCATTAGTGCCTCTTCACGGCTCTATCTACCAGTGCCTTCTCTGTTCCAGGTTCCTTTCCTGAACTTTAGTCAAATCTGAGATCCAATACCCATCGGACCTCAGGTAACAGTTAACCTCATATGAAAAGTATAACAGTATATGTATGACAGATGTTTATGATATTACAGCATTAATCAACACGTACATAAGCACACAGCAGATGTAAGATTAATATATTAACAGTACATATCACATGTAAAGTTATCTATACAATTCACATGTATAGTCGTCTGCACCTCACCGTGCCACGATGGCCTATCGTGTCCTCGGTAGAGGAAAACTCAATGGCATTATCAAGACTATAACCCGTTTAAAGCTGAATGTATATAAACAGGTGATCTAAGCCCCATAAACTTAGTCACAGTGCATGACCCAAGACCTAGTCTTGTCTATCACTTCATGAATCATTTCATCACATACATGCATACAAGACACATCAGAGTTAAAGTTACTAGTACGCGAACGTACCTTAGTCCGTGTGGCTGGTACGTCTATCGGCTCGGTATGTTCCCGGATTTTCTCGGATATCCTATCACAATATTTCCGCATTATTCTCTTACAAATAATATCCTAAGAGATATTTTAGTCATTACTGACCTTTTTACCCTGGGTGGTTTTGTTATTACAATTATATCTTCTTTATTTCACAAAAACGCCACTTTCAGCATTTCGGGCAGAATTTCCGCTAACTTTGAAAATTCATAATTAATTCTACAAAACTTGAATCGAGGATCCGTAAAATTCCACGGAAACCTTAGCATATCTATTTTTGAGAAAAACTAATGGTGTTCTCTGGAAACATGGAAATCATTCCCAGTTTAATGATCTTCGACCTCTGCCCAGAATTTTTCCAGAAAATGTAGTCCTTATTTCCAGAATTTTTATCTCTTTGTACAAAACTCAAAATGACACATATTATGCATATTTGGAAAGGTATGGATGTATAATTTACTCATGAATTATTTCAGAAATTTTGAATATAATTTTGCACATAAAATAATACCCTCTATCTAACTGACTCCAATAACCCAACAATTCCCTATCTTACTCTGTCTTGTTACATTAATCCCTAAAGTATTTTCCCAACATGTTTTTACCTCGTCAGGCATCTTTCAATGCAATGAGGCCTAAAAACAATCATGGGAATTTATTCTACCAATTTCTAGATCAAACTAACATTTTACTAAAATCTAAAGGCTAAAGCTAAAGAACTAGGAAACTTACACAACAAGAAAACTTGCATTTAGAGGAGGTTATATGAGCATTTAGAGGCGGTTCAAACCGCCTCTATTTTCCTAGGCAGGCGGTTGGAAAACCGTCGAAGTTACCACCGTCGAGAGCCAAACTGAGGCGGTTTAAATGAGCCGCTGGAGGAACCGCCTCTGAATGTCATATAGAGGCGGTTCCCGTAACCGCCTCTGAATGATATTTTGAGGCGGTTGTTTTAACCGCCTCTGAATGTGATATAGAGGCGGTTAAAGGGAACCGCCTCGAATGATATTTTGAGGCGGGTGTATCAACCGCCTCGAATGAGGTTTTGAGGCGGTTTTGAATCAACCGCCTCTGAATGAGATATAGAGGCGGTTTTGTATCAATCGCCTCTGAATGATATTTTGAGGCGGTTTTGTATCAACCGCCTCTGAATGCAATATAGAGGCGGTTATTGTGCCCACCTCAAAATATCATTCCGAGGCTGTTCTTTATGTGCCTCAACATGTCATTCTGAGGCGGTTGTGCATGGGGTTAAAGATCTTGAAAAGGGATATATAAACAAATTTCGGAATGTCATTCTTAGATGGTTTGCGAGATGATTATTTAACAGCCAATATATATAAAAATAATTTTTTTTTTACTTTTTTATATTTTTTTTAATTTTAATAACGAAAGGTAGTTAATAGGTATTTTTTACAGTTTTAATTTAATAATTTTTTTAATAATGAAATAATAACTTGTTGCATTTGATGTATCAAGAAAAAAAAAATTTATTGCATTTCAAAGATACATATCCATACAATGTTAAAAACCCTTAATTAAAAGCATAAGATATATAAATTCACCACAAGATTAAAGTGTATTTTTGCATACATTATCCAAAATCATAGAACAAAATATGTTTAACAACCATAAACAAAGTCTCAACTCGCTAAACATTGGATAATAGCAACAATACTATCCAAAATCAATATCTAAATAAAATATTTAAGGTTGTGGTTGTGGTGATGGAGGTGGAATATGAGGTGATGAATCCGGTCTGTCACAATGCGGGTCATGACTAGCATGAGAAGCTCTTTTGAGCCCTGGAGACCCCAAATTTGCATCCTGATACATTGAAACAAAATTGAAAACAAACATCAAATGCTACAATGTCTTGTTCAGCCATTTTTTCATTGCATCATGGCATCAACATGACTATCAATTTACCATATATCAAGCATAGTTCAAAGAAAGCATCTAGCATTTAGCAAACAAAATTTGAGCGGAGTTGAACTCTTTAAAACTTGATTTTTAATGATGTGACCAAGTGCAAATTTTTAAAACAAAACAAATTTGCAATCAATCACAATATGCAAACAGGGTACTTAACTTTCTAGCTTTCTCTGAAATAGAAACATACAAATACAGACCTGGAGATTTGGAGAACCCTATATGATTATATTTTTATAGCCTTTGTATATTTTTGTTCAACGAAATAAAAGATTTGGAGGACCCTATATGATTATATTGTTATAGTAACCACAAGCCAAGATTAAACCCAAGCTCACCACCATCATCTAGTAGTGTGAATAACAAACTAAGGCCGATGCAAGCTATCATTAAGAATTTACAATTTTCTTTTATATGAAAGATTTGCAATATGTCATTTCTTTTAATGAAAAATGAAAGATATCATTAAGATCTAAATATCAAGTACAAAGAAAATTGTAACAAAACTCTTTCATTGATCACGGCCTTCTAAATGCAATATGTCATTTAAACAAATTTACATACCACCAAATTATGATGTGAGCAAACAAATTATTTCTAATTGCCCTAAGTCATAAACCCCAAAACCTTAGAACTAGGTGCCACCAGGCCTTATCACAATTGACATTCATTAGGGGGACCGGGAATTTTTCTCTAGAAAAAATTCTACATAATTTTGAAAGAATGGAGAGGGAATCCATGTAAATCTACTCCAACAAAATAAAGGCTGCACCAAAAAAAAAAAAAAAAAGTAAAAAAAGTACTTATCTACATAAAAACATTGATGGTACTTTCATTAGTAATGACCAAGGAAGAAAATTCTAAAAAACATTTCAAGCTAGAGATTAAATCAAGATAAACCTATGAAGGCCGACGTTGAGTTTTGAAAGAGTCCAAAATGCAATATCTTTATTCATTCACTAATGAGAATTATATACAAACAAACTCAACACTACTAAACAAAGAACAATCTGACAACAAAACAAGTAACCTAGATAACTCCTACTATTTCGGGATTACAATCGATTTAAATTCAAGAGGATAAAATCTAACTTAATCCCTAAAATCTCTAACAACTTAAATTCATATAAGCACCTAATCAGCTAACTAATTAGATTTAATTAAATTTGATTTCCAACAGACTTTGCATACAAGCTCCAGGAATTCTAAGTCAATAATTATAAAAATACAACCAACCAAGAAACAATAATTTCAATGTCTAAATAAAATATCACATCAACAAGATCGAATTTCTTACATATACACAAGGCTATTCATAAATATACCATCTTGTCTAATTTACTTTCAATCCAAAATAGAGGTGTTCATGCATTTATACAACCAAGGCTGAACCGTAACAGATAAAGAAATCGCTGGACACTACTTTATCATCAATAGAAGCGATCACCACTCCAAAGTAATCATATGAAATAAAGATATATGCAAATAATCCATAATGCAGAAAAATTAAATGATGTCCAACATAGCCAACAAAGATTGAACCTACGATTTAATTCCAAAGTATATATTTAATTATGACACAAGATTTACCTCATTGAAGGGAAAATGAGAAGGTTGTTGAGCACCAATATGTTGCAAAATAGTAGCCATTTGTGCTTTCAAGGCCTCAAGTTCTCCCATTTTCCCTTTTAAGGTGTCAAGTTCTTCTTTGAGGGAATCATACTCTGCTTGAGAAGGACCAAGACTAGAAGATGATGCAGAACAGCTATAGCGCTTACGCATTTGAGATGGAACCACCCCAAACCCCATTCCTCTAACGCGTCCGTGGTGCTCTTTCCCAAAGACTTGTTCATAGGCCTCTTCTTCAAGACGTTTCCTCCATCTCGGCTAGTAATTGGTCCTACAATACAACATCAAACATGTAATAAAATAGCATGTACAGCTTCCTCATTCTCAATGAAAATACATACATTCTTTTCTCTAGCTTCCTCACAGACAAAACTGCCATCCTTTTTTTTTTTGTGCGAAATGGCGTACATCTCCCCCTACTAAATTTGCGTTGATATTTTTGTTCCTAAAGCAATCTCAGTATACAAAAGGTTACTTAAATTCACAAAAGATCAAAGATAGATAAAAAAAAGAATATAATTGATGTACATACCAGGTCATATTTTAAACATGCAATGCTTTTGGATCCAAGGGTATGCATAATTGTTTGTTTTGCTCTATTTCTGGTATTTATCTCACTATATTTCTACATTGTCCAGCAAAAAATACTTCAAATTAAGTTAAGTAAACCAAATTAAACAAATATATGCAAGCGCTTATGTCATTACCTTAGCTTTCTTGCTTAACTTATATGCCAAAAAGTCAGCCCATTGTTCTCGAGTCATACCTTCAGGATAGTTTTCAAGGTTTTGCTCATAACTTGCATTTTTATCATAATAATAATTGCACAACCTCCACCTATTATCCTTCCATTTTTTTCCCATATTTGCCAAACAATATTCATATTGTTCATCAGTATGGAGACAAATTTTTTTTTCTGCAATAGGGAAAATATAAAAATCAATTCACAAGCATTTAAGCTTAGTAAATGAAATTGAAAGAGCATTTATACCTAATGGTCATCTCCCAAGCATTATCCTTATACGAGCGAGGTACCTTAGGCCACCTATCATAACATATTGGGAATACATTAGTATTACATGCAAGATGTCCTAAAAAGCCATGCAAGAGTGAACCGCCGTCACCAACAGGCTGATTCTCTTGACTCCATGGCACCACTACTTGCTTGTGAGTCTCTAGTACCAAAACATCCCTAATGCGCAATCTTTCCTCAGCAATCCTTCCTTGATCATCTATAACATATAATATTCATGTGATTTTTGTTAGTGGAGCAATAATACATGACATAGGCATACATAAATTTTTTTTACTAATGTAACATAGGTTTTAAATGGTATACCTTTAACATCAACCACCCAATATTTGTTGTACACCCTCTTGGGTTTGTAGGGATGCGGTCTTTCATTTTGTTGTTGGGATTGATTAGAAACTTGATCTTCTTGGCCTTCCATTTCGGTGGCATTGTGATTCCACCCTTTGAATATCATTTTCTAGGTTCTCACTTTGGGTTGTACATTTTGTGTTTGGAGGGTAGGTGTTGCATAGCTTGTTGAAGCTTTTCTTGCGGGAATCTCCTTGTACGCCCCATTCCACCTAATCCATTTGTCCAAAATATAACATGGCAACATATATTTAAGTATTTACAAAATCATACAATTCCAATATATATTGGAAAAAGATTATAGTATATGAGCATTAAGAAATTGAATTGTAAATATTAAGTCTTCAACAACAATTACATACAAGCAAAACACATGATAATTGAACCCCATGTAAGTATACATAACCTAAGCCTTAAACAAAAAATTATATGTCTAAATCTTCATCCTCATTGTGATTAGCTATCAAATTTGGAATGTCATCATCTATGGCAGGTCTTGATAATTGTAGAGCTACTGTGTCATCAACTAAAATGTGGTCCAAGTTTTGTGATGGAAATAGGTCAGTGGTTGTCATGATATCTTCGCCCATATTATATAAGTCTCGAGGCTTTACATGGACGGGTATGCTCCAACCCTTTTCTTTCTCGTCATCAACATAAAAAACCATTTGACCTTCGTAAGCTTTAATGTATGGCTCATCATCCTCTTTTTCACCAAGTATGTATCGGTTTTGAAAAGTTAATTTTGGTAAAACCCAATTTATCCTTCTTATGCCCTCTATAAGTGGTAGTATCGGCCATTAACATTTAAACAAAGGCACGGTGAACAAGCCATTGTAGTTAATCTCAATAATGTCAACCAATTTTCCATAGTAAGGAACTCCTCCACATATCATTTGGCCATCTCTACTACTTGAATAACTTCTTGTGTCAAATGTTCCAAAGACCCCATTATTTTGTGTTTTCGGGTTGTTGTCTCGATCCAATGTTCAAATTTGAAGCCGTTCACATTATATGCACCGAACCTTCTTGCTTCATAAATAGGACCTTTAACAAGGGAAAACATAATATTTTTGTCTGATTCTCTAACATTCTCAATATCTAAAGGAATCTACAACACAAAAGAAATAATGTTAGCACCATGCATTTTAACTCAAAAAGGAAAAATAATCTTGATCCTCGTTGTGCAATAAAATACCCACACGCTTAGAGAACCAATCAACGAACTCCCTATGAACCCGTTTATCTATCTCAGCTTGACTCTGAGTAGTCCTTCTTAGTTTCCTCTTTACATCTCTTCGAAACTCCCTAAATAAATTATTAAAATTAGAACATGAGTAATAATAACTTGCCTAAAAAAATATTCAGGTTTACTTACTGGATGTAGCATTCAACTAGTGGACAATTCGTCAGCACATGTCTATGAGCCTGTAACCTCTCCATTGATGTAAGATTGAAATATGATGATGCACCGATTGGCTTTCCCACCCGAGGAAACAATTCATCCACCCGTGATTTGGCTTGTGCATCATTAGGTACATCATCGAGCTGCCCAGATCGATTCCATCGAGTCTCAATATCATCTATGTACCTTGAACAAAATATTAGAATTTCTTGCATTATGTAACCTTGTGCTATAGACCCTTCTGGTCGAGCTCTATTACGTACATATGATTTCAATTGCCCCAAGTATCTCTCAATAGGATACATCCATCGATAGTGCACGGGACCTCCAAGCTTAGCTTCTTCAACAAGATGGATGATCAAATGAACCATGACCGTGAAGAACGACGGAGGAAATAACATTTCCATGTGGCATAGCAAGAGCACAACTCCACGTTGTAGTATATCCAAATTTGCAACATTCAACACATTATCGCACAATTGTTTGAAGAATGAACACAACTCAATTAAAATGCTTGAAACATTATCGCATTGCTACTCGTAGCCAATGGTAGTAATTGCTCAATCAATATATGACAATCATGACTTTTCAACATTCCATTCAACCGCGTAGAATCAACATCAATGCACCTAGAAATATTGCTTGCATAACCATCCGGTACTCTAATATTCCTCAATGTTGTCGAAACATCTTCTTGCCTTTATTAGTCATTGTATAGATTGCTAAAGGATATTTTCCATTCTCATCGGCCAAAGGTCATGCTTACAACCCATTCTTTTAAGATCTTTTCGAGCATTCATATGATCTTTTGACTTAGAGGCATCATTAAGTAATGTGAAAATTATATTATCGCACACATTTTTCTCAATATACATCAAGTCAAGATTGTGACGCAATAAATTATGCCTCCAATATGGAAGTTCAAAAAATATGCTCTTCTTTTTCCATTGTTGGGTGTTGCCATCTGCATCACGATCACTAGCACGTCCTCTTTTTTCTTCTTCCACTAACTTTGGGTGTTCGACCAATTTAACATTAATATTTTTAACTTGTTCAAGTATTTCACAACCAGACAACAACCTTGGAGGATTACGTAGATCTTGCTGCCCATTAAACTCAACCTTGTTCAATCTAAATCTATGTCTTTGGTCAAGAAAGCGTCGATGACCCATAAAACACCATTTTTTACTATGATAAAGATGACAAGGTTCAAAATCAAAGTTGCATGAAGGGCAAGCTAAGCCTGTATGTGTTCCACCCATAGATTTCCCAAGCCAGGAAAATCACTAATCGTCCACATCAATGCTTTTGCATGTAACTTGAACATCTCTCGTGCAAAAGCATCATAAGTATCTACACCATCTTGCCATAATTCTTTCAACTCTTTGATCAAAGGTCGTAAAAACACATCAATGTCATTACCTGGCATTCTTTTACCAGGTATGATGGTTGAAATGATAAAAGACGTCGACTTCATGCACAACCATGGAGGGGTGTTGTACGGAATTAGAATGATTGGCCAAATACTGTAACTAGCACTCGTATTACCAAAAGGATTAAAACCATCGATTGCGAAACCGAAGTCGTACATTTCGTGGGTCTCGAAGCAAATGATGTGTGCAGCTCATCAAACTTCTTCCATGCTTGAGAGTATCTAGGATGTCTCATCAAGCCATCATTTTTATCATGCATAGCATGCCATCTCATATCTTCAGCAGTCTTTGTTGATAAAAATAGTCTTTGCAAGCATGGTTTAAGGGGAAAGTATCGAACAACTTTTGCAGCCACATTACGCTTCTTTCTTCCTTGTTGAGAAGATGTATGATCACCTTCTTTAACAAGTGGCTTCCATCTAGATACATTACAAACCTTGCAACTTTGTCATTTTCATCTTCCACTCCCCAATACAACATACAATTATTTGGACAAGCATGTATCTTCCGGTAGTCCAATCCTAACTTGGTAATGGTCTTCTTTGCCTAATAGAATGAAGATGGAATCTTTGCATGTTCAAACGCATCGCACAATAGCTCTAATATCATATTCATGGACTTGTCACCATCCCACATAAGCACTTAATATGATACAACTTCACAATAAACGAAAGCTTTGAATATTTTTGACACCCTCCATACAATGGTTATTCCCCATCTTTTACTAATTCATAAAATTCTTTATCTGCATTAACTTCTTCATTTGCAAAACAATTTGTTCCCTCATCTTGGGCAATGTTTTCCTTTGACTGAAATTGTGCTTCATTGTCACATTGCCTATTTATGCCAAATGCATCATTGATCATGTTGAACATTGGATCTACATCAACATTGTGGTCTCGTACACCATGTGACATGAATCCACCACAACATTACTACTTGACCCAAACTTTGACTCTCCATGATAGAACCAAAATGTGTATCCTTCGGGAATTTCTTGCACAATAAATGATTATACACTATTTCTTTTGACAGCCACTTTATAAAACCACAAGGTGAGCAAGGGCATAGTATTTTGCTTTCAATTGAACTATGTTGAAAAGCAAACTCAATGAATCTCCTAACTCCTTCATCATACTCAATTGAATTTCGCGGTTTTATAATCCAAGACTTGTCCATTCACTCGAAAATAGATGAAGCATTCTTGTCAAACTCTTTTTTGACAAAAATGTGCCAATATTTTATTGTCCAAGTTATCAACATAGGACAATAATACAATATTATGAATGTAAGATATTTACACTGCTACCACTATTTATAAACCGTTAGGATTCTATGTTAGGGTTAGGGGGAAAGAGAATGTAGTTCCCATTTTTATCTTAATATGTATTAGTTTGTTTATGCAAGTTAGCTTTTAAAGATAATAAGATGTAGAATGACCACTATTTCATCAAACAAGAAAGTGAAAAACCAAAACATTAATATGGAGAACTAACAACATCCACATATCCAAAATCAAGAATTGCATGCTGATACTTTTTTCGTTTTCATCCTCACTGATTTTAGCATGAATCAAGAATTGCTACCTTTTCTAAAATTGTTTGCCTCAATCATTCACCTTATTAGAAAACAGAAGATTAATTAGCGTTGAATCATCAAATTATAGAATTTTTATTTATTTTAAATGTCAAAGCAGGCTAAAAGTTTACAAAGATATCAAAGTACCAAGTTATCTACTAAGTTTATTAAGATATCATTGTCAACCATAGGTTATTATCCAATCACTATAAAATAAATAGAAAGGGGTGGAGGGAATTTTCCTTAACAAAATACAACAGTTTAAAAGGCAAACCTCAATTCCAAGAAGTTCAAATAGCCTTGGCACAAGCGGCTTCAAACTGTATTAAGGTAACTATGATAACAATTTATAGGCTAAATCCACTTAAGTCAATCTCTTGTTTTAAGAGCGAGAATGTATTGATTATAAAAGGCTAATCAACATCAAGCACCTTGACATATGTATTGATTATAAGCCCATTTTAAGAAATCGTTTGATAATTCAAGAGAAACCATCGGGAAGGATTCCAAAGCATCCGAGTCAACAACCTATATCCCTATTTAACTAAACAAACAGAGTTTAATCTAATGTGGTTCAAAGCATTTGATCGGATTATTAGATTTACAACATAGAAATCAGTCCAAATAATATCCAAGTATTACAGACGAAGTTCAACTAATACGATCAACACATGAAATAGATACACAAGTTCAAGTTTTTGGGGTTCTGGCTAGGGTATTACCTGATGCTTGGTAAGCCTTTTGCAAATAGCCCTGGTCTTCTTTTGGCGTAGATCAAGTGGCAAAATAGAATGAGCAAAGTGGGTATTTATTTGTAATTGAACAGTTTAGCATCTAATAGATATATCCAAAATAAGAATTAGAGCAAATATCAGGAGCAGGTTTCAAATTCAAATATCGAACCTGATAGAGCAAATACAAATGCTGAAGTACCTTTATGTTAAGTGTGAAGTACTCTCATCCTTCATACATGTAAGTTTAATTTATAACAATTTTTCTAATTATTTTATTTAAACATGGAAGGAAAGAACTAACCTTATCAACTGGAGAGAAACTCGTTCACTTGGGCAGCACTTTGATAGTAAAAAAAAAAAAATGGAGCAGAAAACAAAGCTAAAGTCATGGAGAATTGATAAAAGATATAACGTAAACAAAAGATCCATTCAAGTGTAATACCCGATAATTATCTATCTCGGAATACTATATTTTAGCAAATAATACCTATTTGGAAATAGGTGAATATGTGGTTTTAAAACCTTGTAGGATACTTATTCTATTGTCTACAGAAATTTCTAATGAAATTAGAGGGATTAAAGTGTCAAAATCCCTAAATGCAATTATGGGACATGAAATGCCTTGAAAATATTATGATAAATCCCAAGAGGCAATAAAATATTTATTGAAAATTAGAAAGTATGTTGTCTCTAATTTTAGGAATTTTTGGGATTATTTCCCTTGAAAAATAATGAGGCAAAATTAAATATAATTTTGGGGAGCATAAGTTGCCCCATGATTTTTAATATGATATGTGGGACATAAAATACCAATGTCAATGAAATAGTTGTGAGAAAATGATTAATCCTAATTAAGAAAATTATCAACAATTAGAAAGTGATTAGTTAAGTAATTAATGGCTAATAAAGGACTAAGATTAGCATATAAGTAGTTTCTAATGATCATAATTAATCTTAGTACTAATCATATTTTAACAATTACACTTAACTACTTTATTAGGGATGCTAATTAAGATTAGATATGGAAGGCTAAGATTAAATTTAATAAAGCCAAATCCAAAAGCCTTAATTAAGCCTCATAAAGCCAAATCCTTGTGAAATTGAATTGGCCAATGATAAATGAAGAAAATATTCTTAATCCTCATGAAATTAATTGGACCAATAAGAGATTAACACAAATTAAAGGGTTGGATTAAATCTAGTAAAGTTAAATCCTAAGGCTTTAATTTAATTTCATAAAGTGGAATCCTTGTGAAAATTTATCAACCAATGAGAGGCTTTAAGAGGTAATGGTAAAACACAAATAGAAACACATTTGAAAAGTCAAGAGAGGGGGATATACACGGTTCAAAGCTTTGCTCCTTGGAGAAGAAATCAATTGTTAATATTAATCAAAACTCACATGTTAAAGTAAGCACATGCAAGCATTTAATTAGGGGACAAATTGGAAGAGTGATAAATGGGATCACATGGCTTCATTAAAGGTAATTAGAAGAGGATAATGAGAGAGATAGATTATAGGCTTAATTTGATAAAGTTTGAAATCCTAGAGTAAATTGGATAATGGTTTGAAATCCAAGAAAATCTCGATGTACACAAGTAAAAACTCAAAACAACAAATAAAGTGAGAATTTATACAAATCTAAATAGTTGTGAAGAAGTAGGAACCTTGGAGAAAATATAAGAACTTATCTTGAACCCACATAATTTAACCTCGAAAGTAAGCCTAATAAAGACTATTTTTGCAAACGTTGAAGAATAAGCTTAGCACAACCAGGGAAATCTAATTATACCATAAATCTTGATGTTCAACTGCTAATCAAGATACATACATAGAATTTAAAAGTGTTGGTGATTGATCAAGCAACCAAAAATAGATTTCATTAAAGTAAACTAAAGCTTCTAGAGTAACTAAATCAATTTGCATCTAGTTACAAAAGGACATTTAGGAGCTAACTAGAATCGCTAATGAGTCATCCCCAAAGTCTTCATGAAGCAAAACTTAGAGGTTAAGTTTTCTAAACTTATTGGTTAAGTTAGGGTTTTCTAATCACATGAAGGGATGGGATCAACTCTTGTAAAGTAAATTGCATCCAATGGCTAGGGTGAGAGATGGGCAAATTAAATTCCAATTGTGTCCTAGATCTTCACCTATAAATAGGAGGCTTGGGTTCACTTCATTCTTCACACCAAAATCAACCAAATAGGTGAGTTTTAGAGAAGCAAGAGTAGAGAGAAAGAGAGTGGGGAGCATGAAGGAGGAGGAAGATCTTCAAGGGTAAGCTTCCTTGTTTTTGAGTTCTAGTTTTAAATTTATAATTAGTTTATGTTTGATCTTTAAATCTTCCAAGTAGTTTTGATTTCATGTTTTTATGGTTAAATATGTCTTAATTTCGAAAATATGATAGAGAATATGATAGATCAAAATTCTTGGAAGTTGAAGATCAAAGTAGAGAAATTCTGGCAAAATTTTCGGTGGAAATTCTGGGCAAACAGTGATAGAAATGCTAATATTTTATGTTGAAAATGAAGCCCATAAATCACGAAACTTTCCAGAAATAAATTAGATATGTAGGGCTTTCCAAATATGTATAATATGTACCGTTTTGATTCCTGTACAAAGAAATACAATCAGTTGAAGTTAGGCTATTTTTCTGGACGAAATTCTGGGCAACGTTGTGAAAGATGAAAACTGGGAATTTTTCATAAATTCTGGGTATATAAAAGTATTTTTTCTTGAAAATAGACATCTTAAGGATTCCGGGAATTTTACGGATCCTCATTTCGATTTTTCTAGAATTAATTATGATTTTCCAAAGTTGATACAAAATCTTCCCAGAAAATTCAGTATTGCGTTTTTAAATAAATGTAAGGGCAAAATTGTAAATAACAAATCCACCAAGGGTAGAGTGGTAAATAGAGGTGAAAATATCCCTTAGGATATTATTCTAAGTACTATGGTGATATGTTAGGATATCCGGGAAGTCCGGGGTCAGATCAAAGAGTCGGACATATTGCTAACTACACGTGAAAGGTACGTTCGCGTACTGTAACACTAACTCTGATGCTTATTGTATGCTTATATGTGATAGACTAATTCATAAAGACATGGATGGGACTCTGTCTCGGGTCATGCACCGTGGCTAAGTTATGGGGCTTAGTTCACATGTTTATACATTCAGCTATACACGGGTTATGGTTTTGATAATGCCGTTGAGTTTTCCTAGCGCTGAGGACACGGATGTACACCGTGGCACTGGTGAATAGTGCAGACTATAATAACATTCATATGCAGTGGCTGTGTTCTGTTATTATCTTTTATATGTGATAATTGTTGTAATGTCATGAATATCTATCATACATAACTGTTACATAAGCATGAGGTTAACTGTTACCTGAGGTTCAATGGGCATTGAACCTCAGCTCTTAACATAGCGTCAGGGTCAAGAGGACTGAGGATCGAGGAGAAAGGCAAGCGGCACGCATAGGGACTCAGCTGAAGACTCTCTTCTTTTATTTACCTTTGAAAACACTCGGTACAGTACCGCATTCATGTCCGAATCACGGACTTACGGCATTTTGAATATAAATATCGGTTACTCAATCGCTCCGATGCTCTACTCGATGAAAAAAATATACTACTTTTGAAAATGGGATGTTACATTCGGAGGGATGAATTCATAAGAACAAGCAATGATGACATTACAATCGCATAAAACTCCTTTCTCTTTGCATGACCAAAGAAAAATGTATTTATGTAAACAAAATATCGCTTCTTCATTGATATTACGCTCTAAACAATATTATTCATGCCTCGGAGGTACAAAACTGAAATTTTTGATAGTAAAGCCACATTTAATCTAGAACTAAACAGAAACTAAATCAACTAAGATCGGTGGAATCCAAAAGCAGATATGGAGAATGAAAAGCAAAAAAATTAAAAAAGCATAAATGTTCGTGTTAACTTGGCCGTGCTTACATATTTATCAAGATGGTTAAACTGAGTGCTAAGAAATTCAATATTTCTCAAATAATATATTAAGTTAGAGAGTAAAATAAATATACCCTGTCAAGAAAGCTTATCCTAATTAACTCGTGAGTAATTAAATTAGCATACTTTAAGTGATTTTGCATTGCAAGAGACAAATACAAGAAACATAATGCACTTTGATTCACTTTAAATTAATATACTTTAAGTAATTAAATTAGTCCACTATTCAAGGTGCGAGAGGAATAAAAAAATTGTAGGAGACAGGTTGAGAGATGGTGGGGCCGAAAATGCACTTTGATTCACACACACAATTATTTATACGAGTTACGGATACGCCCGACGGGACATATAAGTGTAGTGGGGCCGAGAGTGGGATGTGAAGGAGAATCTCACAATCAATTTCTATATATACAGCCTACGGGCTTTCCCATAATGTATGTTCAATACAGTGAGAGGGAGAGTGAGAAGTGGTCAGAGGGAGAGGGAGAGGGAGAGGAACGTACAGACAAGAACATACAGATATAGTGAGAGGAAGCAAGATTCAAGAAAAAATAGGCATCGAGATGGCATTTGAAATTTAGCAAGATTCAAGACTCAATACTTACAAAAGGTAGACGTCGACGGTGAGAGGGAGAGGGAGAGGGAGAGGAAGACGTGGCGGACTGGCGGCGATAGAGGTTTCGCGCGGCGACTGCATGTTAGCGTGCGACGGTGCTCAGGCCGGTGTGTTAGGGTTTGAGTTTGGGGGTTAAAAGACAAAAACTCGCTTCTAAGCACTCTGCGCTGCGATTGGAATTTGGAGTCGGATCTCGGTTCCTAGGGCTGGGAAGGAGTAGGCTGGTGAGGGGGAAACAAAAACAAAAACAAAAACAAAAACAAAATAAAATAAAGGGTAAAAAAGTTCATTTATATTAAAAATTTATTGACAGATTTACAAGTTACAAATAAAAAATAACAGTATAATATCAATTTTGAAAGATAATATGCTACAATTTTTATAAATTTCCTAAAAGTATGCATAGGTGGTTCCCTAAAAATATTTTCGAGAAAAATGCGTTTAAAGTTTCCGGATCAGAATTTTATATGGAAAATTCAAAATTTAAATTCAAAAGATAAAAAATAAAGAGAAAAAAAAATAAAATAAAAACAATGATGATATAATAAAGAGATTAATTCATAAAACTTAATGTGTCATATGTTCACGGAAAAATAAATTATAGGAAAAAATTTATTGACAGATTTACAAGTTACAAATAAAAAAATAACAAGTATAATATCAATTTTGAAAGATAATATGCTACAATTTTTATAAATTTCCTAAAAGTATGCATAGGTGGTTCAAAATAATTGGGCTATAACAATTATCAATTTCCTAATAATAACTCTCTCATCAAAGGAACTAAAATTATGATTTAATAACACAAAATAATTGGGCTATAACAATTATCAATTATTTAAATTTGAAAAGAGAAAAACATGGTAAAAATATGAAATGGATATATAATTACAATTTAAACATGAATATTAAATATTAAAAAATAAAAATTATCCAAGACCGTTGCCAGGACCGCCTAAATACACATTGGAGGTGGTTTATGAAAACGCCTCAAAAACCGCCGCTATATTATTAAGTTGGAGGCGGATAAATCGCTCTAATCTATGTTAATATTTGAGGTGGTTTATTAAACTGCCTCACCAACCGCCTTTATATTATTAATTTGGAGGCGGATTAACAAAACCGCCTCTAATTTATGATAATATTGCGGCGGTTAGTATTTCCGCCGTTCGAACCGCCTTTAAATATATTTTAGAGGTGGTGTACTTAAAACCGCCTCCAATAGTCGGTCGGTATTTACCCTTTTTCTTGTAGTGTTACCCTTGAAGAACCTTGCTCCTTCCTTCTAGCTCCAAGAGAACTCTCACTCTCACTCTCTTAATCAAAGGATCAGAGGTGTTTGTGGTGGTGGTGTGAAGAAATGTGAAGGAGGAGGGTCTCTATTTATAGAGAAAAATCAAGGACCCGATTGGCAATTAAATGTGACCATATTTCCCCTTAACCCCTGGATTTAAAAAACTTTATGAAACAAAATCTCACCCATTCAAATGCTTACCGACATGCCTCTTCAATTAGCCATTAGTGTATTGCTTTTTCATTAAAAATATACTTATTATTCCATAGGTTTCATTGGTTAGCCTAAACTTTTGACTTTTCAACCTAAACTTATTATATGAAGAATCATTTCTCCCCTTTTTTTTTCATGGCTAGTCGACATACACATCTTTTTGGCCATTTGAATTGTTTTTTTCTTTAATTAAATACTTAATTGATTTAATCATCTAATTCAAACAAAGGCATGTGCAGCCACTTTCTTTGACTTTTGGGGCATATTACTTAACCTTTAATTAGCATTGAGACCAAGCATTTATATTTCCCTTAATTACAATTTCAATTGTAGGATTGGTTTATTAGTTAAATCATGGTCATTAGTGTTTTAATAAGAAAGCTTTTAATCCTTCATCTTTGGCCCTTAATTTCTTATTTAAATCAGCCCTTCTTTGATGCTTTCTAATTGATTCTAATTAATTTGAAGAATTAAGCTAATCATCTTAATTAGTGCAAGTTTAATTACCCATTAGCTTTTGCTAATTTCCTTTAATTTATTTAAGTATTTTCATAACATTATCTTGCCCTTTTCTATTATTTAAGAACCCTAGTTAAATATGATAATTATTTTGTTTTTTATGATCCTTAAATGTGGTCTTAAACTAAATCATTGGTTTATTTTAATTCCAAGGAAAAATTGTCTAAAATCTAATTAATAATCTACCAAAATTTAGAGACAACATATTCTCCTTTATTTACTATGTATTATTTTTTCAAAATTAGTACTTATGAGTTATGATAAATAAGAATTTTATGGTATTATAGTTTCTATCTTTCTCTCCCATATCACTCTGTTCACATCTCGTGCAAGTGTGTGTAAGAGGGTATTGCATCACATCTTCATTGACAAAACAATGCAAATCAAATCAGAAGTTATCCACAAAAGATCAAATTAAACAAACTAATGTTTAGATTTAAAAAAAAAAAAAAAGGTACTATGCCAAGTTTTAGATAGAGTTACGCATTTAAGCAACCTTAGTCCAATAAGTGTTCCTTAAAACTCTAGAAAATAGAAACTTAACTAGAGTGAGCCAATTTGAACCTAGCCTAATTGAACAAAATAATCTTTGACTCGTAGGTTATATTTTCATTACATCGGAACCAAAGTTTCTTATGAATCAACTAAAACAACGACAAGTCTAGAAAGGAAAACAAATCGGGGCTAACCGAATAAGGAAGATAAGATACGCTTCCTTGTCACTAACTTAGATGCATGCCTTAGCCCTCCTAGGCAGCACCGATAATTAGATCTTCAATAAGGCCGACAAGCTTGAACTAGTGGGCATCAATCAGTCACAAGTTTCAAGTAACTCACTGAGCTTAAAAGACATAATTTTGCACACCAAAATCACGATGTTGAGAAAAGTTTTGCATTAATACAATGAGTCTCCAACCAGATTTCATTGCAAAACTTGAAAAACTATTGTCCCCCCACCCAGATCGACATCAATCGAAATTATATTGCCGCAAATTAAACAAATACCAGCAATATAGAATCCAACCATAATCTATATAACTATCGCAATGAAATTGTGGGTCCCTTTCAATGTACCATAACTAACTTTCCAGATGATTTACCGGCTAATATCTAATTTAGGGAAGTACCTTAATGAATGACCTAGGTGGCGAAACTTGGCGTTGTCATAGTCAACATCTTTATTCGTGTAGGGAAGTCTCTTTGACATGCCCAATCCGATCATTGAGTGGGCTCGGCTTCAGTGATTCAAATAATCAACCACGAAGCTTCCCAAAATGGAACGAAACCTGAAGGGTGTAATACCCTGGATAATTATCTATCTCGGAATACTATACTTTAGCAAATGTTATCTATTGGAAATAGGTGAATATGTAGTCTCAAATAATAAGTTATAATCATCTTATTTTCTAAGGTAATTTCGTGGAAATTGGAAGAGATAAAGAGCTAAAAATCCCTAAAGTGCATTTTTGGGACGTAAAATGGCCTAAAAATATTATGATAAATCCCATGAGGCAATAAAGTATTTATTAAAAATTAGAAAGTATGTTGTCTCTAATTTTAGGAATTTTTGGGATTATTTTTCTTGAAAAAAATGAAGCAAAATTAAATATAATTTTGGGGAGCATAAATTGCCCATGATTTTTAATATTTTACATGGAGCATAAAATACCAATGTAAGTAAAATAGTTGTGAGATAATGATTAATCTTAATTAAGAAAATTATCAACAATTAGAAAGTGATTAGTTAGGTAATTAATGGCTAATTATCTAAGCTTGGACAAAAGAACCAATAGGGAGAATTTTTAAAGATAATTAAAGTAAAATAAAAAGGGAGGAATGATATTTTCAAGAAAAAGAAAGGGAAAAAAAGAGGAAAAAGGAAAAAAAAAACGAAATAAAAAAAATAAATAAAAAAAAAAAGAGGAAGGAAAAAATAAAAATAAAAAAAAAATAAAATAATAATAATAATAAAATAAATAATAAATATCATGATATTTGTATTATTATAATATAAAAGAGATATTTGTGGAAGAACCAGGTTGGATAAATGAGAACCGATAGAAATTAAATCCTATCTAAAAACCATGAACTAAGTTTCTTAGGTCGGGACAAATTACAAACAAGTGAATTTTTGTCCGTAAGTCGGTGTTAGCGGAAGTCATTTCCGTAATCGGCGGGGCGAATAAGGGATCGATGAGAAGATATTTTTGTAAATAAAGGGCGAGATAAGAAAAGTGAGAACCGATGGAAAATAAATCATAACTCAAAATCCTTGAACTAAGTAATAAACAACTGGACATATTATGAACCGGTGAATTTTTGTCTCGAAGTTAGTGTCACCCGAAGTAATTTCGTACAAACGGCGTTCGGCTTAGAATCTTCTAAGGGTTACGGAATACCCTTAATGGGATCAAAAATTTAGTTAACTCAAATATTTCCGAAGAGGAAGAATAGAGCTTCGTGGTCATGTGTTCCGGATTTTTGAGATTTTGCGGAATTACACCGAACAGGGGAACTTTATCGGTAGAAGTTCATAAAGCACATGGGTGACATCACCTTGATGACATCATGACGAGGTAAGGAGATGTGTTGTATGGTGGAGATGATGCCTTATGTCCAAGCTAGATCCAACGGTTGAGATTCGGTATGATAAAGCATGAATAGTACACCAAAATCTTCTATAAATAGGTCTTCCCATTTCACTTCATTCCTCACCAATTCACAATTCCTAGAGAGGTTAGAGAGAAGTGAGAGCAAGGAGGAGCTCTGGAAAAGGAGTAGCGAAAGTCTTTGGGTAAGTTCTTCGGTCCCTGGTCTTAAGCTTTAGTAGTTCCTTCGGTAGTTATAGTAGAAATGCTAGATTAATCTTTAATCTTCCAAGTTAGTTTAGATATCATGTTTTAGGGATAAATATGATATTTATTATTGGAGATAGAGATATGTCAAAATTTTGGAAGATTAGAGTTAAAGTAACGAAGTTCGCGAAATTCCGCCGATTAGGGGAGTCGGGGTAAAATGGTAATTTGGGACTAGAATGTCTGGTATAATGTTGACCATTGATTAGAAACGTTATCATCCTTATAGGATATCTGTAATCACTTACCATTTTGTTGTACTGTCATTGTCATACATTGTCATCCTTGATCGTCAGAAGTTCCGTCAACGAAGGTACGTTCGCGTACTGTAACACTAACTCTGATGTTTATTGTATGCGTACATGTGCTATGTGTATGGTATATATATATGATTGTTGTGTTCATTGACTAAGACTTACATACGTGGTTATGTATTGCTGTAGCATACGTGGTTATGTTACATACGCTGTTATTATCTTACATACGTGGTTATGTATTCTTTGTAGCATACGTGGTTATGTTACATACGCCGTTATTATCTTACATACGTGGTTATGTATTTCTAATCATACATCTATTCTTGTTATTATGCTTGCTAGGTGTTGGGATACGTTTGCTTGGTGCGAGGTGCTAGGTGCGAAACGATTGTTAAGTGCGAAACGTATGCTAAGTGCGACATATCCACCGGGGCGTGTGTCTTGTTGGGATAAGTTTGTTTGTATGCTCATATCTTGTCTATGTTGTATATGTAAACATGAGGTTAATCGTTACACCGAGGTTCAATGGGTATTGAACCTCGCTATTGACATAAGCGTCGAGGTCGGGAGGACCGAGGATCGAGGAGAAAGGCAAGCGGCACGCATAGGGACTCAGAAGATTTTCCACTTTTGTTATTTACTTTTGAAAACACTCGGTATAACTTACCGCTACGTAATCAGCCAGACTTACGGCATTTTGAATACAAATATCAGTTACTCAATCGCTCCGATGCTCTACTCTGATGAAAAAAAAATTTATACTGCTTTTGAAAATGGGATGTTACAAAGGGGAGTTGGAGAGTGAATCAAACGAGAAAGTGAAGAGAATTGTGGGCGAAAAATGCGATCGTGCAGGATAGTGCAGAGCATTGACGGACCTGAGAAGTATATTAGAGAGAGAGAGTGTCTCCCTCTGGCTGGGTTCGTTTATGCGAAGTAATGCGAGAGAGGACCGTCAACTTCATGGCTAACGGTTTGGCCAAAAAAAAAAAAATATATATATATATATATATATATTTTATTTATTTATTTATTCAAGACTAACACGTCTTTGATTCGTTTTTTATTGGTTGAAACACGTGTCATGATTCTCTACACCACAACTATGGGATCTAATTAACCATGCTTGAATTTCTTAATCTATATCGTATTTATAAAATATTTATAATGTAGCAACGCAAATTTTTAAATTTTGTTATGTGAGATGGATATTCACGCTAATTAGAAATCAACAAACTGAACTAATATTTTAGTCTATTTTTGCTAACATCAAACAACTTTAAATATTTATTTTTGTTCAAAAAGAAATAGAAAAAATTGAACTAATCGGTGTTTATATTTTAGTCTACTATCACTAACACCAAACAATTTTAAATATTTATTTTTGGTCGAAAATACATAGAACGACCATGTTTGAATGTGATCTTTTTTAACATTGCACACAAGATGATTGCACACAAGATGTGTGTGTAATTTATATACAACTATTAAAATCAAATCGAGAAAAAGTGAAAATTAATACACAAACAGAGAATATAGTTGTAATTTACATATATTAAAAACCAAGATTGACAACATTTAATTTATAGAAATCAATGTCCCCGCCTAATGTTATATCTAACCCCTTCCTATTAATCCATGCTCTTAATTTATCTTCTAATTCCCACTTGTTTCCACGCCAAACCGTTACGGAGCCATAAATAAAATGAGGACGCCAACCGAAAAGCGGATGGCCACGTTGTTGATCCGGTCCAAGTCATAAGTAATACTTAGATGCGTCCGAGGTAAAGCAGATGATGGAATAATGCCGTGGCCGTGGAAAGAGAGTGTTAGATCTAAGTGAGGTTTAATCCTTCTCCAATATTCATTAGAGAGTGGAAATGATTTGAATGGAAGTGTCGCTTTCTTTAATAATGACTAGCGAGTGATCTTTGTTAGGAATTCTTGTGAATGTTTCACTCTTACTGCAACAATGCTTCATCAACACATCATCATCTTCGTCATCTTCCATTAATGACATCGTCACCACTTGATGTCCATTCATCATTTCTCCTCTATCACCCCTTTCCTCCTCATCATCACTACTAATGTAATTGCAATCGAATAGTGATAATTTTGGTTGCAATCATGCCCAAACTCAATTGGACCCTCAAACCATTCAACTTTCCCCGACAAATGGAAGTAAAGATGCCAAACTTTGTGCCTCCTTTCTCAATTCTTCTATATCTTCCAATGGAATTACCTCATGTTTGAATCTAAAACCACATATCATGTTGTCACATGCAAACACCTTTATCGTCACTTTGTCAAATGACAATTTGTGAAAATACGTAAAACCGACACAATCACTAACCCCGAAATTCTCCCTTTTCTAATGCCCCCAAGCTTTATCTGCATTGGCCCACAATCATATATCACTAGGCGGCAAGACTTTCTTGGCAAAGTTGAAGAATGAATTTGAGACAAATTCACACAACCCATAAGATCCAACCCGTCAATCTTAGGGGCGTGGGAGAGATCTCGGCAATGCGGTGAGATGTTTTGAATACGATAAATCAATTTTCTTTAAATTTGGAAAATGCTGAAAAGACAAACGAGTTTAACACATTAGATAATGACACATAACTAAAATTTAATCAATAATTTCTCTCATGCCAATTGACAAAAATGTGAGCTTATTATGGAAATAAGTCAATGCATTTAAAAGATGAATTGGGTTTCCTAACCCCTCCCCCCAAAAGTATGGCTATTATTAACCCTCAGATTAAAGATAGTAAAGCAAACATTTGCAATATGCATTATTTGGTCGATGTTTCATATATATGAGATCTTTGAATCACTCCATTAAAAAAATTATGACATGAATTATGGTATGTACCTGATTTCCATTCCAAAGTTGTCGGATATTACTATCACTCATTTCAAGTGTAATAAGATTCTTCGCACAAAAATGTAATGGCACATATGGTAGTGGATATTCTTCCCAACTCAAAAACCTCGGTTCTTCCGAAAGATAATCCAAAACTCCATGAATATTCAACATCGAAGGTTTTCTCCAATCAGACTTGTAAGTTTTAAGAAATATTAGATTACGTATCATCCGAAAAATACTAGCCCTCAATGTCATACTTTCCATCATGCTCACGTCCACAGACATGCATCGAATTGCCTATTAATAGCGAATCAAAGGAAAACAATTATCATTACCTAAAAAATGACCAAAAATATAATATAGAACAATTAAATATATCTGCATGGTGCTTTTTATTAAAAAAAAAAAATTCTACAATTCATATTTCCCTAATAATAAATTAATTCTTAAAAACTCATCAACTTACAAACACACTCATATGTATACTTATATGCTATTGCATGTGCAGATATTGAAGCAGATATTCATTTAAAACACTTGGCATACATAATTTTCAATCTTCATTTAAAGAAAAAGGCATAACTAAGACTAAAAACAAGGAAAAATATAATACATCAGAAAACGAGTATCCCTACGAATCTCATGCACAAAAGGCATTGCCTCCTTCCCTCTCCTTATTTTTTATTGGTTTTCAACTTTCATATAATTTTTTCCTCAAATAACATTTAGTTCTTTTACATTATAAGAGCATGCTCATGCGAGCGTATGTATATACTCCTTTACACTACACCAATTAGTAAGAGAAAAATCAATCTTGTCAATCATTTTATTCATTGCTTAATGAACAATAGTTGTAGACTAATTTTATCATTAAGAACAACACACATATCACACTTGTCCTAATTAATTTATATTTACTATTTAGGTGGATGAATAAATTACACCTCAATGCAATTTTAGTCATTTAAATCAAGAAAGGATCTCTTATAGGAATATCTAATTAAAAAACATAAAACAGAGAAACTTCAAGATAAAAGTTGACACTTACCACCAAAGATTTTTACAAATAAAATGCATATAGACAAACAAAATATCACAAGGACTCGACAATGAAGAACATAATAATAATAACAACAATTACAATAATAATAAACAAAATAAATCATTACCTCGCCCGATTGAAAAAATCGGGAATGTCTTCATGCCGCCATAGTCGAATAGGGTTTTAGAATTAGAGAGTAACGGTTCTTGGCAATGTTAAGGCCAATTTTCTTCATAAGATCATGCAACACAACACAACCACCATCATCAAATGAAATGAGAGATTTCTCTCTAAGAACACTTGTCTCAATAAGTGCAAAAGAGTCATATAATTGTCTTCTTAGGTTCAAAGAAACATAAATTCTTTCATTGATTAAGAATACTAGGTCAAGAAACACATTCTGTTGTTTCTTATCAAGTCCATCAAAACTATACTTCAACACATCAACAACCTCGTTGGGTGGATCTTTGTCTAGTTTTTCCAAAGCACTTTCCCACTCTTCTTTTTCTCTCGCCACAAAGAAAGCAACCCAACACTACCAAGGCTAATGGATTTCCTTGACAATATTTCACGAATGATTTTGATAACCCCATGTAACCTTCAGATGGTTCATGTTGCTTGAAAGCTTTCAAACTAAAGAGGTGAATGGCATCGTGGTAATCCATATCTCGGAACATCATATGTTGCTTGGGTGGATCTTGGTTCAGTTTTTTCATATGCATTTTGAAGCACTCGCTTGTCTCTTGATGTAATAATAATTTTGCTTCCTTCTCCACACCAATAAATCACTTTGGTTAAATCTTCACCTATTTTTGCATTGTTCACATCATCAAGTATGATAAGAATTTTTTTGCGTCCAAGCCTCTTTTTCACATAAGTAGATTTGATGTCATAGATGCTAATGTCCTTATCTTTTAATACTTCTTTGAGGCAATTTTGCTGTAACTCATCCAAACTAATTCTTTTTAATTGCTCCTTAACATTTTCAATAAGGAGAAAGCATCAAATTGAGCTCTCAACACTTGAAATATAGCTTTAGCAAGTGTGGTCTTACCAGCACCACCCATACCGCATATTCCCACAATGCGAGCCTCAATTAGAAGGTTTTCAATATTTTTGATATGATGAGAAATACCAATGAGTCCTTCAAGATGATATAATGACTTGTTGTTCAACTTACTCGAAATGTCTTTGACAATCTCTTCAATAAGTTTGAATTCAGGCCTTGCACAACTTAATCAAAAGAAAAGGCATATTTAATAGGTAGAAAATAGAAATAAAGAAAAAAAAATTACAATAATTTGTTAGAATCCTAAAGATTAGTTAAGTAAATCCCCAAAATCAACTACAAACATAACATTTTTTAAGCTACCTGGTATTGTTGGAATCCCATCCAGATAGACTTGTAGATTGGATTAAAGCATCACTCCACTTTTGCAGTTTTTTTGGGTTGTTCTTAAATCCTCGCTTCAATACATTAAATCCTTCTCCAAAACTCCCATTTTGTTTACGTATGTTTGAAGGATCCACATTATAAAAAATAGGTATCACATCCCTTCCAAATTTTTTCTTGCATTCCAATATGTAAACAAGTTCATCCATACACCATGTAGAAGAAGCATAATTCTCGAGAAAATAATCACCGATATTTCGATTCCTCTGTTTTCTCAAAAGAACTTCGAGATTTGTTCTCCCTTGATGAGTTCATGATCCATAAAAGTGAGAATTCTTGCATCATCAAGTCCTTTGTAAAGATGACTTGCAAAATTGTGGCGAGTGTCTTCCCCTCTAAAGCTAAGGAACACATCATACTTGGTTGCAGGAGGAGAAGCTGTTTGAGTTAAAATCACATCATCTTGAGAACTACAAATAGAATAGAAACAAATCGTCAACAAATGTTAGGTTATATATAGGAGCAAATCAAACAAGAAAATAAAGAGTAAGAGGTTATTTAGAAGAAGGTAATTACCTATCAACAATAGCAACATGTTGGTTACCATTAAGCGAATGAGATATGAATCGATAGCTTTGTAAATTGATAATCCCAAAGAATAGGAGCAACGACGCTTCTTTGCGCATCATTAAAGCAATGGTTGTGATAGCAATTTCTAGCTTCAACCTTCTGCAAACTGAAACTAAGGCCATAGAAAGTGCTAGCAAAAGTTTATTAGCTCTACGCCAAAGAAGGTAGCCGGGGACAAGATTCAACACTAGAATAAACAAGAAATTAACAAAACTTTTTGCAGAATATATTTGTAATGAATTTATTAAGAAAAAAGGGAGTATCATTTCCCACTTGCCTATTCTTAAAATCAACTTCGAGAACAAAGAAAGAAAAAGATAACCTATTTTTTAATAGTTATTTAATATCTTATTATATTGATAAATAATTTACCAAAAAAATTGGAATAGCATCACTAATAAATAACAAAAAATAATTCTCTACTAACAATAATAACAAACTCAAATACATTTTCTTTGCTTTTTGCTTCTTCTTGGCTTTTTTTTTTTTAAAAAAAAAAACGATTTCCACCAAACTCAAAATAATAAAGCGGTCAAAAGTGGTTTTTATTTTTTTAGAATACATTGCTACTTTTCCCCAAAACACTTACCTAAAAACTAATTATCAAACAATTTTTTTTTTATCTTAACAACACAGACACACACATATGTGTGTGTGTATATATGTTACCACATATTAAATTGTTATCTGAATATGACATGCAATAATTTTTGAAATAGATGAACCAAACCAACCGCGTAAAAGATGAAAAAGCCCGTTGAATTATAGGAACTTAAAAGTATAGAAAAGGATATCAAACCCCTCAAATTAAATATAGGCATTGTTCAATTCTGTTTTTTTTTTTTTTTTTTAAATTTTTTATGTCTTATAGTAGTTTTCAGAAGTTATTTTTTAAAATAAATTTTGTTAGGGAAAAAAAATCTTCATAATGGATTATTTCTAAAAAATCATATTTTAGAACAAAGCAAGTATGAAATCTTATAAGAAACAATTGTTCTCAACTTAATAAACAAATAAGGAAAAGGATTGTATGACTAAATAATTTTTTATAGTAACTTATATCTTAGTATATTGATAAACTAATTTAATAAAAAATTTGAATAGCATGAATAATGTATAACCAAAACATTCTACTAAAAAGACATCCTAATTAAAATTTAAACTAAATAGACTTTATCCCACCGAAAGAGTATTTATGGATAACTAAACACAGCATCAAAACAAAATAGTAAAATGGATTCAACTTGTCAAAGTAACATGTGCATTTAACAATATATTTGCAAAATTGTTGATTATCTATAAAAGTCACAAAGGATTTAAAGGTTTTTGAAGGTAATAAAATCTGGACAATGATTGATTTGAGACAAAGAAAAAAGGGGTAAAAACAGAGAAAGTTAGCATAGTTGAAGAATTTTTTCTCTCCACACAAACCCTAAGAACTTAGATAAAAATCTCACAAAACCGTAAATAGAAGGGAAGAGGCAAGTGGAATAAAAAGAGAGAAGAAAGTAAGTATAAACCTGGATATGTGAAGGGAAGATAGTTCACAAAGATAGCAAAAATGTCAGGTTTGGGATCTGCAGAGACTTCCTCTTCTTCCAAACAGTTCTTAAAATAAATGAAGATTTGAGTCAATAGACCAAGTCCAGCCATAATGTTTGAAGGTTATGGGATTTTGTATTTCAGAAGTAAAAGTATAAAAAATCTCAAATGATTAGAAGAAAACATAAAAATCTTTTGCAGAATTTTTCTGTGAAAAATGAAGGCAAAATAGAGGAAGGATGATGGATCCATGGGATGAAGCAACAGAGAAGAAGTAACCTGGATCGCTGAGTATGGAAGCGAAAAACAAATAGATTTCACAGGAAAGAAAAATGAAGGCGAAATAAAGGAGGATGATGGATCCATAGGATAAAGCAAGTAAAAGAGAAGAAATAACCTGCATCCATGTGGAGGGAAGCCACCGAAAGAAATAGCTCTCACAAGCAGAGGTCTGAAAAATGGCAGCTTCAGTATTTGCAGAGACTTGTTTTCTCCTCGGATTCGGAGATATAAACATGTGAAGTCAAGTCGTCCCGCGTTTGTGGCTTTGGTGGATTGCCGTGTTGCTGACTTCCTTCATAGTACTTGCTCCGAACCGCCCCTTTGCTTATGGGGAAAATTCCAATATTAAGGCCGACTTGTTTGTGTATTATAATGGGTTAAGTACATCTTTGCCCCAGAGGTTGTCAAAAAATCTTAAATTTTTCCTGAAGGTTGTTTGTTTTTTTAAAGCAATGTCACTGCAAATGTTTCCAAATAGTAGCAATTTTCATTTGGCCCAACTGTTATCTAGGTTAAGTTTAACTATTAATTGACCAAATATGTTGAGTTGGTAGTCTATATGACATCTACATCATATTCATTTTGGGTTTAAGTGCAAAGTTCCCTAGAACTTTTCAAAGTTATGTTGTCCTAAAATTTTTTAAATTATATCAATTTCACATCAACGGTTATCCATGTAACACCCCATTTTTCAAAAGCGGAATAATTTTTTTTTTTTTCCATCAGAGTAGAGCATCGGAGCAAGTAAAAGAGTGAGTAATTGATATATCATTAACTGTGGCGTATCCGTCTATTTATAATGTATAGTACATTTAGCCGAGTAATGTCATATTGTTACAAGTCTAAAAATAGGAATCTTCAGGCGGGTCTTTACGCGTGCTGTTTACTTTGCTTACTCTTGTCTTCGGTCCTCGATTCCCGGACCACGAAGCTATGGTAAGAGCTGAGGTCCAATGCCCATTGGACCTCGGGTAACGTTAACCTCATGCTCAAGTAATACAAAAGTATATGGATGACAGATATTCATGACATTACAAAGAAGAATCAATACATAAGCACACAAACAGATGCAAGATTAACATATCAACAGTACATAGCACATAACACATGTAAAGTTACCCACGTTTGCACTAACCAGTGCCACGACGGCCCATCGTGTCCTCAGCGCTAGGAAAACAATCTTACGACATTATCAAGACTATAACCCGTATATAGTTGAATGTGTAAACAGTGATTTAAAATAGAGCCTTAACCACGTGTATAACCCAAGACCAAGTCTTGTCCATGACTCTATGAAATAATCTATCACATACAAGCATACAATAAGCATCAGAGTTAGTGTTACAGTACGCGTCCGTACCTTAGTCCGTTTGGATTGCGATACGCTTGTCTGGTCGGTACGTCTCCCGATTTTTCTCAGATATCCTATAATAGTATTATCCCATTACTACCTCGTAAATTATATCTTAGGAGATATTTTAGCCACTACCGACCTTTTTACCCCTGGTGGATTTATTATTCCAATTATATACCTTAATTTTCGTAAAAAACGCTGTTCCAGCATTTCTGGGCAGATTTTTTGATAACTTTAACAATTCATAATTAAATCCAAAAAAATTGAAACGAGGTTCCGTAAAATTTCATGGAAACCTTAGCATGTCTAGTTTTGAGAAAAAATAATGATTTCCACCCAGAATTTGTGATTCATTCCCAGTTTAATGATCTTCAACCTCTGCCCAGAATTTTTCCAGAAAATGTAGCCTTATTTCCAGAATTTTTATCTCTCTCTACAGACCTCTATTCGATACATATTTTATATCAATTGAAAGCTATACATGTATACTATGACCATGAATTATTTCAGAAGTTTTGAATATAAATTTATTCACTAAATAATGCCCTCTAACTGACTGACTCCCATATCCCAGCAAAACCCCACAATTCTTATCTTATTCTAACTTGTTTTATTAATCCTAAAAGTTACTTCCCAACATGTTTCCACCTTGTCGAGGCATCTTTCGATGTAATAAGGCTTGAAAAAAATTATGGGGAATTACTTTACCTATTTCCTAGATTAAACTAACGTTTATACTAAGAACTACTAAGAACTATAGAACTAAAGAACTAAAGACTAGAAACTAAAAACTGACAAGCTTACCTCTTGAAGACTCTTGCTACTCCTTCTTGCTTCTTAGAAATCACCACTTGGTGGTTGCTTTGGTGTGAAAAATTTGTTAGTTCTCAATGTGTTTTGATGATTAACAACAATTGTAAACATGTGTTGAAGTTTTTGCAAAATCAGGTAAAAACCGGTTATCGAGTTGTTTACTCGAGTAAAGGAATGCTTACTCGAGTATAGGACTGTTAAAGGATTGCCTAATTGAATTTTACACGTACTTACTCGAGTAAAGAGATGATATACTCGAGTAAAGGTCATCCGAGAAAAGCAAATGCGTTTTACAAAGGTACTTACTCGAGTAAAGAGATGATATACTCGAGTAAAGGTCATCCGAGAAAGCAAATGCGTTTTACAAAAGGTACTTACTCGAGTAAAGGTTTACATACTCGAGTAAAGACCATCCAGAGAGCAACCAATCTTTACAAGTTAAATCAATGCTCGGAGTATAGATTCCTATACTCGAGTATTGGACTTACCGAGAGCAAACGAATTTTTGAACTTGAGTGTATACTCGAGTAAACATTGACTTACTCGAGTAAAGGGTCTTACGTAAAGCTCCCAAGTTTTTCTAAACTCGTGCATACTCGAGTAAGAGTTTTCATACTCGAGTAAGGAACTCTTAAAATGATTTTCAACTTAACTCATGTTCGTGCTTACTCCAAAGTATGAATTTGTTTACTCCAAAAAGAGGCATCTTACACTTTGAGTTTTCAAGCAAATAGTTGCTTACTCGAGTAAACCACTAACTTACTCGAGTAAAGACTTTGGTTTCAAAAGTTCAAGTCTCGATGGTTTGCTTCGGAAGTTGCTTACTCGAGTATCCTTTTGGATACTTGCGGTAAAGACTCTCTCACACGGTGACTTACTCGAGTAACGAAGAACTCACTCGAGTAACCAACGCTGAAACCAATTTTTGAATTATACGAATTTGCATATCACTCTTGTTTGTTCTAATTGCTTTCATAAATCATTCACCTATGAACCCAACTATGTTTAACAAGTTTGTTGAGTGAATTTCGTTAGCACAGATGAAGATTATTGAAGGTCAAAGCCATAAAGCAAAAAGTGTACGGTGCATTTAATGCACTTCGCAAATCAACCTTCTTTTGGATAATCCATCGAGCACGCATTCTCAACGGTCAAGAATGCTTTCTTCATCAAGTAAACTCTTCTCCAACGGGCAAATCCTCGAGTTCCACCTCGGGTCATATTAGCACTTGGATTAGTTGGAGTTTAGAGAGAGAAGATGACCGGACTTAATGCTAATCACCTACAACGGTTGGATTCATCATTCAATGGTCATTTAATGTTCTCTACCTATAAATAGAGTGCATTAACTTCTTCTCAAGATGATACACCTACTGAGAGCGAAAATTTACTAAGTTTCATTTATTGTGTTCAGCTTTCACTTATATTGTATCAATCTGATACTTGTACTTCAGTGTTCATTTTATCTGCTCTGTGAGAGAGTTCTATCTGTAAATCATTTATTGATTGAGATAACCACAAGTCGGGGGACTTGGTGGTTGGGTGTATTGATTACAACTTGTAAGGGGAGTGAGTTCTAGAGAGAACTACTCTTGAGTACGAGTGTGTAATCAGTTTGTGAGTACTTTCGTATTTGCACCTTATCATCTGCTAAGGACATGTGGGATGCTCTGAGATAGCTCATGAAGGAACAATGGAGTAAAGCAAAATAGAGTCAACACTCTTATGACCGAATATGACCTTCTACGAATGAAGCATGGCGAATCCATTGGTGAGTTCCAGTGAGGTTCACCCATCTCATCAATCAACTTCTTTGCCTTGGGAAAAGAATATGACCAACCCGGTCAAGTAAGGAAGATCTTGAATATCCTTAACAAGGAATGGGAAGCAAAGGTCACAGCTATTGAAGAGGCTCGAGGAGAGTCAATGAAGTCGATGCTGCTCTATTCGGAAGTCTATCTGAGTATGAGGCTAAACTCAAATTCAAGAAGGGACTTGATGAAGTTCATGGCAAGAACAAAGGAATTGCCCTCAAGGCTACAAGAGAAGTTAGAGATTCGAGATGAGGAAAATGAGAATGAAGACGAAGATGAAGAAATTGGCATCTTTGGTCCGAAGATTCAAGAAGTTCTACAAGAAGGACCAAGGCTTTAAGAAGTTTCACAAGGGCAGCTCCGAGTTATGAGGCAAAGAAGCCAATCATCTGCTACGAATGTCAAAAGCCTGGCCACATCAAGTCGAATGCCCTCAGCTGAACAACAAAGACAAAGAAAAGAAGAAGTTCAGCAAATACAAGAAGAAAGCTTATGTCTCCAGCATCTGGGGTGATAGCTCATCTGATGAAGATGATGAGGATGAGGAAGAAAAAGCCAATATATGCCTAGTTGCTGAAGAAGAAGAGCAACGTGCTAAACTTGAAGAGGTATATGATTGCAAACCTCCTTAGGATGATATGTTCGATGAGTATATGATTGTGCAATTTGAATTTGAAAAGCTTGCTGAAAAATATTTCAAACTGAAAAACAGAAATCTTACTCTTGAATCTCAAGTTGAAAAATTATCTTCTTCGAAAATACTATTTGTAAAGATTGTCCTGATCGAAGAAAAAGAATTCATATCTTACAAAGGCACTTGAGAAATTCACTAGAGGAAGTGAAATGCTCAATGTCATTTTGAAACAACAACGTTTTATAAATGATAGATCGAGGCATTGGTTACGAGACCCGATTTTGATAAGAAGAAAGGCAAGAAGAAGAGTGGTCAAAAAACATACATGAACTATTTCACAAAATCAGTTCACTCTTCAAATCCTTTGCGCATTGCAATTACTATAATAAGAAGGGTCATTCTACTTCATCTTGCTTTCATAGAAAGGAAAGAAAAACTAAGCCCAGTGGGAAATTATCAATGGGTACCGAAAGGAACTTATGTTCCTAAGGTCAAAACTAACTCCGAAGGACCCAAGAAAAGATGGGTACCTAAGGCTTGATCCCTTGTGAATTGCGGGTTTGTCTTAGAGCATCAAGACCCAACAAGTGGTACATTGATAGTGGGTGCTCAAGACACATGACCGGAGATGAATCTAAATTCCTCTCAATCAAATCAAAGGATGGTGGTAGAGTCACATTTGGAGGAGACCAATCGGGAAAAATTGCTGGAATTGGTGAGATAGGAAACAATGAAGGTCCTCTCATCAAAGATGTCTACCTAGTAGAAGGATTGTGTCACAACCTCCTAAGTGTGAGCCAAAGCACCGACAAGGGTAACCTAGTTATCTTTGATTCAAATGAATGCTTGATTGTTAGAAAGGATTTAGTCCCCATTGATGATTTGAAAACTAAAGCCTTATTTAGAGCACCTAGAGATGGAAATTGTTATACTCTTAACCTCTCTAGCAATGCTTCGATTTCGAAAATTGTTTTGTTAGTAACTTGAATGAGAGTTGGCTATGGCATAAACGATTAGCTCATGTTAATATGTTTCAACTTGACAAGTTCTTTGAAAAAAGGATTTGGTCATTGGTATTCCTAAATTGAATTTCAAAAATGACATAGTCTCGTGATGCTTGTCAAAAAGGAAAACAAACCAAATCTTCTTTTAAAGCAAAAAATGAGATCTCAACTAGTAGACCTCTTCAATTACTTCATATGGATCTAGTTGGACCAGCTAGAGTAAAAAGTCTTGGTGGAAATCTCTACACTTTGGTCATAGTTGATGATTACTCTAGATTTACTTGGACAATATTTTTATCATCTAAAGATGAAACGTTTGATCGCTTTGTTACCTTTGCCAAAAAGGTCCGAACGAGAAAGGCTTTGCAATTTCGGGTATAAGAACCGATCATGGTGGCGAATTTGAAAACAACGCCTTCGCGAGTTCGTGACAATGTGGGGATTGATCACAACTTCTCGGCTCCAAGGACTCCTCAACAAAACGGTGTGGTTGAGAGGAAGAATAGAGTCCTCACCGAGATGGCAAGGGCAATGTTAAATGAGAACAACACTTCTCAAGTGTTTTGGGCTGACGCGATGAGTACGGCTTGCTACATCTCCAACCGAACCTATTTGAGAAAGAAGCTGAACAAGACCCCATATGAACTCTACAAGGGAAGAAAGCCAAATCTCAGCCATCTACACGTCTTTGGATGCAAGTGCTATATGCACAATAATGGTAAAGAGAATCTTGGTAAATTCGATTCCAAAGCTGATGTAGGTATCTTTATTGGCTATTCAAATAGGAGTAGAGCTTATAGAGTCTTTAATACTCGCACTCGTGTTGTTGAAGAGTCAATACATGTTGTTTTCTGTGAATCCAAATCTGATAAAGCCTTGGATAATGAAGAAGAAAATGTTTTCAAAAATCAATTCTTTTCGAAAACTACTCCTGCTTCTATTGAAAATCCCGAAAATGTTTTTGAGGCTGATCCCCAAGACAATATTGAAAATCCCGATCGACTCAACCTAGAGCTTGGAAATTCATTAGAAATCATCCTTTAGACCAAGTTATAGGTGATATTAATCGGGGAGTAAGAACCAAATAGTACTTTGAATGAAGTAACCTTTTCGCATTTATATCTCATATAGAACCCTCTAAGATTGATGAAGCCCTTTCGGATAATGATTGGGTGTTAGCAATGCAAGAGGAGTTACATCAATTTGATAGAAATCAAGTTTGGGATTTGGTACCTAGGCCCAAAGACCATCCGGTCATTGGCACCAAATGGGTATTCAAGAACAAACGTGATGAGTCTGCAATCATTGTCCGCAACAAGGCAAGATTGGTTGCCAAAGGCTATAATCAAGAAGAAGGAATTGATTATGAAGAAACTTATGCTCCAGTGGCAAGATTGGAAGCCATAAGAGTACTCTAGCCTTTGCATGCGTAAAAGGATTTAAATTATATCAAATGGATGTGAAAAGTGCTTTTCTGAATGGTTTTATACAAGAGGAAGTTTATGTGGAACAACCTCCCGGTTTTGAAAATGAACATTGTCCAGATCATGTGTATCATCTCAAGAAGGCTCTATATGGCTAAACAAGCTCCTAGAGCTTGGTATGAGCGATTAAGCAAATTCCTTCTTGATCAAGGCTTTGTTAGAGGAAAAGCGGATACAACTCTCTTCATAAAGAGTAACAAGCTTAATGAAATTCTAATGGTTCAAATATATGTGGATGATATTATATTTGGTGCTTCTAATGATGCCTTGTGTGAAGAATTTTCAAAGACCATGCGGGGAGAGTTTGAGATGTCCATGATGGGTGAGCTCAACTACTTTCTTGGGTTGCAAATCAAGCAAAGAAAAGATGGGATATTTGTTTCCCAAACCAAATATCCGAATGATTTGTCAAGAAATTTGGAATGGACCAATGCAACGGAGTGACACTCCTATGAGCTCAACTACTTCATTGGATGCTGATGAGAAGGGCAAAGATTTCAACATCACAAAGTATAGAGGGATGATTGGATCACTACTCTATCTCACAAAGAAGTCGCCCGACATCCAATTCGGTGTTGGGATATGTGCAAGGTTCCAATCCGCTCCAAAAGAGTCCCATGCCGAACATGTGAAGAGGATATTCAGATATCTCTCGAGACACGAAGACTCTCGGACTATGGTTTCCCAAAGGTCAACCGAACACTTGGTGGCATACTCGATTCGGATCATGCCGGCTACAAGACAGATAGAAAGAGCACAAGTGGCCAATGCGAATTCTTTGGTAACTCACTTGTCTCTTGGTTCAAGAAGAAGCAAACATCGTGGCCGTGTCCTCTACCGAAGCCGAATATGTGGCTGCTTCAAGTTGTTGTGCTCAAGTGCTATGGTTGAAGCAACAACTTGCCGACTTGGGAGTTCACTTGAAGGAAATCCCAATTTTGTGTGACAACACAAGCACAATAAGCTTGGCCAAGAATCCGGTGCAACAAACAAGGACCAAGCATATTGATGTGAGGCATCACTTCATTCGGGATCATGTTCAGAAAAGAGATGTCAAAGTGATGTTCATCCCAACTCATCTTCAACTTGCTGACATCTTCACAAAGCCTCTAGCCAAAGAACCTTTTAATTTCATAAGGAGAGAATTGGGAATGGTAAATCCCAATGAATTGTAAGCATTTCTCATCCAATTTAATGTTAGTTGTGTGTTTGATGATTAATCCTTACTAACTTAAGCATCGGAGTGTATAGAAATTGTTTTTGCAGGGTTTTCTGATGTTTCAGAGATTACTTACTCGAGTAACGTACATGGTACTCGAGTAAACACGATGCAGAAAGCAAATTCAGAAGTTCAGAAATGCTTTACTCGAGTATGGAAGTGGATACTCGAGTATTCAAGAGGCAGAGAGCGCATTGCTGAGAACAAAGAAAGGTTTACTCGAGTATGTAGAGATTTACTCGAGTATAGACCAGACAGAGACCAAACCTGAAGGTATGACAGAAACTTACTCGAGTATGTTGGTAACTTACTCGAGTATGTCCATCAGATATTTCAAAAATTCACGCGACATTTTTGAAGTTCAGGTCAGTATACTTCCTTCTTTACTCGAGTATGTAAATGAAAGTATTGTTTACTCGAGTAAGCAAGAACTTACTCGAGTATAGGCGTCCATCTATAAATACTGAAACGACGTGTTCTTACTTACTCGCACCTTTACTCCAGTAAAGCCCTAGGAGACGCGACTTTCTCTCTTCTTCCTCTTCTGTAATCGTCACAATCATTCACCATTCCTCTCCAATCTTCACCAAACCTCGTCTAAATCTTCCTAACCTCATTTTCGTCGAACCTTAAACGCTCAAATGTCTAAGGAAGCTTCTCAATCCTCTCAACCGATGCCTCCACGAGCTCCAAGGTCCAAAACGATTCCAAAGAAGTTGCGAGAGGGCATTGATACAAGAATCCCCGGAGTGGGTGTTGTGATTGAAGATAATCCATCCTCGAACCCCAAGAGAGGGGATTCGACGTCAAAGGACCCGGTTCCTTCCTCGCCCACAAAAAGAAAGCAGACGGCCGAGTCAAGTCAAGCCAAAAGACAAAGAACCGTTGTTCACGTAAAGGCGCGGACCAAGAGGGCCATCCCCGCTTCGGGTCTCTTTCTACGGTAGAAGTTACGTGCTCCTCATCGACTCGCGATCGAAGAGAATGAGCACGAAGGTGTTTCATCTTTCATCGAAAATGCAGTTGAAGAGATTAAACTTCACAAGGATCCGCCTCCGGTTTCAAAGTCACCTCGGTTCCACTTCCTCCCGGTCACAATGCCATGTTCGTAGAGCAATACTCAACCCGAGGATTTTGTCCCGTTGTCTCGCCAATCTAGAACAAGTTCACCAGAATGCAATGTTGATCTATCGCCGTGGCTCAGACCTTATGACTCCTTTGTTTCCATCGAGGCCCCCTACTTTCCGGAGTTGGTGAGAATGTTCTATTTCAACATGAAGGCTGATCATATTTTAGACTCAGAGGACAGAGCAATTGAAGAAAGGCTCACCACATCTGTACGGGGAGTCACTTTCACCATTTCTGCTGCAATCCTCAACCGGATATTGAAGGTTGTTAATCCCCCAAAGGCTTCTACACCACGATATAACAATGAAGAGGTGTATAGGACACTTTTACTCACTCAAGACGTACCGGATGATCAGAGAGCTCATTTATCCTTTAAACCATATGCAATGCCTAACTTGCACCGTGTACTTTGGTTTGTGTATACGAGGAATTTTGTCCAGAAGGGAGGTAGCTATTCACATTTCACGAAGAAGGATTACCGCTTTTCACTGCCTTTATCAAGCAACATCCTTTCAATATTGGGCAGTGGGTCTTCAAGGAAATGAGCAACTTCAAGTTCACCTCCCGAAAAGGATCTTATATGCCCTTCGCTTCTCGGTGTCCTTGATCTTATTTTACCATAAGATATGGTATGTGGGCCCTCCCGAGTCAATGAAGTATATCCCATCCTTTGGCAAGACTCAACTTAAGTTTATGCGAGATAACCCTTGAACCTAAGGATCCTGGCCACCAAGGGCTCCTCGAGAGATCTCGGGCCGTGCATCTCAACCGGTTGCGCACGAGGCTCGCCGCTCCTCCTCCTCCACCGGATTTTGAGGCTAGAGTTAAAGCCATTGTGGACACTTCCATTGCTTCTCACTTTGTCGAATGCAATTTGAATTTGGCAAGCTAGGAGCTGATCTCAAGATTGGTCTAAATGAGGTGATTCTTTGGTCGAATGAGGTTATCACAAAATTGGACAAACTCAAGAATGACACCGAAAAGAAGCGGGATGAGATTTTTGATCGCCGCATCGACTTAGATTCTCGGATTGGTTCTATCATGGATATTGCTTCGTAGGCCGGACAAGGTCAACAAGTTGATCCAAAGCACTTTGACCTTGGTTCTTCATCCTCGGCTACATTTGGATTCACAACCGGTCCATCCTCATCCTCTCCTGTTCCAGAGACCCAGCCACCCGAGACTCACCTTTCCCCACCTTCCTCACCTACCTTTTCATTTCCCAGTCCACCTCACACCACTTCCACTCCTACCCCTGAAATTCCATCTTCTCCTATCACTCCCACCACAGAGATCCTACCTGACACATTTCCATCTCCATCTACTCCATCTACTGAGAAATTCCCCACACCTTCTCCTTATGCAGGCTCACCAGACCCTACCTTTGATCCATCCACCGCCATGGTCCTCTGGTCCCCTCCTTTTGTTATCCTTGATCCCGAGTATGTTGATGATGACAAAGGGGGAGAAGAAGAGAAAGATGTATAGGGTATAGGGTCTAGGTTGTAGTGTCTAACATGCATTTTCATTATATTTTGTTTATTCTCTGATATCAGTGTTATCAGAGTATTTGTCATTTCTGATATCAGTAAAACATTGTATGAAGTTTGCTTAATGATTAGATTATCGTTGTTTATGTGTTCAAATGCATATTTGCTGCCATTCTCTCGAGTATTACATATTAACATGCATATTCAAATGGTTTTTGACCACTTTGCACTAATATTTGAAAAACTTCAATTCAAAGGAACTTCATCTTTCAAATTATTTAAAAAGATCATTTACAAGTGTTGTCATCATCAAAAAGGGGGAGAATGTTAGTTCTCAATGTGTTTTGATGATTAACAACAATTGTAAACATGTGTTGAAGTTTTTGCAAAATCTGTGTAAAACCGGTTATCGAGTTGTTTACTCGAGTAAAAGAATGCTTACTCGAGTATAGGACTCGTTAAAGGATTGCCCAATTGAATTTTACACGTACTTACTCGAGTAAAGAGATGATATACTCGAGTAAAGGTCATCCGAAAGCAAATGCGTTTTACAAAAGGTACTTACTCGAGTAAAGAGATGATATACTCGAGTAAAGGTCATCCAGAAAGCAAATGCGTTTTACAAAAGGTACTTACTCGAGTAAAGGTTTACATACTCGAGTAAAGACCATCCAGAGAGCAACCAATCTTTACAAGTTAAATCAATACTGGAGTATAGATTCCTATACTCGAGTATTGGACTTACCGAGAGCAAACGAATTTTTGAACTTGAGTGTATACTCGAGTAAACATTGACTTACTCGAGTAAAGGGTCTTACAGAAAGCTCCCAAGTTTTTCTAAACTCGTGCATACTCGAGTAAGAGTTTTCATACTCGAGTAAGGAACTCTTAAAATGATTTTCAACTTAACTCATGTTCGTGCTTACTCCAAGATGAATTTGTTTACTCCAAAAAGAGGCATCTTACACTTTGAGTTTTCAAGCAAATAGTTGCTTACTCGAGTAAACCACTAACTTACTCGAGTAAAGACTTTGGTTTCAAAAGTTCAAGTCTCGATGGTTTGCTTCGGAAGTTGCTTACTCGAGTATCCTTTTGGATACCGCAAGAAAGACTCTCTCACACAAAGTGACTTACTCGAGTAACGAAGAACTCACTCGAGTAACCAACGCCGAAACCAATTTTTGAATTATACGAATTTGCATATCACTCTTGTTTGTTCTAATTGCTTTCATAAATCATTCACCTATGAACCCAACTATGTTTAACAAGTTTGTTGAGTGAATTTCGCTTAGCACGATGAAGATTATTGAAGGTCAAAGCCATAAAGCAAAAAGTGTACGGTCATTTAATGCACTTCGCAAATCAACCTTCTTTTGGATAATCCATCCGAGCACGCATTCTCAACGGTCAAGAATGCTTTCTTCATCAAGTAAACTCTTCTCCAACGGGCAAATCCTCGAGTTCCACCTCGGTCATATTAGCACTTGGATTAGTTGGAGTTTAGAGAGAGAAGATGACCGAGACTTAATGCTAATCACCTACAACGGTTGGATTCATCATTCAATGGTCATTTAATGTTCTCTACCTATAAATAGAGTGCATTAACTTCTTCTCAAGCCGATACACCTACGAGAGCGAAAATTTACTAAGTTTCATTTATTGTGTTCAGCTTTCACTTATATTGTATCAATCGATACTTGTACTTCGATGTTCATTTTATCTCGCTTCCGTGAGAGAGTTCTATCTAAATCATTTATTGATTGAGATAACCACAAGTCGGGGACTTGGTGGTTGGGTGTATTGATTACAACTTGTAAGGGGGAGTGAGTTCTAGAGAGAGAACTACTCTTGAGTACGAGTGTGTAATCGGTTTGTGAGTATAGTGGATTGAAAATCCCAAGTGTGGCTTGGGACCGGATGTAGGTCAAAGATAAGACCGAACCAGGATAATTTCTCTTGTGCAAGCTTTCCTTCCCTTCCTCCTCCGATTATCTCGGTTTCATTACTTCAAAACAGTATATTCTGAAAAGTTTTTAAAATACCCAATTCACCCCCTCTTGGGTATATAGCTCCATTTACAAAATTGTGAAGGGCAAGGCCCCTATTTATAGTAAAAGTCCAAGAATTACATCCCTTGGATCATCTTTTCTTATCAATGGCTCATGATAATTTGTGCTTCCATGAAGGCACAAAATGTGAGCAAAGAATTCTCATTGGTCCATACTAATTACATAGGATTTAGCTAATTATTCTAATTTCCTATTTTTAATTCAACATGTGCTCTTGAAAAAATTATATTTAATCTCTCTCTCTCTCTCTCCCCCTCTTTCTCTCTCCCATGTGCAATCTAACACTTCTTTTCTCTCCCATTGGTCTATTTTCTTTTTCACAAGGATTAACTTATTTCTTTGATTTTCCATTGGCTAATTCAGTTTCACAAGGATTAAGATTAATTATAGAATTAATTAGGACCATTGGATTCCACTTGTGTTTGTTTTAAATTAAATCTTGGCCCTTCACTATAAAGCATGAGCTCTTGTGATGTCATCCTTGTGATGTCACTTTGGTGACATAATCAAAGCTTAAGTGTCATTAGCAAAGTTTAATTAACTCTTAATTTCATTTGCTAGCTAACCATGGAAACTAGTGCTTAATTAAATCAAGCTTTGTGCACCTTAATCTTTACTTATTTCTATTTGTCTTTTAATTGATCCTTGATTTTTAATTAAGACATTCCCTAATTGTTGCTTCTTAGTTTGCCCCTTGATTAATTATGAAGATTTACACAATCATTTAATTAGTGAAAACTTAATTGTTCTTTTATCTTTATTAATTTCCCTTAATTTGTTTAAGTATTTTTATAACATTATCTTGCTTCTTTTAAGAACCATGGTTTAAAATAATGATTATTTTGTATTTTATGATCTTTAAATGTGGTCTTAAATTTAATCTTTGGTTTATTAAATTCTAAGAAAAAATTGTCTAAAATCTAATTAATAACTTAAAAAATTTAGAGAGAACATACTCTCCTTTATTTATGTAAAGATACCCTACTTACTTTTGGAGATTTTTATCTTATATCACATGTACTTCTATATTATATTATTGTCTTAATCTTTTATTCCTTTATTATTGTGAATTTTGCCCCCTATTAATTGACCTTAGGGAATGATAATTTAATCCAAGTTATTATCCCTAATATAGTGTTTGAGATGTTATTATGCCTAATTGTAAAAGTATGATGGGTTCCTAGATTAATTATGACCTTCACTAATTCATTTTATACTAATATTAAACCCCTATTGGCCTTTAATATCTAATTAAGCCAAAATATTCCAAATTGTTGATTAACACTTGCCACTAGATTAATTATGAATATTTATGCAATTAACTTAATTGATATAAATTTAATTGCCTCTTAATCTATCTTAATCATTTTCATACCCTTTTATGACTTTATTACATATAAGAACTAGAGGTTAAAATACTAATTATAGGGTATACTATGATCCCTATTTGAAGATTAGAAAAATTGGGTCTTTTTGGTTTATTTAATTCTAGAAGAAAATTCCCCATATTAGATAAGCTATAATATTTTTGAGACCACATATTTACCTTTTTTAATAGGTATCATTTATTAAAATATAGTGGTTATGCTAAACATGATTTTTAGGGTATTACAATCCATGGAGGTAAATTAGGAAAAGATTAACAAATATAAAAATTATGTCTTATATTTAGGACCGATATTAATTCCTTAAATATGTCTTATATTAAAGACAAGAGGGAATACCACTTAAATTCAAGGAGAGACTACAAGCTTGCACAAGAAGTTGGGATAATAATAATAAATAAAAAATACATTTAATGCAAGGAGATTATATATATAATCATATAAAAACAATTGGAGTTATTTAAAAAAAAAAAAAAAAGAAATTAACTTTGGAATTGTACATATCTTTGTCATCTGAAAATGAAGCCTTGAAGATCGGGATGGATATTAGTTTGAATTTGGCATTCGTTGGATAGAAGAGTTCAACCTGCTTGACGTTGCATGGATACAGAACTTCCCCGAGACCCAAAGATTTTGGGTTCAAGCAATGAAAACCGAAAACTATTTTCATCCATTACATGCAAAATATTGCAAACCCCCCCCCCCCCCCCCCCCCCCCCCCCCAAAAAAAAAAAAATGTTCAATATTTTTTCTGAAAAAATTAATATAATGTAAAATATAATATATCTTTACACAAGCAAATATTTATTCTAAGGCCATGGTCCCCCAAAAAAATATTGTTCATAAATTTTTTCAATTACTTAATATGAGTATACATTTGGCTCTCCTATATATTTATCCCAAGATCCGTCCTTGCAATGCAGGAATTTTCTATGGTATTTTCAGTCAACTTTTTCTTTTTGGTCAACTCAATCAACTTTTCTCGAGAAATTATAACGAGGTATCAAGTAAGGGACTTAGGAAACACCATCCCAAATATAACTTTTTGATGTTTAAACGTGGTTATAGGTGATTTTAACTTTTGAATATGTTTGGAATAACTTTTTTAAATTTGGCTTTTGAAAAGAAAGCAGTTTAAGTCATAAGCCAAAATTTCTTATTTTTAACTTTTCCACCATGGAAAGAGAAAAGTAACTAATGAAAGAAAAATGTTGTGTCCTACTTTTTTTACTGAAATACTATTATGATCCTTATTATAAATCCTTATAGATGAAATTTTATATAAAAATCATAACCATAATCTGATTTAGGTCATTTTCACCAATTAAATTTTCAATGGACTTTTACTCAAGTTTCCTAAAAATTTTAAGTAGTTTAGTATTGTAAAATATTTCCAAAGAATACATTGCCTAATTTTATTTTTATAAAATTATCTTTTTTCTCAGTCTTCTACTTTTAAACTTGTTTTTCCATTATTCACCCAAACAAGTTTATGTATTTTTCACACACATACAATATATATGCATTATTTAATAAGATCCACGTCGTTTCAGTCATTTTACATCTAAACTTACTTTTTAAAATAATCATCCAAACACGTTTCAATTTCAAAAAAAAAAAAAAAAAAAAAAAAAAAAAAAATGCTCATGCTATTGTCAATCCAAATATAAATCACATTATTGATTTTTACCCAATCTTAAGTTTGCAAAAGTTAGATTGTTAAAAGTCACTTTTGTTATCATCATTCCAAACACACACTTAATTCTCCATAAGTGCTCATAACAACTGAATAATACGTAAGGGTTTGTTTGGCATGGTTGTGAAGAGCACAGAAGCCCAGTGAAATTGGGGGGAAAAAACATTGTAGGGTAATATAGGTGTTTGAAAAGAAGTGATTTTTGAGGCTGATGGACTTATATAGAAAAAGTAACTTTTTTGTAAAAGCCAAAAATCTTCTGGGCGTCACCGTCGCACAGTGCCGATAAATTCCGCTATTGCCCTTGTATTGGCACGTAACTACGGAAATGATATGTGTAGTGTTGTGCGCGTCGATGCCCATGTGAATAAATTTTTCGGATGCAGAAAAACAGGAAATGCCCATCTAGCTATCGAAATTACTTTTTTTATCCCTCCTGCAGTTTGTCACGTGAAAATAATTATTTTGCAGTTACTTGTTTAAGGAAAAATTGCCAAATATAAATTAACTTTTTCTAGCACTTTATTGTTTTTTGTTTTTTAAACAATAATTTAAATTTTTTATTAAATTTAAATTTTTATCTTCTATTATCATATAATATACAACTAATATATATGTATGTGCGCAAATGCAGTGAGTGTGTGTAGTATTTAATAAGATTCATGTCATTTTTCATGTAAACTGACTTTTCAAACAAGAGCCCATATGGAAAAAAGTTACTTCTGCCACCGCTATCCTAAACACAAATCACATTTACAATTTGATGTTTATCCTATCTTACTTCGCAAAAGTCGATTGAAAATAAGTCACTTTTGCCACCTTTATTTCAAAGAGGCACTAATAACAAATTAAAGAATAAAAATGCCAGCACCTCACTTGTTATTATTGAGCATTCTCAATAATTAAGTTGCTTATCTAGGAACTCACTCTTGGTTATGCTATATCGAACAACCTTTGATCATATACTTGACTATTGTCTACTCCCCATTCGCCTCACCGGTGAAAGCGGAAACGGAAAATGTCTTTGATAAGCCAGAGGGATTGGCAAACGTGATCTTACTGGAATCGTCACTGTCGATCGAGATATCCGTGATCATGATCCATATGAACAAATCCTGGATCTTCACTCCGGTCACTCGCCACATCCGGTGCTCCTCCACGAATGCCGTCACCTCCAGTTCGTATAAAATGACGTGTCCAATGTTGTCGAATTAGTGCTCCTTCTTCTGCCTTTGCTTCAGCCACATGAATTCCGTGACATGGTTGTGCCCTACCTCCTCGATGTTGTCAAAGGGAAGCAAGCCTTCTAGGAGGCTAAATTCACCAAGAAGTTTGTGCGACTTCTTCTTGCAGATGGATTCTCCATGGTAGATCTCGCTTGATCTCTCGTGACGCGCTATGTATTGGCTCGCCATTTCAAATTTGAATTTCACAAAATGAGAATAAAAATGTAATTTGGGTGTGAAAATGAATTGATTGATTGAGGAATTTCAGTTATGGTTTCAGGAATTTTGGGAGGTGAGCTAATAATTGTAAATAGCCAAACGAAGATTGCAAATTGGATAAAATGTCGAACGCTGAAGTAAGGATGCGAACACGACGTGACTATTTTTGGAATGTTGGTGATTATAGGAAAAGTCGATCACATGGATGATGAAAAACTAGTCAACGATTCTTCCTTAGTCCTAACAAGTAACTGTTGTTTCTAATGTATTGAGTAGATAATAAACAGAATAGCATAACAAGAATCTGTATTGACTAAATAGAACATACAGAGAACATTTAACAAATCTGTATAATATGAAAAACTATAAAATGAACTCACAAGATTGCCGTATTTCGAATAAACAATGCAGAAATCCGGGCCCAACTTTCGTTGTGTCCTTAAGACAATTTTGCTCCCTCAATACGGATGCCGAAGGTTGTCTGAGCAATTGTCTCCCAGGATAGAGTGGATTAATCGTCTCCAGAAAAATGGCTATGTCTGTTTGAAGCCCAAGCGAATCCAACGAGTCTGCTTTCGGAACGCACACAATGTATATGCAGAATGCAGAGAGAAAGAAAGTGTGCAGAAAAAACGTAAACTAATCTGTGACTAGGGCGCCCTATTTATAGACTCTGAAAAAATACGATCAAACGGACTTGTCTGCTGGTTGGAAAAGTCGGACGGCGGCGGCGGCGCGCGTGTGTGGTGGACCAAGGGTCACCTAAGTCCTCACCCCTCCACAAAAGTGGGTTGGCCCAAGGGCCCAATTAGTAGGAGCCAAGTTGGGGCTTATATACCCTCCAACTTCTCTCCAACTAAGCAATGTGGGACTATTCTTTCACTCACACATTCCTAACATTCCTTCTTACTTTTTAGTTTTTCCTCTTCTTTTCCATCATTCTTCTTATTCATAACCTATGGGATTTTATCCTAAAATTCCAACAGTAACAAGGCACAGATAAAATGCAATTCTTTTCAAAACAGACTTTGAACATGACTTTAAGGTAATTAAACTTGGATTGGTCATTGTGTGATGACTTGATTGAATTAAAAATTACTTTCTGGACTAGAATGTATGTTTGCAACATTGCAAGAGCTTTACGGTTTGTTTATGTGAATGAATAGAACCGATAAGTGCTTGTTTGGATTAATTAGTAGTTCGAAGCCCAATCAAACTTTTCAATCCTAATGTGAAGGTTTACTAGATAAATATGTGATTGTCTCAGTTTATGTCATCGTAGTTATATAAAATGAGTCATTCAACAAACTTTCTCAATTAAGTGAAGGGTTAAGAGGAAAAAATACATATATGCTTTTTCTAGAGGAGCGTCCAATACCAAGTACTTTTATTAGGTGTAAAAGTATACACATAGTTACAAATTAGGTTCAAAAATATCGTTTAACCGTTAAATTTGATTTTTTTTTTTTTTTTTTTTTTTTTTTTAATTGAATGATGACGTGGCTTTCAATGTGCAATAATATACATGTGGTTTGGCTAAAAAAGTGCCCAACACCAAGTGCTTTTTTTTTTTTTTTTATGTGCAAAAATACCGTTTGACTTGTTAGAATATCTTTTTAGTATCATTCAGTATTTTAAAGTATCTTTGTATCAATTAGTACCATGAAATATTTTTTTTAAGATCATGAAGTATTTTTTCGTAGCAAATCAATACCCTCAAATATTTTTTTTAGTACCATTCAAGATCATGAAGTATCTTTTTAGTATCGTCGATTTTGAAGTATTTTTTTAGTATCGCTTAGTATCCTGGAATATCTTTTTAAGATCCTAAAATAATTTTTCAAGATCATGAAGTATTTTTTTAGTATCATGAAGTATCTTTTTAATACATGTCAGTATCTTAAAATATTTTTTTAATACCAGTCAGCATCTTGAAGTATTTGTTTAGTACCAGTCAACATCTTGAAATCCTATATTTCAGGATACTGACTGGTACTATTTTTTCACACAGTTTCTTTAAAAGCCACGTCATCATCCAATTAGAAAGAAAAAAGAGTCAAACTTAGCGGTCAAACGATATTTTGACACCTAAAAAAAAGCACTTAGTGTTGGGCGCTCTTTTCTGCTAAACCACATGTGTATTATTGCGCACCTTAAAATCCACTTCATCATCTAGTCAACAAAAAAAGAGTCAAACTTAAGAGTCAAAAGGTACTTTTGTACCTAATTTGTAACTACGTGTACACTTTTGCACCTAAAAAAAACACTTAGCTTGGTGTTGGGTGCTCCTCCAAACAAAAACATGTGTATTTTTACCCCTTAACCCCTAAGTGAATATAGCTTATATGGGTTAAGAGAAGATGATAGGATCTGATGTTAACCCACCACAAGGTTAGTTCAACGGTACTAGCTAGACTTTGAGTCGGGATTGAGTTTCTCAACACCTTTGAAGGGGGTCTACCTGACTATAGGCTAGAAATTCAATTTGGATTAGTCGTATAATTAATAGCCCACATTTACCACATGTGAAAAAAAAAAAAAGATCACAAAAAAAGTAGGGAATTTGTGATGGATTTACAATGAAAAATGTGAATCCAAAAGCTTGAATTAGTTGTGTGTCTGTTGCAAAGTCTTGACTACCTCACCCTCGCGATATAAGAGTTAGTAACTTAGTCTTTTAAATTTATAATTATTCTATAAAATATCCTTATTAATCGTACAAATTAAGTAACAATGAAAATTCAATTTTTGTTTGCCCCATCTAATGAAAATCTTTTAGACCGGTAGTTATCAAAAGAAGGTCTTAAAAGTTTACCTTTTAAACTGGTTCTTTGTAACATCTGATCTTAAAAGTAAGACATTTTTTTAAAAAACTTTTTAGGGTCTTAAAAATAATAGATATTTTTTAAAAAAAAAAAAATTAGACCAATTCTTTGTAACATCCGGTTTAAAAAGTGTTCTTTATATTTATGAAACCGCCTTAAGTCATACTTTTTAGACCGATCCTCTATAATCTGGTCTAAAAAAGTGCTCTTTATATTTACAAAAATGTCACCAGTTATACTTTTTAGACCGGATCCTCTATAATCCGGCCTAAAAAGTGCTCTTTATATTTATAAAAATGCCACCGATCATACTTTTTATACTTGGATCCTCTATATTCCGGTTTAAAAATTTATTGATATTCTGGCTAATCACGGGTCATATTTTTAAGACCGGAGTCTCGCAATACTCCGTGTAAATGAGACGGTCTTAAAACCCTTTTTTGTACCGATGAAAGTGAGGATATTTTTGAAAGAAAGACTTTGGCAAGGGTAATCGGGTAAGGTCCCGTGAGGTAGGTCTGCGTTGGTGATTATAGGAAAAGTCGGTCACATTGTTGATGAAAAACCAATAAAAAATTCATCCCAAGTCCTAACAAGGCACAGATACAGATAGAATGCAATTCTTTTTTAAACAGACTTTGAACATGACTTTCAGGTAATTAAACTTGGACTGGTCGTTGTGTGATGACTTGATTGAATTAAAAATTACTTTCTGGACTGAAATTGATGTTTGCAACTTTGCAATAGCCTTACGATTTGTTTTTATAAATTTATATAACCGATAAGTGCTTGTTTGTTTGGATTAGTATTTCGAAGCGCCCCAATCTCACTTTTAATTCATTCATAATTTGATGGTTTACAAGATAAATATTTGATTGTCTCAGTTTATGTCATCGTACTTATATAAAATGAGTCATTCAACATACTTTCTCAATGAAGTGAATAAAGCTTATATGGGTTAAGAGAAGATGATAGGATTTGATAATTAACCAACCACTAGGTTAGTTCAATGGTACTAGCTTGACTTTCAGCCCCGAGATGGAATTTCTCAACACCTTCCTGACTATAGGCTAGAAATTCAATTTGGATAAGTCATGTAATTAATAGCCCCACATTTACCACATGTGAAAAAAAGAAGAAAATAATAATAAAAAAGGTAGGGAATTTGTGATGGATTTACGATGAAAAATGTGAATCCAAAATCTTGAATTAGTTGTGTCTCTGTCGTAAAGTCCGGACTATCTCACATTGGTGGTATAAGAGTAATTTGGGGTTGGATTTTATTCTAAATATAAAACTTCAACAATCAATTTTATCTCCTAAATTTATAATTGTTCCATAAAATATCCCTATTAATCGTAGATTTGGGGCTTTTCTCAAGAATAGTCATGATTAAAGATGATATTTGAATAAAATCAATATATATTTGTTGTGAATAACTAACATAACTAATTTTTTTAATTTACTTATAAATTAGTCAACTAGTTCTTATATTAATTATTAGAGATAGTATTTTTTTCCCCATAGTGGATAAAGAGTATGCGCCTTTGAAATGGTGATGATTTAGAAATGGGTCTAGAATCATAAAGTATTGGCTAGAGACCTACTAATAGTGGCTTGCATAGCCAGTAAAACTGTAACACCCGTCTTAAATGCATCTTTATTTATTAGAGTTATAGTACATATGCATTGAAATAGTTTGGATGACTTAATTGTGGAATAAAACTTTCTTAAATAACTTAGTTTGAAAACATGATGATAAATTTTTCGCGAGCGATATCTATCCCATAATGGGATCTTAATATATTAATCCAAAAATAGACAGATGATAAACGAATTAGTACAGTCCAACTATTTATACTATCACAAAAATCTCTTCTGCTATAACCCTTATAGCTGCATCTTTCCTCTTGATCCCGATTCACTACCTGTCTTTTTCATGCGATCTAGAGTTCAAATGAATGAACCCCAGGGGTAACAGTTAACCTTATATGCACGTATGAAATATAAATGACAACATATTATAGGTTAAGTATAGAATAATTTACAGTAAACAAGTCACACCTTAACCGCAGTTATCAGCCAAGGGCCACAGCCCTTTATTAGGACACGCAGCCCTATTTTAGGACACACATCCTATGGGACATGCACTCCAATCCATAGCTAAGATACACATATGCAAATTATCTAGCAAACATGGTTAATCATACATGAATACATACAAGTTAATAAGATAACAATTACCAACATCAAGCTTGAATTCTTAACTTTGTCTGAAGGTATTGGTATCAGAAGAGGTATCAAGATATGCCCATAAATGTTTATCATAGTCATTAGTTACTTCTGGCGTTGCTAAGTAACTAACTACGCGAATTAATTCTTAGAGGATTAAAAATGATTATTAAGCCCTAAAATTCCCTTAATAATAATACTTTTTTTTTTTTCATTTACTCTTCACTGTCCAGAAAGAGTTCCAGATTAATAGGTCAATTTCAAAATTAGTATATCTCTGGATACAACTCCGAATAAGGCGTTTGACCTATCAAATTAAACCTTGTTGTGTCTACTTTATTTCTGTAAAACTTCACGGAAAAAATTAATCATTTATCACTTCAAAATTGAACACGAAAATGACTGTTCACTTATGGAAAAGGATAGTTTTCCAGTTTTTCTGTCAAACTTTAGAAATTCATAATTCTCATTGTACACATCGGATTTGGGTATTATTTAGCTCATTTTAAAGAGTATGATGTGCACTAAATGTATACAAAATTTCAGGGTCAAAGGAGTTCGTTTACCCTGGTTTTACCTTGCTCAAAGATCACTGTTTCGGCACCAAGTTCAGTTTTCCAGCAAATGATGAGATGCTACAGTACGTATACCGGGGCGTTAACTGCTACAATGAAACATGCACTGTTCAATTACGATTTTACTGTAGCATACACCCTTTGACTCTGTTTCTGCACTCAAAAGCAGAATAATCAACTTGCATCCAACCCCAAATGGTATTACGGTCATCACCAAAAACAGAACCATAAACCGCATGCATACAACTCTCTTAATCTTTCTCTTTAACACCTTCACTAACCGAAGCAGAGAAAGTAAATTCATGGTACCCATGTTTCGTTGATCAACATCCATCATCACTGCCAATTCAAACTCAAGACATGAATGATGAAAGCAAAACGCTCTAACCAATCGGTTCACTTGATTTCACAGCACCCATAAAATATCAACGACCTAAAACTTAGAAGGATGGAAGCTCAAAGAACTCACCTTAGTTTCTGAGTTTCAAGTGATTCCTGCTTCTTATCTGACTCCCCCTCTTGTTGTGGGGCTTCTCATGTTCTCGGCCTCTGTTTCTTCGTTTCTGTGCAGAGCCGAGAAAGACAAATGAAAACTGGATGAAAGAATCTCTTCAAGACCTCCTTCCTCTTCTTCTTCCTTCAACTTCCTTCCTCTCGGTGTTCTCGGCCCATCAATCTCAATCTCGTCTCTGCGTTTGTTTTCTGTATTCTCATTGTCTCTCATTTCTGTTCTCGCTCTCGGTCTCGTCTCCAGTGCTCTCACTCTCTCTCTTTTCTTGTTGTTCTGTGAAGGCCGAAGGAAATGGATGAGGAATGAATGAGAACAGTGGAGCATGGCGTTGCTGTCATGCTGAAACACGAGAGAGTAGTGGAGCATGACGTTAACATGCTGAATTCCGAGAGAGTGGAATATGGCACTAACATGTACGATGAGGTGTCTGAAAAACACATGTACACATGCTGTAATCTGTTGCTGTCTCTGATCCTCAGTCTTTGGTGTTAGGCTGAATGAATAACGGGCTGAGTTAATGAGGAGTATGGGCTGTAAGTGTTTAACCTAATGGAGTATGAATAATAAGAGGAAAAAGACACCGAATAAGTTCAGTTAGGGACCAATGAGTTAATGAATAATGAATTGGATGGTTGAGCATGAGAGGGGCCCATGAATAATAAGGGAGTACGTTGGTTTGCTTGAGAATATGGATATTAGAGATCAATCATGTATTGCTTGGGGAACCCATCAATTAAAATAAACTCATGATAAGCATTTCTCCTCCCATTGTCTTTGTCCATATTATAAGTCTCAAATTTCTTCTCCACTCCTGACCATATAGCACGCCTTTTTACTCACTAAATTGAGCTTTAACTTTGCTCAAATTCATTTGTGGTTTGGGGTAGTGAAATTACTATTTTACCCCTTCTTATTCTCAAAATAAATCCTTAGTCTTATATAAGGATTTTTCTTTTTCATTTAACCTCAACATTCTTTTCCCAAAATTCAAGGAAAATAGGTCTTAAATTCTAATAATTAACTTTATAATTATTCAGGCCAAATTTCCACAACAAAATCCCATACAATATTTCTAATTTCCAGATTCCAAAATTTAAGATGTTACAAAAACGGGTCAAAGGCCATGGGCGGAACCCTTAACTTGTAAAAATTATGTGGGTTTGGTTGTGAAAAATTAAGCCAGCTCTGTTTTGATGTGGGTCTTTTTCACCCAAACTCTTAACGGGCTAACTCTTTTTTAGATTTATATTTAGTTTGTAATGTGTTGAATTGTGATGTATGTATATATAAAAAAAAATTGTGATGTATGTTTAATTTGTAATATTTGAAACTCTCAATTTGATATTTTATGATCACTTTATGATTTTGTAATGTATTTTTATGATTTAGTTTTGTAAAAAAAAAAAAAAAAAAAAATTATTATATTGATAACAAAATTTGATAAAAGCAATATGAAATTTTTTTAAAAAAGTAAATAAAAAAATAGGTTGGGCGAGCACTCACAAATTACGACCTAGATTAGCTAAATGTCAGCCATTTTAATATAGGTTTTTAAACCTTGACTTAAAGTGCCGTCAAACAGTGGCAAGTCAGCCTGAACCCAACAAGTTGGCGCATACTGGCTTGCCCCTTGTTTGTGTTAACTTTTATCACTTCAACGAAGTTGCGAATTAGATTTTATGAACTAGGAAAAATGATAATTCAAACCTAAAAAATATTTTAAAGCATTAAATAAACTACAAAAATACTTTATAATATTAAACATACATGAAAAAAATACTTCAGAGTTGTGGAGAATCAAGACATAGTAAATCCTTTTCGTTTAAATACTATGGCACATAAAATCTTTAATTTATAGAACAGCTGAAAATTAAATGTTGTATGTCATAAAAAGTGCAAAAATAAACGGACATTAAAAAAGATGACAAATTAATATGTATTGCTTAGGTTTCTGTTTATTTTTGAGAAGTTTAAACAGGAACTTTACGTGTGTTGCATCTATTTCTACCATGCATCCCCCTTTTTCTTTCCCTGTGTTTCTATCTTTCCCTCCCATATCACTCTGTTCACATCTGTGCAAATGTGTGTGAGTGGGTATTGCATCACGTCTTCATCGACAAAACAATGCAAATCAGAATCAGAAGTTATCCACAAAAGATCAAATTAAACAAGCTAATATTTAGATTTAAAAAAAAAAAAAAAAAAAAAAAAGGATGCACTATGCCAAGTTTTAGATGGAGTTACGCATTTAAGCAACCGTAGTCCAATTAGTGTTCCTAAAACCTCTAGAAAACAGAAACTTAACAAGAGTGAGCCAATTTGAACAAAATAATGTTTGATTCTGTAGGTTATATTTTCATTACATTTGGCACCAAAGTTTCTTATGTATCAACTAAAACAACGACAAGTCTAGAAAACAAGTCTACAAGAGAATAAGGAAAATAAGATACAAGACGCTTCCTTGTCAGTAACTTAAATGCACGCCTTCGCCCTCCTACACAGGCATCAATAATTAGATTTTCAATAAGGCCAGCAAGCTTAAGCTAGTGGGCATCAATCAGTCACAAGTTTAAAGTAACTCAGCTAAGCTTAAAAACCATAATTTTGCGTACCAAAATCAAGATATTGAGAAAAGTTCTGCATTAATACAATTAGTCTCTAACCAGGTTTCATTGCAAAACTTGAAAAACTATTGTCCATCCACCCAGATTGACATCAATCGAAATTCTTTTGCCGCAAATTACACAAATACCACCAATGAATGAATGAATGGTGGCAAAACTTGGCGTTGTCATAGTCAACATCTTTATTCGTGTAGGGAAGTCTCCTCGACATGCCCGATCCGATCATTGAGCTGGGCTCGGCTTCAGTGATTTGGCGAATCAACCTTGAAGCTTTCGGAAATAGATCGAAACCTAAAGGGTAGTTGGAGAGTGAATCAAACGAGAAAGTGAAGAGAATTATGGGCGGAGAATGCGGTGCAGAGGTAACGCGAGAGAGAGAGAGAGTGGTGTGTCCTCCGGCTGGGTTTGTTGCTGCGAAGTAATGCGAGAGACAACCTTCAACTTCAAGACTAACGGTTTGGCCAAAAAAAAAAAAAAAAAAAGATAAAGACTAACGCGTCCTATGAATCGTTTTTTTTTTTTTTTTTGGTTGAAACGCGTGTATCATTCTCTATAAATTCGTGATATAATATTTATAATGTGAGAACGCTGTTTTTAAAATTTTGTTACATGGGATAGATCTACGCGCTAATTTTAAACCAAAAAACTGAATCAATCCCGGTTTATATTTTAGTCTACTTTTGCTACCACTAAACGACTTCAAATATTTATTTTTGATCGAAAAGAAATAGAACGACCGAGTGCAATTCATTTTTTGAATGTGATTTTATTTTATGTTAAGGTAAATGGTTTTATTCATAACCATTCGCACCCAAGATATGTGGGTGTGTGTAATTATATACAACTATTAAAATCAAATTAGGGAAAAGTGAAAATTAATACACAAAACAGTGAATAAAGTATAGTAATTTTATATATGCAAAAGATTGATAATATTTAATTTATAAAAAAAGATTTGAAAAAGGGGTTATTTGGGTTTGACTATGGTCTTCTTTCCTTACCATCTTCTTCTTTATCTCAACCGTTGGATTGAAATCTCAACGGTTCAAATCTAATGATTCATAAAAATATTAAGAAAATATTACAAACAATTTAAAAATATTTAAAAATAATATTTTTATAAATCATTAGATTTGAACTTTTAAGATTTCAATCCAACAGTTAAAATGAAGTAGAAGATGGGAAGAGGATGGTAAGGGAAGATGACTATAACCAAACCCATCTTGTCATACCCTAGAAAATGAAGAGTTGCCGGACACTGTTGGCTCCTCTAATTCTGATGTGAATGGTATCATGATATCCGTACAATTACTCATTAATATAACTAACTAAATGATCACCCCCTTCATAAAATCAAGGTCACAGCACCTGTTCTATCTAACCCGCTTCCTTTTAATCTTTGCGATTAACCCACCTCCAAAACAATACATTGAGGCCTTGAGGGACTGTTTGGCTTGTCATTCCTAGTTTTTTCTCTTTTTTGATGTATCTTTGTGCTAGACTCCCATAGTCTAGCCTTTTTCTTCTTTTCATCAAGCGTCAGCTTGCCTGTATCTTTCAAAAAAAAAAAAAAAAATACATTGAGGTGCCATAAATAGAATCAGGATGCCAACTCTCAAGCCTACAAAAAAAGAATTTATTGAGAATATGTATGAAGCCAAGCTTTTGGAACACGCCCAAGTCATATTGAATATTGAGACCCAGAAAATGTGGATTAATGTTGGGGAAAGAGTGTTACGTCTAAGCGAGGTTTAAACCTTCTGCAATATTCATTAGAGAGTGGAAGTGATTTTAATGTCAGTGTCAGATCATTCAATAATGACCAGTGAGTGATGCTATTGGGAACTCTTGTGAATGTAACACTTTTACTGCACCAATCTTCCATCAACACATCATCCTCTTCCTCGCTGTCATCTTCCATTAATGACATCGTGTAACATCCCATTTTTCAAAAGCAGTATATATTTTTTTTCATCAGAGTAAAGCATCGGAGCGATTGAGTAACTGATATTAAATTCAAAATGCCGTAAGTCCGGCTGACACGATGAGCGGTACGACATGTACGAGTGTTTCCAAAGGTAAATAACAAAAGAAGAGAGTCTTCAGCTGAGTCCCTATGCGTGCCGCTTGCCTTTCTCCTCGATCCTCAGTCGTCTTGACCCTGACGCTATGTTAAGAGCTGAGGTTCAATGGGTAACGGTTAACCTCATGCTTATGTAATAGTTATGTATGACAGATATTCATGACATTACAGCAATATTCACATACGAAAGATAATAACAGAACACGCCCACCGCATATGAACGTTATTATGGTCTGCACTATTCACCGTGCCACGGTGTACATCCGTGTCCTCGCCGCCAGAAAACTCAACGGCATTATCAAAACCATAACCCGTGTATAGGCGAATGTATAAACATGTGAACTAAGCCCCATAACTTAGCCACGGTGCATGACCCGAGACAGAGTCTCGTCCATGTCTTTATGAAAGTATCTATCACATATAAGTATACAATAAGCATCAAAGTTAGTGTTACAGTACGCGAACGTACCTTTCACCATGTAACGGCTATCTAGCCCGACCTTTGAACCGACTCCGGACTTCCCGGATATCCTATACATTATCGTCGGATTATTATATGATATCTGATAAATATCATATTGCTTAGAATAATATCCTAAATGTTTAATTTACCTTTCTACCCTTGGTGGATTTATTATTACCATTTTGCCCTTACATTTTATTAAAAACGCTATGCTGAGTTTCTGGGCAGAATTTTCGATTAACTTCGAAAAATCATAATTAAATCTACAAAAATTGAAACGAGGATCCGTAAAATTCCCCGGAATCCTTAAGATGTCTATTTTCAATAAAAAATACTTTTATATACCCAGAATTTATGAAACATTCCCAGTTTTCATCTTTCACAACGTTGCCCAGAATTTCGTCCAGAAAAATAGCCTAACTTCATCTGATTGTATTTCTTTGTATAGGAATCAAAACGCTACATATTATATATATTCGGAAAGCCCTACATATCTAATTTATTTCTGGAAATTTTCGTAATTTATGGGCTTCATTCTCAACATAAAATATAAGCATTTCTATCGCTGTTTGCCCAGAATTTTCACCGAAAATTTTGCCAGAATTTCGCTACTTTGATCTTCAACTTCAAAGAATTTTGCTTTATTGTAACACCCCAAATTTCTTACCTCAAAATGTGTCGGTTGACACTTGGTTTTAGAAAAAAAACAATAGAGTTTGAGGTGCTACCACTCAGAGTAATGCGGAAACGGAGAGCATACGCTAACATTTGGACGATGAGTGACTGATATAAAATGCCCAGACATATGATGATGTCCCAACATAAACTGATATAAAAATTATCCCGAAGGAATATTCATGTGATACAATATTACAGAGCTTGTATAATTACAATTCTTACATGGTAACTATACAGCCTTCAACCAAGCTGTAGCTAGACTTGGGACAATGAACCTAACTCCGTTAATCAACCAAATGGCCAGGTAGGTGTCTATCATGGGAGCCTCACCGTGCTAGGGTGACTGATTGGCTGATCCACATAGACTAGCCCTGCCTTCGGCACCAAAAGGTTTGGGATAACTTAGTCAGATCTATGCCAGAATGAATTGCTCTGATTTTTAAAATGGAGCTTTCCTGGATTGTTTTCAAATCTACGCTTCAATTCACCAAATCTTTTTCCAAAACTCTCATTTTGTTTTCGTATGTTTGAAGGATCTATATTATAGAAAATAAGTATTACAACCCTTCCAAATTTCTCCTGGCATTCCAATATGTGAACAAGTTCATCCAAACACCATGTTGAAGAAGCATATGTAATACCCTAAAATTTCTACTTAGCTTGACCACTGTATTTGGATAGTAAATACCTATTGAAAGTAGGTGAATATGTGGTCTCAAAATTTTGTAGCATATTTATTTTAATTTAGGGAATTTTCTCTTAGAATTAAATAAACAAAGACCCAAATTTTCTAATCTTCATTTAGGGATCATAAAATACCCTAAAAATATCATATTACAACATAGTTCATATTTAATCATGAAGAGCCATAAAATGTTATAAAAATACCTAAATCAATTAAAGGAGAGTATACTGCCTCTAAATTTTGTAGATTATTAATTAGATTTTAGGTAATTTTTCCTTGGAATTAAATGAACCAAAGATTAGGTTTAAGACCAAAATTAAGGATCATAAAATACAAAATGATAAACCATGGTTTTTGAATAACCAAAAGGAGCAGGAAAATATTATGGAAATACTTAAACAAATTAAGAGTAATTAATAAAGATTAATGAACAATTAAGTCTTCAATAATTAAATAATGGTGTAAACCTTCATAATAAATCAAAGGGCTAATTAATGAAGATTAAGCATTAATTTTCATAATTAGTTAATAAATCAATAGCAAATGCAATTAAGGATTAATAAATCCTATAAATAAAGCTCAATCCTCTTGTAAATGGATAAGCCAATGAGAAATCAAAGAAATAGGCTCAATCCTTGTAAAATTGAATAGACCAATAGGAAAATTAAGATATGGATTAAGGGAGAGGATTAAGTTTGAACAAACACAAAAACAAATACAATGTTACGGATCAAGATGAGAGGATAAGAGATTATTTGATATTTAAAGAAAATGTAATTAAGATTTTACATGGGAGAGAGAAAGAGAGAGAGGGGGGGAGATTATAATATAATATTTTTAAGAGCACATGTTGAATTTAAATAAGGAAATTAGAATAATTAGCTAAATCCAATGTAATTAGTATGGACCAATGAGAATCCTTTGCTCATTTTTGTGTCTTCATGGAAGCACAAATTAACATGAGCCCTTGATAAGAAAAGATGATCCAATGGATGTAATTCTTGAACTTTCCCTATAAATAGAGGGCTTCCCTCTTCATTCTCTTCACACCAAAAACCATTCTAAACAAGAGTGGTGTGAAGTGAGAAGGAGGAGGGAGTAGCAAGAGGCTTCAAGAGGTAAGCTTGTCTTTAGTTTCTAGTCTTTAGTTCTATAGTTCTTAGTAGTTCTTAGTAGCTTTTGGTAGAATTGTTAGTTTTAATCTAGGAAATAGGTAAAGTAATTTGCCATAATTATTTTCAAGCCTTATTGCATCAAAAGATGCCTGACAAGGTGGAAACATGTTGGGGAAGTGACTTCTAGGACTAATGGAACAAGTTAGAGTGAGATAGAGAAGTCTTGGGTTGCTGGGCAATGGGAGTCAGGAAGTTAGAGAGTAACATTTTACATGCAAGATTATCTTCAAAAATTCTGAAACAATTCATGGGTGTAGTAGACATGTATAGCTTTCCATTGATATAAAATATGCATCAATTAGAGGTTTGTAGAGAGAGCTAAAAATTCTGGAAATAAGGCTACGTTTTTCTGAAAAAATTCTGGGCAGAGGTTGAAGATCATTAAACTGGGAGTGATTCACGAATTCTGGGTGAAAACCAATATTTTTTCTCAAACATAGACATGCTAAGGTTTCCGGGAAATTTTACAGAACCTCGTTTCGATTTTTTTGGAATTAATTATGATTTTTCAAAGTTAAACAGAAAATTCAGCCCAGAAATATTACAGAAGCGTTTTTGAGAAAATAAAGGGATATAATTGGATTAACAAATCCGCCAGGGGTGAAAAGGGTCGGTAGTGGCTGAAATGTTCCCTAAAATATTATTTACGAGGTAATAATGCGATAATACTACTATAGGATATACGGGAAAAATCGGGAGACGTACGACCCGGGCAAGCGTATCCGCCATCCAAACGGACTAAGGTACGTACGTGTCTTCGTAACATTAACTCGATGCTCATTGTATACTTAAATGTGATAGATACTTTCATAAAGACATGGACGGGACTCTGTCTCGGGTCATGCACCGTGACTAAGTTTATGGGGCTTAGATCACTACTTATACATTCACTTTATATACGGGTTATAGTCTTGATAATGCCATAAGATTGTTTTCCTAGCGAGGACACGATGGGCCGTCGTGGCACCGGTTAGTGCAAACGTGGGTAACTTTACATGTCTTGTGTGCTATGTACTTGTTGATATGTTAATCTTGCATCTCTTTGTGTGCTTATGTATTGATTATCGCTTTTTGCAATGTCATGAATATCTCGTCATCCATATACGTATTATTTGAGCATGAGGTTAATCAGTTACCGAGGTCCAATGGGTATTGGACCTCGCTCTTTACCATAGCTTCGTGGTCCGAGAACCGAGGACCGAAGACAAGGGTAAGCAGAGTAAATAGCACGCGTAGAGACCCGACTGAAGATTCCTATTTTTAGACTTGTAACATTATGACATTACTCAGATAAATGTCTTGACGGATACACCACAGTTAATGATATATCAGTTACTCACTCTTTTACTTGCTCCGATGCTCTACTCTGATGGGGAAGAAAAATTATTCTGCTTTTGAAAAATGAGTTATTACAGCATAATTCTCAGAGAAAATAATCATAGATATTCCAGACTCCTCTATTGTCCTCAAAAGAATTTCTAAGATATGTTCTCCTTTACGGAGTTCGTAATCCATAAAAGTGTGAATGCCTGCATTACAAAGTCCTTTGCAAAGATAACTTACAAAATTGTGGCAGGTGTCTTCCCCTCTGAAGCTAAGGAACACATCATACTTTGTAGCAAGAGGAGAAACAACATTATGTGAAGATGGAGGAAAAGTCGTTTGAGTTAAAATAACATAATCTTTAGTACTACAAATAGAAACAAACCGTCAACAAACTTTGGGTTATATATAGGATAAAATCAAATAAGAAAAAAATTAAGAGTGATAGCAATGTTATTAAAATCACGTTTTGACTCGTGAGATCGCACGATCTTGCGATATCTTCAAACCAAACGATACAACTGGCCATAAAAATCGCAACTTGCTTTGAAACGATGGGATCGACGGGTAAATCGTAGAACTCGCTAGTATCGCATGTTTCAGATCCATCTTTTGACTATCGGCTTCTCGCTGGCCGCTGCACTTGGTGAGGGTTTCCCGTTCGATAACTAATCTGCTGCAGACAAATCTGGCTGTGCCGAAAATAACTCCATATTCTTCTATATCTTCTTCAAAAGAAGCAATCTTTCTGCAAAACTGTGTGTACATATGTGTTTGATGAGTTTTGGTTTTGCAGAGAGAGGGAGAGAACAAGTTAGGATCAGAGGAGGCTGGAGGCAGAGAGAAGAAGGAAATGACGAGGGGATGAAGTGAATGGTTGTTTCTTTTGTGTGAAGTATATGTGAGAATTCTGTGCAAAAAAAAAAAGTACATGGGAGAAAAGACACTTGAGAGACAGAAAGAGAGAGAGGTTTAATTTTGTTTTGTGGACATTGGCTTGACACGTCGTCAGAGAGAAGAGTAGGGTCATAAAAAAAGATGTGGAATGGAGAAGTGGCGGAGAAGTGATAGGGAAAAGGACAAATTATATTATACTCCCAAGGAAAAAATGAAAATGGAAAGGTCAAATTATAAGTTTTTTTTTTTTAAAAAAAAAACTATTTAAATATAACCTTATATCTTAAGTAATAGGATCTTACGATCCGTGTCAATCACACGATTTATGATCTTCATATCCCCTTTCAATCTTATATAAGATCTCGATTTTAACAACATTGAGTGATAGGTTATATAGAAGAAGGTAATTACCTATCATCAACCACAACAAGTTGGTCACCATAAAGTGAAGGAAAGATGAATCTGTTAGCTTTGGAAATTAATAAAGCTAATAGGATCAATAAAGCTTCTATGAGCGTTAAGACAATTGTTCCACTCATGTGATAGCAATTTGTAGTTCCGACCTTCAACAACCTGAAACTAATGCGATAGAAAGAGCAAGCAAAATGACATATCAATGGGATGAAGCAAGTGGAAGAGGAAAAAAGAATGAAAGAAAAGAATCAATAGATTGTATTAACTTGACGGATGTGGTGGGTGGCCAAAGAAACAGCTCAGAAGGTCTCAATATATTGTTGAAGGATAATTATTATATTTCTTATGAATATAAATTTATTTATTTTTTTAAAAAAATAGGGAGTAGCATTTCTCACACTTCATCTGTTTTTCTCTATCTTCCCTTTCATCTCAAAAGAAATGCGAGCGACATAACGATAATTACATGTTCGATTCTTTATTTTTTGCAGCAAAATATTGTTGAAAGTTTAGCAAATAAGAAATCATTATAAGATAACTTACTTTCACTTGTTAAAATTTAATAAAAGATTTGAATAGCATGAATAATAAATAACGAAAAAAATCTACTAAAAAGATAACCTAGTTAAAATTTAAACCGAATAGACTTTATCTCACCGAAACAGTCTTTATGCATAACTAAGCACACCATCATCCACACAAGATAGTAAAATGGGTTCAACTTGTGGACAAGTGCATTTAACAATATATTTGAAAAATTATTGATTATCTACAAAAGACACAAAGGATTTAAAGGTTTATAAGGTAATAAAAACTTGACAATGGTTGAGACAAAGAAAAAAAGGGTGAAAACAGAGAAAGTTAGCTACCTCAGATAGTTTCAGATTTTTTTTTACACACGAACCCTAAAAACTCAGATAAAAATCTCGCAAAACAATAAATAGAAGGGATGAAGCAAGTGGAATAAAAAGAGAGAAGAAAGTAAGCATGATATGTGAAGGGAAGATATTTCACAAAGATGGCAAAAATGTCAGCTTTGGGATCTGCAGAGACTTCCTCCCCTCCCAAATAGTTCTTAAAATAATGAAGATTTAAGTCAATAGATCAAGTCTAGCCATATCTTTCAAGGTTATGGGACTTCGTTTTTCTGAGCTAAAAGTATAACAAATTTCAAGTGAATAGAAGAAAACATAAAAAAATCTTTTGCAGAATTTTTTTGGGAAAAATGACGGCAAAACAGAAGAAGCATAATGGATTCATGGGATAAATCAAGCATAATGTAAGAATTTTTTCCTAGAAAAACCCTGAAAACTCATATAAAAAAAGCTCTCAGAACAGTAAATTGATGGGATGTAGCAAGTGGATGAATTAAAAAGAGAAGAAAGTAATTGCAGATGAACCTGGAAGTGAAGGGCAGATAGCTCACAAAGATTGCAAGAATGTCAGGTTTAAAAAGATGAACCTGGATATGTATAAACAAAATATTTAATACAGTGTTGAAACTATCAAAAGTGTCTTATAAAAAAAGAGATGAAAAATTATGCTTTAAAAGTTGTTCACTAGAAAAGACAGGAGGGGCCTACGTAAAGTCAAGTCGTCCCACCAAGCACTCAAGAAAAGCAATGCAGTATGACGCACTGGCTATCCAAATACCATGTATCGGGTTCGACCCTCGCCGGACCATTAGGTCCCCATTTCCAAAAAAAAAAAAAAAAAAAAAAGTCGTCCCTCCTTTGCGACTTCACGAATTGGCTTGAAGCTTCCTTGTAGTTGTACTGCACCAGCCCTTTGCTTTTGGAAAAAACACAAAAATTCAAGGGCCCACTTATTTGTATCAGTCTTTGCTTGTTCGGATTTTGTTTTGAAAAAGATACATATATAAGGAGGAAAAAGCTTGAATTAGAAATAACTAGCTGAAATCTAATCAAACCATGCCAATTAGGCTTAGGCCATTACTAAGTCTGGGAGGCACATAATTGAAATCTAATCTATAGGATAATTCATAATGGCACTCAACTATTAATGATCTCGTATACGCGCTTTACATATGTGTGAGCCAGTTAACTCAAGCATTGACTTCTCTAAAAACATTATTGTTATAAGTAATAAGGACATATGCGACATGATTTTTCTAAAATATTATTGATATGTAATATTATATATCAGTTATAAGCACATATATTTTGTCTTCTAAAAAAAGTAAAAACCGTTTTGTTGATAATTATATTCTTACTGAGTTTATCATTAAATATTTATAAAGACATTTTATTAATTCCATTCCCTTGTAGGGATCGGAAAATGCATTAAAATACTAAACGTGGAGATAACATGGGTTAAAATTAAAAAGGATGGGTTTTCTATGGGTGAATAAAAAATAAAAATACTACTCTTATTTTTATTTTTAAGCATATATTCTTAATGGAGAGCTTTTGATGAAGGTGGGTTTTAGTTTTTGAAACTCCTTTTTCAAAAAAAAAAAAAAAAAAAAAAAAAAAAAAAAAAAAAAAAAAAAAAAAAAAAATCTTAAAATTTCAATTACACCTTCGTTATTGAAAGAAACATAATCATTGTATGAGAACATTTATTAAAATTTTGATGGGCAAGAAATAAAAAAAAAAAAAAAAAAAAAAAAAAAAAAAATTCATTAGTTACTTCTACGCAACCCTTTATATTTTAGACTAAAAGAATTCATTAAAAAGTACCATATTATTAGAATAAGATAGGAGAATTGTAGTTTGTTGATAGATGTAGATTTTAATAAATTAATTTAATTTTTCTATTATGTGCCTACGTATCCAACTACAAAGTGTAATGTATTGTGTATTAAGCCATAAAAGTCACAGGACATTAATAAAGAAATAGATATATAGATGAAAAATTACATTGATCCAACATAATTATATAAGCTAGGGCTTTTTATATTTATTCTGTTGGTTCTTCAAGTATCAAATACGTCCTTACGGGTCAACAGGTCAAGTCAACCATGACTTTAGGGGTTATTGTCACTTTATTATCTGTTATTTTGTGTATTGCCGTATAGTGTAATTTGTCTTGCGCTCCCTACCACATGTTTTGTTTGAGAAAAATGAATCAAAATATGGCCCACATTAGCAAGACTTAAAAAATAAAAATGCTCTCAGTAAGAAAAGTCCGTAACATTTTTTTATTTTTTATTTTGAAAAAAATCATTTCTCAACTTGAGTTACGCACACAATAGTCACTGGGATAATTATTGTGAAGTCGCAGCAAGATTAACCATTTATGTTTTATAAAGTTGTAAGGAGGCCTCTACGAAGAATTATTATTATTTTATTTTTTTTGCCTGAGACGTTCAAATAATAATGAAATTCCTGACTAAATTACATACTCAACAACTACTTTGTTGTACTGACAGGGAAGATGCCTAAAAGTATTAAAATGACAGTCTAATGCAAAAGAACGAGGATATTGAAAGTCTAAATAATATTCTTTCAATTTTAAATATATGACTAATTTATAGTGTAAATTATATTATAAACAATGTCCTATATTAAAGACTAAAGATAATAATAATCAATGAAAGAGAACACTAGAATATCAAAAGGGAGTGTTACATCTGAATAAGGTTGAATCGTTTGCAACCATGAGAGAGTGAAAGTGATTTGAGGATTGAAACTTGAGCAAAGCTGCCACCAGAATTTCCTATAATATCCCTCACTTTTATTCCTCTTTCCAGGAAGCTCGCGTGTCGGTGGTGTTGCCGTGTTGCAATGCCCTGTGCTTCATCATCGTACACTTGCTTTGCACAGGTTTTGAAAACGTTACTCTGTGTTGCCACAGGCCCACAGCACATGAGTATTAAAATAATTTACCATAAACTATAAAGTATAATTGGCAGAAGAAAATATTATTCAAAGTGTAATTTTGTGAACAACGATATTCACAATACGAAAAGTATTAGAATCATAGTACAGATTCAACACAAAACAAACAGCAGAAACTAGCCAACTCCTTCACAAACCATGTCAATCGCTTTCTAACATTCACAGCAATATGATCCGCTGCTAAATTTCCTTCTCTGGTAGAGAAAGAAAAAATCCAGTTTGCCTTAGATGATTAATAAAGCTTTCCTAAGAGCAGAGTTTGCCTGCACCTTTGAAATCAAGTCAAAACAACCATCACAATTGACTTTAACCCAATTATCCCCAGGAAACTTCCAACATTTCACAGTACGACTGGACCTTTTTACCCTTTCCAAATAGAAAATGGGCTTAAATCTATCTCATCGTTAATATTTTTTTCTGAATCTTTGTGTGCGTTGCTAGCTTATTGGTTCTAAACAATTCTTTTAGGTGTATTTAAGGGTGTCGTATTTTAAAATGACATCTTTCTGAACAAAATCTCCTTGACTCAATCTGCTGAGACTTTTAGCTCCTAATTTCTTTCTCCTTTATTTCTTAATATTAAACTCTTTTTTCTGACAAATAACTTAATACAAGTATATGATATTAAACCTAATTAAGGTCTAACTTAAGTTTTTTCAAGAGAAAACAAAACCAATGACGCAAACAAAACCTTGTGCTCTATGTAGGTTATTTATATTCTTTCCAGGTTTAATGTCCTAAATATATGGTATACGACTTGATAATAATCCCTCTAATCTATATTATAATCTCTATTATTGTATTCTATGTTTTCTAAAAGAATTTTTTGATCCATTATATAGTCACTTATACCCTATTTGGTACACTGGAAATGAGGATGGAAGTGGACTCCACAAATTAGGTTGTTTGGTGTGTGTGGGAGCCCACTTCCACATAGAGTTGGGAAAACGACGAGCCACCCATTTAGGTCTTCAATTTATAAGGGCCGAGCTTAAGATTTTTATCTTAAAAGTGGAAGTGGGCGTAAAAGAGCAAGCCTTGTAGGGCCGAGTGCCTAAAAAGGCCCGCCCTTTTTGACCCGTATTTTTTATAAAATTATTTATATGAAAATAATATTATTGATTTTTATACTTTGTTAACGATATTGCACATATTTAATTGTTATTATATTTTGTAGAATTAAGTTTTGGAAGTACATCTTGTATTAAGAATCATAAAATTAAAAACTTATAAAAGATAATTCTTATTTCATAAACATTCTTACTAATTTTACATTTTTTAACTTATTTTCTAGTGAATGTCTTATTCATATCTTGTGTTGTTTATTTTATTGACTACTTACACTTTTCAAGATATATTTATAAGAAATATTTTTAATCTTTTTAAGTCTTCTCATTAGTTATTTGTAATTGTGATATGTGAACAATAGTTTTCCTTTGATTATGATTTAATGATTGTGTTTGTTTGTTGCATGATGTGTGTTTTTTAGACCTTAAAGTTGATTTATTTTTTTTTTAAATCAATTTTTCTCCTATCATTTTCTGGTTCATGTAAATTAGTTAAAAGTGCTACTAGAGAGAGGAGGACAATTTTACTAGAACATAAAGTTCTAGTTTATTGAGTAGGGGATTAATAATAATTATTTGTAGTGTTTTGTGATCTAATAAAAATATATTATAAAAAGAGTATAACAAATACTTCTCTGGTTATTAACATAAGACATATTTACTTAATTTGATTAGATCTAAAAAAGTTAGTTAAGTTAATTAATATGACATATATTTTCTAAAACACAATAATCATTTTCCTTAATTTCCTCATTTCCTTCCCTCCTTGATTGTTGTTGAGAGGGTATCCATAAGAGTAAATTAAAAAAATATTTATATATATAAAAATACGAGCATTGACGCGTAGAAGTACATTAGAGAGAGAGTGTGCGTGTGTTGTGTCGTTTGGCTGGGTTTGTTGCTTGCGAAGTAATGCGAGAAGACCTTCACCTTCAACACTAACGCTTTGGCCAAAAAAAAAAAAAAAAAAAAAAAAAAAAATTGAAGACTAATGCGTCTTATGTTTCGTTTTTTTATTGGTTGAAACGCGTGTCCTGATTCTCTACACCACAACTAGGGGTGAGCAACGGGCGGCGGGGGCGCCGGGGGTAACCCGCGGCTCGCCCGTTTAACTTTGACGGGACGGGGCTTAACGGGTTCGGGACGGAGCATCACGGGACAGGTTAAACGGGGAACGGGGAAACGGGGACGGGGAAACGGGTCCAAGGACAACCCGTTTGTAACTTGGGCTTTTTTATTTTGAAAAAAACCATGCTTTTGGGCCCGATTTGTTTCTTTTTTTTTTGCTCAGATTTGTTTTTTTTCTTGGGCCCAAAACATGAACAAGTGAACATTGTAAGTTTGTGACCCAGATTTGTTTTTTTTTTGGGCCCGAAACCTAAACAAGTTAATATGTAATACACTACATCAATGATTAAAAATACCACGGGATTCTTACTGATTCTTACTTAACCATACGCAGTACCCAATGATTAAAAAATGCTCACATCAATGAATATGGCAATTGACAATAGTTATTAATTAAATACACACAGATTTAATTAAATACCCACAGGTTTTTTTCCCACAATAGTATTAGTAATTAATTAAATACCCACAAATTGACTAGCAAATTGACATTCGCTAATCGCTAACATAGTCTTCCATTCCATCATCATGGTTCCAGTCCATTCCATCATCATGGTTCCAAAAATAGCAAGTAATAATATCAATAAATCCTAAACTTTAATCATCACAACTTCACAATTCAAACATAAAAAAGAACAATATTAATAATTGAAGTTCACACTTGATGACTTCAAACATCAAAAATTCATCATCGAACAATAATAATATTCACCGCTCGTTTCGCCTCCTGTCTGCCGCATCTACCTCTACAAAATGAAAGAAGATAAATCCTAATTAATATGTATTAACTAATACGAAAATGAAATATAACATTAATAACCACAAATAGAAAATGAAAATTAATATACCGATAACAATAGCTTCGCCTCATCAAAATTATCATAATCAAAGTCATTGCAATTGGGTGGTTTCACGATAGCCAATTTTGTGCACATATGAGTGCCTCGGCCATCTTTGAGGATAAAGAGCTCCTAAATGCATCTAATACTCGACCCCGATGCTAAAAGCAAAACTTTTCCAAGAGACAAGAGAGACCGAACAACCAATATATCACGTGCCATCAAGCTTAACACTTTATACTTACAAGCATTGCCCTTCCACCATGCCAAGAGGTCGAATTTTGAATCACGATAACCAACTAATTCATTCGAAGGTATTCATCCACTTCTGAATTTTCTCAACGTTACTCTCGCATCCGCCGGGCCAAAAACTTTTGGAATGTAGCATCACCAAATGCCAAGGGCACTTCAAGTTCTAACTCAACATGATCCCTTGCTCCGATGTTGGTTGAGAAGAAGACTCACCAACATGAACGATGTCGATAGTGGTCATATAAACGATACAAAACTTGTAATCTTCCTCAACATAGCTTCGCACGTGGTTGGTTCATGAAAAAGGTCAGCGAAAAAGCAACCTTGACATATGTCAACTTATATCTAGGGTCTAGTATCACAGCCACAACCAATAAAGGATTCATTTTCTCAGCTGACCCCCAGTATTTGTTAAACTTTGATAGCATTTTTCTTGACATGTGACCTAACAGAGAGTAGGAGCTACTTGCATTTGATTCCAGGCTTGTCTGAATTGAAACAATGTGTTGGAAACAAGTGTTGCTTGTAACATAGTTTGATCCAGAAAACTTCAATGTCATGTTGTAAAACAATCTTAAGAAGCTAAGAAACTCATTTGCAGTGCTCCAATCATATGCACTAGGAGGCGAAATAGTATCATTGACTACAGCGTCAATACCTTCACGAGCATCAATCAAGATAAAAGTGTCTCGACTAGAATCTACATTCTTCTTCTTGAAGTATTGTTTGTATTCTTCATCCTCCTCCTCCATCCGAGTAAAGACTTTGACAAACTTAACAGCGCTCTCAAGCATAAGGTATGTTGAGTTCCATATAATGACATGATAGAAATGAAAAACAATTAAACATCAATACATTATCATATCGAATCCATTCAAACAAATTATTAAAAAAATTACCTCGTTGGACAATCCAAGGTAAGAAGGCTCTTTGATTCAACTCGTTCTCGTTCACCAACATTATGAACTTACGCTTCCTTGATGGAGAAGATTTAACATATTTTACTTGCATGTCGAATGAGCTCAATAGACTTGTTCATTTCTTTTAGACCTTCGAAAAACAACCAAGTTCAATATGTGAGCAAGACACCGCATTTGCAAAAATTCCCCATCACATACCATTGCAAAACCATCCCAACTCTTAAAACGCTTTTTTAGGATTGCAATTGCGTAATCATTGCGTAGCGTTGTCAACTCGTGATCGTATAGACTTTGTCAATGCCCCATTGAAATAAGCAATCCTCAATTTGTTTGGCAATTGACTCACCTCTATGATCTTTGATCTCACAAAAATTTAGAATGCGTTTACGCAAAATCCAATCATCATCAATCCAATGTGCAATCAAACACATGTAGTTGTTATTTTGCATAGATGTCCAACAATCGGTTGTGAAAGACACACGAGACTTTAGAAGTCTTGAAATATTTTTTCAAGATATTTGCTTGTTCTTTATATATGCCATAGCAATCTCTAGCAAATTGTCCATCTTGATGGCATTTTAAATTTAGGTTGAAACTCCTGCAAAAGTTCTCAGCCCCTCCTTTTCCACAGCTCGGAAAGGCACCTCATCTTTTATGATGTACTTAGCAATAGCCTTTCTACCTCGCTCTTGACTGAATAAGTGATGAGTCACTGTTTGATTTGTTGTAGTCGCGAATAAGCTTTGACCCTTGCTTGCTTTGTTAGGATTGTTTGGACACTTGCCAAAATGTCTCCATAATTGTTTAGTGCCATCTTGTGAAGGATGACTCGCATAAGTTGCTACACAATAGTTGCACTTTGACCTATGTTTTCCTTTAGTTTCAAAGCAAGTGGCAACCTTGTAAAATGGTTCCATATATCGATGTCTCTTTCCTTTTTTTTTAGGTTGGGAATCATGATCTTATCCCTCATTCGTCATCTCATTCTCAACTTGACTAGCAATACGTTGTACTTGTTGGGACTACATCTTCGTTAGTAGCTTCCCCAAACGCTTGGAGCTTGCCCTTGAACATTATCGATATATGTGCCATGCTAATTTCAAGGAAGAAATTAACAACAACAAAAAATTAATATAAAAGTATTGCCATGCTAATACAAAAAATTAATTTCAGGATGATTAACACATCAACATAAAGGGAAGTGAATAAGAATTTCATGATAATTTCAGGAATTTTATCTCCTTTCTTATCCTAAATCTCTTTTAATTGAAAAACATGTTTAGTTTTAAGTAATTAATTGAGCGTGGAGGTAGGAAAACAAAAGTATTGATCATTTACTGGTAAGAACTACAGAGAAGGCCCTTCATAAATGATTTAGAATTAATATAAAGGTGCATAGTTTGAGCATGTAGCTGTTTTGTTAATTAGGATTGGTATTTGGTGGTGGATATTGTTAAAATCCATGGACTTGTATATTATATATAAAAGCAGGAATGCGTTTAAGTGAGATTTTAATCATCATAATTAAGAATAATAGAATATGGAGTACATGTGTTGAAAAAGTGGGACGGTGGGAATTAAAATGGAGAAAGAGGTATAAAGTGGGAATGAAAAGAAGTGGAAGAAGATGAGAAATCATGGAAAAATAAAGTGAAGATGTTGATAAAAGATGACTTGTATCAGTATGCATTCAATTCACAAACACAGCACACAGTGTGGGACCGTGGGACACTGGGACTCTGTCTTTTTATGCGCACACACTTTTTATGCACACACAGCACACACAGCGCACAGGCACCACAACACAACTTAAATAATACTCTGTTCAGTTGGCTTGGCAGACTTGGCACCATTAAATAATACACACACTTTTCACAAACACATTACAAGTGGCCAAGTGGGGGTGGGGGTGGGGTCGACAGTGATGAGAGCCATACAGATTATATCTATCACATACACACACTTTTCAATAATCAATTTATATATATACCGAGTTACCGACCGAATGAAACAAGAAGCATGAAATTTCATGCTGCCTTTGCCTTCGTTTTTAAAATTCAGAAGGAAGAAAGAAGACTTACAACCATAGGGTGAGGCCGAGAGTGAGCGGTCGGTGAGGACGAGAGGCAGAGGGAGACGGCGAGAGGCAGAGGGAGATGTCGAGATGTGGCCCCTGAGAGAGTTCTATTCTGCCTCTGCGACGGCGGTGAGGACGAGAGGCAGAGGGGGACGGCGGTGAGGGCGAGCGAGGAGGTCGGTGAGGGTTTGAGAGAGCTTCCTAGTTGCTGGCTTGCTGCCTTTGTATTTGCGGCCTCTGCATCGTGTCTCAATGAGTTGATGAATAGTGGATTAGGGCCGGCTGAGGTGGTGAGAGGAGGAGAGTCGTGACTGAGCCTGAGGGAGTTGTTTAAAAAAAAAAAAGTAAATAAATGGGGCACGGGCGGGCACGGGCACCCCGCCCGTATATGACAAACGGGTACGGGGCAGGCCCGTACCCGTTACGGGCCCAATCTGGGCGGGTTTAATTCGGGGAAAAAAATGCAGGGTGCGGGCGGTTGGGCGGGTACCGGGTCACTTGCTCACCCCTAACCACAACTGTGGTATCTAATCAACCATATAAGCTTGAATTTCTTAACCTATGTCATATTTATAAAATCATGATATAATATTTACAATGTAGCAACGCAGTTTTTAAAATTTTGTTACGTGAGATAGATATACACGCTAATTATAAACCGGAAAACTGAACTAACCCGTCTTTATATTTTAGTCTACTTTACCAAAAAATTCAAATATTTATTTTTGATTGAAAAGAAATAAAACGACCGAGTGCAATTCATCTTTTGAATGTTTTTTTTATATATTTTATTGTACGTGAAATTAAATTGTTTCATTCATAACATTCACACACAAGATGTATGTGTGTAATTATAGACAACTATTAAAATCAAATTAGGGAAAAGTGAAAATTAATATACAAACAGTGAATAAAGTATTAATTATATATATATATATATATATATATATATATATATAAAAGATTGACAATATTTAACTTAAAGAAAAATATTGAATAAAGGTGTTGTATTGAATATGATCCTGCACCAAGAGAGAGCGCCTCAGGGCATGCTCAAGAAAATGAAAGTTGCCAGTCACTGTTGGCTACTCTGATTAATGTGAATAATATAATTATATCCCTACAATTTCTCATAATATAACTAACTATATGATCACCCCCTTCATAAAATCAACGTCTCCGGCACCGGTTCTATCGAACGCCGCTTCCTTATAATCATTGCTTTTAACCAACCTCCAAGACTAGTCAATGAGGTGCCATGAATAGAATCAGGACGCCTATTGTGAAGAACACAGAAAAAGGGAGGAGGTGTGAAGTCAAGATATGGGAGCACGTCCAAGTCATATTGAATCTCTAGACCTAGCCAAGGTAAAGGGGATGGTGGAATAATGTCGGGGAAAGAGAGTGTCACATCTACACGAGGTTTAATCCATCTGTAATATTCATTAGAGGGTGGAAGTGATTTTAATGGCAGTGTCGATGCTATTGGGAACTCTTGTGAATGTAACACTCTTACCCTGGAAATGAGGATGGAAAAGGAGAAGTGAAGTGGATTCCACGAGTTATTAGGTTGTTTGGTGTGTGTGGGAGCCCACTTTCACATAAAGCCGAAAACGACGGGCCGACTGTTTAGGCATTCAATTTATAAAGGTTGAGTTTAAGATTTTTATCTTAAAAGTGAAATGCGGCCTAAAAGAGCCAACTTTGTAGGCTGGGTGCCTAAAAAAGGCCGCCCTTTTTTACCTGTATTTTTTTATAAAATTATTTATATGAAAATAATATTATTGATTTTTTATGCTTTGTTAATGATGTTGAACATATTTGATTGTTATTATATTTGGTAGAATTAAGTTTTGGAAGTACATCTTGTATTAAGAATCATAAAAATTAAAAACTTATAAAAGATATTTCTTATTTCATAAACATTCTTACTAATTTTACATTTTTAAACTTATTTTCTAGTAATTGTTTTGTTCATATCTTGTGTTGTTTATTTTGTTGATTACTTACTCTTTTCAAGATATATTTATAAGACATCACCACCGTATTTTTTTATAAAATTATTTATATGAAAATAATATTATTGATTTTTTATACTTTGTTAATGATGTTGAACATATTTAATTGTTATTATATTTTGTAGAATTAAGTTTTGGAAGTACATCTTGTATTAAGAATGATAAAATTTTAAAACTTATAAAAGATATTTCTTATTTCATAAACATTCTTACTAATTTCACTTTTTTTAACTTATTTTCTAGTGATTATTTTGTTCATATCTTGTGTTGTTTATTTTGTTGACTACTTACTCTTTTCAAGATATATTTATAAGAAATATTTTTAATCTTGTTAAGTCTTCTCATTAGTTATTTGTAATTGTGATATGTGAACAATAGTTTTCCTTTGATTATGATTTAGTGATTATGTTTGTTTGTTGCATGATACGTATTTTTTAGACCTTAATATTGACAGCATTTATTTATTAAATTAGAACTTTAATTGTTGTCTTTTACTAATTATATTTCATTGAAAAAAATACACGTAAAAAATAGTTAAAATTTAGAAAAATCGTTTTAGGCCCTATAAGGTCACTTTAAAAATAATTAAAATTTAAAATAATAGCTTTAGCCCTTTTAGGGCCGGCCCTGGCCCATACATTGTAAGGTCAAGCCTTAAAAAATAGATATTTTTCTTATCCTAGGCCTAAAAGGGCCAACCCTAGCCCTTTAACGGCTGGGCCAATCCTTTTTCCTAACTCTACTCCACATGGAAGCCACTTCCATTAAAAATTATGGAAGTGAGTTCCTTGGGTAGACACATGGAATTCATCTCACTTCCATGGAAGTGAGATTTATGGACCACTATACCCTTATATATTTTATTAATTGACAACTTTATCCTTCCTATATTATTACTCAATTCCCCTTTCCTTGTCCTCCCCGCACTCCCTTCGGTTCTAAATATAGGACAAAGTATGTAGTGCAAATTGCACCATAAACTTTATCCTATATTTAGGTTGCACTTCAAACTTTATCGAATATTTAGGATCGAAGGTAGATAGTAATACTTAAATATAGATTTTATCATCCCCCCCCCCCCCCCCCCCCCAATTGAGGCAAATTAAAGTTGAAATTTTTTTTTATCAAATTTTCTCCTATCATTTTCTGGTTCATGTAAATTAGTTAAAAGTGATACTAGAGAGATGAGGAGGCCAATTTTACTAGAACATAAAGTACTAGTTTATTGGGTAGGGGATTAATAATAATAATTTGTAGTGTTTTGTGATCTAATAAAAATCTATTATAAAAAGAGTATAACAAATACTTCTCCAGTTATTAATATAAGACATATTTACTTAATTTGATTAGATTAAAAAAAGTTATTTAAGTTAATTAACATGACATGTATTTTCTAAAACAAAATAATCATTTTCCTTAATTTCCTCTTTTCCTTCCCTCCTTAATTATTGTTGAGAGAGTATCCATAAGGGTAAATTAGAAAAATATTTATAAATATAAAAATTACAGAGCATTGACGGGCCAAGGAAATATATTAGAGAGAGAGAGTGTGTGTGTGTGTTGTGTCGTCTGGCTGGGTTTTTTTGCTGCGAAGTAATGCGAGAGGACCTTCAACTTCAAGACTAACGCTTTGGCCAAAAAAAAAATTCCAGACTAAAGCGTCTTATGATTCGTTTTTTTATTGGTTGAAACGCGTGTCCTGATTCTCTACACCACAACTGTGGTATCTAATTAACCATATATGCTTGAATTTCTTAACCTATATCATATTTATAAAATCATGATATAATATTTACAATGTAGCAACGCAGTTTTTAAAATTTTGTTACGTGAGATAGATATACGCGCTAATTATAAACCGAAAAACTGAACTAACCCGTCTTTATATTTTAGTCTACTTTCACTACCACCAAACAACTTCAAATATTTGTTTTTGATTGAAAAGAAATACAACGACCGAGTGCAATTCATTTTTTGATTTTTTTTTAATATATTTTATTGTACGTGAAATTAAATTGTTTCATTCATAACATTCACACACAAGATGTATGTGTGTAATTATAAACAACTATTAAAATCAAATTAGGGAATATTTAACTTAAAGAAAAATATTGAATAAAGGTGTTGTATTGAATATAATTGAATATGATCCTGCACCAAGAGAGCGCCTCAGTGCATGCTCAAGAAAATGAAAGTTGCCAGTCACTGTTGGCTACTCTGATTAATGTGAATAATATAATTATATTCCTACAATTTCTCATTAATATAACTAACTATATGATCACCCCCTTCATAAAATCAACGTCTCCGGCACCGGTTCTATCGAACGCCGCTTCCTTATAATCATTGCTTTTAACCAACCTCCAAGACTAGTCAATGAGGTGCCATGAATAGAATCAGAACGCCTATTGTGAAGAACACAGAAAAAGGGAGGAGGTGTGAAGTCAAGATATGGGAGCACGTCCAAGTCATATTGAATCTCTAGACCTAGCCAAGGTAAAGGGGATGGTGGAATAATGTCAGGGAAGGAGAGTGTCACATCTACACGAGGTTTAATCCATCTGTAATATTCATTAGAGGGTGGAAGTGATTTTAATGGCAGTGCCAGTTTTTTCAATAATGACCAGCGAGTGATGCTATTCGGAACTCTTGTGAATGTAACACTCTTGTTGCAGCAATCTTCCATCAACACATCATCCTCTTCCATTAATGACATTGTCACCACTTGATGTCCATTCATTATTTCTCCTCTCTCACCCCTTTCCTCCTTATCAACATCACAAAAGCCAGTACCCAAGCCAGTATCATAAACGTCATGATAATCAAAAGAATAGTGATAATGTTGGTTGAAATCATGCCCAAACTCAATCGGACCCTCTAACCATTCAACTTCATAATCATTCATAAATGGAAGTAAACTAAATAATTGTGCCTCCTTTCTCAATTCTTCTTTCTCTTCCAATGGCATTACCTCATGTTTGTATCTAACACCACATATCATGTTGCCACATACGAACACCTTCATTGTAACTTTTCTGAATAACAAATTGCGAAGATGCAAATAGCCGTACACAATCACTAACCCTGACCTTCTCCCTTTTATATTGCCCCCAAGCTTTATTTGCATTGGCCCACAATCATACATCTTTAACTGGACATCCTTTCCAGAAAAAGATGAAGAATGAATTTGAGCCAAATTCACACAACCCTTAAGATATAACTTTTCAATCTTAGGGACGTGAGAGAGATCCGGCAGTGCAGTGAGATGTTCTGAATGCGATAAATCAATTTTCTTTAAATTTGGAAAATGCTGAAAAAAAGAAATAGAGTTTAATACAGTAGATAATTAACTACACTAAACTACAATTTAATCAATAATTTCTCCCATGCCAATTTACAAAAATGTCCTATATTTAAGACCGAATTATGGTACGTACCTGATTTCCTTTCCAAAGTTGTCGGATATTACTATTACGCATTTGAAGTGTAATAAGATTCTCTGCACAAAATTGTAATGGCACATAAGGTAGTGGACATTCTTCCCAACTCAAAATCCTCAATTCTTCTGAAAGATAATTCAAAACTCCACGAATATTCAACATTGAAGGCTTTCTTCGATCAGACTTGTAAATTTTAAGAAATATTAAATTACGTATCTTCTGAAAAATTCTAGCTCTCAATGTCATACTTTTCATCATGCTCACGTCCAAAGACATGCATCGAATTGCCTCAATCCCCTAGTAATAGATATTCAAGGGAAAACAATTATCATTACCTAAAAAATGACAAAAAATATCATATAGAACAATTAAATATATCTGCTATTAGAAATATCCAATTTAATAATGACATTGTGCATTTTATTAAAAAAATTCTACAATTAATATTTCCCTAATAATAAATTAATTTTTAAAAACTATTCAACTTGCAGACACACTCATACGTAAGCCTAAATACTATTTCATGTGCAGATATTGAAGCAGAAATTCATTTTAAAAACTTGGCATACATAATTTTCAATCTTTATTCAAAGAAAAAAGCATAACTGAACAGTAACAACAAGGCAAACTACAATAATACATTGAAAAACGAGTATCCCTACAAATCTTACGCACTACATAAACAGAAGACAATGCCTCCTTTCCTCTCCATATATTTTATTTGTTTTCGACTTTCATATTATTTGTTCCTCTAATAACATTAAGTTCTTTACTATTATAAGAGCATGCTCATGCGAGCCTATGCATATACTCCTTTAGACTACACCAATTAGTAAGAGAAAAATCAATCTTGTCAATCATTTTATTTATCACTTAATGAACAATAGTTGTAGACTAATTTTATCTTTTAGAACAACAAATATCACAATAGTCCTCATTAATTTATCTTTACTATTTAGGTGGATGAATAAATTACACCTCAATGCAATTTTAGTCATTTAAATTGAGAAAGTATATCTTATAGGAATATCTAATCAAAGAACATGAAACAGAGAAACTTCATGATAAATGTTGACACTTACCACCAAAGATTTTTACGAATAAAAAACATGTAGACAAACAAAATATCACAAGGACTTGACAATGAAGATGATGACAATAATAATAATAATAACAATTACAATAATAATAAACAGAATAATTCATTACCTTGCCACGATTGAAAAAATCAACAATGTCTTCATGCCGCCATAGTCGAATAGGGGTTTTAGCATTAGATATTAACTGGTTCCTGGCAATGTTAAGGCCCATTTTCTTCACAAGATCATGCATCACAACACAACCATGATCATCAAATGAAATGAGGGATTTCTCTCTAAGAACACTTATCTCAATAGGTGCAGAAGAGTCATATAATTGTCTTCTTAGATTCAAAGAAACATCAATTCTTTCATTGATTAAGAATACTAGGTCAAGAAACACATTCTGTTGTTTCTCATCAAGTCCATCAAAACTATACTTCAAAACATCAACAACCTCCTTGGGTGGATCTTTGTCTAGTTTTTCCAAAGCACTTTCCCACTCTTCTTTTTCTCTACCACAGAAAAGCAACCCAACACTACCAAGGCTAATGGATTTCCTTGACAATATTTCACGAATGATTTTGATAACTCCATGTAACCTTCAGATGGTTCATGTTGCTTGAAAGCTTTCAAACTAAAGAGATGAATGGCATCGTGGAAATCCAAATCCGGAACATCATATGTTGCTTGGGTGGATCTTGGTTCAGTTTTTTCATATGCATTTTGAAGCACTCACTTGTCTCTTGATGTAATAATAATTTTGCTTCCTTCCCCACACCAATAAAGCATTTTGGTTAAATCTTCACCTATTTTTGCATTGTCCACATCATCAAGTATGATAAGAATTTTTTTGCGTCCAAGCCTCTTGTTCACATAAGTAGATTTGATGTCATAGATACTAATGTCCTTATCTTTTAATACTTCTTTGAGGCAATTTTGCTGTAACTCATCCAAACTAATTCTTTTTAATTGCTCCTTTACATTTTCAATAAAGGAGAAAGCATCAAATTGAGCTCTCAACACTTGAAATATAGCTTTAGCAAGTGTGGTCTTCCCAGCACCACCCATACCGCATATTCCCACAATGCGAGCCTCAGTTAGAAGGATTTCAATATTTCTGATATGATGAGAAATACCAACGAGTCCTTCAAGATGATATGATGACGTGTAGTTCAACTTACTCGAAATGTCTTTCACAATCTCATCAATAAGTTTGAATTCAGGTCGTCCACACCTGTTAATCAAAAGAAAAGGCATATTTAATAGGTAGAAAATAAAAAACTACAATAATTTATTAGAATCCTAAAGATTAGTTAAGTAAATCCCCAAAATCAAATACAAACATAACATTAAGTTACCTGGTACTGTTGAAATCCCATCCAGATAGACTTGTAGATTCGATTAAAGCATCACTCCACTTTTGTAGTTTTTTTGGGTTGTCCTTAAATCTTCGCTTCAATACATTAAATCCTTTTCCAAAACTCCCATTTTGTTTGCGTATGTTTGAAGGATCCACATTATAAAAAATAGGTATCACATCCCTTCCAAATTTTTTCTTGCATTTTAATATGTGAACAAGTTCATCCATACACCATGTAGAAGAAGCATACTTCTCGGAAAATAATCACCGATATTTCGATTCCTCTATTTTTCTCAAAAGAACTTCGAGATTTGCTCTCCTTTGATGAGTTCATGATCCATAAAAGTGTGAATGCCTGCATCATGAAGTCCTTTGTAAAGATGACTTGTAAAATTGTAGCGAGTGTCTTCCCCTCTAAAGCTAAGGAACACATCATACTCGGTTGCAAGAGGAGAAGCTGTTTGAGTTAAAATCACATCATCTTGAGAACTACATATAGAATAGAAACAAACCGTCAACAAAAGTTGGGTTATATATAGGAGCAAATCAAACAAGAAAATAAAGAGTAAGAGGTTATTTAGAAGAAGGTAATTACCTATTACCAACAGCAACAAGTTGGTTACCATTAAGCGAACAAGATATGAATCTGATAGCTTTGTAAATTGATAATCCCAATAGGAGCAATGAAGCTTCTTTGCGCACCATTAAAGCAATGGTTGTGATAGCAATTTCTAGCTTCAACCTTCAGCAACCTGAAACTAAGGCCATAGAAAGTGCAAGCAAAAGTTTATTAGCTCTACGCCACTAAGGTAGCCAGAGACAAGATTCAACATTAGAAGAAACAAGAAAGTAACAAAACTTTTTGCAGAATATATTTGTAACGAATTTATTAAGAAAAAAGGGAGTATCATCGTCTCCCTCTTCATCTATTCTTAAAATCAACTTGGAAAACAAAGAAAGAAAAAGGTAACCTATTTTTTTATAATTATTTAATATCCTATTATATTGATAAACTAATTTACTAAAAAAATTGGAATAGCATGACTAATAAATAACAAAAAATAATTCTCTACTAACAATAATAACAAACGCAAAATACATCATCTTTGCTTTTTTGCTTCTTCTTGGCTTTTTTTTAATTATTTTTTTTTTAAAAAAAATCCATTTCCACCAAACTCAAAATAATAAAACAGTCAAAAGTTGTTTTTACTTTTTTAGAACACATTGCTACTTTTTCCCCAAAACACTTGGCTAAAAACTAATTATAAAAAAAAATTATTTTTTATTTTAACAACACACACACATTACCACTTACTAGATTGTTATCTGAATATGACAAGCAATGATTTTTGGAGTAGATGAACCATACCAACCGCACGAAAGATGAAAAAGCCCGTTGAATTATAGGAACTTAAAACTACAGAAAAGGATGTCAAACCCCTCAAATTAAATATAGGCATTGTTCAATCTATTTTAATTTTTTATGTCTTAGATTAGTTTTCTGAAGTTATTTTTAAAAATAAATTTTGTTGAGGAAAAATTTGTCCATAATGGATTATTCTAAGAAATCATATTTTAGAACAAAGCAAGTATGAAATCTTATAAGAAACAATTGTTCTTAAAAACAACTTAATAAACAACGATTGATTTGAGACAAAGAAAAAAGAAGCGAAAACAGAGAAAGTTAGCATAGTTGAGGAATTTCTTTTCTGTACACAAACCCTAAGAACTCAGATAAAAATCTCGCAAAACAGTAAATAGAAGGGATGAGGCAAGTGGAATAAAAAGAGAGAAGAAAGTAAACATGAACCTGGATATGTGAAGGGAAGATAGTTCACAAAGATAGCAAAAATGTCAGATTTGGGATCTGCAGAGACTTCCTTCTCTTCCAAACAGTTCTTAAAGTAAATGAAGATTTGAGTCAATAGATCAAGTCCAGCCACAATGTTTGAAGGTTATGGGATTTTGTATTTCAGAAGTAAAAGTATAAAAAATTCAAATGATTAGAAGAAAACATAAAAATCTTTTGCAGAATTTTTCTGTGAAAAATGAAGGCAAAACAGAGGAAGGATGATGGATCCATGGGATGAAGCAGTAGAGAAGAAATAACCTGGATCGCTGAGAGTGGGAGAAAAAAAAAGAAATAGGTTTCACAGGCAAGAAAAATGAAGGCGAAATAAAGGAGGATGATGGATCCATAGGATAAAGCAAGTAAAAGAGAAGAAATAACCTGCATCCATGTGGAGGGAAGCCACCGAAACAAATAGCTCTCACAAGCAGAGGTCTGAAAAATGGCAGCTTCAGTATCTGCAGAGACTTGCTTTCTCTTCAGATTCAGAGATATTAACAAGTGAAGTGAAGTCGTCCCGCGTTTGTGGCTTTGGTGGATTGCCGTGTTGCTGGCTTCCTTGATATTATTTGCTCCGAACCACCCCTTTGCTTATGGGGAAAATTCCAATCTTAAGGGCCCACTTGTCTGTCTATCAATGGGTCCTAGAAATTGTAAAAAATATCTCAAATCAATTTGGTGTGAAGTTCCCCCCCTCTTTTGCGGCGAGCAATGTCACCGTAGAGGACCTAAATCGAAGTAATTTTGACCCAATCGTTATTCAGCTTAACTTTAACTGTTTGTTAATCAAATTATATATGCTTAGTTGATAGTCTACATAACATCCACATCATTTTTGTTTTGAGTATAAGTGTAAAGTTAGTTGAAAGTTTTCACTCAAGAGCTATGTTACTTGAAAGTTTCTAAATCATAACAATTTTCATGGACCATTAAGTTATCAATGAGGGTAAATTAAGAAAAAGATTGGTAAATATAAAAGTTATATCTTATATTTAGGATTAATATCAACTCTACGAATATATCGTATATAAAATACAGAAAGAAATCCCACTTAAACTCAAGGAGAGACTACAAGCTTGCACAAGAAGTTGGGAAATAATAAAAATACATACATTTAATGCAAGGAGATGATATATATATATAATCATATAAAAACGCTTGGAGTTTTTTTTTTAAAAAAAATTAGAATTGTGCATATTAGTTTGAATTTAGCATTCGTTGGAAAGAAGAGTTCAGCAACCTTCTTGACAGTTGCATGGATACAGAACTTCCCCGAGACCCAAAGATTTTGGATTCTAGCAATGAAAACCGAAAACTATTTCACATTTTCACCCATTACATGCAAAATATTGGGATGCAGGAATTTTCCATGGTATTTTCAATCAACTTTTTCCCAGAAATTATAATGAGATATCAAGCAAGGGACTTAGGAAATGCCACCCCAAATATAACTTTTTGACGTCGAAATGTGTTTAGAGGGTGATTTTGGCTTTTAAAAATGTCTGAGATAATTCCCCCCCCCAAAAAAAAAAATTGGGCTTTTATAAAAAAATGTTGGTTAAGCCATTGGCCAAAATTTTTTGCTTTTGACTTTTCTACTATTGAGAGAGAAAAGTAGCTTATAAAAAAAAATGTTGGGTCCTGCCTTTTTATCCTAAATATAAATTCACTTAAAAGTTAATAATCATACAATACTTTGATTTAGGTCTATGAGAAATTTATTTGGTAAGAATTACTTAATATTTTTTATATAAAAATCATGACAATATCTGATTTTGATCATTTTCACCAATTAAATTTTCAATGGATTTTTCCCCAATTTTCCTAAAAATTTGAGTAGTTTGGTACTGTAAATCTCCAAATAATACATTACCTATTTTTATTTTTATAAAATTTATGTCTTTTTTTTTTAGTCTTTTACCTTTAAACTTACTTTTCCATTAATCATCCAAACAAGTTTATGTGTTTTCATAATATGTGTGTGTGTGTACACACATATAATATATATACATTGTTTAATAAGATTCACATCGTTTTCAATCATTTTACATCTGAACTTGCTTTTCAAAATAATCATCTAAAGACGTTTAATTTTTAGAAAAGGCACTTGTGCTACCGCCAATCCAAATATAAATCACATTACACAATTTGATTTTATCCAATCTTAAGTTTGCAAAACAACTTTTGTCATCGCTATTCTAAACACTCACTTAATTATCTATAAGTGCTAGTAACAACTGAATAACAAATAATTACAAATTTAAAAATGACAACACCTCACTTATTATTAAGACTTATCAATAATTAAGTTCCTTATTTTGGAACTCCCTCTTGGTTACGCTATATCGATCAACCTTTGTTCACATACCTGACTATTGCTATTCTCATTTTACCACCTTCCTACTTCTTTCCTTCCTCCTCATTCGCTTCATTGGGAAAGCAGAAACGAAAACGTCTTTGATAAGCTAGAGGGATTGGCAAACGTGATCTTACAAGAATCGTCACTGTCATTCGAGATATTGGTGATCGTGATCCAGATGAACAACTCCTTGGTCTTCACTTCGATCACCCACCGCATCCGGTGGTCCTTCACAAACATGATACATATTTGGGGAGTTGATCTTAGCCTGATCCTAAATATTGTAGAAGATCATAAGACAGTGTACATATTGTCAATCTTTTCCTAATTTACCATTATTGATGTTTTTTCAACAACAATCAAAGAAGAGAGGGAATGAAGGAATTAAAGAAGATGATTAAGGTGTTTTAGAAAATACACATCATATTAACTAACTTAATTAACTTTCTTAATCTAATCAAATTAGATAAATATGTCTTATATTAATGACAACAAAGAGGCATATGCACTCTGATTTTTTAAGACTTATGGGACATTATAATATAAGGAAGTCTCATATTGATTAGTTAAAGAAAAGATTAAAATTTTCTCCCCTTTTAATATTTTCCCTCCATTTTCTCTTCCCTTCCCTCCCCCTCCCCCCAACCAAACATACCCTAGAAATACCGGAGGGACCTACGTGCCTTAGTGGTGAACGAGGGAAGTGAAGTCGTCCTTATTTGTGACTTTTGCTCCTTCCTTGTAGTTGGACCGCACCAACCCTTGGGTTCTTATTTTTTAGGTGCTCATATTTTTATTTAGAGGTATGAGCAAGTTTTCTTGATTTTTTTTAATTTTTTTATATATTGTATTTATTTAGATTTAAATTATATGTTACTTTCTCGAAACTTTTTTACATCCAAGATTTCAAATTAATTAATTTCCATAATACTTATGTTACGTATAAATGCGAATTAAAATTAATTAATTTGAAATACCGTTGATAAAAAACATCTCAAAAAATATCATATAATTTAAATCTAAATAAATACAATATAAAAAAATAAAAAAAATATACTCATATCTTTAATTAAAAGTATAGACGCCTAAAAAAACACATAATTATGGACACAGAATGAGAACCCATCAACCCTTTGTTTTTAGAAAAAATCTTAGAAATTGAAAACACGCTCGTCGGTGGTGTTGCCGTGTTGCAATGGCCTGCTTCAGCATTGTACACTTTGCACAGTTTTTGAAAAAGTTACTCCGTGTTTCCACAGCTCATGAATATTAGAATAATTATTGGCAGAAAAAATTATTATTCAATTTACTTGAAATTTGTCAAAAGATCTAGGCATAACTTGTTTTAGTATAATTTCGTGCATAGCTTCCCTTTAATTATAAAGCTGAAACACAGTGGATTTTGGTTTTATGTTTAGTATTAAAATAAGTCACTTATCTAACTCTTATATTAAAGATAAATAGTAGCATTTTCAGTTTTAAATATAGGATATAATTTATAATGTAAATAACACTGCAAATTATATTCTATATTTATGACTAGAGGTAATAATATTTTTTGAAGCTCCTCACCCTCCCATATTATACTCCCTCTTGTCCCAAAATTAAAACATATTCAATCTTATCTATATTAACTACACTAAATTCATACATCATATAATTTTCTTCTTTGACTATTCTTATTAAATATGAATATGTATAAAAAAAAATTTATTTAAATGCAGTGTTGAAACTATCAAAAGTTTCTTATAGAAAAAGAAACCAGAAATTATGTTTTAAAAGTTGTCCTTGAAAAGAGATTGGAGAGGTTTACTTAAAGTCAAGTCATCTCTCTTTTAGAAATTTTGCGAATTGGTGTGATGCTTCGTTGTAATTGTACCACACCAGCCCTTGCTTTTGGGAAAAAGTTTAGAAACTGAAGGGCCTACCTATTTGTGTCACATAATTTGGATCTCTGCTTGTTCAGATTTTGCTTTAAAAAAATACATATATAAAAAGGAAAAAGTCTGAATTAGAAATAACTAGCAAAAATATAATCAACCCATGCACATTAGGCTTAGGTCATTATTGAGTGTGGGAGACACATAATAGCAATTCAGTCTATAGGAATTCAGTGGCGGAAGCATTCAATGGTCAGTTGGGCCTTGGCGCCAGCTAGTCCCGACTCCCGAATCGATCCTATAAAATTTATTAGAGTATATATGTATTTACTATATGATATTTTATTTGGCCACAAATTTGGCCTCAACTAATTTTTTATCTTCTTTGTAAGGATAATATTTGTTTCATTACTCATTGGGCTTTGAGAGGAAAGTAAAATTCTTGTTTGAGATACCGAAAAGATTAGTATCATTTTATATATTGTTTTGATTTATAATTATTGGTTATTATTTGTTTGTATTTTCCAGGTTATTTGATACTATTTAGTAAATACTCCCTCTGATCTTTATTTAAGGAGCCAACTAACAATTCTCACAAGTCAATAAAAATAGTTAAATTCATTAAATTTGTCCTAAAATTTAAATAATTTTCAATATTATCCTTATTAATTACACTAAACTCTAACATCATATTAATTATTACTCTCCCTTTTTTTGCTAAAAAGGAGAGAGAAATAATTAAGTTTTATTAATTATTACTCTCACTCACTACCTTTTTAATTATGGGTATACATGAAAAAAATATTTAATGCTATTTGGAAACAAGCAAGTGCTTTATAAAAAAGACTAAATATACTTGTTAGTTGATGTTTTATAATAAAAATTTAAGGGAGTAGCTCAATATATTTATTTTTTTACCGGTCTAAATTTTTTTCCTGGTTCTACCACTGTATACGATAATCCATAATGGCACTCCACTATTGGTGATTTTAAGTATGCGCTGTAATAGATACAAATATAATACGATCTTTCTAAAATAATGATATGTAATATTATATATCAGTTATAAGCACATATATTTTGTCTTCTGTAAAAGTAAAAACCATTTTGGTGATATTTATATTCTTACTTAGTTCATCATTAAATATTTGTAAAGACATTTTGTTAATTATATTCCCTTGTAGAGATTGGAAAATGCATTGATCATAATAACTGAGGAGATAACATGGGTTAAAATTACAAAGGATGGATTTTCTATGCTCTTATTTTTATTTTTAGGCATATATTATTAATGGAAAGCTTTTGATGAAGGTGGGTTTTAGTTTTTGAAACTCCTTACTTTCCTATATCATTGTACTTTGCTAGAATTTTAAAAAAACAAATCTTAAAATTTCAATTACACCTTCGTTATTGGAAGAAACATAATCAATGTATGATAACATTTATTAAAATTCTGATGAACCAGTTTGATTTGTCTTGCGCTCCCTATCATGAACCAGTTTCTCTATCTATCTTGGGATAAGTAGGGAGAGTTTTTCTAGATCTGATCCTCGTACATTTTTTTTTTTAACCTGTTAATTTTTAAATGAAAAAATTATTTTTAAAAAATATGTTAGTTGAAAAATTATCTTTATTTTAGATCATTTCCCATTAAAATAATTACTTTTTAAAAAATAAAAGTTAAAAAAAAAATTGGACCGCTCAAATCACATCTGTCTAGGCGTCCTAGATGAGAAAACTCTCCCTACCCGTCTTTGAGATGTGCAGGGAAACTGATTCCTCCCTATCACATGTCTTTTGGAGAAAAAAGAATTAAAATATGGCCCACGTCGAGACCACAAGACTTAAAAAATAAAAATGTTCTCAATAAGAAAAGTCCGTAACAATTGTTTTTTTTTAAAAAAAAAAAAAAAAAAAAAAAAAAAAAAAAAATCGTTTCTCAACTTGAGTAACACGCTCAATAGTCAATGGGACAATTATTGTAGAGTCACAACAAGATCAACAATTTATGTTTTATAAAGTTGTAAGAAGGCCTATATGAAGAATGATTTTTTTTTCCTGAGAAGTTCAAATAATAATGAAATTTCCGACTAGATTACATACTCAACAACTAAGGGGTCGTTTGGTAGGAGGAAGATTTGAGGAGAAAAAAGAACTTAGAGGAGGAAAAAAAAGGGAAGGAAAGATTTTGAAAGATGACGGAAGATATCTTGAGGGAAGATTAGTTGTTTAGTAGAAAAAAAATGAAGGAGTAGTAGTTGGTAAAGAATTATGAAATGCTTATTTACCCTCAAAAGTAATTAATTCTAAATGAAAAAGAAAAATAATTTTTTTTTCCTAAAATATATTTTAAAAAAATATCCTCTTATCAAGTTCAAATTTGTTTAAAAAATTATTCCACTAAGTTCGAACTTTTCCACCAAGTTCAAATTTGAAGGTAAATTTGTCCAAAAGTATTATTGTTTATGTGGGAACTTGAGATCCCACCAATTTTGGTAGGATCTTATCTTTCCACATATAAAGAAAGATCGGTGGGCTTGGGAACTTGAATTTCTAAGATTGAAGATACCTAACAATATTAAAATGATAGCCTAACACAAAAGAAAGAGGATATTGAAAGTCTAAATAATACTACCTCCAGTCCTAATTATATTAGGACTGAAGAGAGTAATAATCACGGAAAGTGGACGCTAGAATGCCGAGAGAGAGTGTTACACCTAAGGGACTGTTTGGTAAGCGGATTTGGTTGGAAGGGAAGGGAAGATTAGCAAGTTTCCTTGTTTGATATGCTTTTTGTGTCCAATCTTCTTAAAACTCAAGCTCATGAGTCCACCAATCTTCCTTTATATGCAAAAAGATAAGATCCCACTGAAAGTGATGGGATCTCAAGTTCTCATGTGAACAGTGACACTTTTAGACATATTTACTCCTTATGAAATATTTTTTTGTAATGTAAGAAAATATGATTAAATTCAAATTTATGTGATAAATTTGAATTTATACGATAAGTTTAAACTTGGAGGGAGAATATTTTAGGGAAATTTGAACTTGATGGGAAATTTTTTTAAACAAATTCAAACTTGATTTAGAGAATATTTTAGACAAATTCAAATTTGATAAGAGGATATTTTTTAAAAATTTATTTTTCATTTTCATTTTGAATTAATTACTTTTGAGGATAAAACATGTATTTCCTAATTCTTTATGAATTACCACCTTTTCATTTTCTTCCTACCAAACAACTTATCTTCCCTCAAGTTATCTTACCTCATCCCTCAAAATCTTCCTTTTCCTTTCTTTCCCTTTTTTAAGTTCCTTTTCGTCCTTAAATTTTCCCATACCAAACGGCCCTAAGTGAGGTTAAATCATTTTGCAATTTTGAGAGAGGGGAAGTGATGTGAGGATTGAAATTTGAGCAAAGCTGCCACCAGAGTTCCCATAATATCACTCACTGTAACTCCTCTTTCCGGGGAAGCTCGCACGTCGGTGGTGTTGCCGTGTTGCAATGCCATGCTTCATCATCGTACGCTTTGCACAGCGTTTGAAAAAGTTACTCCGTGTTGCCACCGTTCTTGAACATTAGAATAATTTACCATAAACTATAAAGTATAATTGGCATAAAAAATTACAGTATTATTGAAAGTGTAAATTTGTGGACAACCATAGTCACAATACAATCTACCAGACATTAATATGAATCCAGCATCTTTTGAATACTGAAAATTTCCTGTTTAGTATTGACCTTGATCCAAAAAAAAAAAACCGGATGACAAAAAACAAACCTAATCAGTCACAGACAAGATTTGGAGCCTGCTTGGCAAAAGACCCTCCAAAATAAAGTATCATTCTACCATGAGGTGAAAATAAAGCACACTGCATAGTGGGCTTTAAATTTGAAACCGTAGTCGAATTTAAACCTTTTAGGCCTTTTCACAATAGGCCCAAATATAAAATGGCCTTAAATCTATCCCTTCCTTAATATTTTTGCTTAATCTTTGTGTGCATTGTTAGCCTATTGGTTCTAAACAAATCTTTTAGGTGTATTAAAGTGTTTAGTATTTTTTTTGTTTAGAGTATTCGATGTCCCTGGCGAAATGCCATCTTTTAAAGACATCAACAAACCCCCCAAGCCTCTACCACCCACGCACGCTGCATTCCCACGTCTCGAACTCAAGACCTATGATTAAGCTAGAACAACCCTTTACCAGTTGACCTAAGCGTTTGGTGGTAAAGTGTGTAGTATTTTAAAATGATATCTTTCTGAACAAAATCTCCTTAATTCAATCTATTGAGACTTTTAGCTCCTCATTTCTTTCTCCTTTATTTCTTAATATTAAGCTCTCTTTTCCTTACGGATAACTTATATGAGTATATAATTTTATGAACTATTTTGGATTCACTTTACCCTGTTTGGGATATTGGAAATGAGGATGAAGAAGGAGAAGTGGAAGTGGAAGAAGTGAATTCCACAAATTGGGCTCTTTGGTGTGTAGGAGTCCACTTCCACATGGAAGTCACTTCATAAAAAATGATGGAAGTGAGTTCCTTCAGTAGACCCATGGAATTCATCTCACTTTTGTGCAAGTGAAATTTACGGACCATTATGCCCTTATATATTTTATTAATTGATAACTTTATCCTTCCTGCATTATTACTCCATTCCCTTTTCCTTGTCCTTCCTACATTACTGCCCTTGTGATTAATACTTAAATGTAGCTTTTCTCATTTTCCTTTCCCCTTAGTAAAGGTAAGGTTGAAAATTTTTATCAATTTTTCTCCTATTATTTTCTGGTTCACGTAGATTAGTTAAAAGGGCTAATAGAACGATGAGGAGGACAATTTTGCCACAACCAGAGAATAATAATTTGTAGTGTTTATTGATCTAATAAAAATATATTATAAAAAGTGTATAACAAATACTTTTCCAGTCCTTAATATAAGAGATATTTACTTAATTTAATTAGATTAAAAAAATTGATTGAGTTAATTAACATGACATGTATTTTCTAAAACAAGATAATCATCTTCCTTAATTCTCTCATTCACATCCCTCGTTGATTATTTTTGAAAGAGTATTGTAAGAGGTAAATTAGAAAAAGATTGACAAATATAAAAACTATTTTATTAGTAAGACTAATATCAACTCTTCAAATATATTTTGTAACATCCCATTTTCAAAAGCGATATAAAATTTTTTTTTCATCGTAGTAGAGCATCGGAGCGATTGAGAAACGATATTTATATTCAAAATGCCGTAAGTCCGGCTCGACATACTGATGCGGTACATTATACCGAGTGTTTTCAAAGTAAATAACAAAAGAAAGTCTTCACCGAGTCCCTATGCGTGCCACTTGCCTTTCTCCTCGATCCTCTGGCCCCTCCCGACCACGACGCTATGTTAAGAGCCGAGGTTCAATGCCCATTGAACCTCGTGTAATTAACCTCATGCTTATGTGTGACAAATTATGTATGACGTATATTCATAACATTACAAAGATTAACCAATACATAAGACACAAAGAGATGTAAGGTTACAACAATACATAAGCACACAAAGATGTAATGTCAATCACAACAACAAGACATAGCACACAAGACATGCACGATCAACCATGTTTGCACTAACCAAGGTGCCACGACAGCTCCTCGTGTCCTCGCGCTAGGAAAACTCAACGCATTACCAAGATCAGTAACCCGTATAAACAAAGCCGAATGTATAAACAAGTGAACTAAGACAGAGTCTTAGACACGGTGCATGACCCAAGACAAAGTCATGTCCATGACTCTATGAAATAGTCTATCACATATAAGCATACAATAAGCATCAGAGTTAGTGTTACAGTACGCGAACGTACCTTCGTTGACGGAAAATGATCCTTTTTGATAGCGGTACGACACAATGGTACAACAATGCGGTACATGATTACGTATATCCTATAAGGATAATATCATATTATCAAGGCCCAACATCATAATAGGCATTTTAGTACAAATTACCATTTTGCCCCTAACTCTCCTAATTGGCGAATTTCACCGAACTTCGTTACTTTAACTCTAATCTTCCAAAATTTTGACATATCTCCATCTCCAATATATTTTTGAAATAAATATCATATTTATCCCTAAAACATGATATCTAAACTAACTTGGAAGATTAAAGATTAATCCAAAGATTTCTACTATAACTACCGAATGAACTACCAAAGCTTAAGACTAGGACCAAGAACTTACCCAAAGACTTCGCTACTCCTTTTCCGAGCTCCTCCTTGCTCTCACTTCTCTCTAACCTCTCTCTAGGATTCCTTTGTGAATTGGTGAGGAATGAAGTGAAGAGGGGTTGGCTATTTATAGAGAATTTCCATGGATCTCAACCCTTGGATCAACTTTTGCATCAACGGTTAAGAAGATGAAGATGTGGCCTCTTGCAAACCATTCACTCTCCTCTCTTTTCTACCACAAATTTGCCCCCCACATGTCACCCCATGTCACCAACATGATGTCATCCATGTGCTTTATGAACTTCTACCGATAAAGTCCCCCGTTCGGTGTCTAATCGCGTAATCTTAGAAAATCTCAAAAATCCGGAACACACCTTGAAGTTCTATTCGTCCTCTTTGGAAATATCTAAGTTAACTAAATTTTTGATCCCATTAAGGGTATTCCGTTGTCCGTTGAACATTTTCGACGTACGCCGATTACTGAGTAAATTACTTCGGGTAATGCCAAATTCGAGACAAAAATCCACCGGTTCATAATATGTCCAGTTGTTTTCTACTTAGTTCAAGGATTTCAAGTTACGATTTATTTTCCATTGGTTCTCACTTTTCTTATCGCCCTTTGTTTACAAAATATCTTTTCATCGATCCCTTATTCGCCCGCGGCTACGGAAATGACTTCCGCTAACACCGACTTCTCGGACAAAAATTCACTTGTTTGTAATATGTCCCGACCTAAGAAACTTAGTTCATGGTTTTCTAGATAGGATTTAATTTCTATCGGTTCTCATTTATCCAACTGGTTCTTCCACAAATATCTTAATTATATTATTATTTAATTAACAAAATATCATGATATTATCTTTGAAAAACCCACAACCCTTTTCACACTCAAATTTTGGTTTTCTCTTCCCTTTATTATTATTATTTTTTCTTTAATTTATCTAAATTAGCTAGAAGCTTAATTAGAGCCTTAATCCCATGATTAGCAATCTTTTAGGATTTAGGGTTTTCATGTTCTTAATCTCACCAATTTTTCTTAATCTTTTCTAATTGATTAGCAAGCACACTTTATGCTAATATTAGCCATAAACACTTAATTAAAGGATTTTCCATAATTTACCTTAAATATTCTCTTGTTCGCTTTAAACAATTAGCCATTAATTACTTAACTAATCACTTTCTAATTGTTGATAATTTTCTTAATTAGGATTAATCATTATCTCACAACTATTTTACTGATATTGGTATTTTATGCTCCATGTAAAATATTAAAAATCATAGGGCAATTTATGCTCCCCAATATTATATTTAATTTTGCCTCATTATTTTTCAAGGGAAATAATCCCAAAATTCCTAAAATTAGAGACAACATACTTTCTAATTTTCAATAAATATTTTATTGCCTCTTGGGATTTATCATAATATTTTCGGGGCATTTCGTGGCCCATAATTGCATTTAGGGATTTTGACACTTTAATCCCTCTAATTTCATTAGAAATTTCCCTAGACAATAGAATAAGTATCCTACAAGGTTTTAAGACCACATATTCACCTATTTCCAAATAGGTATTATTTGCTAAAATATAGTATTCCACATAGATAATTATCCGGGTATTACATATTTTATATTAAAGATATGAGGGAATAATACTGAAATTCAAGGAGACTACAAGCTTGCACAAGAAGTTGGGATAATAATAAAAATACAATATACATTTAATGCAAGGAGATGATATATATAATCACATAAAAAAACTTGGAGTTAAAAAAAAAAAAAAAAAAAAAACTTTGGAATTGTGCATATTAGTTTGAATTTAGCATTCGTTGGAAAGATGAGTTTAGCAACCTTTTTTACCGTTGCATGGCTTCAGCAACGAAAACTATTTTCATCCATTACATGCAAAATATTGCAATGCAGGAATTTTCCATGGTATTTTCAATCAACTTTTTCTTTTATCTTTTTGGTCAACGCAATCAACTTTAACAATTTCATTAGTAAAATATGACAACATCTCACTTATTATTGAGATTTCTCAATAATTAATAAGTTCCTTATTTACGACCTTCCTCTTGGATTACGTTGTATCAATCAGCCTTTGTTTATATGCTTGACTATTGTTTACTTCTCAAGTCTTGTTTGAGAAGGCAGTGAGGGCTGAAAAAGTATGGTAGGAAGAAAAAGACACAAAAAATCATTAATTTAAAAGTATTAAGATTATATTCATAGAACAATTGAAAATTAAAAGTGCAAAAAAAAAAAAAAAAAAACGGACATTAAAAAAAGATGACAAATTAATAGGTATTGCTTAGTTTTCTTTTCATTTTTGAGAAGTTTAAACAGGAACTTTACATGTGTTACATCTATTTCTGCCTTGCATGATCAATTATTCTAGAAACTAAATTATAAGGTCAAAGGTTCATTTCAATAAGGTGGAAACGTTACCATTTCAATAAGGTTAAGTAGATACCAAGTCATGAATATGAAATATATGTTTGGTCGCATTTCACATTCTAATGAGGTAAAATAATAACCCTTGTAAAGTTTGAAAAACAGTTCACATAATCTCAAAGTCTTGTCATTCTTACCATTTATGGAGCAAATATTGGATTTGCAATAACGATCACTTCCAATATTTTATGATCTATTTTTCAATAGCTGCATGCCAATAGAAGAATAGAACTATGACAGAAAGCTATATTTATTCATTGAAATTTCTGCTCTTCATACCAGATAAAATTTTCACAGAACATTTACTATTATATCCAAGACACATCTTGATGGTACTATATAAGAATCAATATATTTTGAGGAAACCTAGCTTACTTTTAAATTTTGTTTTATTTATTGTGTTATAGCTTCCAAGTGGTAAAATATTTCTTTTGTTTTATGTTTTTAGCCTTATTATGTAGTAATATTCTAGGTGTTTCCATCCTAGAGAGGAAACCTTAGGAAATTACTTGTATTTTGTTTTCCTTCAAGTGTCACGTGAAGGAAACCTTTTTCTCCCTGTGTTACTATCTTTCTCTCCCATATCACTCTGTTCACATCTGTGCAAGTGTGTGTGAGTGCTTATTGCATCACATCTTCATTGACAAAACAATACAAATCAGAATTAGAAGTTATCCACAAAAGATCAAATTAAACAAACTAATATTCAGATTAAAAAAAAAAAAAGATGCACTATGCCAAATGTTCTATCATTTTTTTTTTAATAAGAAGGATGGCATAAAGCCTATATTAAAGAGTAAAAATTACACATAATGGGAATTTAATCTCACCAAATGTTCTATCTAACCCTGCTTGCTTTTAACCCATGCTTCAAAACCATTTTTTCTTCCCCAATAGTCCAGAAACCACACCAGTATGGTTTTGAAGTAAACATAACGAGGAGATGGTGGGTATTGTTCCAAGTCATGATGAATACCGAGAAGCATCCCAGGAAAATGTAAAGCGGATGGTGTAATGTCGGGAAAGAGAGTGTTACATCCAAGTGAGGTTTGATTGTTCTGCAATATTCATTTGAGAGTGAAAGTGATTTTAATGTCGGTTCCTTCAATAATGACCAACGAGTGATGCTCTTGAGAACTCTTGTGAATATAACACTCTTACGCCCAAATCTTCCATTAACACGTCATCCTCTTCGTCATCTTCCATTAATGACATTGTCATCGTTTGATGTTCATTCATCATTTCTCCTCTATCACCCCTCTCCTCCTCATCAACACCAATAAGCGATGAGGATAATAAGAATAATAGTCAAAGTGTTGGTTGAAATCATGCCCAAACTCAATTGGACCCTCACAACAATCAACTTTTCCAACAAATGGAAGTAAAGACCCCAAACTTTGTGCCTCCTTTCTCAATCATTGCGGCATTACCTCATGTTTGAATCTGACACCACATATCATGTTGCCACATATGAACACTTTCATTGTCACTTTGTCGAATGACAACCTGCAAAGATCCAAACAACAGGACACAATCACTACCCCTGAACTTCTCCATTTTATACTGCCCCCAACCTTTATCTGCTTTGGCCCCCAATTATCTATGCTTAAAGTTACCATTTGTCTCGGGCAAGTTGAAGAGTGAATTTGAGCCAACTTCACACAACCCTCAAGACTCAACTCTTCAATCTTAGGGACCTGAGAGAGATCTGGCAGTGAGGTGAGATGTTTTGAACGCGAAATTGCCTTCAAATTTGGAAAATGCTGAAAACAAAAATAGAGTTTAATACATTAGATAATGACACATAACTACAATTTAATCAATAATTTCTCCCATGCCAATTAACCCAAAATGTGAGTTTATTATGGAAATAAATCAATGCATTTAAAAGATGAATTGGGTTTTCTGCACATAAAATAAAAGTATGGCTGCCATTAACCCTCAATTTAAAGGTAGTAAAGCAAACATTTGCATTGTGCATTATTTGGTCAATGTTTCATATATATGAGATCTTTGAATCACTCCATTAAAAAAAATTATGACATGGATTACGGAATGTACCTGTTTTCCATTCCAAAGTTGTCGGATATTACTATTACACATTTTAAGTGTAATAAGAATCTCGGCACGGAAATGTAATTCCACATATGACTGTGGATATTCTTCCCGACGAAAAACCCTTGGTTCTTTTGAAATATAATCCAAATCTTCATAAATATTCAATTTTGAAGGCTCTTTCCTGTCACACTTATAAACTTCACGGAATATTAAATCATTCATCTTTCGAAAATTACTAGCTGTCAATATAGTCTTTTTTATCTTGCTTGCGTTCAATGGCATACATTGAATTGACTCAATCCCCTAGGAATAGCAAATCAAGAGAAAAACAATAGTCATTGTCTAAAAATGAAAAAAAAAAATATATTGTAGAACAATTATATATATATATATATGCTTTTGGGGATATCCAAATTAAAAACGCTATAGTGCATTTTGTTCAAAAATTCTCACAACTCATGTTTTCCGGGTCCTAAATGAATTTCTCAAAAGTCACGAACACGAAGACACACTATCAATACATATACTTGTATCCATGGATTGAGCCGCTAATGTGCCTCTCTCTATTGCTCTTTATGATACCCCAATCTCCCAAAAGATTTTTTCTTTTTTCTTGTGATTATCAGATTCTACATAAAATGAATAACTTTTTGATATCTTATGAGTATAAAATGGCACAAGATTAAATTTTTAAGATTTTTCAAAGAAAAATGCTTTGGAATTGTGCGTTATTTACTTATTTTTCTTAAAAGAATAAAAAAAATTCAAAACTGCGCCATTCATTTCTCATAAGATATCAAAATGTCACTCATTATATGTATAATCTAATGACCATAGGAAACAAGAACAAAACACTCGTAAAATGGTGAAATTTTAAGGGCATTAGAAAAATGCAAATATTCACTTAAAACAATTTGTACACATAATTACATTAAAAAAATTATTTTGGAGCCCTGAGGAAAAGATAGCCTTAGCCCCTAGTGATTTTTTTTTTTTTTTGGGGGGGGGGGGGGGGGCGGGTTGAGGGGATTCTTAATATGTAAAGAATGATCAAATAACAAGTAGAACAACTAAATATATTTCTTTTAGACAAATCTAAATGAATATATTTTGGTGCACTTTATTCAAATAATTCATTTTATCTTATAATAAATAAATTCGTCAAAATAAATACACACGCTGGCTCGAAGGCTAGAATCTGCTTACAAGCACTCGTTTATATTTCATTTATAATTGAGTATTTAAAACCCCCCGGCATAAATTAAATTCACAAAAGAAAATTTATATTCAAATTTCATAATTTGTACATTTTGTAGTATAAAATTTTTTATCAATAAAACGAGTGAGGGCAGCATGTGTCAGTTCACAAACTTTTATACTAAATGAATTATTAATGAATATTAACAAGTAAACCTTTGTGGATAATTTATAACTTATGACTATCGTTCATGTTTTAAATTTAAAATATATCTTAAAATCTATCTCAAAGCTTAAAAGATATGAATATTACAAAGATTTAGAAGATTAACAAATCACACGTAATAAAAAGGCTTTGCCAGAACCAATTTTAGTCACTTATCAAATGACCCAAAAAAGTTATCAGAAAAAGAGAACCAATTTTAGTCCATCCAATATTGGGACCAAAAAAAAAAAAAAAAAAACTCAATAACTAGTTTTTAATTATAAGGAAACCTCGTGAGAGGATATATTTGCAAGACTGAGCGACAAAAAATTATTAAAGGTCAACTAGGATGGCGCAGGAAAAAAATTGTAGTTTCATATTTATTTTCATTTTTAGAATTATTATACCTACGTTGTTGATGATAGTTACGGCTTCAGAAATCAAACCAAAGAACTCTTATCTTTCAAAAGAATAAAATACCACATCAGAAAAATAATCAGAGAAAGTCGATGCCCACAATTTTTTAAATCTCGACACACACATAGAACACTGAAAGGAGAGATTTTTTATTGTTTAGAAACACTGAAAATACGAGTGAAGTGACACAGGAGAACTGGAGAAGAGGCAGAACGGTGAGAGACCGGAGAACTGAAAATACAAGCAAGATCGGTTAAAATAAAGTACCGAGTGAAGTGAAGCAACTCACCAAGTGAGAGACGACGCTGAGACGGCAAGATCGACCTTTGCTTCGGACTACAACTTCGGAGAACTGGCGAAGAGGCAGATCGCAGTCGCAGATAGATCGGCCTTTGCTTCGAACTTCAACCCCGACGAGCTGGAGAAGAGGCAGATCGCAGATACTAGAGTGAGAGCGGATCTGCAGAGTCTGGCAAGATCGAGCTTTGATCGGCGTTGAGAGTCAACCGGAAGTGAAGTGAGAAGGTGAAGCGAAATTGTAGAGCCTGGCGACCGGATCTGTGAGTGCGAGAGAAGGCACTGTGACCTGTGAGAGTCGATCACCGGAAGTGAAGAGAGAACACGTTGTGAACTGTGAAGTGAGAAGGCGAAGAAGCGAAGTGAGAGTGCGAGAGTCGACTCCGAGGGCTGGGGTCTTCACTGAAATGAAAGTGAGGATATTAGAAAGGAAGACTTGGAGGTGATGATGTAATGTTGTCTCATCGTATGTCTTGGACAGCTGTAGAAAAAGTTACTCTCCGAGGGACCACACTTCATAAAAATAAGAATAATTTTCCGACTCCGAGGGGGCCCACAGGCCATAAACAATGAATGGTGTGATTTTGAGGGCAGTTTTATATACTAGTTGTTCTATTTATAAATCTCTTTTAACTAAAAAAATTTGGTCCTCTTTATAAGTTTTTTTTGACTAAATAAATGAACTTGTGATAATTTTGTTTATATTTATACCAATAAAAATAGAAAATAAAAAATTAAAAGGTATTGAATCATAAATAAGGGTAAAGTTGAAAATTTACCCCATAATCATCAACTACCTACCTCTTTTAGTATGTATGATTTGATTAAAAGGAACTTATAAATACGATCAGACTGGTATGTCCCCAAGTCGTCGCCTTTGTGACTTTTGAGCATTCTCGTTTACGGAAAGGTCGCAGTGTGTAGGGCCCACTTCTTTGTGTATCATGATTTTTTTTTTCACCATGGCATTCTAAATTTGGAATGTTTTCTTTTTCTATTTAGTTGGAATTTGAAAAAGTATACACTAACAGTTTGATGTTATAGACAATATTAACTCTGTGGTCTCCCACTTATTAACATTTTCATACATCTTAAATTAAGTTTATTATGTTTTTAAATTTGTCAAAATATCCAAATATTTCAATTACACCTTCCTTAATGAAACAAACATGAGCAATTTATGAGACCACTTATCAAATTCCAATGTAAAAAGGAGGAGTTGGAGAAAAATCTTCAATTAATTTTTTTTAAAGAATGAAGTCAAAATATTTTTTCACAGTCACCCCTCATTATGAGTATATATTCAGATTAGATTTTAGAGAATAGATTTTACAACTTACGAGTTAAGTATGTGAGAAGAATTTTGTTTCAATTTGTAAAAAATAATTTCTAAAACTATAGTTTTATTATTTCTAAAATATGTACTTATCGCCAATAGTCTCTGAGATTATTGTCACTTTGTTGTTGATTATTTGTCCTACCCTCCCCCATGACTTTTGGAAAAAGAATATATATATATATATATATATATATATATATATATAAAGAATTAGAAAGGCCCACATATAAAGCACTACCTGATAGTTATTGCATTATTCTTCACTCATACTTGATAGAACCGGCTTGTTTGGGTTAGTCTTCGAAGCCCCAATCTCACTTTTCAATCCTAATTTGATGGTTTGCCAGATAAAAATATGTGGTTAACGTTGTCTCAGTTTATGTCATCCTAGTTATATAAAATGAGTCATTCAATAGACTTTCTCAATAAAGTGAATATAGCTTATATGGGTTAAGAGAAGATGATAGGATGTGATAATTAACCCATGTAGCTTAGTTCAATGGAACTAGCTAGACTTTGAGTCTCAGAGATGGAATTTCTCAACACCATTGAGGTGGTCTAAACTGACTATAGGTTAGAAATTCAAGTTGGATTAGTCATGTAATTAATAGCCCCACATTTACGACATGGGGAAAAAAATCACAAAAATAAGCAGGGTATTTGTGATGGATTTACAATGAAAAATGTGAATCCAAAAGCTTGAATTAGTTGTGTATCTATCGCAAAGTCCTGACTACCTCATCTTTATAATATAAGAGTTAGTTGACGAGTTGAATTTTGTTTTAAATATAAAACTTTAATCAACTTTGTCTCTTAAATTTATAATTATTTCATAAAATATCCCTATTGATCATACAAATTAAGGGATTATTATCAAAACTATTCATGATGATGAAAATGAAAGATCACTAGTAGAAAAATCGCAAATAGCGACGGAAAAAAAATTCCGTCGCAAAAAAAAAAAAAAAAATTGCGACGGAATATACAATCCATCGCAAATTCCATAGAATAAAAAATTTTAACGGATTTTTTTTTTTTTTTTTTTTACGGAGAAGCATTTCCGTCGCAAAATAGCGACAAAAATAAATTTTATCGCAACCCCTAGCCTACATTAAATCCGTTGCAACCCCCGGCTAGGAAGGTCGTCGCAGATCGCGGCATTTTTTGCCGATCCTCCTTCCCCTTCCCCAATTTACGTTCAATGACATTTAAAACACCCCCCACCCACACCTTCACGCCGACACCACCCCCATCCCCTCCTCCGTCGTCCCCCCCCCCCTCCCGTCGTCCCCCACCCCCTCCCCTTCCATCGTCCCCCACCTCTCACTCCCCTCCTCTTCTTCTTCGTGTATGAATTTTGATTTTGTAAATTTCCTTGTTAAAATAATCATAATCTTGTTGTCTTTATTAGTCATGTGCCTCTTATTTCTCTAAAAATAATCATAATGCTTGTGGTCAGCTCGGTATGTCTATCATAATGTGTTTATTACGGGGACAGTAGTCATCGAGACAACCTTAATCAATATGAGCAGTTGGTTATGGACGCTGCGGGACCGTCGATCGGCCAATATTTCGATCCCGTTACTCACGTTGAACCATCATACATGGGAGAGGAGACCGATAGACATACTCAACCATCATACATGGGAGAGGATCCTCATCCGGAAGCCGATAGGTTCTATAAAATGCTTCAAGAAGCGCAACGTCCGTTATGGGAAGGTTGCGAACACTTTGAAAATAGTGAATATTCATCGCTATCGGCTACCCTAGCAACACTAAGCTTGAAGACTGATCACCACATGAGTGAGAGGAATTACAACGAAATGATGCAGATCATGAGTAAGAGTGTTCCCAAAGACAATAATTTGCCGAAGGATTTTTATCAAGAAAAAAAAAGGTGAAAGAGTTGGGCCTTGGATGTGAAAAAATCCACTGCTGCCCCCTAAGATGTATGTTGTATTACAAGGATGACGCTGAGCTGACCAACTGTAAATTCTGTGGACATGACAGATATAAAGTTGTGAGGATTGGAAGGAAAACGACCCGTCAGGCATTAAGCAAGATGACACACTTTCCTCTCGTGCCCAGACTTCAGAGATTGTATACATCAGAACAAACAACTGTTCACATGAGATGGCACCAGGAGCGTCATAGGGATGAAAACTTTGTGACGCATCCGTCCGATGCCGAAGCTTGGTGTAAATTTGACGAAGTGAACCCCTCCTTTGCTATGGATCCCCGCAATGTCCGTCTTGGTCTATGTTCGGATGGGTTCGCTCCTTTCGACAGTATAGGCAGGATTTATTCCTGTTGGCATGTCATTGTGACACCGTACAACCTCCCACCTTCTATGTGCATGAGAAGAGAGTTTTTGTTTCTTAACGCGTTAATCCCTGGGCCATCCAACCCAAAAAAGAAGATAGATGTGTACCTCAGGCCTTTGATAGACGAGCTGAAGATGTTGTGGAGTGAAGGGGTTCTTACGTATGATATATCGTTGAGCCAGAATTTCACCATGCGGGTTGCCTTAATGTGGACGATAAATGACTTCCCTGCATATGGGATGTTGAATGGCTGGCAAACGTCGGGGAAGCTTGCATGCCCAATATGTCTTGAACAAAACATGAGTTTTACGTTGGATTATAGTCACAAGGTCTGTTGGTTTGATAGGCACTGGCTATTCCTGCCCCCCGAGCATCCATATAGGAAAAATAAAAAAGACTTCATGCGGAGTGTGGCCGAACGAGCAGATCAACCTCGTCGTTTAAGTGGCCAAGAAGTATGGGACAAGGTCAAATACATTCAAAGTGTTGAAGAGGGGGCTGCAGCCAGCCAACCTGAGGGATACGATGTTGATCATCATTGGAACAAACGCAAAGATATTCGGGAACTACCATATCGGAAAGATCAATTGTTAAGACACAATCTCGATGTCATGCATATTGAGAGGAATGTGTTTTGCAATATTCTGTACACCGTGATGGACACCAAGGGCAAGACGAAGGACACAGTCAACGCAAGGCCGGACATAGAAGTGATTTGCAGAAGGCCTGATTTGCATTTGGTGCAGAATGCCACGGGACGGCCTTCCAAACCTAGAGTTCTATACACATTCAACAAACAACAGAATTTAGAGTTGTTGCAATGGGTTAAAGACCTAAAACTCCTGGACGGTTATGCGTCAAACTTGAAAAGATGTGTCAACATGTACGAGGCGAAGCTATTCAGGATGAAGAGTCATGATTGTCATGTTTTTTTCCAGAGATTGCTGCCGTGGGCCTTCAAAGCACTTCCGAAGCATATATGGTCTATTTTGACTGAATTTTCCATGTTCTTTAGAGAAATCTGTGCTTCTGAGCTTAATGTTGAAAAGTTACAGCACCTGGATAGAGCATGCCAATAATGCTATGCCAGTTAGAGATGGTGTTTCCTCCTAACATGTTTGATTCAATGGAACACTTGCCTGTTCACTTGGCCTACGAAGCAAAGGTAGGAGGGCCACAACAATATAGGTGGATGTATCCGTTTGAGAGGTAATATATATATTTTTTTCACACATTTATTAATTGACGGACATGATACTTTAGTTTATAAATACTCTCTCATTGTCCATTGTAGGTTTTTACGCACACTTAAGAAGAAGACCAAAAATCCAAGGTACGTTGAAGGATCTATCACGAGAAGCGTATCTAGTCGAAGAGGCGACAAAATTTGCGTCGTAATATTATCCCCCCGAAATGATATCAAGATGGAGAGGGGTGCCTCGCAACGATGATGGCGGTGATACGATTAAACAGAAATCAATATTTAATTTTCCAGGCAGAGTCGTGGGAAAATGTTGGAGGTCAACTCTGGAAGGAAACGATAAAAAAGTAGCAGAGTGGTACATTCTAAACAACTGTGAAGAGGCCGCCCAATATTTAAAGTAAGATTTCTTTTCTTTTTACTATTACGGTAAATCGAAGTATTAACTTCATTTTTTCTTACGATTACTTCTCTAATTGGGTCGATCGGAAAATCCTTCAATGTCGGAATCCCAAGTTGCTCAATTCACGAACCCAAGTTGCTCAATTCACGAACTCTGAGTTTCCAAAATGGTTTCGAGAGTACTTCACGAAAAATCCACCAGATCCCAATGAAGTTGCATGGAGTTTATCTTATGGAGCTACAATAGTTGTTACCCGGTGCAACAAAAATTTAATCAATGGGTATCGGTTTTCAACTGTTGTAGTGAATGCAGGTACAATTGTTGCAATTACGGTGTATGTTGTCGAGGTGACCAAGTTGATGGGGTGAAGGGCGACTATTACGAGAAGTTAACTGACATAATTCAGCTGAGTTACCCGTGGGACAAGTTGGTGACCCTTTTTAAATGTGAGTGGTTTGATAACAGTCCGTGTGGGACAAAAGTAGACAAATATAGAAATGTTGAAATCCACTGGACAATGAGATACACAGTTGGTTATGACCCTTTCATCCTTGCTCAACAAGCGGAACAAGTTTACTATACATCATACCCCACATCCCGCCAAGGGTGGAGGGGAGTTATCAAAACAAAAGCACAGAATATTATACCCAAGTCCAAAGAGTCAGAAATAAATGACGGTATGAAGGAACCGTTCCAAGCTGATGCGGAACATGTACTGCTCGTAAACGTTGCCGACGACGATGTACCAAGGAATCTATTCGATTCTGCTGTGGAGTTAGAGTTGATTCCTATTGAAATTGACGATGAGGAATCAGACGATGAGGCAGAGGAGATTTTTTCTGATAGTGAATCTGAGTTCGACGACTATGAGACTCCAGAGGAAGTCATGGAAGTAGAGGCCGAAGAACAAGAATCATCCGATTGATTTGTGTTAGTTCTTTGTTTATGACGATATATTATCCTACTTTGACAGTGTCATATTAATTAAATTTCTTAAGTTTATATACATTTTGACATAATGTTTATGAGTGTTCAGAGATGGAGCATACAGGAGGGCGTTCAGGTAGTGCACGGAGTGGTGGTCGAACTCGGCCCCGTCCTATCAGAAGGGGTAGGGCGACACCATCTGCCCCCTCTGTAGGCAGAGGGCTCGGTGGTTCCCCAAAGTTGCCGCCACTTGATCATATCTCATCTTCACCATCGGTTTATTTGTCATCTGCACCGTCACTTTATATGTCATCTTCTCCGTCTACCACCGACTCTTTTATGGGCGGTGGACGTGGGCCAAAAACTTCCAGTGATCCACAACAAGAACAGGTTTACTTTACAATTTCTGAATGATTTACATATGTTAAGTTCTCTTTAACCATCTATGTACAAACATCTTCAATATAGTTGACATTCCTTCCTTCAAAGACCTGTTAACGCGTCGCCTTAGAGCCGCCTCGGGAAGAAGGTAGTTCCTCCAGTACACCCATCTGGGGAACGGTAGATCCTGCGACAGGGAAGCTTTGGATCCGTTCTGCAGGCGACAACAAGTAAGTCATGTAAAGTTACCATTAATGTTACGATTTTCTACCTTTAGTTGGTATGCTAATATTTGCATCCCGTCCTCTGTCTTCAGATTTTACCCTTATATTCAGGTTGTAGATTGGATCTCAAACCAAATATTCCGTAATTTCAATCAGCCTTGGGGCAGTTGGACACAAATCCCTAAGGAGAATCGGGATCGTTGGTTCGAAGAGTTATTGGTAAGTTGTGTGTTTTATCATTAAGCAGTTTTAAAATTTAAAGCACTAATTATTCGTTATTGATTTGCAGCGTGAGTATAGGACATTGCCTAAAGATCGTGAAAATCTGAAAAAAGCTTATAACTACAAGGGAGGCCGGTGGTTGTCTGAGAGGTGTTATAAATTGAGAAAGCAAAAAGGAAAGCAAGATTGGATTGAACCCGACACTGCAGATGAATTAATTCAAAAATGGGCCCAGGATCCCAAGTTTCATAACAAAAGTGACAAAAATAAGCAAAATAGGGCCAGAATGGAAGGACCGTCATATGTTGGCGGCTCCATTCCAATTAGTGAGCATCGAAGAAAAATTGTGAGTACACATTATTTCCTATTTAAGTATTCAATATTTTGTACTATGAAGTAATTAATTAAGGTCATCATTTGTGTTTGCGGGTAGAGTTTGGGGAAGTTCTGCGAGGATCGGTTGAGTGGGCTACCTTTGAGTGGACCCATTCCAAGCAGTCTGAAGGGAGTGAGAGGCAGTGGATTAACCCCAAGGCAAAGCAAATAGCGGTGAGACATTTATTGCATTGTTTCGTGCACCACCATATTTTTCTTATTTCACACATCTTATTTGTTATATATTCTTGTGCTTGTAGGAAACCTTTCGAAAGGCATGTCGCGGGATATAGCCTCGCAGAGGGACCGACCCTTATCATCTCGTCAGATAACGAGAGTCTGTTCTTTGAGGCTGCAGGGGGATTTAACAAGAAAGGGAGAGTCTTCGGGCTCAGTGGCTCTGCGGGACGACTGAAGCAAACGAAGCGCTCCTCATCCAGCACTGAAAGGTGTTTCTGCAGGTAAACGTTATACATTTGCTATTGATTGTGACATTTTCATTCCCTAGTCTATTTAAATGATGTACAAAAAATAAACGCACTCCCTAATACATTTTGCAGATGAGATAAAAAAGATGAAGGCATTAGTGGAGGAGCAAGCAGCGTAGATGAGTGAGCAAGGAGCTCAGCTTGTTGAGCTGAGCCAAACAAGACAGCAGATGACTCAGGAACAAAAGATAATGAGGGAGCAGATGATTAAGAAACAGGAGATGATAAAGCAGCAGATGCTTCAAGAACAGGAGATGATGAAGGAGCAGATGAGGCAGATGACTCAGCAACAGCAGAAGATGGAGGAGCAGATGAGGCAGCAAATGGAGATGATGAGGGACATGCAGCTTCAACGCCTATCCCTAATGAAAAACAAGGGTAAGGAGCCGACTCCTGGTGGTGCTGATGATGATGCTACTGTAGTTTAGATTATCTTTTAGTAGACTTTCTTTTAAACAATATTATTTATATTTTGTTTTCGATATGTAAAACTCTTTCTGATTGTTATTTAATGTTTTTATGATATACGGGTTTATTATCATATTTTTAAATTTTTTTAATTAATTTTTCAAAAAAAAAATTAAAATCAATATTTGTGATAGGAATAAACAATTTCAAAAAAAAAAAAAAAAAAATCAAAATTAAAAAAAATATGAAAAAAAATATTCGAATTTAGCGATGAATTAAAAATCCGTCGCTAATCGACGGATTAGCGACGGAAACTAAATCCGTCGCAAAATTCGAAATTTGTGACGGATTTAGAGGTTTCCATCACAATTGCGACGAGGTTTTTTATGATGGACGAAATCGTCGCTAACTCATTTAGCGACGGAAAAATCCTTTTAGCGACGGATTTTTTCCGTCGCTAAAGCTGATTTTTTTTGTAGTAGATGATATTTTAATAAAATCAATCTCTCTACATATTTATTATGAATAAGTAACATAATTAATCTTTTTAATTTATTTATAAATTAGTCAACTAACTTTTATATTAATAACTAGAGCTAATATTTGCCCCCCATAGTGGATAGAGTATGTGCCTTTGAAATAGTGATGATTTAGAAATGAGATAAGGGTCTTAAATGCTATGGAAGTTTTCGCTCAGGAGCACTGGTAAGGCGGAAGTTTTTTTGGGACCAAAAATGCTACGGAAGTTCACAAGACGTAGCAATTTTGCCCCGGAAGTATCATTTTTGCCACGGAAGTTTTCACTGAGGAGTAATTTTGCTCTGGAAGTTTTCGCTAAGGAGCAATTTTGCCCCGGAAGTTTACACTAAGGAGCAATTTTACCTACGTAGCAATTTTTCCCTTCTGTCCCCCAAATATTAAATTTGACTATTAAATTAGTCAAAGACCACACATGTCATACCTTGAAAAGGTCGAACTTGGAGTCAGAGAAGGAGATCTTTCAGATGTTGAAATCAAGGCGACGAAATTTGTGAAGCCGAACCGGTCAAAGGGACTAAAAGGTCACGTCACAAAACGCAAATGAAACGCAAAACGAGAAATAAATTGTTCCAAAAATTGGTTCGGTAAAACAAATCAATAGTGATAATATTTACGTTTGTATAGACTGATCATTTGCTTAGATCATAAGTGATGCTTCCTTTGGGTTTTGTGACAGTCGACCTTTCAGCCCCTTTGACCAGTTTTGACCAGTTCGGCTTCACAAATTCTAGCCGCTTTGAGCTCAATATCTCAAGGATCTCCTTCTCTGGCTCCAAATTTGACCCTTTCAAGGCATAACATGTGTGGTCTTTGACGATTTAATAGTCAAATTTAATATTTGGGGACGAGAAGGGCAAAATTGCTCCTTAGTGAAAACTTCCGGGGCAAAATTGCTCCTTAGTGAAAACTTCCGAGGTAAAATTGCTCCTCAGCGAAAACTTCCGTGACATTTTTGGTCCAAAAAAAACTTCCGTCTTACCAGTGCTCCTGAGTGAAAACTTCCATGGCATTAAAGACCCTTATCCCTTTAGAAATGGGTCTAGAATCATGAAGTAATAGTGGCTCGCATAGCCAATAATACAGGTCGGAGGCCATGGGCCGAACCCACAACTTGTAAAAATTACGTGGGTTGGTTGTGACAAACTAGGCTCATTTTGATATGGGTCTTTTTTGCCCATAATCCTGACGGGCTAGCCCATTTCTTTTTTAGATTTATGTTCAGTTTGTAATGTGTTGAATTGTGATGTATGTTTAATGGGAAAAATATTTCTCCAGTCATTGGAGATAAGTTATCTCCAGTAACCCCAAAAGTTACGTTTTTTGAATTAATAAAGAATGTGTTTGTAATTTTAGGTGAATTAATGAATGGTACAAAATTACGGAAACACCCTTCATTAATCCAAAACGACGTAGTTTTGGGAGTCAGTGGAGATAAGTTATCTCCAATGACTAGAGATATCCTTTACCCATGTTTAATTTGTAGTATTTTAAACTTTGAATTTGATATTTTGTGATCACTTTATGATTTTGTAATGTATTTTTATGATTTAGGTTTGTGAAAAATATTATTTTATTATATTGTTAAAAAAAAAAAAAAAAAAAAGGTTGGGCAGGCACCCATAGGTTATGAGTTGTGTTAGCTAAATGTCAGTCAACTCTAATACAAATCTTTCCAACGCCAACTCAGAATGCCATCAACCTATGGCGGGTAAGCCCGAACCCAACAAACTGGCTCATACTGGCTTGCCGCTTGCTTGTGTTACGTTATTCATAAGCATGCTTCAATAATAATTTGATTGGATAATAACATGGGGGTAACAATCTTTCAAAACCTGTTTAACTTTTATCCCTTCAACAAAGTTGGGATTTAGATTTTATGGATTAGGGGGTGTAAACTAAATAAATATTGTGTGTATATTCATGTTCAATATGTCTGTATATATGCAAAGAGGGAGAGCCTCACTCTTAATGGCTCATTATAATTAATACTCAATCAGTTCTTAATATAACACATATTTACCTAATTTGATTAGAGTAAGAAAATTAGTTGAGTTAGTTAATATGATATATGTATGTATTTTTAAAACATCCAAGTTATTTTTCTTAATTATTTTATTTTCTCTCCTCTTTTATTATCGTTGATGGAGTACCAATAAGGATAAATTAGAAAAAAATTGATAAATAAAAAAATTATATTTTATATTAAAACTAAGATTTCCAAATGTGTTTTATATTATGCAAGGAGTAATGTAAATGTATTACAAGCGTGCACCATGAAGCCACGCATCATGATAAAGTAATTGACTATTCTATCCTCGCTTTACAACAAAAACCATCAAATAGGAAAAGGAATCCAGCAAAGAGAATATAAAGAAAAGAATAAATACAAAAAGAGCCAAAATACCAGAAAGTTCCTGCCAAACTGTCCCAAGCTGTCAGCCTTAATAATTCTTTGCGAAATCAAAGAGGGATTTCTTTCCTCCATCCCTCTTTCTTTCTTTAAAGTATTAGCCTCCACCTATAATTTAACACTTGGTCAAAAGACAAAGCCAATAATTAGGCTCTCATAGTTTCTTCCTTATCCTTCCCTTTACTCTGTACAAACAAATAATGATAACAATATTATTATTCTGTCATTAACTTTTAGGTATCTTCAGGGATTTATCACCCCACATTGTGATTAGATAGCTGAAGCATCTTCCATTTTCAAACAACAAATCTGAGTCTGCCCTGTTGATTGTTTTAGTGCTGGGAATTTTGGTGGCAGAGTTGACCACTTGAATGTGCTTCAGATTGTGTCTGAATTCTCTGGTCACCTGTTCAAAAACTTGTACCTCAAACATGTTCACTCTCACTTTGGGTCTCATTTTATCTGTCACAAAGGCAAATGCTAATTGGTCCCTTGGGTTAAATGCCTCTAACTCATTGAACATTAGGCAAGAGAATAGGTTACTGCTCATCCCATGCTTCCTCAGAATCAGAGCACTGTCTGGAACATCTGCCTCAGAACCAATAAAAGAAAGGTTTTAAAGCTTTGTTACAAATACGAGACATGTGTTATTATACAATGTGAAGTTGTCACATTCTTTATTCTTACATGTGTTACCTTAAAAGAAGATTAAGAATATTCCATACAATATGGCATAGGTATGTGTGAGTTTGACTTTGTTTGTGTAAAACCATCAACATGACTCTGTCTTCAAGCTTTGTTACAAATAACAAGACATGCATGTTATTCTACAATGGGATGTTATATAGATATTGTTCTTTTTTCTTAAAAGTGTTTGCACAAAACAAGATTAGAAATATTCTATACAATATATGGCATAGGTATATATGTATAAGACATATGTTATTCTAGAATATTGTTTATGCTTCATCTCTCTGCAATGGACATGGGAAGTTTGTGCACTGTTGAAAGGAACTTGAAGTATTATGTCACTTGTGATAGGAAGATCATATGTATGCATTGGCCTCATTACTGTGTTAATAAATAAAAAATGAAAAAAAAAAACATGATGGGAATGGTACAAGATAGGGGGGAAAAAAAGGTGCACATGCAGAGGCAATTAAAATGGATCCTAACAATGCACCTCTGAGACTGAAAAGAGGGAAAAATTGAACGTTCCATGTGATACTCTATCACACCCTCAACCCAATGTTTTAACAACTGTGCTACTGTGACTTGATTAAATGCCAATACATAATCCAAGGCTCTTTGGTTTAGGACCACCCACTAGTTAAAGATGGAGTGGCACAACTACTTTGGGACCATGAATATGATCCACGCATTTATTGTGATATGATTTTTGATATTTGACGCAAACCTTCTTCCTACTTTAATTCTAATTTTTTGTCTGAGAAAAAAAAATCTAATTTTTTCCATCTACAGAGAAAGAAGAAACATCAAATAACTTTGGTTTTATTTATAAGTCTATCAATCAAATCTCGTATATCGGAGAGGTAGTTAACTCAATGATTATGAGATAAATTTTCAACTTTGTCCTCATTTATGATTGGACATTTTTCAACTGTTTCTTCTCTCTCTATCTTTATGAGTACAAAATTGTCACAATATCATTTATTACTTAAAATTGGACTTATAAATAGGACCAATTTTTTTTGGTCAAAATAAACTTATAAATAGGACCAGAGTGGTATATTATATTCCCTCCAGCCCTAAATATAAGACAAAATTTATAATATAATTACACTACAAACTTTATTTTATATTTAAAACCGGAGGTAATACTTAAAGTTAGGTCTATGACTCAATTCATAGCCTTCACTGAAAAGCATTTTGAATAATAGGGATAAATTCAATTACACGTATGAATCAGACCTTCCTTAGACGAGCCTTTCCTATAATGGACACTTTCACTACTTTTATGTACATTTTGTCAACGGCTTAATAATAATCTATATGCTTAGTTAGGCTGGAACTTAGTCATTGCATAAAGTAAGCGCATCATGCATCACCACACTAAAATAATCACTATTAAACTAAGTTTAAATAGATTACTTAAATCTGTCACTGTAAAAGAATGTCTTATACTTTTATTAAAAAAATATTAATAATAAACATATCTCAGTTTTAAGTTTTTCCACTTAGCTATTAAGAAGAGTTGAAACTAAACTAAGTTTTTTTGTTACTCAATCTTTTACACTCACATTCATGGTATATAACAATGTTTTGATAGAAAATGGTTAAGGTGCAAATTTACTCCGAGAGTTTTTGGTGAGGAGCAATGTTACTATGAAAGCTTTTTGAAATTCAATACTCCCCCGAACGTATTAAAATAAAACAATATTGCCCATTGCCGTTAAAAAGTTAACGATTAATGCTCGCTTTTTAACGATATAGGGCGATATTAGTACGTTTTGAAACTTCTAGGCTACATTTATCCTCAGTAAAAACTTTCCCAAGAAACATCTAGATAACTAGTCAAAGCTCAAAGTTCTAAAATTAAAAGGTCAAAAGCATACCTGAGGCATAAGGAAGCTTGCTGGGATTCCATGGCTGCAATCCATTTTCACAGTAAGTCTCCATTTGCATCTTCAAGGCATCAACATCCCACCATTTCTTCCACCTTGCTGTAGCCATTGCTTCTTCAATGGTGTGAGTATAATATGGATGTTTTGATATGGCCATAACAGCATTCTCATCTATAACAAGCGAATGAATCAACAACAAAGGATCAACCACTAATTGTAGTTTTGCATCAATCCAAATGCTGAATTTGGAATTTGGGAACACTCTGTGGACTAAGAATTTGGGTATAACCCCATTCATTGCTGGGTTCTGATACAAGTTTTGGCTTGAAACCTTCACTATCCTCCATACACCTATCTTGTATTCACTGGATTGTGTTGAATTTAACAGTCCATGGTGTTTAAGACCCTCTAGTGTGACATCATCTATGAACATGAAGAAACATGAATAGTCCATTGTTTTTGATCCAAGGCCTTTTGGCTGCCGGATTTTGTCATGGTCATTGAAGATTGCTGATACTACAACTACTCCATCACATTTTTCCATGGCAATTCGATCTGAATAAAGAAACTAGAACGTCAATGTTCAATTTAAAAGAAAATTAACTTCATGACCTACACATTGAAAATTAATTCTGTGAAAATTGAATTTCATATCAGCTAGTTTTCAAAGCAATTCAAGCATAATTCTGCCTAACAAACCAAGACAGGGTTAGCTTAGTGGTGCTAGATCTCTCTGGGTCTCTAGTTTGAGTACTAGAGGAAACACCCGTGGTTGGAAGGGAGGCCACAAACCCCGAATCGGATTCAAGAGAATTGTGTTTGAAGGACTATAGTCAACTGAACATCAAAATTCAGGCACTCTGAAACGAAGAACTGAGGTCTAACGAGGAACTTACCAGAATCACTTACTGGAAAATCTTTCAGAAAACCACAGGGAATTTCGGTATCATGGCTTTGATGATCGAAATAAGAAAATCTCTCCTGTGTACTAAAATTCCCTCCAAAGCTATCTGCATTACCCTGCATATACCTCAGAACCCGCGAGGAAGACGGAGGGTTCTTGCGATAATTCTCAATAATCCTCAAAACATCCCAATAATCTGAATTCAAAAAACCAGAATCCACCATTTCAATAATAAAATAAAAAAGGAAAAATATGAATCCAACGAGAAATCAAGGTTCGTACCAGAAAACTTGATCGGAGAAGAGCAGGTAGAACGGGTTGTTGGAATAGCGTAGTTATGCTCTCCATAAGAAGAAGGGTAGGAATACAGAGAAGACAAGATAGGATCAGAGGAATGAGTCGAAGACGACGACGTGAAGAAGCATTGTTTGGATTGAGAGAAAGTGAAGTAAAGAGAAGCAAAGAGATAAAGCAGAGAGAAACAGAGGAGCTTTGATTGGAAGGCGAAGAAGAGAGGTTTGAAGGAGGAGGTGGGTGAAATTGGGTTGCCCATAATGAAGCAATTGAATTTCTGGGGGAATGCTGAATTGGATTTGATTTTCATATCTGAATTTTGTATAAAAGTGGTTGATGATGACGATTCTTTGATCTTGATTGATGGTGAAAAAAGGGCAGAGAGATTGTTGAAGCTTTCAGTTACTCGTGAAAATTTTCACAATGCAGATTGTCACCAACGCCAAAGTGGGACCGTCATGTAAACCTAATGCCAAACCGAACTTTCGGACTCGTCTAGAATTCCGTGAGTGAAATAAATATAATATATATTTATTATATTTATCATTTTTTTTTAAAATTTATCTCTATTGAGGTTTTTTTTTTTAACTACTCCTGAAATTTTGATTTCAAATATAATTTTTTTTTTTATATTTATCATTTTTTTAAAATTTATCTCAATTGAGGTTTCTTTAAAAATAATCATGAATGAGAAGAGAAAATGAGGTAATCGAGAATAATGATTATGTTTATTTATGGAATACATATCATATTAACCAGGGACGGACCCGGAAATTTACGAAGGGAAGGCGAAAATAAAAAAAACAACCTCATAAATAAAAATAGTTGAAATACGACACAGATTTAATATACAAAAAAAATGAAAGAAATCTATTACGAGAAATTAAGATTACTTCACTTGATTTTTACTCTACGTGTTTTTATATTGTTAAACTCATTTATGATTGAATCTGTTTAAAACTCAAAACTTGCTCAAATTCCCAACCCTAAAATATTCTTTAATCGGTATAAAAGTAGTATCATTAGAAAGATTTTACATGTATAATAAATTTCATGAAGGAAATTTAATGAAAAGAAGTGATTTTAAGTACCTTACTTGATTCTCAAAATTTATCATAAGTTGTTGGAAAAAAAGGCGGACAATGGGACGAGCCACAAGCAAGAGGAAGAAAAGATGAAAGATTTCGAAATAGTGCAAACAAGTAGGGTTGGGATAATTAAAGCTTATGTGTCTAACCTCTTTATTATTATATTCTTTATATATATGTGTGTGTGCGCGCGCAAGGAAACGAAGGGTTAGGGAGTAGGGAGCTGAAAACAAAGGGCCCATCTTTTCAAATCAAACCAATCAAATGCAAAGGATTTCCACACTATCGATTAATAAAACGAAAGGTATTCTATTATTCCTTTTTTTGGGGGGGGGGGGGGGGGGGGAGGGGCTAGCCCCCTCTATCCATCCCTGATATTAACTAAGTAAATAATATTAGTATATCTTATATTAACGATAGAGGGAGTATTTGTTTATTTCTAGGTTAATACAGTATTTGATCTCTCAAATTTATCCCAATTTTAGTTTAAGTTCCTCAAGTTTCAAACGGTGAGTTTTGGTTTGTTAACGAGCAAAATGCTTCATCTTTCTATTAAATTATTGGACCACTAATTTAAGTGATGAAATTTAAAGTACCAAAATCTATAGTTTGAATATTTAAGAATTAAAGATCATATTAACACTTATTTTCCTATAAATGAAAATTTTAATTGAGTTGAACCCTCAAGCTACATTGCTTATAGGATATATCACATACAAAATACTGCGTGTGGATTATCGATAAAATTTTCTTAGTTCTTATTTAAGTAAGGATATATATATATATATATCAAGAGGTTTTTACATATCTCAACAAGCATACTTTACGGTATTTAAACTTGCAGCTTGGTAGACAAAATTTTATTATTGATCGACAGTGATATTGAACCAACTATAAATTAATTTGATTAAGAATATTCGTCTTGTGTTACCAACAAACAAACATTGGTTTTAATTAAAGAGGTTTGATTTGCTCTAAAAGGAATTAAAGGGTATGATTGCATAAATATAAAATCTTGAGATAAAAATCCATGTAATTAAGTAAGTACGTAAATGCAGAAAAACATTTTTGAATCTTCATAGAAAAATAGAACTAACTATTAACTGATTCAAATGGATTTCTAAATTCTAAGTTTCTTTGTAGGCCTAATTGATTGCTTCTAATTTTGTAATTCCATCATTCAAACGGTGTTATAATCTAGGTTGGAAACTACAACGTGGGTCTCAATCTTTGACACTTCCCTTATAATTAAGAGAAGTTTTATTTCAACTTTTGAAAAAAAAAGGCTTTAAAAACCATAGTTTTGTTGTTTCCCAAACATGCACTCATGAAAACTGATGAATTTTGAAATTCATATAAATACGAAAGATATGCTTTAAATTATGGGTTAAAGGCCATTTTTGCCACGGAAGTTTTAAAATGGGCGTCCAAACCGGAAGTTTTGGGTACCAAATTTGCCCCGGAAGTATGAAAAAGGTACCAAATTTGCCCGTCCGTTAATTTTGACCGTTAAGTTTGACTAACTGTCCACGTGGCATGGAAATTAGGGGTGAAAATTACAGAACTGGACCCAAAATTTTAGGAAATTATGCTTCAGCCTCATAAATCTTTCAATATTTTCAGTTTAGTCCCTCTATAACACTTTACAATAGGGACTAAATTGAAAATGTTAAAAATTTTATATGGCTAAATCACAATTTCCTATACTTTTGGGTCAAGTTTTGTAATTTTATGGGGAGGGCCACCCCTAGCCCCCTGATTCCGCCCCCTGTGACCGATTCGAACTTCACAAATTCTCTACCTTGCGCTCAACATGCCTTTGGGTTTGCGACGGACCTTTTAGTCCCACTGACCAGGTTTGACTTCACCGTTCGGGCCGCCTTGAGCTCAACATGTCAAGGATCTCCTTCTCGACTCCAAGTTTGACCTTTTCAAGGCATGACATGTGCGGTCTTTGGCGATTTAGTAGTCAAATTTAATATTGGGAGAAAGAAGGGCAAAATTGCTACTTTTGTAAACTTAGGGGCAAAATTGCTCCTTAATGAAAACTTCCGGGGCAAAATTGCTCCTTAATAAAAACTTCCGGGAAAAAATGATACTTTTGATTGATGAGGTGGCATGCCACCTCACATTTTAACGATCTACGTGGACTTAAAGTGACTTTTGGGTAAATTTGATACCTTTTCAATACTTCCAGGGTAAATTTGGTACCCAAAAAACTTCCGAGTCTTTGGGCGCTCCATTTGGGAAACTTCCGTGGCAAATTTGATATTTAACCCTTAAATTATTAATATAATCTCAATAGCATCAAGAAAATGTGATGAAATGAAAATATAATAAGCATTTCATAAGCAGCAGTAATATACATCACATGTAAACAAAAGTAAGTATAAAACAGAGTCAAATATCTTTATTTAAAAACTATATAATTGGATTTTTTTTTTTTTAAATTTTACAATTTTTTTAGAAATGTGTGCTTTCACTGCTGTTTTGTTTTGGTAATTTCGTTTTCAAGATTTTGGACTCTTTGTTTGAAGTCCTTGAAATCAGAAATTCTGTGAAGTCTTCCGGATGGCAGAGTGCCCTCCCCAACAATTGATATAAGTGAATCCCTCACGTCGACAAAATCATCCCAATAATTTGCTGCTTCTCCCCACTTTCCCAGCATTCCATGTATTATTGCCTGTAATTCACTTCTTTTTAATATATATATATATATATATATATATATAAAGAAAGATAAATAACATTTTCTAGTTCCTACCCACATTACATGAAGCCTATGAAATGAGTTGTTGTTTATTAATTGTAAATACTTTAATTAGTTTATTAATTCAATTCTTTTTAATATAAATTATCCTTGTTTATAATAATTTTCTGTCTAAAATATCCGTTCCATGCCCACGTCTTCTTCCTTTGTCTTTGTTGCCATCCCTCCATAAGTTTATGTATGTGCAAAGATTTTAGAGATGAAAAAAGTTGAAATATACCTTGAAGAGTGGGGGTCGAGCATCAAATTGAATTCGTTGATAGTCCAAGCATTCACATTTCAAAGCTTCTTCAGGATTTCCCTAGACTCATACAATCCATCAGATATATTAAAGGAAAATTAGTTTCTCCGCATAAATTAATAAAGAATTGAATATTATAATTTTAAATGACTATTATTAAGGGAAAATCTCCAAAAAAATATCACTTGACCTTCAAAATCCAAAATAGGTGATTTCCTAACAAAACAGGTTATTAATTGCTTTATTGTTCTTATTAATCTCATTACTTGTTGTTGTCAACAAGATTTTGAAGTTAGTGGTATTTCTCTGTTATTTTCCCTATTATTTAAATGTATGGGAGTGATTATTATTGTAATTATTAATATTATTGGAGTACCTGGTAGATAAGCAATTCGACAAGGGCCAATTCAATCTCATGAAGGAAAAAAGATTTATCAGAATGTTGAACATGTGCTGACTTCAGTATTCTCAATCCTTCATCCCTTCCTGCCTTCTCCAGTTTCTCCACCACCCTCTATTAATTCCATGCACATTCTCAAATTACACCATTCATTAATCTTGTTTCTTTCAAAGAAAAAGGGAGGAAATTATTTTGTAGAAGCAAACTAAGAAGTTATTATACAAAGTGCAATGACTGAATATTTTTTGAGTTGGATTTTCTTTAAAAAAAAAAGATAAACTTGAGGTTAAAAGCTTTCAATTAATTTTTCTTACTCATTTACCCCCCCAAAAAAAAAAATCCCTCATACCAAAGAGACTCTAAGGAAAGGAAGCTAAATAAGTAACTTAATCATAGGATATGTTGTGTATTATTTAATTATACATTAGTTTATAAGTCAGAAAAATTAGTTTGGAAAAAAAGATAAGTATATATATTTTAAGGTAATTTATTTAGTTTCCTTAATCTCTATCTAAAACAGTCAGATGAGTCTTATACCACATCGGGTCCTTAAGATAAAAGCTAGTTAACTTTTTGTTTAGAAAGATTAGTAAGCAAAATAAGTTACATTAAAGTATTTATATTTATTATTTTCTTAAACTAATTTGGCGCGACTTATAAATCGATATACAATATAATGATACACAATATATATTATGATCAAGTAATTTATTTAGTTTTCATAATCTTTCAAAAAAAGTCAACTAACTCTTATATTAAACACATGAGCTAGTGTATATATATAGCGAAGGTGCCAAAGCCAAAACCTGAATGTTGTGCAAATCAAGGTGTTGCTCATCCACCTCAAGCAAAGACTTGAGATCAGTTATTTGATCGGAGGAACGTGGAAAATGATGTGATGGATTAGTCGTATAATTAATAGCCCCACATTTACCACATGTTGGGAAAAAAAAAAAAAGATCAACAAAAAGAAGTAGGGAATTTGTGATGGATTTATAATGAAAAATGTGAATCCAAAAGCTTGAATTAGTTGTGTGTCTGTCGCAAAGTCTTGACTACCTCACCCTCGCAATATAAGAGTTAGTAACTTAGTCTTTTAAATTTATAATTATTCTATAAAATATCCCTATTAATCGTACAAAAATTAAGTAACAATGAAAATTCAAATTTTGTTTGCCCCATCTAATGAAAATCTTTTAGACCGGTAGTTATCAAAAGAAGTTCTTAAAAGTTTACCTTTTAAACTGGTTCTTTGTAACATCTGATCTTTAAAGTAAGACATTTTTTTTAAAAAACTTTTTAGACTTGTTATTTATAAAATCCGGTCTTAAAAATAATAGATATTTTTTTAAAAAAATTAGACCAATTCTTTGTAACATCCGGTTTAAAAAGTGTTCTTTATATTTATGAAACTGCTTTCAATCATACTTTATAGACACGATCATCTATAATCTGGTCTAAAAAAGTGCTCTTTATATTTACAAAAATGTCACCAGTTATACTTTTTTTTAGACCGGATCCTCTATAATCCGGTCTAAAAAGTGCTCTTTATATTTACAAAAATTTATTGATATTTACGAAACTGTCACAGGTCATATTTTTAAGACCGGAGCCTCGCAATACTCCGGTATAAATGAGACGGTCTTAAAGCCCTTTTTTGTACCAATGAAAGTGAGGATATTTTTGAAAGAAAGACTTTGGCAAGGGTAATCGGGTAAGGTCACGTGAGGTAGGTCTGCGTTGGTGATTATAGGAAAAGTCGGTCACATTGTTGATGAAAAACCAGTAAACAATTCATCCCAAGTCCTAACAAGGCACAGATACAGATAGAATGCAATTCTTTTTTAAACAGACTTTGAACATGACTTTCAGGTAATTAAACTTGGACTGGTTCGTTGTGTGATGGCTTGATTGAATTAAAAATTACTTTCTGGACTGAAATTGATGTTTGCAACTTTGCAATAGCCTTACGGTTTGTTTTTATAAATTTATAGAACCGATAAGTGCTTGTTTGTTTGGATTAGTATTTCGAAGCGCCCCAATCCCACTTTAATTCATTCATTATTTGATGGTTTACAAGATAAATATTTGATTGTCTCAGTTTATGTCATCGTACTTCTATAAAATGAGTCATTCAACAAACTTTCTCAATGAAGTGAATAAAGCTTATATGGGTTAAGAGAAGATGATAGGATTTGATAATTAACCCACCACTAGGTTAGTTCAATGGTACTAGCTTGACTTTCAGCCCCGAGATGGAATTTCTCAACACCTTCCTGACTATAGGCTAGAAATTCAATTTGGATAAGTCATGTAATTAATAGCCCCACTTTTACCACATGTGAAAAAAAAAAAAAAATAATAATAATAAAAAGGTAGGGAATTTGTGATGGATTTACTATGAAAAATGTGAATCCAAAATCTTGAATTAGTTGTGTCTCTGTCGTAAAGTCCGGACTATCTCACGTTGGTGGTATAAGAGTAATTGGGGGTTGGATTTTATTCTAAATATAAAACTTCAACAATCAATTTTATCTCCTAAATTTATAATTGTTCCATAAAATATCCCTATTAATCGTAGATTTGGGGCTTTTCTCAAGAATAGTCATGATTAAAGATGATATTTTAAGAAAATCAATATATATTTGTTGTGAATAACTAAAATAACTAATTTTTTTAATTTACTTATAAATTAGTCAACTAGTTCTTATATTAATTATTAGAGATAGTATTTTTTTCCCCATAGTGGATAAAGAGTATGCGCCTTTGAAATGGTGATGATTTGTATCAAAAAAAAAAAAATGGTGATGATTTAGAAATGGGTCTAGAATCATAAAGTATTGGCTAGAGACCTACTAATAGTGGCTTGCATAGCCACTAAAATTGTAACAATCGCTTAAATGCACCTTTATTTATTAGAGTTATAGTACATATGCATCAAAATAGTTTGGATGACTTAATTGCGGAATAAAACTTTCTTAAATAACTTAGTTTGAAAACATGAGGATAAATTTTTCACGAGCGATATCTATCCCATAATGGGATCTTAATATATTAATCCAAAAATAGATAGATGATAAACAAATTAGTACAGTCCAACTACTTATACTATCACAGAAATCTCTTCTCGCTATAATCCTTATAGCTGCATCTTTCCTCTTGATCCCGTTCCACTACCTGTCTCTTTCATGCGATCTAGAATTCAAATGAATGAATCCCAGGGGTAACAGTTAATCTTATATGCACGTATGAAATATAAATGACAACATATTATATGTTAAGCATAGAATAATTTACAGTAAACAAGTCGCACCGTAACCGTAGTTATCACCCAAGGACCACAGCCCTTTATTAGGACACGCAGCCCTATTTTAGGACACACAGTCCTATGGGACATGCAGCTCCAATCCATAGCTAAGATATACATATGCAAATTATCTAGCAAACATGGTTAATCATACATGAATACATACAAGTTAATAAGATAAGAATTACCAACCTCAAGCTTGAATCCTTAACTTTGTCCGAAGGTGTTGGTATCAGAAGAGGTATCAAGATATGCCCATGAATGTTTATCATAGTCGTTGGTTACTTCTGGCATCGCTAAGTAACTAACTACGCGAATTAATTCTTAGAGGATTAAAAATGATTATTAATCCCTAAATTCCCTTAATTATAATACCCTTTTTTTTCAATTTACTCTTCACTGTCCGGAAAGAGTTCCAGATTAATAAGTCAATTTCAAAATTCGTATCTCTGGATACAAATCCGAATAAGGCGTTTGACCTATCAAATTAAACATTGTTGTGTCTACTTTATTTCTGGAAAACTTCAAGGAAAAAATTAATCATTTACCACTTCAAAATTGAACACGAAAATGACTGTTCACTTATGGAAAATGATAGTTTTCCAGTTTTTCTGTCAAACTTTAAAAATTCATAATTCTCATTATACACATCGGATTTGGGTATTCTTTAGCTCATTTTAAAGAGTATGATGTGCACTAAATGTATACAAAATTTCAGGGTCAAAGGAGTTCATTTACCCTGGTTTTACCTTGCTCAAAGTTCACTGTTTCAGCACCAAGTTCAGTTTTCCAGCAAATGATGAGATGCTACAGTACGCATACCGGGCGTTAACTGCTACAGTGAAACAAGCAATGCACTGTTCAATTACGATTTTACTGTAGCATACACCCTTTGACTCTGTTTCTGCACTCAAAAGCAGAATAATCAACTTGCATGCAACCCCAAATGGTATTTACGGCCATCACCAAAAACAGAACCATAAACTGCATGCATACAACTCTCTTAATCTTTCTCTTTAACACCTTCACTAACCGAAACAGAGAAAGTAAATTCATGGCACCCATGTTTCGTTGATCAACATCCATCATCACTGCCAATTCAACTCAAGACATGAATGATGAAAGCAAAACGCTCTAACCAATCGGTTCACTTGATTTCACAGCACCCATAAAATATCAACGACCTAAAACTTAGAAGGATGGAAGCTCAAAGAACTCACCTTAGTTTCTGAGTTTCAAGTGATTCCTGCTTCTTATCTGACTCCCCCTCTTGTTCTGGGGCTTCTCATGTTCTCGGCCTCTGTTTCTTCGTTTCTGTGCAGAGCGGAGAAAGACAAATGAAGACTGGACGAAGGAATCTCTTCAAGACCTCCTTCCTCTTCTTCTTCCTTCAACTTCCTTCCTCTCAGTGTTCTCGGTCCCTCAATCTCAATCTCGTCTCTGCGTTTGTTTTCTGTATTCTCATTGTCTCTCATTTCTGTTCTCGCTCTCGGTCTCGTCTCCAGCGCTCTCACTCTCTCTCTTTTCTTGCTGTTCTGTGAAGGCCGAAGGAAATGGATGAGGAATGAATCAGAACAGTGGAGCATGGCGTTGCTGTCATGCTGAAACACGAGAGAGTAGTGGAGCATGGCGTTAACATGCTGAATTCCGAAAGAGAGAGTGGAATATGGCGCTAACATGTACGGTGAGGTGTCTGAAAAACACATGTACACGTGCTGTAATCTGTTGCTGTCTCTCATCCTCAGTCTTTGGTGTTAGGTTGAGTTGATGAGGAGTATGGTCTGTAAGTGTTTAACCCAATGGAGTATGAATAATAAGAGGAAAAAGACACCGAATAAGTTCAGTTAGGGACCAATGAGTTAATGAATAATGAATTGGATGGTTGAGCATGAGAGGGGCACGTGACTTTATGAAGAATAAGGGAGTACGTTGGTTTGCATGAGAATATGGATATTAGAGATCAATCATGTATTGCTTGGGGAACCCATCAATTAAAATAAACTCATGATAAGCATTTCTCCTCCCATTGTCTTTGTCCATATTATAAGTCTCAAATTTCTTCTCCACCTCCTGACCATATAGCATGCCCCTTTACTCACTAAATTGAACTTTAACTTTGCTCAAATTCATTTGTGGGTTTGGAGTAGTAAAATTACTATTTCACCCCTTCTTAATTTTGACACTAGATTGTCAAATAAATTCTCAAAATAAATCTTTGATTTTTCTTTCTCAATTAACTTCAATATTCTTTTCCCAAAAATTCAAGGAAAATAGGCCTTAAATTTCAATAATTAACTTTATAATTATTCAAGCCAAATTTCCACAACAAATTCCCATACAATATTTCTAATTCCAAAATTTGGGATGTTATAAAAGCGGATCGGAGGCCATGGGCGGAACCCTTAACTTGTAAAAATTATGTGGGTTCGGTTGTGAAATATTAAGCCCGCTCTGTTTTGATGTGGGCCTTTTTTGCCCAAACTCCTAACGGGCTAACTCATGTTTTAGATTTATGTTTAGTTTGTAATGTGTTGAATTGTGACGTATATTTAACTCTTAATTTGATATTTTATGATCATTTTATGATTTTATAATGTATTTTTATGATTTAGTTTTTTTTTTAAAAAAATTATTATATTGATAAAAAAAAATTTGAAAAAAGCATTATGAAAAAAATTTTAAAAAGTAAATAAAAAAATAGCTTGGGCGGGCACTCACAAATTACGAGCTAGGTTAGCTAAATGTCATCCATTTTTTTTTTTTTTTTTTTTGATAAGAAATGTCATCCATTTTAACATAGGCTTTTTAAACCTTGACTTATAGTGCTGTCAAACAGTGGCAGGTCAGCTCGAACCCAACAAGTTGGCCCATACTGGCTTCCTGCTTGCTTGTGTTAACTTTTATCACTTCAACAAAGTTGGGAATTAGATTTTATGAATTAGGAAAAATGATACTTCAAACCCAAAAAATATTTTTTAGCATTAAATAAACTACAAAATACTTTACGATATTAAACATACATGAAAAAAAATACTTCAGAGTTGTGGAGAATCAAGACATAGTAAATCCTTTTCGTTTAAATACTATGGCACATAAAATCTTTAATTTAAAAGTAGTAAGATTATGTTCATAGAACAGCTGAAAATTAAATGTTGTATGTCATAAAGAGTGCAAAAATAAACGGACATTAAAAAAGATGACAAATAAATATGTATTGCTTAGTTTTCTTTTTTATTTTTGAGGAGTTTAAACGGGAACTTTACATGTGTTACATCTATTTCTACCATGCAGGATCAATTATTCTAGAAACTAAATTATAAGGTCAAAGGTTCATTTCAATAAGATGGAAACGTTTTCAATTCAATGAGGTTAAGTAGCTAGATACCAAATTATGGATATGAAATATTGGATTTGCAACAAAGATTACCTCCAATATTTTATTATCTATTTTTTAATAACCGCATGCCAATAGAAGTATAGAACTACGACGGAAAACTATACTTAGTCATTGAAATTTCTGCTCCTCATGCCAGATATAATTTTCACAGAACATTTAATATTATATCCAAGACATATCTTGATGGTATATAAGAATAAATATATTTTGAGGAAACCTAGCTTACCTTTATATTTTACTTTACTTATTTTCTTATAGCTTACAAGTGGTAAAATATATATATATATTTTTTAATGTTTTATGTTTTTAGCCATATTATTTTTTAATTTAGTTTTAAGTACTTCGCATTCCTCCTCCTTGAGGTCTCATCCCGGCCCCTCTTCATTCCTGGGCTTAATCTCCCTCCTATATTCTGTCTATCCTCTCCCCCATAATCACTGTTCTGTTTCCCCCTTCTTCTTTCCCTGTGTTTCTATCTTTCCCTCCCATATCACTCTGTTCACATCTGTGCAAATGTGTGTGAGTGGGTATTGCATCACGTCTTCATCGACAAAACAATGCAAATCAGAATCAGAAGTTATCCACAAAAGATCAAATTAAACAAACTAATATTTAGATTAAAAAAAAAAAAAAAGATGCACTATGCCAAGTTTTAGATGGAGTTACGCATTTAAGCAACCTTAGTCCAATAAGTGTTCCTAAAAGCTCTAGAAAATAGAAACTTAACAAGAGTGAGCCAATTTGAACAAAATAATGTTTGATTCTGTAGGTTATATTTTCATTACATTTGGCACCAAAGTTTCTTATGTATCAACTAAAACAACAACATGTCTAGAAAGCAAAACAAATCAGGGCTAAACAAATCAGTGCATGCCTTCGCCCTCCTAGGCAGGCACCAATAATTAGATTTTCAATAAGGCCAGCAAGCTTAAGCTAGTGGGCATCAATCAGTCACAAGTTTCAAGTAACTCAACTGAGCTTAAAAGACATAATTTTGGGCACCAAAATCACGATATTGAGAAAAGTTCTGCATTAATACAATAAGTCTCCAACCAGGTTTCATTGCAAAACTTGAAAAACTATTGTCCACCCACCCAGATCGACATCAATCGAAAAGTTCTGCATTAATACAATAAGTCTCCAACCAGGTTTCATTGATAGGATATTGTCACTACCAATTTTATGTCACTACCAAGTCACTACCACTTTTTCACCGTTAGATCATAATCTCAATAGGAGAGAGAAATGATAAAGGTAGATGAGATTTTGATCTAACGGTGGAAAAGTGGTAGTGACTTAAAATTGGTAGTGACAATATCCTATCCCATATATATATATATATAAGATTGACAATATTTAATATATAGAAATCAATGTCCCCGCCAACAGTTCTATTTAATCCCCTTCCTTTTAATCCTTGCTCTAAAATCCTTTTCTATTTCTCGATAGTTTCCACTCCAAAACATAATGGAGCTTTCAATAGAATCAGGAAGCAAATCGAAAGACAGACAGCCGTAGTTACCAGGAAATGTGAAGCCACGTTGTTGGATCCAATCGAAGTTATAATTAATAGCTAGATCCGTTGAAGGTAAAGTGGATGATGGAATAATGAGTGTTACATCTAAGTGAGGTTTAATCCTTCTACAATGTTCATTAGAGAGTGAAAGTGATTTTAATGGAAGTGTCAGTTCCTTCAATAACGACCAGCGAGTGATGCTGTTAGGAACTCTTGTGTATCTTTCACTCTTACTGCAACAATGTTCCATCAACACATCATCATCTTTGTCATCTTCCATTAATGACATCATCACCACTTGATGTCCATTCATCATTTCTCCTCTATCACCCCCTCCACATCATCGTCACTACTCTCCTCCTCATCATCACTACTAAAGCCATTATAATCAGAATAGTGATAATAATATTGGTTGAAATCATGCCCAAACTCAATTGGACCCTCAAACCATTCAATTCCCGTCACAAATGGGAGTAAAGACTCTAAACTTTGTGCCTCCTTTCTCAATTCTTCTATTTCTTCCAATGGCATTACCTCATGTTTGAATCTAATACCACATATCATGTTGCTACATACCAACACCTTCATTGTCACTTTGTCCAATGACAAATTGTGAACAAACAAATAACTGGACACGATCACTAATCTTGAACTTCTCCCTTTTATACTGCCCCCAAGCTTGATCTGCATTGGCCCACAATTATCTATCCATAGATTGTAATACTCACTTGGCAAAGTTGAAGAATGAATTTGAGACAAATTGACACAACCACCAAGCTTCAACTTGTTAATCTTAGGGGTGTGAGAGAGATCCAGCAGTGTAGTGAGATGTTTTGAATACGATAAATCAATTTTCTCTAAATTTGGAAAATGCTGAAAAAAGAAATAGAGTTTAATACATTAGAATATGACACATAACTACAATTTAATCAATAATTTCTCCCATGCCAATTAAAAAATTGTGAGCTTCTTATGGAAATAAGTCAATGCATTTAAGAAATATTAAATTACGTATCTTCCAAAAACGTTTTCATTGCGCATTATTTGGTCAATGCTTCATATATGAGATCTTTGAATCACTCCATTAAAAAAATTATAACATGAATTATGGTACGTACCTGATTTCCTTTCAAAGTTGTCGGATATTACTATTTCTCATTTCAAGTGTAATAAGATTCTCCGCACAGAATTGTAATGGCACATATTGTAGTGGACATTCTTCCCAACTCAAAAACCTCGGTTCTTTTGAAAGATAATCCAAAACTCCATGAATATTCAACATCGAAGACTTTTTAATTTCCAACCAGACTTGTAAATTTTAAGAAATATTAAATTACGTATCTTGCAAAAAATACTAGCCCTCAATGTCATACTTTTCATCATGATCACGTCCACGACATGCATCAAATTGCCTATAAATAGTGAATCAAGGGAAAACAATTATCATTACCTAAAATATGACCAAAAATATAACATAGAACAATTAAATATATCTGCCATTATAAATATCCAATTAATAATGATTTGGAGCATTTTATTAAAAAAATTCTACAATTCATGTTTCCCAAATAATAAATGAATTTATAAAGACTCATCAACTTGTAGACACACTACTTCGTATACCTCCATGCTATTGCATGTACAGCACATATTCATTTAAACCACTTGGCATACATAATTTTCAATCCTTATTTAAAGGGAAAAAAAATATAACTAAAGACTAACTATGTAACATCCCAATTTTCGAAAGTGTTTTCACGGTATCTTGATTAGAGTTGAGCATCAGAAGTAAATAGTATTGAAAAGTAACCGATAAATATCCACCGTAATGTATGTGCTTTTAACAAATATTACAATTTTTTTTTTCAAATGTCGATATCGTAAAGTACATGTCAATAGGACCTTCTCTAGCCGGTTCCTACATCTGCTGCTTACCATTGTCTTCGATCCTGTTTACTCTGGATCCTGAAGCTATGGTAAGAGCTGAGGTTCAATTCCCATTGAACCTCAGGTAACGGTTAACCTCATGTTCATGTAACAAGTATGTATGACAGTTTATTCATGATATCACAGCAATATCCACATGTAAAAGATAATAACCGAACACAGCCACTGCATATGAACGTTATTATAGTCTACACTATTCACCAGTGCCACGATGTACGGTCGTGTCCTCAGCGCTAGGAAAACTCAACGGCGTTATCAATACCATAATCCGTGTACAGCTGTATATGTATGCTCAATAACTTTTTGAAAACAGAATCTCAGTCTATGAATACAACCATCACATATAGGTATACAGTAAACATCAGAGTTAGTGTTACAGTACGCGTCCGTACCTTCGTTGACGGTTTTGGTATGTTCGTGGTCGGGTTCGTGATCACGCTTATCCTATAATGGTAATATCGTATTTATTAATTTACAAATAATATTCTAGGAGATATCCTAGTCACTAATGACCCTTTTGACCCTTGGTACATTTATTTTTCACTTTATTCCTTCAAAATTCGTAGAGCAACGTTGGTACAAATTTGGCAGTTTTTCGTCTAACTTTGAAAAATCATAATTAATTCTATAAAAATCGAAACGAGGATCCGTAAAATTCCTTGGAATCTTTAGGATGTCTATTTTCAATTCAAAATAATTACTCTTGCCCAGATTACACGAATCACTCCCAGTTTTAAAGTTTTGAGCCTCTGCCCAGAATTTTTCCAGAAATTCGTAGCCCAACTTTGAGAAATGTTATCTCATTGTACAGAACTCATTTTGACATGTTCTTAACATATTTAAAAATCCCTATATGTCTATTTTAACCATGAATTTTCTCAGAATTTTGTGACCATATTTTCAATATGAAATTCTGGAGTTTTCATCACTGCCTCCAGAAATTCCAAAACCGATGAAATTTCGCCCAGAACTTCGTTATTTGATGATTTTCTTCCAGAAATTTTGCTATATGACCTCCCCCATCGCTTTTTCAAAATAAAGCCAATTTTGACCATAAAAACATGTAAATAAAATTATCCTAGCATATTTAAGATCTACACTACTTCTATCTAAGAATTTAAGAACTAGAACTTAAAGAATTCAAAGCTAAAGCTAGAGAACTTACCAAGAACTTTACTCCTTCTTCTCCAAGACTCTCACTCTCACTTTCTCTCTATATTTCAGATGTTGTTTCTTTGTGAATTGGTGAGAAAATATGAAGGCATCACCTCCCTATTTATAGCAAATTTTGGGGTTAACTTTCTAACAACTCTTATGCATTGTTACCCCTTGGATCCAGGTTATTTTAGAGCACAAATCCTAGCCCTATAATGCTCCCAAATCTGATCCCCCCTCTCTCTCCTTATCCTCTTCCATTTTCTATCCAAAGTACAATATCCTTTTCCAACTTTACTTTTTTGCAAATTATCCCATGTGTTCTAACTTAGTGGACAAGCCAAGTTGCTTCTTCTATGTTTTTGTGGTGCACTCCACTAGATAAAAATTCATTTGATGATCTTAATGAAGTTTGATCCAAATTTTCTTTTTGCTTTTGAACTCTTGAAATTTTTAGCTTTAATTAGAGACCATAATCTCTCTTTTTCTCAATTGGACACAATCCTCAAAAGTTGAGGAAATGACTTTGGTTATAGTCAATCTCAAGCTTGAATTATGCTTGTTCATAATCTCTACCTATATTTGATTCATGGTTAATGGATTTCAAGATACAATTTAGTTTGTATAGGTTGTCATTAGCTTAAGTCTTGAATTAATCCTCTTGATTAATCTAATTAATTTATGTGTAATTTTCTCATTGGATGACACCTTGACTCTCTCTCTCTTGATTTTTCTCCCAACACTTTATCCTCTTCCATTTAGTACACTATCCTCTTCCACTTCACTTTTTATCCTCTTCCATTTTGCCTTCAAAGTCTCCATCTTTATGACTCACCATGCAAGTGGGTACTTTGATTTTTAGCTCTCTTTTTCTCTCTCCCAAGCCACCATAACCGTGCCCCCCCCCCCCTTTGCTTCATCTTTTTGAGTTTTGTTGCTTTTAACATACACATGTGGGAGCTATGCCATTGGTTGTTCTCTTATGCACATGGATTAAGCTTTATTAGAATGAATTGGGGTCATTAGATTAGCTTTATGAGATAAATTCTTGGCCTTTAGATCATAGTTGAAATTGTTGACTTTTCAAATCTTTATTAGAGTTTAATTAACATCTTAATCTAGAGCTTAATTGTCTCTTGGTTATTGCATTAGTGGTTCTTAGAGTAGTTGATGATTGTTACAAATTTATTTAGTGCTAATCCTAATCCTTTATTGGTTCTTGACTTTTAGTTATGCTAATACAACTTTAATTGGTGACTATTAACATTAATTATGAAGAATTACCTAGATATTCCATTAGTGTAATTTTAATTGCTCATTAATTATTAGTAATTGCCACTTAATTGTCCCAAGTGTCTTGATAATTCTTTATGGCCCTTTATGGATTAAATATGAACTAAATACTAATTATAGGGTATTAGTAAATTTAGTCTCCTTAATAAATCATAACAATTGGTGTTTAAGGTCTTTTAATTAATTATAAAGCCTTGTGCAATTTATTTATTTTAATGAGGACTTAGTTAATCATTAATTATCATTGATTTCTCTAAATTTATTTAGGTATTTTCACAACACTTTCTTGCTCCTTTAAATCCTACATGAACCATAGCATAATATGGTATTTATTATATTTTATGGTATTTTATGATGCCTAACAAAATTTAGTAAATCATTGGCTACCCTAATCCTAAGGAAGAATTAACTACAAAATAAAATAAACATATCTCAAAATTTGAGACCACATATTCACCTATTTTAAATAGGCTTTAATTATCAAAAATATTGTATTTAAGATAAATGAGAATTTTGGGTATTACATTTCTCCCCCCGATAAATAAAATTTCGTCCTCGAAATTTGCTCTATACTAACTGGACTTTGAACCATAAATCATGGAAATGTATTTTAACGAAATGTTTTTATGTCTAAGCCGCTTCTTCCGGTGATCGAGAATTTGCCCCGGCTTAATTACGAATGTATGGTCATGTCGTACCTTGACATAACAAAAATGTTTCCGTGGCGCCTACACACGGTGGCCACTTAAGACACCTCATACTCTATGTCACGATTGCGATATGATTGGTATAATTGAGAAACACAGGAAATGTTATGGAGATTAATCGGGTTCGGGGGTAAGGTTATCTGGTAAGTGACTGGTTCACGTTTAACTAAAATTTTCGAATGGTCTTACGTAACGTGGACTAAATTTTTGCCTCTGAAGCCTTCTCCCTTTTGTCGTCGTAGCTCTTCTGTCTGCTTTGTGCTGCTAGAAGTTGTCTTTTGAATAAAACGATTTGTTCGGAGGTCTAGTCAACCGACTTGGCCCAAGCAATTTCGCCGTATAAGGGTGACGACATGTATGCCCTTGTCATCTGATTGTATAAACTCGGAAAACTCTAGACATCTAGTCTATTCCCGTACTATGCTTACTTAGCACGCACTCTAATATTCGAATAATCATTTTATTCATTTTTGTACCCAGGTATAGTATTCAAACTCGGGACCTTCTCGTCCATCCTCATCGTGCTTTGGTTACGCGGGCCTTACCGCGACCCATTCAAATCTCGGCTTAACACATATTGGCCTTCTCGCTCAATCCATTACCACAAAGACTAGGGATCTCGGCCTTAGTACCTAGGAGATTATTCTCGGCTTTAGATATTTCAACTACTACTTGGTACGAAAATGTTTTGCCAGACTCAAGGCATACTCGTAGACATTCAAGGTCACTATAACAATTCGCATTTCATATAGTGATAAGTACTACTGTATTAAGGCCTAGGGACACTGCCCCGTGTACATTCGTACACCTAGATTTCGAGCATCTGCTCGTCTATTTTATCTAAACCTCTCCCAAGTCTAACTCTTAGACTATATTAGAAGCTTGATACTAGTTTTTATACAAGAATTATTGATTACAACGACAAATCTTTTCTTTGCTAAGGTAATTATTATGCCCAATTCCTAACATAATATGAGGATTTTATATTCCATATTTTTATCAGGAGTGAGGAGAAGTCAACATATAAAGTAACTGAAGAATAGTTTCAACGAAATCCTGAACAACTTTTCAAGTTCCATTTAGGTTCCATGAATTCCACATGCTACTACAAATTTCATGTCCAATACTTATCAATAGATGCAAATAACAAGAAGACAAAAATTCAACTTCAGTTACTACGGTAACCTACACATTCCAATTTATGTTTTATATATCTGAAACCTAATGGTTTGGACAGGAGTTTAATACAAACATATTAGTACGGTGGTGTACTAATTTAGGGTTTTTGGAGTACCAACACCAAACATACTAACTCTCAAATTAGATGAATGATCAAGATTTGCTAAAGTGCATACTCAAAATTGCCTAGTTAAATAGTTTATGTTAACTTGAGGGTGTTCATCAAAATTTCAAAGTAAAACAAGGATTTATAATGCAAGGTTATCTCAAAGTGATACGAAATCTTAATTTCAATGGATCAAACGTACAGTGTATTTCAAGACAGGGTTTTAATGTAATGCATGCCACAACATTCAATCAAGTGTTGTTTTAATAGTCAAAATCAGTTTATCTATCAGGTTTCCTTTAACGCTAACATGCATCATTCGAAGCTAATCCGTTTTTAACATATCAACGACTAATAATCAAGCTTACAACAAGAGAGATCAAGAACAATGAATGATCAAGAAATTTGAGGAAAATGATACCTATAATATATATTGGTCCAAATTTCGTAAAGTGTGATAACACAAATTGGCAGAGTGGTAATGCACATACTTAAAATGGTATACTCTAAGCCACATTCATAAATTAAATCCGTTAAAAATTTTCTGGTATAATGAAGTAAAATGTCCGAACTCAGATTTGTCAATATAATTAAATGAAGCAAGTAATATCACAAGAATGTACAAATCATAGCATCATTAGAAATGTAAACTCTTTTTACAATAGGTTAACACAAAACACTTAGATTTTTAACTAACTATTTAAGTGTTACTCCCAACATATGACTGTGCAAGCGTCACCATTTAGAGTTCTTACAGCTAGCTGGTTGGACTATAATAATTACATGCATAAACTTTAATGAAATACCGTAACAATGTGCACTTAACAAGATTTAACAAATTTAAAGAAGAATCACTTTCAAAAACAGTTTCAAACTGGCTTAATTTGGAAACTTTAAGTGAAATGCTTAGGTTAGATTTCTAAGTGAACAAACAATTGGTCAACATGTTGTCTATGAGTTATATTTGGTTGAAAATTTTCAGAAATAAAGTACGCGTTTAAACATATGTATAACATACTTAATGTATTAACTCCTACAAGTTTCAAGTCTTAACAACAACCTTACAGTGCAAGTATCCAATGCAATCTCATATCGTACAAAACATGTTTAGCAGTAAGCATATGATCAAAAGGTTTTCAATGTCAAACTAGAGAACACTAGATTCTAATCATGCAAATGGTCCAAATGATAAGAGAGAGTTCATACAAGGCATTGATTGATTTATTATAAACTTCATGATGATGCTTAAATTCTATTCAATAAGACATATTTCTTCACAACAACATAAAGAAAAGGGATTTTTGAGTTTTGCCAAGATACATCTAAAACATTTAAAACAAAAACAATCGTGCATATAAGGAAACCAAACTTAATATTATATACCACATAATCCTCACTTCCCCTCTTATGTACTTTCAAGTTTTCATTTGAACACCAGTATGGATGCCAACAGGTTAACAGAACTAACTGTTTTCTAGACTTATCTCCTAGTGTATACTTAGGTATTAGTCCACTAATACTTTTTCTTTCTTGAGTACATACTCCATAAAGAGTCTTTCAATACCAGCTAACATGTTCCTTACTGTTTAAGATATCTCGTACTGTCTACGGAGTCAAACTGGCCTAGAGGGGTAGAGCAAGATGGACCACCTATATGGCCCTCAATGATGCCTTGATTATGATTATGCTTGGGTTCATAACGATAATCAAGACCCCAATGAAAAACATTGCTCTAGGTGCTGGAATTGGTTTTATTTGTGGTTGTCTATTTCTACCCCTACACCTATTTCTATCTCTGCTTTGTTTGTGGTTTTTGTTGTTTAGGTCCGTGTACTGGTATCACTCGTAGTTGTCTAGGAACTCTAGTTCCTTGCAAATTTGTCATCTTATCTTTCTATTAAGAATGACACACATTAAGGAATAATTTAATGTTCTAAACAAACATATACTCCACATAAGGTAATATTCCTGCCATAACAGCTAACTGGCTTTAATACCTGCAGTCATATTTAACATTTCCGTAGTGTCGTACTAATGGCTACTCGTTTACATGTTGCCTAAAATGTTCTACCTTTAGAAAGTTCGTTCGTAGAGCGCTTATCAGTTCTTTGTGTGTACTCAAGACACGTCGCAGGTTTTTTGGGTTTATAAAAAGAAACACTTTCGGAATCATCTTGGTAGCTTAACAGCTGGAAATACGCACGGTTATCTTCGACGGATGAATGATCTGATCCTATAGGTCTTTTCTGGCTCAGAGGGTCTACCCAAAGGGTATACTAGCCATTGGTTCTGGGTCCACTACATTGGGATACTGAATGAAAAGGTCCTTGATCATATATGGTTTCGTAAGGATATTCCGGATCGGGGGTATTCAGGTTCGGGATCAATTATCGGAGCAATATCATATTCAGGAGTAGAAAGATGTATTAGCTCAAGGTTAAGTTCTAAAGTGGGGTATAGCTGATTAGGTTGAAGTACAGGTTTAGGATTGTACACTAGCTTAGGATGGTATATTTATGAGGGTTTATGGTTATGAATGGGTACAAGGGGTTTTTTAGGGCTTGGGTGATCTACCGGCTCAAGGTGATACACTGGTCTAGGGTTGTAGGATTTGTCAAAATACTCTGGTTTTAAATGGTACTCGGGTTCCGGATTAGCTACAGGTTCGGGCTCATTTATTGGGGTAGCATGTCTTTACTTCGGGGTGGTATTCGCTCGGTTCGTCATCGGGGTAGTTGGCATATACTCGTGGTCTAAATGGTATTTTGGAGCGGGGAAATATGGTTCTCGTTCGAGCATAGGCATAGGGGTGGATTTGTTGGTTCCGTTCGGTCTTACTTTTACGTTTCCGAGACTATTGACCGACATGCTACACGTCTCCTTCCCCCATAATAATCTACGTAGGGAAATTCGTCATTTATCATTACAACAACACCAGGGTTTTATCAGTACTTGTTTTCAAAAGATGCTCTAAGATAATGGCTTAGAGCCCAACTTAGTTAATCAACTGATTGCCCAAATAGGTGTCTATCATGGGGGTCTCACCGACTTTACGACGACTGAATGACTGACCCACATAGACTAGCCCTGCCTTCGGCACCAATGATCTACTATAACTGAGCCAGGTTCTTGCTGGGTACAATGCTCTTAGTTGAAAAAATCCAAACCTAACTCCGTTACTCAAACAATTTGGCCAGGCCGGTGTATTTGTGGAAGCCTCGCTGAGGTTAACAGCGACTGATTGACAACCACAAAACCCTTTCTAGACACCAGACTGTTTGGAGTAGCATAGTTAAATTTGTGCCAGGATGTTAGCTCTGAAACCAAAATGTAACATCCCAATTTTCGAAAGCGTTTTCACGGTATCTTGATCAGAGTTGAGCATCAGAAGTAAATAGTATTGAAAAGTAACTCGATAAATATCCACCGTAGTGTATATGCTTTTAACAATTACAATTTTTTTTTTTTTTTCAAATGTCGATATCGTAAAGTACATGTCAATAGGACCTTCTCCAGTCCAAATGTTCCTACATCTCGCCGCTTACCCTTGTCTTCGATTCTCGTTTACTCCGGATCCCGAAGCTATGGTAAGAGCCGAGGTTCAATGCCCATTGAACCTCGTGTAACGGTTAATCTCATGTTCATGTAACAAGTATGTATGACGCTTTATTCATGATATCACAAAGAATATCCACATGTAAAAGATAATAACCGAACACGAGCCGAATATGAACGTTATTATAGTCTGCACTATTCACCACCACGATGTACGGTCGTGTCCTCGCGCTAGGAAAACTCAACGGCGTTATCAATACCATAACCCGTATACCGTATATGTATGCTCAATAACTTTTTGAAAACAGAATCTCGGTCATTTAGCATTCCACAAACGTCATTTACCATTTCATGCAAGGCAAGTAAAAAAAAAATAAAATAAAATAACACTCGAGTGTTTTAAAACACACTCCAAGTGTTTTAAAACACTCGAGTGACTGGAAGTGCACACTTCCAGTGTTCATTGTTCACTCGAACAGTGAACTCTTTTTTTTCCCCCTCCTTCTCTTCTTCCTTCCTTCCTTCCCTCCCTCCTTCCCTTCCGGCTTCTTCTTCCAATTTCTTCCAATCTCTCTCTCGATCTCTCCCGAACGCAATCCGCCTCAGTTTTTTTTTCTTTTTCACGATGCCGCCGATGGGTGCAGCGTAGGTGGCGGGGGGTGCGGCGTTGGCGTCGACGTCGATGGTGGAGGTAGACGGCGGCGCAGTCACGGCGGATCTGGCGAATTGAAGGCCTGGTTCGTTCAACAGGAGGAGAGAGGAAAGAGAGAAGATAGGAGGGCATTGTAGTAATTTCCCACGAAATTGCATAACCCACAAAAGTCCTTATCACCTCTGAGACTTTTTACAAATTCAGAGGACTTCTGGGGGTTTTGCAAATTCAATTGGTATTTAAATCTAATTTTCCCTTAAAACTATCAAAAGTGTCTTATAAAGAAAGTGACCAAAAATTATGTTTTAGAAGTTGTCTTCTAGGAGAGACCTGAGTGGCCTACAAAAACTGAAGTCGTCCCTTCTATATAACTTTTGTAAATTGGTGTGATGCTTCGTTGTAGTTGCATCGCACTAGCCTTTTGCTTTTAGGAAAAACTTTAGAAAATGAAGGGCCCACTTATTTGTGTCACATTATTTAGGTCTTTGCTTGTTTAGATTTTGCTTTAAAAAATACATATTTAAGGAGGTAAAAGGCTGAATTAAAAATAACTAGATGAAATATAATCAACCCATGTCAATTAGGCTTAGGCCATGACTGAACTTGAGACACATATAATAGCAATCCAGTCTATAGAATAATTCGTAATGGCACTCCACTATTAGTGATCTCAAGTACACGCTTTACATCTATGTGAGCTAGTCAACTCAAGCATTGACTTCTCTAAAAACATTGTCATTATAAGTAATGAGTACATATGTGACATGATCTCTCTAAGATAGAATTAATATGTAATATTATATATCATTTGTAAAGACATATATTTTATCTTCTAAAAAGAGTAAAAACCATTTTGATGATATTTATATTCTTACTTAGTTTATCATTAAATATTTGTAGAGACATTTTGTTAATTCCATTACCTTGTAGAGATTGGAAAATGCATTCAAATATTAACTGAGGAGATAACATGGATTAAAATTAAAAAAGATGGGTTTTCTATGGGTGAATAAAAATAAACACACGAGGTTTTCATACTCTTATTTTTATTTTTAGGCATATATTTTTTTTGTTCTCTATATCTTTGTACTTTGCTAGAATTTTCAAACACTAATCTAAAAATTTAAATTACACCTTTGTTATTGGAAGAAACATAATCAATATACGTTTATTAAAATTCTGATGGGCAAGAAATAAAAAATCATTAGTTACTTTTACACAACCTTTTATATTTTAGACCAAAAGAATTTATAAAAAAAAGTATCTTATAGTAAGAATAAAAAAGGACCTTGTATATAAACAAAAAGCCTCATCACATATTTATTTTTTTGTTTGGAAAATTACACACAGTCCCAAGGAAGACAGAGATATTTACATTTAGGTCCCATGAAATAACAAATTACACAAGTCCCTAGGGACTTCTGTGTAATTATTTCAGAGTAGTAAATGACCCTTTTGGACAATCAGCATAAAAATTAAAAAATGCATGAAACAAAGAAAGCAATGAATGAAAACGCGCGGGAGTAGCTGTGGAAAAAGAGGAAAACGCTGAAATCAATAAGCATTAAAGGTGGATCGAATCTCCAACGTAGAAGCAAGTAAGTGACATTTTCATGTCCTAGGCAAAGCTTAGACTGTGAAGCTGTCATATTTTCGTTGAATAATCCTTCCCCTTCGTTGTATGTTCTTTGCATTCACTTGTTCCCTGTACATTTCCTTCAAGTCCACAATATCCGCATGAAGTTCCTCCAGCTAGGCGCATACATTCAACTACTTTTAGATATACAAAGACCCATTTGATGTGATGATGGAACATTGAATAAAAAGTTCTAGGGTTTCATGTTATTGGGTAGGGTTAATTACATTTTGCTCTGTTTTTTGGGAAGGAAACAGAGGGACTATTCTGTTTTCACTGGTTTGTGGTTGATTTGATGATGGAACATTCAATAAAAAGTTCTGATAGGATTCAATAAAGTTGTTGTTAATACGTGAATTTATTATTGTAAATGGTGGATTTTTCAGTTGTTAATACAATCTTGTTGTTGCGATTGTCCTGAAATATGGTAGGTTGTTCTGGAAAAAATCTATTCTGTTTCTTTCATTTGGGGGGAAGTTTTTAAATGGTGGGGAGATGAAAGTCAATATGTTGGAGGTTTGGTAAGAGCAAAATTTATAAAGGAAGGCACAACCTATGATGAATTGCGAAGAATCATATCATCTCTGATTGGAGAAGAAAGCAATGACATTTGTGTGAAATTCAAAGTTAGCTTTGATCCATCAACATATGTAGATGCCATGAGGCTGGACACACGGTGAAGACATGCAAAAATCCAAATCCACGCTGAGAACACCATGTACATGCTTTTTATTGTTAATTGCTTAGTCATTTTGTTTATACACACCTTGTATTAGTGACTTCTTGTAACACCTTTTTGTATTTTTGTGGGTGGACAAGAACTTGTAATTACAACTTACACATGAATGTGAAACTATATGTGATATTAAGTTCAATGAGTAGGTGTAAATACCCACTTACTCATACAACTTAATATTTTGAAATGATATTTACTTCTTCAACTAGCCTTAGTGAGCTATTAAAATTCTCAGAAGTTGTTATTAAAACAGCAATTGTGTGTTGTAAATATAGAATTTGTTGTTGTAAACCGCCTCTGGAACTCAGAGTTGAAAAAATCCAAGTTTTAAAAAGTTGTTGTTAAAACAGCAATTGTGTGTTGTAAATATAGAATTTGTTGTTGTTGATCGCCTCTGGAACTCAAGATTTGAAAAAAATACAAGTTTTAAAAAGTTGTTGTTAAAACAGCAATTCTGTGTTGTAAACATAGAATTTGTTGTTGTTAATCGCCTCTGGAACTCAAGATTTGAAAAAATACAAGTTTTAAAACGTTGTTGTTAAAAACAAAGAATTGTGTGTTGTAAATATAGAATTTGTTGTTGTAAATCGCCTCGGGAACTTAGAGTTGAAAAAATATAAGTTTTAAAAAGTTGTTGTTAAAACATCAATTGTGTGTTGTAAATATAGAATTTGTTGTTGTAAACCGCCTCGGAACTCGAGTTGAAAAAATCCAAGTTTTAAAAAGTTGTTGTTAAAACAAAGAATTGTGTGTTGTAAATATAGAATTTGTTGTTGTTAATCGCCTCTGGAACTCAAGATTTGAAAAAATACAAGTTTTAAAAACTTGTTGTTAAAACAGCAATTATGTGTTGTAAATATGGAATTTGTTGTTGTTAATCGCCTCTAGAACTCAAGATTTAAAAAAAATACAAGTTTAAAAAACTTGTTGTTAAAACAAAGAATTATGTATTGTAAATATAGAATTTGTTGTTGTTACTCACCTGAACTCAAGATTTGAAAAAAATCCAAGTTTTAAAAAGTTGTTGTTAAAACAGCAATTGTGTGTTGTAAATATAGAATTTGTTGTTGTTAATCGCCTCTGGAACTCATAAATCACAAAATCCAGGTTTTAAAAACTTGTTGTTAAAACAGCAATTGTGTGTTGTAAATATAGAATTTATTGTTGTGAATCACCTCTGTAACTCATAAATAACAAAATCCAGGTTTTAAAAACTTGTTGTTAAAACATGAATTGTATGTTGTAAATATAGAATTTATTGTTGTAAATCACCTCTGGAACTCAAAATTGAATTTCCAATGAGTTACCAATGATTTAGCATATATGGGGACAAGTGAGAAGCAAACTTTAGGTGCTAATACATGCTAAACTTGATGAATTCACCAAGGTCCAAATAATGAACAACCACCAACAAGACTCAAATTTAGTAAGTCAAACAAATGTAACACCATTCCCGCATATACCATTTCTTGTTGCTATATTCAACATTTGGCTCTAAGCCTAGTCAAAAAATAATTAGTATTTGCTCTAAGGCCGAGCAAAGTTTGTACATTCACTTCCAATTATATACATTGCCAAAATAAGGTCATATGTTAGTCAATTCATTCAACTAATTTACTATAAAACTACATCTATTTCTTCTTTTTTACCGGGTTGTCTCGACAAGTTGGGACAACACCTTCTGCTTATGTATGTTTTTGTCATGCGTTACAAGCCACCATAAGCATTCAAGCTTTATCTGCCGTAGTTGGTCAGGAGACAAATTAGTCATAGTATAGCCTTCTTTGTCTTGGGGAGATCCATCTCATCCCTGTAACCATGATAAAACATGGACACCACAAGAATTCCTGCAATGCAAAATGAACCAAAAATGTCACGTACAATGAAACAATTGAAAAAAACATATTCTCAACAATGAACCGAAAATGCTTACGTATCACTTTGCAAGTGCACTTTGGCCCAGCTTAACTTGGTCGAATTTCTCTTCCTTTGCCAAATAGTGTTGGTTTAACTTTTCAAAGAATTTTAAGGAAGCAATCCCTCTGCATGACCAAACAAGTTTTTTCACACCAGCATAATTGGATTAACTTTACACATTGCATATAGTTTAGGAGGGATACTTACACATCGGCTGGCCATCCACTCCTTGGCTTTGAATTGTTGTTGTTGCGTTTGAGTCATTCTCTTTGGTTTTTTTGTCTGTTCACACCCTTTCATTGCTTCTTCTGCCTCATTTTGTAACCTTAGATATGTTATGCTGTAATATGCTTTCATGAACAATTTGTACCCGGACACCTTTGGCTTGACCTCTTGATCTGTCGCCATATTCTTGTTTCCTTTCCACCGACAATGAAACACTACAAATAAGCGTAAACAGAGAAGAAGAAGAGCAGATAAAGGAAGTGGAAGCTGAAACCGTAGATAAATCAAGCAAACATGCCGAGGTTATTCTTCCAAAAGAATCGAATCGAGGAAGTGAAAGAGAATGAGAATTCGAAACAAGTTCTCAGTGAGACCACTATGGAAAAATCGAATAAACAGAGAAAGAAGAGGAGAAAAAGGAGGCGGAGAAAGCAGCAAATGATAGTTTTAATTCCTCACCGGCCTCGAGAATTAATATCTATATCGACTAATCTAACAAAGATGCTAAACTCCAAAGAGTCCAAAATCAAATGATAAAATTCATATAGACAAGATACAAGCGTGACATTTCAAGTAGATAACTCCAAGTTAAGAATCAAGAAAAATCAAGAATCGAAGAGCACATCACGACATCATATATATGTCCCATACTTCTACTCAACTACAAACCCTTTAATTCCAAATTTAAACCAAGCCCACACCAATTCACAATTCTCATTCAAAAACCAAAGAAGTCTAGTGATCTCTCCAACTCACAATGACTCACTCACCCACTACACAACAATCGTCTACATCTTTCGATATGTTTAAGGCACCTTGTTTCACAATCCTCTAGAGATGAGTATTTTCAGACATAGATACTCTTGCTATTTGGCTTTTTGTTGTTGACTTATGAATCTCCCGGCTTTATTTAGCACTTTAATTTGTTCTCGCATAAATTGATCAAACATTCATATACCGAATAAATGGACAACACACAATTAAATCTCAACTTCTGGAAAAAAGAAAATTACTCTCAACTATGTCTTCTGCTCTTCTTTCTGATCTTATCTCATAGAATGCAAGGTTTGTATTTGCTTATATATCCACCACTTCATATAATTTTACCAGTAACCTCAAAACAATGTAAAAATTGTGGAAGATACAAGCAAAACAAGAAAATTATTAACATGGGTAACGCTGTTAGCACAATCTTGATGAGGGTAATTCTACTACAAGGTTCAAATATCCTCTCTTCCACCTAAACAACCTCTTCTTAGTTTGCTCACTAAGTAGTGCAAATGTCAAATAAGAATTTCTTTTATAGATGATTGGAAAATCCAAATGTTTCTCCAAATCTCTTGTTAATCCAACCCTGATTGTCCTACTTAAGTCTATGATCCTTGACGAATGAACATTTCAGAAGAGACATATCTTAGTTTTTTCTCTATTCATTTTCTCGTCCCGATACACACGCAAAAGAGATCCAAACACTCAAGCATAGTCTCCACTTGAAAGTTGGATGCTTCTCCAAAGAGGATCAAGTTATCAACAAAGAATAAATGAAACAATGTTGACCCCCTTGTATTAAGCCTAATAGGAGTTTATAACCCATCATCAACTGCATTTGTATTATATGATGAAGTCAAGGATCACATCTTGTATTAAGCCTAATTGAAAAGTGAAACTTGAGTTGAGGAAACAAATAAATGAGTGATGAGCCGTAAAAGGCATCACATCTTAATTTAAGATCTTAGACTCAAGTGTATGGGTTATTCCACTCTATTTCCCGCATAAACTTATAACATTTTAATATATTACTTCTCATACATAAAATATGAAGATTTAAGTTTATGAGCGAATTTTTTACTATATATTACTCATTAAGCTCCACTTTTTGTGATGTTCCACTTTTCACATTAATTCAATTCCACCTATAGGTTAAGAATGTATTAATCTGAGAAAAGAATAAAACAGAACATAAGATAAAACAACTCCTTAAGCATTTTTCAAAAACAATAGACAAATGATTATCGGCCAAAATCGGAAAGTGCACTCACAATCAGAAAACGTTTCAGAACGGCTATTACAGTATTACCCAGAACATAAATTCACCACCACAGATAGTAATTTTACGGAACACAACGAGATGATACAAAGAAAAATGGGAAGAAACGGAGAAGTAAATGAATGTAAGGATAATCAAAAAAAAAAAAAAAGTTCCGGAGAAACTAGAAACCTGGAAATTTTAGTGAAGCGTAGCAAAGGAAAAAAAATCAGCTTCGCTTTACATAAGAATCAGTGAATTTTGTGAGCCTTTCTCCGAAAATGTCGTTGCTGGGAAAAACAGGAGATAAAGCTGCAAAGGCCAGAGGAGAAGTAAATAGAAAAGGACATTCCAATACTCCAATCGTGGCGGAGACGAATGCTCCATATAAACTGAAAATAAAGAAATGAAGAAGAGCGCACACGGACGGGGAGAACGAAGGTGAATGAAGAAGAGTACGAGACGGATGGGCGACGACATTCGAAAAAAAAAAAAAAACCCCTAAAATTTAACACCCGCACTTGCGGTCATTGGACCCACCGAGGCTCCACCATTGACAAATGAGAGATGTAGGAGTCTCGCACAATCCGCCGGCGACGAACAACGAATGACGGTCTCTCGGTGGAACGCAGAAGAGCTCGCTCGAAGGTTGAAGGGCTCGGTCGAATGGGAGATAGAGTCGAATGGGAGATGACTGATTCAGTGGTTTAGGTGTTTTTTATGCTAAATGGGCAAAAAAGTAATTTGATGTTTACAAATAATTACGTAAGTCCCTAGGGACTTCGTAATTTTGTCATTTCATGGGACCTAAATGTAAATTTACTGTCTTCCTTGGGGCCTGTGTATAATTTTCCCTTTTTTGTTTCAGGGCTCTTTTATTCCTCTTTCCGGGAAGTTGCGCGTTAGTGGTGTTGCCGTGTTGCAATGGCCTGCTTCATCATCGTACGCTTTACACAGCTTTTGAAAAAGTTACTCCGTGTTTCCACAGCTCATGAATAGTAGAATAATTTACCATAAACTAAAGTTTAATTGGCTGAAAAAATTATTATTCAAATTTACTTGAAATTTGTCACAGATCTAGGCGTAACTTATTTTAGTATAATTTTGTGTACAACTTACCTTTAATTAAAAAGTTAAAAGATAAAGGGGATTTTAGTCTTTTAGTTAGTATCTAAATAAATCACTTATCTAACTCTTATATTAAAGATAAGAAGTAGTATATTTTTAGAAGAGGTTGGGAAAGGCAGAAGATAGTAGCCCGATCGGTTGTACCGCACCAATCCTTTACTTTTGAAGAAACACATAAAATTCAAGGACCCACTTATTTGTATCACATCATTTAAGTCCTTGCTTATTTGGATTTTACTTTGAAAAAATACATATATAATAGGAAAAAGCCTGAATTAGAAATAACCAGCTGAAATCTAATCAAACCATGCCAATTAGGCTTAGCCATTACTAAGTCTTGGACCCACATAATTGGAAACCAAATCTATATGATAATTCATAGTGGCACTCAACTATTAGTGATCTCAAATGTGCGCTTTAAATGTGTTTGAGCAGTCCACTCAAACAATAACTTCTCTTAAAACATTATCGTTATAAGTAATAAGGACATATGATTTTTTAAAATACTACTAATATGTAATATTATATATCAGTTATAAACAAATATATTTTGTCTTCTAAAAAAAATAAAACCATTTTGTTGATAGTTATATTCTTACTAGTTTATCATTAAATAATTGTAAAGACATTTTGTTAATTCCATTACCTTCTAAAGATTGGAAAATGCATTAAAATGCTAACCGAGGAGATAACATGGGTTAAAATTAAAAAGGATGGGTTTTCTATGAGTGAATAAAAAATAAAAATACGAATATGAAAAAGGTTTTCATACTTATTTTTACTTTTAAGCATATATTCTTTAATGGAAAGCTTTTGATGAAAGTGCGTTTCAGTTTTTTGAAACTCCTTATTTTCTTTATCATTATATCATTGTAAAAATTTCAATTTTGAAAGAAACATAATCAATGTATGAGAACATTTATTAAAATTTGATGGGCAAGAAAGAAAAATCATTAAACAAAAAAAATTTTATAAAAAAAGGTACCTTATAATAAGAATAAGATAGGAGAATTGTAGTTTTTTTTCTTCTTGCGGAGAATTGTAGTTTGTTGATGGATTCATTTAATTTAATTTTTCTAGTTATTTTTAGATAAATTGATTAATACAAGTCACAGGACATTAATAAAGAAATAGATATATGATGAAATATTACATTGATCCAAACTATAATTATATATATTATTATGTTGGTTTTCATTATCAAATACGTTACTCAACAGGTTATTTATTTGTTATTTTTATCTGTTATTTTGTGCATTGCCGAATGGTGTAATTTGTCTTGCGCTCCCTACCACATGTTTTTTTTTTTTGAGAAAAATGAATCAAAATATGGCCCACATTAACAAGACTTAAACAATAAATTTCTCAGTAAGAAAAGTCCGTAACAATTTTTTTAAAAAAAAAAATCATTTCTCAACTTGAGTAACGCGCACAATAGTCAGTGGGACAATTATTGTAAAGTCACAACAAGATGAACCATTAATATTTTTTAAAGTTGCAAGAAGGCTTCTACAAATTGTTCAAAAAGAAGGCTTCTACGAAGAATCATTTATTTTTTTTTTTTTTTTTTTTTTTTGACTGAGACGTTCAAATAATAATGAAATTTCTGACTAAATTACATACTCAACAACTAATTTGTCGTACTTACATGGAAGATGCCTAAAAGTATTAAAATGACAGCCTAATGCAAAAAAATGAGGATATTGAAAGTCTAAATGATATTTTTTTCAATTTTAAATATAGGACTAATTTATAGTGTAAATTTTACTATAAATGATGTTCTATATTTAATATTAGAGATAGTAATAATCACCGAAGGAGGATACTAGCTAGAACACCAAAAGGGAGTGTTACATCTAAATGAGGTTGAATCGTTATGAGAGTGTGAAAGTGATTTGAGGATTGAAACTTGAACAAAGTTGCACCAGAATTTCCTGTAATATCCCTCACTTTTATTCCTCTTTCCAAGAAGCTCGTGTGCCGGTGGTGAATCCATTTAAGCTTGAGTGATTCAGCGAATCAACCCTAAAGCTTTCGGAAATGGATCGGAACCTGAAGGGGAGTTGGAGAGTGAATCAAACGAGAAAGTGAAGAGAACTGTGGGCGGAGAATGCGATCGTGCAGAATACTACAGAGCATTGACAGACATGAGAAGTATATTAGAGAGAGAGTGTGTCCCCCCTCTCGCTGGGTTCGTTGCTGCGAAGTAATGTGAGAGAGGACCTTCAACTTCAAGGCTAACGGTTTGGCAAAAAAAAAAAAAAAATCAAGACTATCGTGTCTTATGATTCGTGTTTTTATTGGTTGAAACGCATGTACGATTCTCTACACCACAACTGTGGTATCTAATTAACCATGCTTGAATTTCTTAATCTATATCATATTTATAAAATCATGATATAATTTTTATAATGTTGCAACGCAACGTGAGATGGATATTCACGCTAATTATAAACCAATAAACTGAACTAATCCATGTTAATATTTTAGTCTATTTTTGCTAATACCAAACAACTTTAAATATTTATTTTTTATCGAAAAGAAATAGAAAAAATTGAACTAATCAATGTTTATATTTTAGCCTACTAACGCTAACACCAAACAATTTTAAATATTTATTTTTGGTCGAAAAGAAATAGAACAACCGTGTTTGAATGTGATCTTTTTTTAACATTGCACATAAGATGATTGCACACAAGATGTGCGTGTAATTTATAAACAACTAATAAAATCAAATTAAGGAAAAGTGAATATTAATACACAAACAGTGAATAAAGTTGTATTTTACATATATATATTTATAATATAATATATATAAAATATAAGATTGACAATATTTAATTTATAGAAATCAATGTCCCCGCCAACTGTTCTATCTAATCCAACCTCCTTTTAATCCTTGCTATAAAAGCATCTTTTACTTTCCACATGTTTCGACGCGAAAATAGTAAGTGTAAACCAATAGAATTAGGAGACGAATCGAAAAAGAGAGCGCCATTGCCAGGAAATGGGAAGCCACGTTGTGAGATCCAGCCATAATGAATACCTGGACGCGTCGAACGTAAAGCGGATGATGGAATATTGACAGTTACATCTAAGTAAGGTTTAATCCTTCTACAATATTCATTAGAGAGTAAAAGTGATTTTAATGGAAGTGTCAGTTCCTTCAATAATGACCAACGAGTAATGCTGTTAGGAACTCTTGTGAATCTTTCACTCTTACTGCAATAATGTTCCATCAACACATCATCATCTTTGTCATCTTCCATTAATGACATCACTACCACTTGATGTCCATTCATTATTTCTCCTCTATCACCCCCCTCCTCATCATCACTACTCTCCTCCTTCTCATTAACATTATCCTCCTCTTCATCACTAATCTCCTCATCATTACTACTAAAGTCATTATAATCAGAATAGTGATAATTTTGGTTGAAATCATGCCATTGAATTATTGCCACAAATGGGAGTAAAGACTCCAAACTTTGTGCCTCCTTTCTCAATTCTTCTATCTCTTCCAATGGCATTACCTCATGTTTGAATCTAAAACCACATATCATGTTGCCATATACCAACACCTTCATTGTCACTTTCTCAAATGACAAATTGTGAAAATACAAATAACTGAACACAGTCACTAACCCTGAACTTCTCCATTTTATACTGCCCCCAAGCTTTATCTGCATTGGCCCACAATCATATATGCCTAACTGGACATGCTTTCCCGGAAAAGTTGAAGAATGAATTTGAGCCAAATTCACACAACCATGAAGATTCAACTGGTCAATCTTAGGGGTTTGAGAGAGATCAGGCAATGTAGTGAGATGTTTTGAGTTCGATAAATCAATTTTCTCTAAATTTGGAAAATGCTGAAAAAAGAAATAGAGTTTAATACATTAGATAACGACACATAACTACAATTTAATCAATAATTTCTCCCATGCCAATTAACAAAATGTGAGCATATTATGGAAATAAGTCAACGCATTTAAGAAATATTAAATTACGTATAATAAAAACATTTGCATTGTGCATTATTTGGTTAATGTTTCATATATACATATGAGATCTTTGAAACACTCCATTAAAATAATTATGACATGAATTATGATACGTACCTGATTTCCTTTCCAAAGTTGTCGGATATTACTATTACACATTTTAAGTGTAATAAGATTCTCCATACAAAATTGTAATGGCACATATCGTAGTGGGCATTCTTCCCAAGTCAAAAACCTCAATTCTTTTGAAAGATAATCCAAATTTCCACGTATATTCAATATCGAAGGCTTGCTCCAATCAGACTTGTAAATTTTAAGAAATATTAAATTACGTATCTTTTGAAAAATACTAGCTCTCAATGTCATACTTTTCATCATGCTCATGTCCACAGATATACATCGAATTGCCTCAATTTCCTATTAATAGTGAATCAAGGGAAAACAATTATCATTACGTAAAGAATGACCAAAAATATAATATAGAACAATTAAATATATTTGCTATTAGAAATATCCAATTAATAATGACATGGTGCATTTTATTTAAAAAAATTCTACAATTCGTGTTTCCCAAATAATAAATGAATTTCAAAAAACTCATCAACTTGCAGACACACTCATTCAAATAGATCTCTTATAAGAATATCTAATTAAACAAAATAAAATAGAGAAACTTCAAGATAAATGTTGACACTTACCATCAAAGATTTTAATGAATAAAACACATGTAGACTAACAAATATCACAAGGAATCTAACAATGAAGATAATAATAATAACAATTACAATAATAATAAACAGAAAATTATTACCTTGCCACGATTGAAAAAATCACAAATGTCTTGATGCCGCCATAGTCGAATAGGGGTTTTAGCATCAGAGATTAACTGGTTCCTGGCAATGTAAAGGCCCATTTTCTTCACAAGATCATGCATCACAGCACGACCATGATGATTAAATGAAATGAGGGATTTCTCTTTAAGAACACTTATCTCAATAGGCGTAGAAGAGTCATATAATTGTGTTATTAGGTTCAAAGAAATATCAACTCTTTCATTGATTAAGAATACTAGGTCAAGAAACACATTTTGTTGTTTCTCATCAAGTCCATCAAAACTATACTTCAAAACATCAACAACGTCCTTGGGTGGATCTTTCTCAAATTTTTTCAAAGCACTTTCCCACTCTTCTTTTTCTCTACCATAGAGAAAGCAACCCAACACTACCAAAGCTAATGGATTTCCTTGACAATATTCCACGAATGATTTTGACAACTCCATGTAACCTTCAGATGGCTCATGTTGCTTGAAAGCTTTCAAACTAAAGAGACGAATGGCATTGCGAAAATCCAAACCTGGAACATGATATGTTGCTTCGATGGATCTTGGTTTAGTTTTTTCATATGCATTCTGAAGCACTTGCATATCTCTTGATGTGATAATAATCCTGCTTCCTTTTCCACACCAATAAAGCATGTTGGTTAAATCTTCAGCTATTCTTGAACCGTCCACATCATCAAGTATGATAAGAATTTTTTTGCGTCCAAGTCTATTTTTCACAGAAGCTGATTTTATGTCATAGATGCTAATCTCCTTATCTTTTAATAATTCTCTGAGGCAATTTCGTTGTAACTTATCCAAACCAATATCTTTTAATTGCTCTTTAACATTTTCAATATAGGAGAAAGCATCATATTGAGCTCTCAACTCTTGAAATATAGCTTTAGCAAGAGTGGTCTTGCCAGCACCACCCATACCCCATATTCCCACAATGCGAGCCTCACTTAAAAGGTTTTCAATATTTCTGATATGACGAGCAATGCCAATGAGTCCTTCAAGATGATATGATGAATTATAGTTCAGCTTGCTCAAAGCATCTTTGACAATCTTTTCAACAAGTTTGTATTCATGTCTAGCACAATTGTCAATCAAAAGAAAAGGCAAATTTAGTAGGTAGAAAATAAAAATAAAACAAAAAACTACAATAATTTGTTAGAATCCTAAAGATTAGTTAAATAAATCCAAAAAATCAACTACAAAGATAGCATTTTTGAAGCTACCTGGTACTGTTGGAATCCCATCCAGATAGACTTGCAGATTGGAATAAAGCATTACTCCACTTTTGTAGTTTTTTTGGGTTGTCTTTAAATCTTCGCTTCAATACATTAAATCCTTTTCCAAAACTACCATTTTGTTTGCGTATGTTTGAAGGATCTATATTATAGAAAATAGGTATTACCACCCTTCCAAATTTTTCCTTGCATTCCAATATGTGAACGAGTTCATCCAAACACCATGTTGAAGAAGCATAATCTTCAGAGAAAATAATCATAGATATTTCAGACTCCTCTATTGTCCTCAAAAGCACTTGTGAGATATGTTCTCCTTTGCCAAGTTCATAATCCATAAAAGTGTGAATGCCCGCATTACAAAGTCCTTTGCAAAGATAACTCGCAAAAGTGTGGCGGGTGTCTTTCCCTCTGAAGCTAAGGAACACATCGTACTTTGTAGCAAGAGGAGAAACAACAATATGCGAAGATGGAGGAGAATCCGCTTGAGTTAAAATCAAATCATCTTTAGCCCTACAAATAGAAACAAACAATCAACAAACTTTGGGTTATATATAGGAGCAAATCAAACAAGAAAATAAAGAGTAAGAGGTTATTTAGAAGAAGGTAATTACCTATCATCAACAGCAACAAGTTCGTTACCATTAAGCGAAAAAGATATGAATCTGATAGCCTTGTAAATTGAGAATCCCAATAGGAGCAATGAAGCTTCTCTATGCATCATTAAAGCAATGGTTCCACCCATCTGATAGCAATTTCTAGCTTCAACCCTGAAACTAAGGCCATAGAAAGTGCAAGCAAAAGTTTATTAGATTTACGCCAGTAAGGTAGCCAGGGACAAGATTCAACACTAGAAGAAACAAGAAATTAACAAAACTTATTGGAATATATTTGTAATGAATTTATTAAGGAAAAAAGGGATTATCATCTCCCACTTCATCTATTCTTAAAATCAACTTAGAAAACAAAGAAAAAAAAAGATAACCTATTTTTTTATAAATATTTAATATTTAATATCTTCTTATATAGATAAACTAATTTACTAAAAAAATTGGAAATGCATAACTAATAAATAACAAAAAATAATTCTCTACTAACAATATTAACAAGCCCAAAATACATTATCTTTGCTTTTTGCCTCTTCTTGGTTTTTTTTTTTTTTTTTTTTTTTTTAAAAAAAAAAATTCCATTTCCACCAAACTCAAAATAACAAAGCAGTTAAAAGTTGTTTTTATTTTTTTAGAACACATTGATACTTTTTCCCAAAACACTTACCTAAAAACTAATTATCAAACAAGTTTTTTATTTTTTATTTTAATAAACAAAAAATTGTTCTTAAATAAAGAATCAAACAATGCCATAGTTTTAACCTGGCGGATGTGGTGGCAAGCCAAAGAAAAAGCTCACAAGGTCTCAATATATTGTTGAAGGATAATTATTATATTTCTTATGAATATGAATTTTTTTATATAAAAAAAAAAAAGGTAGTAGCATTTATCACACTTCATCTGTTTTTTCCCTGTCTTCCCTTTCATCTCACAAAAAAAAAAAAAAAAAAAAAAAAAAAAAAAAAAAGCGATGTATCGATTTACATGTTCGGTTCTTTATTTTTTGTAGCAAAATATTGTTGAAAGTTTGGCAAATAAGAAATCATTATAAGATAACTTCCTTTCACTTGTTAAAATTTAATAAAAAATTTGAATGGCGTGAATAATAAATAACGAAAAAATTCTACTAAAAAGATAACCTAGTTAGAATTTAAACCAAATAGACTTTATCTCACCCAAACAGTCTTTATGCATAACTAAGCACACCATCATCCACACAAAATAGTAAAATTGGTCTAACTTATGGACAAGAGCATTTAATAATATATTTGAAAAATTGTTGATTATCTATAAAAGCCACAAAGGATTTAAAGGTTTATGAAGGTAATAAAAACTTGACAATGATTGATTTGAGACAGAGAAAAAAAGGGTGAAAACAGAGAAAGTTAGCTAACTCAGATAGTTACAGATTTTTTTTCCTCCTGCATACAAACCCTGAAAACTCAGATAAAAATCTCCCAAAACTGTAAATAGAAGGGATGAAGCAAGTGGAATTAAAAAAAAAAAAAAAAAAGAAGAAAGTAAGCATGAACCTGGATATGTGAAGGGGAGATATTTCACAAAGATCGCAGAACTGTCAGCTTTTGGGATCTGCAGAGACTTCCTCCTCTTCCAAACAGTTCTTAAAATAAATGAAGATTTAAGTCAATAAATCAAGTCCAGCCATATCTTTGAAGGTTATGGGATTTTTTTTTTCAGAGGTAAAAGTATAAAAAATTTCAAATGATTAGAAGAAAACATAAAAAGTCTTTTGCAGAGTTTTTCTGAGAAAAATGAAGGCAAAACAGAAGAAGCATAATGGATCCATGGGATAAATCAAGTATAATATAAGAATTTTTTCCTTGAACAAACCCTAAAAACTCAGATAAAAGATGCTCTCCCATGGGATGTAGCAAGTGGATGAATTAAAAAGAGAAGAAAGTAATTGTATATGAACCTAGAAGTGAAGGGAAGACAGTTCACAAGGATCGCAAGAATGTCAGCTTTGGGATCTCGGCACAAACTTCCTCCTATTCAAACGAAGACTTGAGTCAATAGATCAATAGATCAAGTCCAGCCGTATGTCTGAAGGTCTCAAAAACGAAAAATGGAAGATTCAGAATTTTTTTTGGGTAAAAGGAAGATTTAGAATTTGCAGAGACTTGCTTTCTGTTCAAACAAGCTCTTCAGATTCAGAGATATATAAACAAATGCCTCACTCCCATATTTATATTTTGTTTCAGTACTCTTTTATCCCTCTTTCCGGGAAGCTCGCGTGTCGGTGGTGTTGCCGTGTTGCAATGCTCTCCTTCCTCACCGCACGCCTCGCACTGCTTTTGAAGGCACGCTCGTTGGTGGTGTTGTTGTGTTGCAATGGCCTGCTTCATCATCGTACACTTTGCACAGCTTTTGAAAAAGTGATTCCGTGTTCCCACAGCTCATGAATATTATAATAATTATTGGCAGAAAAAATTATTATTCAAATTTACTTGAAATTTGTCAAAAGATCTAGGCGTAACTTGTTTTAGTATAATCTCGTGCATAGCTTCCCTTTAATTATAAAGTTGAAACACAAAGTGGATTTTGATTTTATATTTAGTATTAAAATAAGTTACTTATCTAACTCTTATATTAAAGATAAGTAGTACTATCTTCAATCATAATATATGATATAATTTATACTATAAATTGCACTATTATATCCTATATTTAAAATCGTGGGTAATAATCAGTGGCGGAACTCAGAGGAAAAGTTTGGGGGGCCAAATAGTGGTGGGAGGATTGGAGGGTTTGGGGGCAGCACCCCAAAAAAAAATTTTAAAAGAAAGTTTTAAATGCATTAAAAATAAAAAAAATAAAAAATATATATTCATGAAATTAAGTCAATTAACTTCATCTACAAGTGTAGTGTAAATGGGTAAAAGCATAGTAGGGATACACCACAAAAGTAAATTTTTGATAAGCTAAAATTTCGAGTAATTAGAATGAAATCTGAAAAGAATGACAAAATTAACATAAATCATACAAGACCCCGCACACAACAAAGATTGAATTATAAGCCTAAAAATATAAAAAGAGGGAAAAATGTGCAAAAAAAAAAAGAAGAAGAAGTTGGGGGCCAAAATTTAATTTTACTACTTTGGGAGGCTAAAGTTGTATTATTACACTAAAAAAATTTCCATTAAAAAAGTTTCAACAATTTTTTTGGCCCCCATTGTCTTCACTAAGTTCCGCCAGTGGTAATAATATATTTTGAAGTTCCTTACCCTCCCATATCATACTCCCTCTTGTCCTAAAATTAAAATGATATTCAATCATATCAATATTAACTACACTAAATTGATTGGAAAATGCATTGAAATATTAACTGAGGAGATAACATGGGTCAAAATTAAAAAGGATGGGTTTTCTATGGGTGAATAAAAAATAAAAAAACAAGTTACTCTTATTTTTATTTTTAAACATATATTCTTAATGGAAAGCTTTTGATGAAGGTGCGTTTTACTTTTTGAAACTCTTTACTTTCCTATATCATTGTACTTTGCTAGAATTTTCAAAAACAAATCTTAAAATTTCCATCACACCTTCATTATTGAAAGAAACATAATCAATGTATGAGAACATTTATTAAAATTCTGATGGGCAAGAAATAAAAAATCATTAGTTATTTTTACGCAACCTTTTATATTTTAGACTAAAAGAATTTATAAAAAAGTAGTACCCTCCGGTCCTAATTATAAAAAAAACTAGTTGATTTTTTTTTAGATAGATTAAGGAAGCTAAATAAGTTACTTAATCATTTCATATATTGTGTTTTCTTAGATTATATATTAGTTTATTAGTTAAACTATTTAGTTTGAAGAAAAAATAAAAATAAAAATACTTTAAGCTAATTTAATTAGCTTCCTTAATCTCTCTAAAAAAGTCAACTAGATCTTATATTTAAGACCCGAAAGGAGTACCTTATAATAAGAATAAAAAAGGACCTTTATAAACAAAGGGAAAAACATTTCTATATTGTAGGAGAAGTGTATTCTCAATATACACACAAAAAATGGTAGGACCCACATATAAATATAATGCTCATTATATATATATATATGGGTCCCACCATTTCATGTGTGTGTAGGAATCTTCTTCTTTTTATGCAACATGAGAAATTTAAACCCTATAAACAAAAGCCTCACTCACATATTTATATTTTGTTTCAGCGCTCTTTTATTCCTCTTTCCGGGAAGTCGCGCGTTAGTGGTGTTGCCGTGGTGCAAACTTGCAATGGCCTGCTTCATCATCGTACGAGCTTTTGAAAAAGTTTCTCCGTGTTTCCACAGCTTATGAATATTAGAATAATTTACCATAAAGGCATAAACTAAAGTCTAATTGGCAGAAAAATTATTACAAACATTTCATATCATGATCATATTTCACTTTTCATATTAAGGAAGGAAGGGCTCAAACCAAACACAACTTTGAAAATCTAGGCGTAACTTGTGTTAGTAATTTTGTGCACAACTTACTTTTAATTATAAAGTTGAAACACAAGGTGCATTTTACTCTTATATTTAGTATTAAAATAAGTCACTGATCTAACTTTTATATTAAAGATAAGTAGTACTACCTCCGATCCTTATTATAAGACTTGGTTGATTTTTTGTAGAGAGATTAAGGAAACTAATTAAGTTACTTAATTATTTCATATGTTGTGTATCTTGAAATATATATTATTTAATAGTCAAACTAATTAGTTTGAAGAAAAAATGAAAATAAAAATACTCTAAAGTAATTTAATTAAATTTCTTTAATATCTTCAAAAACATTAACTAAGTCTTACAATTAAAATCGGAGGGAGTAATATTTTTTGAAGCTTCTTACCCTCCCACATCATACTCCCTCTTGTCCTACAATTAAAATGATATTCATTCTTATCCATATTAACTACACTAAACTTATAGCATATAATTTTCTTCTTTTGCTATTCTTATTAAATATGGATATATATATAAAAAATATATTTAATGCAGTATTGAAATTATCAAAAGTGTCTTATAAAAAACAGATAAAAAATTATGTTTTAAAAGTTGTCCTCAAAGAAAGATTGGAGGGGCCTACGTAAAGGCAAGTCAAGTCGTCCCTCTTTTATGAGTTTTGCAAATTGGCGTTATGCTTCATCCTAGTTATACCGCACTGACCCTTTTGCTTTTGGAAAAAACACAAAAATTCAAGGGCCCACTTATTTGTATCAAATCATTTAAGTCTTTGCTTGTTTGGATTTTGCAGTAAAAAAAATACATATATAAGGAGGAAAAAGCTTGAAATAGAAATAACTAGCTGAAATCTAATCAAACCATGCCAATTGGGATTAGGCCATTACTGACACATAATTGCAATCCAATCTATATGATAATTCATAATGGCACTCAACTATTAGTGATCTCAAGCACACGCTTTACATGTGTGTGCGCCAGTTAACTCACGCGTGTTTTTCTGAAAACATTATTGTTCTAAGTAATAAGGACATATGTGACGTAATTTTCTAAAATACTACTAATATGTAATATTATATATAAGTTATAAGCACATATATTTTGTCTTCTAAGAAAAGTAAAAACCATTTTGCTGATAATTATATTCTTACTTAGTTTATCATTAAATATTTGTAAAGACATTTTGTTAATTTCATTACCTTTTAAAGATTGCAAAACGCATTGAAATACGGGACGAGGAGATAACATGGGCTAAAATTTAAAAAGATTGGTTTTCTATGAGTGAATTGAAAAAAAATACGAGTATGAAAAAGGTTTGCATACTCATATTTTTATTTTAGGCATATATTCTTAATGGATGCTTTTGATGAAAGTGGGTTTTATTTTGTGAAGCTACTTACTTTCCTATATCATTGTACTTCGCTAGAATTTTCAAAAACAAATCTTAAAATTTCAATAACACCTTGGTTATTGAAAGAAACATAATCAATGTATGAGAACATTTATTAAAATTCTGATGGGAAAGAAATAAAAAATCATTAGTTACTTTTATGCAACCCTTTATATTTTAGACTAAAAGAATTTATTAAGTACCTTATAATAAGAATAAGATGGGAGAATTGTAATTTGTTGATACATGTAGATTCTAATAAATTAATTTAATTGTTCTATTATTTGCCTACATATCCAACTACAAAGTGAAATGTCTAGTGTATTAAGCCATAAAAGTCACAGGACATTAATAAAGAAATAGATATGTAGATTACATATTACATTGATCCAATATAACTACATAAGTTAGGGTTTTTATATTTATCCTGTTGGTTCTTCAATCATCAAATATGTCGTTACGGGTCACCAGGTCAAGTCACCCATGGCTTTATGGGTTATTGTCACTTTATTGTCTGTTGTGTTGTGTATTTCGGTATGGTTTGATTTGTCTTGCACTCCCTATCACGGAACCACTTTCCCTATCTATCTTGGAATAGGTAGGGAGAGCTTTTCCAGATCTGAACCGCTTGATCAAATCAATCGGCCTAGATTTAATTTTTTTTTAAACTTGTTAATTTTTAAATGAAAAAATCATTTTTTAAAAATATGTTAGTTGAAAATTTATCTTCATTTTAGATTCTTTTCCCATTAAAATAATTATTTTTTAAAAAATAAAAAATAAAAAAAAATAAATATGGATCGTTCAAATCTCATCTGCAGCATTTCGGATAAAAAAGCTCTCCCTAACCCATCCTTGGGATGGGTAGGGAAACTGATTCCTCCCTATCACATGTCTTTTAGAGAAAAAAGAATTAAAATATGGTCCACGTCGAGACCACAAGACTTAAAAAATAAAAATGTTCTCAATAAGAAAAGTCCGTAACAATTTTTTTTTTTTTTTTTTTTAAAAAAAAAAATTCGTTTCTCAACTGGAGTAACACGCACAATAGTTAATGGGACAATTATTGTAGAGTCACAACAAGATTAACAATTTATGTTTTATAAAGTTGTAAGAAGTTTTTTTTTTTTTTTTTGGGCCTGAGAAGTTCAAATAATAATGAAATTTCCGACTAGATTACATACTCAAAAACTAAGGGGTCGTTTGATAGGAGGAAGATTTGAGGAGAGAAAAGAACTTAGAGGAGGGAAAAGAAGGGAAGGAAAGATAACGGAAGATGTCTTGAGGGAAGATTAGTTGTTTAGTAGAAAAAAATGAAGGGGTAGTAGTTGGTAAAGAATTATGAAATACCTATTTACCCTCAAAAGTAATTAATTCTAAATGAAAAAGAAAAATAATTTTTTCCTAAAATATATTTAAGAAAAATATCCTCTTATCAAGTTCGAATTTGTTTAAAAAATTATCCCGCTAAGTTCGAATTTGAGGGTAAATTTGTCCAACAGTGTCACTGTTCACATGGGAACTTGAGATCCCACCAATTTTGGTGGGATCTTATCTTCCCACATATAAGGGAAGATTGGTGAGCCTGGGAACTTGAATTAGAAGATTTGATACAAAAAACGTCTCAAATAAGGGAACTTGCTAATCTTTCTTTCCCTTCTCACCGAATTTGTGTATCAAACAAGTCCTAATTAGCCGTACTAATATTGAAGATACCTAACAATATTAAAATGACAACCTAACACAAAAGAAAGAGGATATTGAAAGTCTAAATAATACTACCTTCGATCCTAATTATAGGAACGCTTTTGTAGTGTACTGCACTACAAAAATGTTCCTATAATTAGGAGCGAAGAGAGTAATAATCACGGAAAGTGGATGCTAGAACGCCGAGAGAGAGTGTTACACCTAAGGGCCTGTTTGGTAAGCGGATTTGGTTGGAAGGGAATGGAAGATTAGCAAGTTTTCTTGTTTGGTACACTTTTGTGTCCAATCTTCCTAAACTCAAGTTCCTCGGCCTACCAATCTTCCTTTATATGCAAGAAGATAAGATCTCACGGAAATTGATGGGATCTCAAGTTCTTACGTGAACCGTGACACTTTTGGACATATTTACTTCTTATGAAATATTTTTTTATAATACAAGAAAATATGATTAAATTCAAATTTATGTGATAAATTTGAACTTGTACGAACTTGGAGGAGAATATTTTAGGCAAATTTGAACTTGATGAGAAATTTTTTTAAACAAATTCAAACTTGATGGGAGAATATTTTAGACAAATTCAAACTTGATGAGAGGATATTTTTAAAAAATATATTTTAGCAAAAAAGTTATTTTTCATTTTCATTTTGAATTAATTACTTTTGAGGGTAAAACATGTATTTCCTAATTCTTTATGAACTACCACTTTTTCATTTTCTTCCTCTCAAACAACTTATCTTCCCCAAGTTATCTTATCTCATCCCTCAAAACCTTCTTTTTCTTTTTCTAAGTTCCTTTTCGTCGTTACATTTTCGCATACCAAATGGCCCTAAGTGAGGTTAAATCGTTTGCAATTTTGAGAGAGGGAAAGTGATGTGAGGATTGAAATTTGAGCAAAGCTGCCACCAGAGTTTCCTATAATATCACTCACTGTTGTTCCTCTTTCCGGGGAAGCTTCTGCACGTCGGTGGTGTTGCCGTGTTGCAATGCCCTACTTCATCATCGTACGCTTTGTACAGCGTTTGAAAAAGTTACTCTGTGTTGCCACCGTTCTTGAACAATAGAATAATTTACCATAAACTATAAAGTATAATTGGCATAAAAAATTACAGTATTATTGAAAGTGTAAATTTGTGGACAATCCAATTTGCCTTAGATGATTAATAAAGCTTTCCTAAGAGCAACCAACTCATAAACAGAATTTTTACATTTTCCAGCATTTTTTTTTAAAATATGAATTCAGCATCTTTTTTTTTTTTTTTTGATATAAAAAAGTTTTGGAGGGCCGACATCGGTCCCCCACTAAGGCAGGGGACGGCCGGGCTCTATGAGCACTTACTGCGGGACTTACGAGATCGCTACTCAAAGGAGTCCCAAACGACGCGAGGGGATCGAACCCACGACCCAAGCCTAATCACGAATCCCTTCCATCTATGCCAACTCTCATTGGCAATTCAGCATCTTTTGAATACTGAAAATTTCCTGTTTAGTATTGGACCTTGATCCAAAAACAAAAATGGATGATAAAAAACAAACCTAATCACAGAGAGGCTTTGGAGCCTGCTTGGCAAAAGAACCTCCAAAATAAAGTATCATTCTACCATGAGGTGAAAAAATGGACACTGCATAGTGGCCTTTAAATTTGAAGCCATAGTCGAATTTAAGCCTTTTAGGCCTTTTCACAAAAGGCCCAAATACAAAATGGCCTTAAATCTATCTCATCGTTAATATTTTTTTCTTAATCTTTGTATGCGTGGTTAGCCTATTGGTTCTAAACAATTCTTTTAGGTGTATTAATGTGTGTAGTGACTAATCTTTGTCCTCATAATTTGAGGTTTTTGCTGTCAAACGATTGTCCGGGACTTGTTCCCCTTTCTATTTCTCTTTAATTAAAAGGCTGAGGCCTCATTTTTTACCAAAAAAAAAAAAAAAAAAAAAAAAAAAAAAAGGTGTGTTGTATTTTAAAATGATATCTTTCTGAACAAAATCTTCTTTATTTAATCTACTGAGACTTTTAGCTCCTCATTTCTTTTTTCCTTATTTCTTAATATTAAGCTCTCTTTTTCTGACGAATAACTTAATATGAGTATATAATTTTATAAACTATTTTGGGATCTAGTTGGATTGGTTCTTAATCCTTCCTTTAAACCTAATTAAGGCCTACTTGAGCTTTGTCGAAAGAAAAAAAACAAAACCAATGACGCGAACAAAACCTTGTGCTCTATGAAGGTTATTTATAGTTTCTTTCTAGGTTTAATGTCCTAAATATCTAGTATACTACTTGATAATATTCCCTCTGATGTATATTGTAGTACTCTATATTTTCTAAAAGAATTTTTTTGGTCTATTATATAAATCACTCATACCCTATTTGATATACTGGAAATGAGGATGAAGAAGGAGAAGTGGACTCCATATTGGGCTGTTTGGTGCGTGGGAGCCCACTTCCACATGGAAGTCACTTTCATAGAAAATGATGGAAGTGAGTTCCTTGGATAGACCCATGGAATTCAATATTCATCTCACTTCTATGGAAGTGAAATTTATGGACCATTATACCCTTACATATTTTATTAATTGATAACTTTATCCTTCCTGCATTATTACTCCATTCCCTTTTCCTTGTCCTTCCTACATTACCGCCCTTGTGATTAATACTTAAATGTACCTTTTCTCATTTTTCTTTCTCCTTAGTAGAGGTAAAGTTGAAAATTTTTATCAATTTTTCTCGTATCGTTTTCTAGTTCACGTGGTTAAAATGAGGACAATTTTGCTACAACTAGGGGATTAATAATAATAATTTGTAATGTTTTTTGATCTAAAAAATATTATAAAAAGAGTATAACAAAATACTTCTCCGCAATTAATATAAGACATATTTACTTTATTTGATTAGATCAAAAAAGTTGATTGAGTTAATTAACATGACATATATTTTCTAAAAAAACATAATCATCTTCCTTAATTTCATCATTTACATCCCTCCTTAATTATTGTTGAGAGAGTATTGATAGAGGTAAATTAGAAAAAGATTTGATAAATATAAAAAATGTCTTTTATTTAAGACTAATATCAACTCTTTAAATATGTCTCATATTAAAAATAGAGGAGGGAATACCATTGTAATTCAAAGAGAGACTACAAGCTTGCACAAGAAGTTGGGACAATAATAAGAAATACGATATACATTTAATGTAAGGAGATGATATATATAATCACATAAAAACACTTGGAGTAAAAAAAAAAAAAAATGGAATTGTGCATATTAGTTTGAATTTAGCATTCGTTTGGAAAGAAGAGTTCAACAACCTTCTTGACCGTTGCATGGATACAGAACTTCCCCGAGACCCAAAGATTTTGGGTTCAAGCAATGAAAACCGAAAACTATTTTCATCCTCGTATAAAAAAAAAAAAAAAAAAAAAAAGAAAACTATTTTCATCCATTACATGCAAAATATTGGAATGCAGGAATTTTCCATGGTATTTTCAATCAACTTTTTCTTTTATCTTTTTGGTCAACTCGGGGCGCGTTTGGATGGGCTTTTAAAAAAATTGTTTTTTTTTTTTAAGCTCCAAATTGGAGTTTTTTAAAAAAGCAGCATTTTGGTTTTTTTTTTGGTGACTTTTGCTTTTTTTAAAAAATATCATCTGAACACATAAATTAATAAAAAAAAGTATTTTTTTTGCATTAAAAAATTTTTTTTAAAAAAATAAAAAAGCCCATCCAAATGGGCCCTCAATCAACTTTCTCGAGGGAAATTATAATGAGGTATCAAATAAGGGACACTAAGTGCTCATTAGTAACTGAAAAACAACGAGTAAAAAATGATAACATCTCACTTATTATTAAGACTTCTCAATAATTAAGTTCCTTATTTACAACCTTCCTCTTAAGTTATGCTATGTCGATCAGCCTTTGTTTATATGCTTGACTATGTCTACTTCTCAAGGCTTGTTTGTGAAGGCACTGAGGGCTGAAAAAGTATGATAGGAAGAAAAAGACACAGAAAATCATTAATTTAAATGTAGTAAGATATATTCATAGAACAGCTGAAAATAAAAAGTGCAAAAATAAGCGGACATTAAAAAAAGATGACAAATTCATAGGTATTGCTTGGTTTTCTTTTATATTTTTGAGAAGTTTAAACAGGAACTTTACATGTGTTACATCTATTTCTACCATGCATGATCAATTATTCCAGAAACTCAATTATAAGGTCAAAGCTCAAAGGCTCATTTCAATAAGGTGGAAACGTTACCATTTCAATAAGGTTAAGTGGATACCAAGTCATGAATATGAAATATATATTCGATCACATTTCACATTCTAAAGAGGTAAAACAATAATCCTAGTAAAGTTTGAAAAGCAGTTCACATAATCGCAAAGTCTTATCATTCTTACAGTACCATTTATGCAGCAAATATTGGATTTGCAACAACGATTACCTCCAATATTTTATGATCTATTTTTCAATAACCGCTTGCCAATAGAAGTATAGAACTATGACAGAAAACTATACTTATTCATTGAAATTTCTGCTCCTCATGCCAGATATAATTTTCACAGAACATTTAATATTATATCCAAGACACATCTTGGTGGTATAGAAGAATAAATACATTTTGAGGAAACCTAGTTTACTTTTATATTTTATTTTATTTATTGTGTTATAGCTTGCAAGTGGTAATATATATATATATATATATATATATATATATATATATATGTATGTATGTATGTATGTATGTATGTATTTTTTCTATGTTTTATGTTTTTAGCCATATTATATAATATTCTGGGTGTTTCCATCCTAGAGAGGAAGCCTTAGGAAATTATTTTGTTTTCCTTCATGTGTCACGTGAAGGAAATCTCACTTTATTAATAGCAGCTAGGCAGCACTTGCAATCAGACTTGGATGATAATGAAATGCATTTTGATATGGTTTAGCTACGCTCTATGAAACTAGTTTTCTGTCTCTTCTCCCTTTCTTCCTATCCCCCTCAAGTACCTCACATTCCTCTTCCTTCAGGTCTCATCCCCCTCTTCATTTCTCAGCTTAATCTCCCTCCTATATTATGATTCGATTTTTTATTGGTTGAAACGCGTGTCATGATTCTCTTCTACAGGTGAAATACCATTTTTGTCATACAAATTTAGATTAAGGAGTAATCGGTCACCCGAAAAATTTTTTTGTCTCATTTTTGCCCCCCCAGACGTTTAAAAACGTATCAATCTTGCCCATCCATTGATCTTGACCGTTGCATTGTTGCTCTTCTTTGTACACTTCAAGGTAAAATTGCTCATTTTTTGTCTCATTTTTGCCTTGGAGTTTAAAAAATTAGCAATATTGCCCTTTCATTAATCTTGACCGTTAAATTGTTACTCCAATTTGTAAACTTCAAGGGGTAAAAGTGCTACTAAAAAAAACTTTCGGTAAAATTATGATTAAAAACACTTCCGGGGCAAAATGGGTCTATTTTGTTAACTTCCAAGACAAAATTGCTCTAAAAGAAACTTCCGGGTGTCCAATGTTCCTCAACCAAAAATTCCGGAGCAAAAATGATACTTATCCCTTCTCTACACCACATCTGTGATATCTATAATTAACCATGCTTGAATTTCCTAATCTATATCATATTTATAAAATCATGATATAATATTAATAATGTAGCAACGCAAGTTTTTAAATTTTGCTACGTGAGATGGATATTCACGCTAATTATTATAAACCAACAAACTGAACTAATCCGTGTTAATATTTTAGTCTATTTTTGCTAACACCAAACAACTTTAAATATTTATTTTTGATCGAAAAGAAATAGAAAAATTGAACTAATCGGTGTTTATATTTTAATCTACGATCGCTAACACCAAACAACTTTAAATATTTATTTTTGGTCGAAAAGAAATAGAACGACCGTGTTTGAATGTGATCTTTTTTAACATTGCACACAAGATGAACTACTATTAAAATCAAATTAGGAAAAAGTCAAAATTAATACACAACCGGTGGATAAAGTTGTAATTTATATATATATATATATATGAATATAAGATTGACAATATTTAATTTATAGAAATCAAAGTCCCCGCCAACCGTTCTATCTAATCCCCTTCCTTTTAATACTTGTTCTTAAACAATTTTTTATTTTCAACTTTTTCTCACGCAAAAACACCGAGGAGCTTCGAAAAGAATCAGGAAATGAATCGAAAACCAGACCGCCGGTGCAAGGACGACCAGGAAATGTGAAGCCACGTTGTTGGATCCTGGCGAAGTCATAAAAATACGTAGATGCGTCGAAGGTAAAGCGAATGATGGAAGAATGAGTGTTACATCTAAGTGATGTTTAATCCTTCTACAATATTCATTAGACGGTGAAAGTGATTTTAATGGAAGTGTCGATTTGCTTCAATAATGACCAATGAGTGATCTTGTTAGGAACTCGTGTGAATCTTTCACTCTTACGCAATAATGTTCCATCAACACATCATCATCTTTGTCATCTTCCATTAATGACATCATCATCACTTGATGTCCATTCATCATTTCTCCTCTACCACTACTAAAGTTGTTATAATCATAATAGTGATAATTTTGGTTGAAATCATGCCCAAACTCAACTGGACCCTCAAACCATTCAATTGTCGTCACAAATGGAAGTAAAGACCCCAAACTTTGTGCCTCCTTGGCCTCCTTTCTCAATTCTTCTATCTCTTCCCATGGCATTACCTCATGTTTGAATCTAAAACCACATATCATGTTGCCACATACCAACACTTGCATTGTTACTTTGTCAAATGACAAATTGTGAAAATACAAATAACTGCACACAGTCACTAACTCTTAACTTCTCCCTTTTATATTGCCCCCAAGCTTTATCTGCATTGGCCCACATTGTAATATGGTTAACTTGACCTTTCTCCCAGAAAAGATGAAGAATGAATTTGAGCCAAATTCACACAACCATCAAGATCCAATCGGTAAATCTTAGGAGTCTGAGAGAGATCTGGCAGTGCAGTGAGATGTTTTGAATTCGATAACTCAATTTTCTCTAAATTTGGAAAATGCTGAAAAAAGAAAGAGTTTAATACATTAGATAATGAGAAATAACAACAATTTAATCAATAATTTCTCTCACGCCAATTAAAAAAAGGTGAGCTTATTATGGAAATGAGTCAATTCATTTAAGAAATATCAAATTACGTATCTTCCAAAAACATTTGCATTGCACATTATTTGGTCAATGTTTCATATATATGAGATCTTTGAATCACTCCATTAAAAAAATTATGACATGAATTATGGTACGTACCTGATTTCCTTTCCAAAGTTGTCGGATATTACTATTACACATATTAAGTGTAATAAGATTTTCCGCACAAAATTGTAATGGCACATATCGTAGTGGACATTCTTCCCAAGCAAAAAACCTCGGTTCTTTTGAAAGATAATCCAAATCTCCATGAATATTCAATATCGAAGGCTTTCTCCGTTCGAGACTTGTAAATTTTAAAAAATATTAAATTATGTATCTTAGAAAAATACTAGCCCTCAATGTCATATTTTTCATCATGCTCACGTCCAGACATGCATCGAATTGCCTCAATTGCATATAAATAGCGAATCAAGGGAAAACAATTATCATTACCTAAAATATGACCAAAAATATAATATAGAACAATTAAATATATCTGCTATTACAAATATCCAATTAATAATGACATGGTGCATTTTATTATAAAAATTCTACAATTCATGTTTCCCAAATAATAAATGAATTTCTAAAAACTCATCAACTTACTATGCGACACACTACTTCGTATACCTCCATGCTATTGCATGTGGAGATAATGAAGCAGATATTCATTTAAAACACTTGGCATACATAATTTTCAATCCTTATTTAAAGAAACAAAAAATAATAACTAAAGACTAACGAAAAGGTAAATTATAAGATCACATCGAAAAATGAGTATCCCTACAAATCTCATGCACTCTATAAACGGAAGATAGTGCCTCCTTCCCTCTCCATATATTTTATCTGTTTTTGACTTTCATATAATTTGTTCCTTTACTAACATTAAGTTCTTTACTATTATAAGAGCATGCTCATGAAAGCGTATGCATATACTTCTTTACACTACACCAATTAGTAAGAGAAAAATCAATCTTGTCAATCATTTTATTTATCACTTATTGAACAATAGTTGTAGACTAATTTTATCTTATAGAATAACACATCACAATAGTCCTCATCAATTTCTATTTAATGTTTAGGTGGATGAATAAATTACACCTCAATGCAATTTTAGTCATTTAAATCGAGAAAGGATCTCTTATGGGAATGTCTAATTAAACAAAATAAAACACAAACTTCAAGATAAATGTCGATACTTACCACCAAAGATTTTAATGAAAGAAAAAAATGAGTATCCCTACGAATCTCAAGCACTATATAAGGGCAAGCCAGTGACTCCTTTCCTTTCCATATATCTTATTTGTTTTCGACTTTCATATAATTTGTTCGTTTTATAACATCAAGTTTTTACTATTATAAGAGCATGCTCATGCAAGCGTGTACATATACTCCTTTACACTACATCAATTAATAAGAGAAAGTTCAATCTAGTGAATCATTTTATTTATCACTTAATGAACAATAGTTGTAGACCAATTTTATCTTTTAGAATAACACATCACAATAGTCCTCATTAATTTATATTTAATGCTTACGTGGATCAATAAATTACACTTCAATACAATTTTAGTGATTTAAATCGAGAAAGGATCTCTTATGGGAATATCTAATTAAAGAAAATAAAACATATGAACTTCAAGATAAATGTTGACACTTACCATCAAAGATTTTAACGAATAAAAAACATGTAAACAAACAAACATCACAAGGAATCTGACAATGAAGATAATAATAATAATAATAACAATTACAATAATAATAAACAGAATAAATCATTACCTTGCCACGATTGAAAAAATCAGCAATGTCTTCGTGTCGCCATAGTCGTATAGGGGTTTTAGCATCGAAATTAATTTGTTCCGAGCAATTTTAAAGCCCATTTTCTTCACAAGATCATACATCACAATAGAACAATGGTTATTAGATGAAATGAGGGATTTCTCTCTAAGAACAATTATCTCAATAAGCGCAGAAGAATCATATAGTTGTCTTATTAGGTTCAAAGAAATATCAACTCCTTCATTGATTAAGAATGCTAGGTCAAGGAACACATTCTCGTGATTCTCATCAAGTCCATCAAAACTCAACTTCAAAACATCAACAACGTCTTTAGGTGGATCTTTGTCTAGTTTTTCCAAAGCACTTTCCCACTCTTCTTTTTCTCTACCATAGAAAAAGCAACCCAACACGTCCAAGGCTAATGGATTTCCTTCACAATATTTCACTATTGATGTAGATAAATCCATGTAACCTTCGATGGATCATGTTGATTGAATGCCTTCAAACTAAAGAGATGAAAGGAGTTGTGGAAATCCAAATCTAGAACATGATATGTAGAAAAGGCATTAGCTTTCTTAAGCACTTGCATGTCTCTTGATGTGATAATAATTATACTTCCTTTCGTAAACCAATAAATCAATTTCGTCAGATCTTTAGCTATTCTTGCATCATCCACATCATCAAGTATAAGGAGAATTTTCTTACGTCCAAGTCTATTTTTCACGATGCGGAGTTTATGTCATAGATGCTAATCTCCTTATCTTTTAATAATTCTTTGAGGCAATTTTGTTGTAACTTGTCTAAACCAATTTTTTTTAGTTTCTCTTTGACATTTTCAATAAAGGAGAAAGCATCAAATTGAGCTCTCAACTCTTGAAATAGAGCTTTAGCAAGAGTGGTCTTACCAGCACCACCCATACCCCATATTCCGACAATGCAAGCCTCACTCAAAAGGTTTTCAATATTCCTGATATGACGAGCAATGCCAATGAGTCCTTCAAGATGATATGATGAATTATAGTTCAGCTTGTTCAAAGCATCTTTGACAATCTCTTCAACAAGTTTGAATTCAGGTCTATCACAAATGTCCAAAAAAAAAAAAACATATTTAATAGGTAGAAAATAAATAAAATAAAATAAAAAACAGTTAGAATTCTTGAGGTTAATCAAACAAATCCTTGAAGGCAAAAACAAAGGGAACATTTTTGAAGCTACGATATTCTTGGAATCAAATCCAGAGATTTGCAGCTTTGCGTAAAGCATTTATCCACTTTTGTGATTTTTTTGGATTGTCTTCAAATCTTCGCTTCATTTTATCAAATCCATTTCCAAAACTCCCATTTTGATTGCGTATGTTTGAAGGATCTATATTATAGAAAATAGGTATCACGACCCTTCCAAATTTTTCCTTGCATTCCAATATGTGAACGAGTTCATCCAAACACCATGTTGAAGAAGCATAATTCTCAGAGAAAATAATCATAGATATTTCAGACTCCTCTATTGTCCTCAAAAGAACTCGTGAGATATGTTCTCCTTTTAGAGTTCGTAATCCATAAAAGTGTGAATGCCCACATTACAAAGTCCTTTGCAAAGATAACTTGCAAAAGTGTGGCGGGTGTCTTCCCCTCTAAAGCTAAGGAACACATCATACTTTGTAGCTGGAGGAGAATCAACAATGCGCGAAGATGAAGGAGAAGCTGTTTGAGTTAAAATCACATCTTCTTTAGTGCTACAAATACAAACAAATAGTCAACAAACTTTGGGTTATATATAGGAGCAAATCAAACAAGAAAATAAAGAGTAAGAGGTTATTTAGAAGGTAATTACCTATCATCAACACCAACAGGTTGGTTACCATTAAGCGAATGAAATATGAATCTGATAGCTTTGTAAATTGATAATCCCAATAGGAGCAATGAAGCTTCTCTGCGCATCATTAAAGCAATGGTTGTGAAAGCAATTTCTAGCTTCAACCTTGAGAAACCTGAAAGTGAGGTCATAGAAAGTGCATGCAAAAGTTTATTAGATCTACACCAATGAGGTAGTTAGGGACAAGATTCAACACTAGAAGAAACAAGAAATTAACAAAACTTATCGCAGAATCTATTTGTAATGAATTTAATAAGAGAAAAAGGGAGTATCATCTCCCACTTCATCTATTCTTAAAATCAACTTAGAAAAGAAAGAAAAAGATAACCTATTTTTAATAATTATTTAATATTTAATATCTTCTTACATTGATAAACTAATTTGCAAAAAAAATTGGAATAGCATGACTAATAAACAACCAAAAATAATTCTCTACTAACAATAATAACAAGCCCAAAATACATTATCTTTGGTTTTTGCTTCTTCTCTTTTTTTTTTTCCTTTTTTTTCTTTTAAAAAAAATTCCATTTTCACCAAACTCAAAATAACAAAGCAGTTAAAAGTTGTTTTTATTTTTTTAGAACACATTGCTACTTTTTTCCCAAAACACTTACCTAAAAACTAATTATCAAACAAGTTTTTTATTTCTTATTTTAATAAACGAAAAATTGTTCTTAAATAAAGAATCAAACAATGCCATAGTTTTAACTTGGCGGATGTGGTGGGAAGCAAAAGAAGAAGCTCACAAGGTCTCAATATATTGTTGAAGAATAATTATTATATTTCTTATGAATATGAATTTTTTTTTTTTTTAAAAAAATAGGGAGTAGCATTTCTCACACTTCATCTGTTTTTTTCCCCTGTCTTCCCTTTCATCTCACAACAAAATGCGAGCGATGAAACGATAATTGCATGTTCGATTCTTTATTTTTTGTAGCAAAATATTGTTGAAAGTTTGGCAAATAAGAAATCATACAAGATAACTCCCTTTCACTTGTTAAAATTTATTAAAAAATTTGAATAGCATGAATAATAAATAATAATAAAAAAATAACCCAATCAAAATTTAAACTAAATATATTTTATCTCACCGAAACAGTCTTTATGCATAACTAAGCACACCATCCACACACTTGTCAAAGTGACAGGTGCATTTAACAATATATTCGAAAAATTATTGATTATCTTTAAAAGCCACAAAGGATTTAAAGGTTTATGAAGATAATAATAGCTTCACAATGATTGATTTGAGACACACAAAAAAAAAAAAAAAAACGGTGAAGACGTAGAAAGTTAGCTACCTCGAGATAGTTGCAGATTTTTTTCCTGCACAAGAACCCTAAAAACTCATATTAAAATCTCGCAAACCGGTAAATAGAAGGAACCACTTTCGGACACCATCTACCTATCGATCTAGGTCATCCAGATCGATCCGATCTGACACAAATTTAATTTTTTTAACTGTTTTTTTTTAAATAAAAAATCATTTTTTTGAAAAATGTTAGTTGATAGATTATCTTTATTTTAGATTTTCTACCTATTAAAATAATTTTTTTTGAAAAAATATAAAGTAAAAAAATCGAGATCCGACGATCCAGGAGAGAAGAGCTCTCCCGCCTATTGGATAGGCGGGGAAAGTGATGAAGCAAGTGGAATAAAAAAAGAGAAGAAAGTAATCGTATATGAACCTGGAAGTGAAGGGAAGATATTTCACTAAGACCGCAAAAATGTCGGCTTTGGGATCTGAGACTTACTCCTCTTCCAAGAGACTTAGTCCTCTTCCAAACAGTTCTTAAAATAATGAAGATTTAAGTCAATAGATTGTAATACCCTAATTTTCATAATTCTTATAAACATTGTATTTTGAAAAATAATTACTAAAATACAAAGGTGGATATGTGTCTCAAAGGATTATAATCTATTGATTATATTCTTATCATTCGGAATTAATTAACCAATGGTTGATTAGTGAGATCACATATTAGGAGTTGTAAAATGTGACATAAAATCACATGAAATAATAACTATTTTATGTGCTCATAAAACAAGAAAAGGGGATAGGGAAATACTTAGTTGTTATTTATTAACAATTATCCTTAGCAAAATAAATTTGCATTAATTGAGATTAGTTGCATAATTCTTCTAGATGATTAGAGACAAATTAAAAGAATCAAATGAGGGCTAATTATAGTTGAAAATAATTAAGCCAAAGAGAATGAAATAATATCTCGGTAATTAAGTCTAAATCTTCATGTAATTGAGTTAGCTAATGGCAAAATATAATTAAGGAGCATATAAATACTTGATTAACATGATAATTAAGAATTGCTAATTAGTGTTGAAAAGTCAACAATAACATCTAGCCGATGAGAAATCAAGAAAATAAGCTAAATCCTTAGGTAATTAATTGGACCAATGGGAAACTTGAGCTATGGATTAAGGGTGAAGATTTAACTTAAACTAACACAAATTAGATCCAATGGTTGAGGGGAAAGAAGAGGTGTTAGATTTGCACATGGGGGGGGGGGGGGGGAAGAGAGAGAGAGAGAGAGATTATAATATAATATTTAAGAGCAAATGTTAAATTAAAATAAATGGGCTTAATCCTATGTAATTAAAACTAACCAATGAGAACCTTTGAGCCATAAATTGTGTCTTCATAAAAAACCAATTCATATGAACCATTGATGAAGAAAAATGATCCAAAGGTTGAGGCTCTTGGATTTTCCCTATAAATAGAGAGCTTTCTGTAATACCCAAAATTTCTTATTTGTCTTAAATACAATATTTTGATAAATAGATCCTATTTAAAATAGGTGAATATGTGGTCTCAAATTTTGAGATGTGTTTATTCTATTTTTCTAGGTAATTTTTCCTTAGGAATAGGATAACCAATGATTTAATTTATCTTGTTAGGCATCATAAAATACCATAAAATATAATAAATACCATATTAAGCTATGGTTCATGTAGGATTTAAAGGAGCAAGAAAGTGTTGTGAAAACACCTAAATAAATTTAGAGAAATCAATGGCAATTAAAGACCAACTAAATCTTCACTAAATTAAATAAATTGTGCAAGACTTCACAATTAATCAAAGGGGCTTAAACACCAATTTTTATAATTATCAAGAGATTAAATTTCTAATAATTAATACCAAGTTCATATTTAAGTCATAAGAGCCAAAAAGAATTATCAAAACACTTGGAACAATTAAGGGGCAATTACCAATAATTAATGAACAATTAAAATTACACTAATAGAGTATTTAGGTAATTCTTTACAACTAATGTTAAAAGTCACCAATTAAAGATGTATTAGGATAATTAAAAGCCAAGAACCAATAAGGGGTTAGGATTAGCATAGAATGGATTGCTAATGGTCATAAATTACCCTAAACACCAATAATGCAATAATCAAGAGGCAATTAAGCTTTTGATTAAGATGCTAATTAAATTCTAATCAAGCTTTGAAAAGTCAACAAATTGCAACTATGATCTAAAGGCCAAGATTTAACCTCATAAAGTTAATCTAAGGGCTTTAGAACCAATTTCATAAAGTGGAATCCATGTGAACCAAATATTAGCCAATGAGAGATTTTCTTCTAAATATCATGAGATAAATAAAAACACAAATTAAAAATAAAAGATGGGGGAGGGGGATGAATTTTGAGGCTGAAAAAGGGGATAAAAAATTGTTTAAAAATTAACAAATCCCACATGCAATATGAGTCATGAGCCAACATTAATACAATGAAGACTTTGGAGGCTAATGGAAGAGGATAAGAGTCCTTTGTCATAAAGCCTCTTAAATATTGGAAGAGGATAATGAAAGAGAAAGATGAAGAGTTGTGCATGTGTGTCTGTGTAGTATGAAGAGAGAAAATAAGTCAATTCATTAGCCAATGAGAAAATTAAGCATAAAGTAATTAGATTAATTCATGGAATTAATTCTAGACATAAACAAATGAAAACCTATACAAACTAAATTGTATCTTGAAATCCCTTAACCATAACTTAAATATAAGAAGAGATTATTGACAAGCATAATTCAAGCTTAAAATTGACTATAACCAAAGTCATTTCCTCAACTTTTGAGGATTGTGTCCAATTGAGAAAATGAGAGATTATGGTCTCTAATTAAAGCTAAAAATCTCAAAAGTTCAAAAGCAATGAGAGAATTTTAATAAGACTTGATCAAGATCCTCAAATGAATTTTGTCTAGTGAAAAACAAAGAAAATAGTTGGCTTGGGAAAAGCTAGAACACATGGGATATTTTGCAAAAAGTTTTGGAAGAGGATATGGTACTTTAGGATAGAAAATGGAAGAGGATCAAGGAGAGAGAGGGGGTCAGATTTGAGGGTTCTAAGGGCTAGGATTTGTGCTTTTAATTTACCTAGATCCAATGGTCATAATGCAAGATGAGGGGTTGTGAATAGTGCCATGGACTTTTACTATAAATAGGGGGTTGGGGTCTTCATAATTCCTCACCAATTCATAAAGCAACATCTGAAACATAGAGAGAAAGTGAGAGTGAGAGCCTTGAAGAAAGGAGGAGCAAAGTTCTTGGTAAGTTCTCTAGCTCTAGCTTTAAGTTCTTTGAGTTTTAGTTCTTAAATTCTTAGATAGAAGTAGCTTAGATCCTAAATATGCTAGGATAATTTTATTTACATGTTTTTATAGTCAAAATTGTATTTATTTTTAAAAATTGATGGAGAAGAAGTTATGGCAAAATTTCTGGAAGAAAATCATCAAAGTAACAAAGTTCGGCGAAATTTCATCGGTTTGAATTTCTAGAGTCGGATGAAAACGCCCGAATTTCATATTGAAACTATGTTCACAAAATTCTGAGAACATTCATGGTTAAAATACACATATATGGCTTTTTAAATATGTCAAGAACATGTAAAAATGATTTTTTTACAGGGAGATAAAAATCCTTAAAGTTAGGCTACGAATTTCTGGAAAAATTCTGGGCAGAGGCTCAAAAATTTAAACCTAGGAGTGATCTGTGTAATCTGGGAAAAATTATTATTTTTACTTGAAAATAGACATCCTAAGGATTCCAAGGAATCTTACGGATCCTCGTTTCAATTTTTCTAGAATTAATTATGATTTTTCAAATTTAGACGAAATCCTGCCCAAATTGGTACCAGCGTTGTTCTACGAATTTTGAAGGACTAAAGTGAAAAATAAATGTACCAAGGGTCAAAAGGGTCATTAGTGACTAGGATATCTACTAGAATATTATTTGTAAATTAATAAATACGATATTACCATTATAGGATAAGCGTGATCACAGACCGACCAAATGAACGTACCAAAATCGTCAACGAAGGTACGGACGCGTCTTTACCGTAACACTAACTCGATGTTTCTTGTATACCTATATGTGATGGTTGTATTCATAGATTGAGAATCTGTTTTAAAAAGTTATTGAGTATACATATACAGCTGTACACGGGTTATGGTATTGATAACGCCGTTGAGTTTTCCTAGCGCTGAGGACACGATAGGCCATCGTGGCACTAGTGAATAGTGCGATCGTAATAACGTTCATATGCAGTGGGTCGTGTTTCATTATTATCTTGTATATGTCAATATTGCCGTGAAACCATGAGATAACTGTCATACATAACCGTACATGAACATGAGGTTAACCGTAACATCCCATTTTCAAAAGCAAAGATAAATTTTTTTTTTTCATCGTAGTAGAGCATCGGAGCGATTGAGTAACCGATATTTATATTCAAAATGCCGTAAGTCCGGGCTGATACATTACGTAGCGGTACATTATACCGAGTGTTTTCAAAGTAAATAACAAAAGAAGAAGGTCTTCAAATTGAGTCCCTATGCGTGCCGCTTTGCCTTTCTCCTCGATCCTCGGTCCTCCGACCGACGCTATGTCAAGAGCCGAAGTTCAATGCCCAATGAACCTCGTGGTAACTTAACCTCATGCTTATGTGTGACAAAATATGTATGACGATATTCATAACATTACAAATTAACCAATACATAGCACACGCGAGATGTAAGGTTACAACAATACATAAGCACACAGCGATGTAATGTCAATCACAACAATAGTACATAGCACACAAAGACATGCACAATAACCATGTTTGCACTAACCAACGGTGCACGACATCCTCGTGTCCTCGCGCTAGGAAAACTCAACGGCATTACCAAGACCGTAACCCGTATAAACAAAGCTGAATGTATAAATAGTGAACTAAGACAGAAGTCTTAGACACGGTGCATGACCCAAGACAAAGTCCCGTCCATGACTCTATGAAATAGTCTATCACATATAAGCATACAATAAGCATCGAGTTAGTGTTACAAGACGCGAACGTACCTTCGTTGACGGAACTTCGGTACATTGTTGATAGCGGTACGACAAATGCAGATAACAAATGGTAAGTGATTACAGATATCCTATAAGGATGATAACGTTTCTAATCAACGGTCAACATTATACCGGACATTCTAGTCCCAAATTACCATTTTACCCCCGACTCCCCTAATCGGCGGAATTTCGCCGTAACTTCGTTACTTTAACTCTAATCTTCCAAAATTTTGACATATCTCTATCTCCAATAATAAATATCATATTTATCCCTAAAACATGATATCTAAACTAACCTGGAAGATTAAAGATTAATCTAGCATTTCTACTATAACTACCGAAGGAACTACCAAAGCTTAAGACCGGGGACCGAAGAACTTACCCAAAGACTTCGCTACTCCTTTTCTAGAGCTCCTCCTTGCTCTCACTTCTCTCTAACCTCTCTCTAGAAATTGTGAATTGGTGAGGAATGAAGTGAAATGGGAAGACCTATTTATAGAAGATTTTGGTGCACTATTCATGCTTTATCATACCGAATCTCAACCGTTGGATCTAGCTTGGACACAAGGCATCATCTCCACCATACAACACATCTCCTTACCTCATCATGATGTCATCCATGTGCTTTATGAACTTCTACCGATAAAGTCCCCCGTTCGGTGTTCTAATCGCGTAATCTTAGAAAATCACAAAAATCCGGAACACAAAAAAGCTCTATTCTTCCTCTTCGGAAATATTTGAGTTAACTAAATTTTTGATCCCATTAAGGGTATTCCGTAACCCGCCGAAGATTCTAAGCCGAACGCCGTCTGCTTACGGAAATTACTTCGGGTGACACTAACTTCGAGACAAAAAATTCACCGGTTCATAATATGTCCAGGTTGTTTATTACTTAGTTCAAGGATTTTGAGTTATGATTTATTTTCCATCGGTTCACTTTTCTTATCCGCCCTTTATTTACAAAAATATCTTCTCATCTCATCCCTTATTCGCCCCACGGCTACGGAAATGACTTCCGCTAACACCGACTGGACAAAAATTCACTTGTTTGTAATTTGTCCCGACCTAAGAAACTTAGTTCATGGTTTTTCTAGATAGGATTTAATTTCTATCGGTTCTCATTTATCCAACCTGGTTCTTCCACAAATATCTCTTTTATATTATTATAATAATACAAATATCATGATATTTATTATTTATTTTATTTTTTATTTTTATTTTTTTCCTTCCTCTTTTTTATTTTTATTTTTTTATTTTTTTTTATTTCGTTTTTTTTATTTTATTTTTTTTTTTTTTTATTTTTTTTCCTTTTTCCTCTTTTTTTTTTCCCTTTCTTTTTCTTGAAAATATCATTCCTCCCTTTTTATTTTACTTTAATTATCTTTAAAAATTCTCCCTATTGGTTCTTTTGTCCAAGCTTAGATAATTAGCCATTAATTACCTAACTAATCACTTTCTAATTGTTGATAATTTTCTTAATTAAGATTAATCATTATCTCACAACTATTTTACTTACATTGGTATTTTATGCTCCATGTAAAATATTAAAAATCATGGGACAACTTATGCTCCCCAAAATTATATTTAATTTTGCCTCATTATTTTTCAAGGGAAATAATCCCAAAAATTCCTAAAATTAGAGACAACATACTTTCTAATTTCCAATAAATATTTTATTGCCTCTTGGGATTTATCATAATATTTTCGAGATTTCATGGCCCATAATTGCATTTAGGGATTTTGACACTTTAATCCCTCTAGTTTCATTAGAAATTTCCCTAGACAATAGAATAAGTATCCTACAAGGTTTTAAAACCACATATTCTCCTATTTCCAAATAGGTATTATTTGCTAAAATATAGTATTCCGATAGATAATTATCCTGTGGGTATTACATTAACAGCTACTGAGGTTCAATGGGCATTGAACCTCGGCTCTTACCATAGCTTCGGGACCCGAGTAAAATCGGGATCGAAGACAAGGGTAAGCAAGAGATGTAGGAACCGACCGGAGAAAGTCCTATTGACATGTACTTTACGATATCGACATTTGAAAAAAATGTAACGCCGTTAAAAGCACATACATGACAAAGGATATTTATCGCTTACTTTTCAATACTATTTACTTCCGATGCTCAACTCGATCAAGATATCGTGAAAACGCTTTCGAAAACTCGGATGTTGACATTTCCTCTCTTCATTCTTCACCCCAAATCAAACTCCAAGAGTTAATTTCTAAAGCAAAAGAGAGTGAGAGGCAAAGTTCTTGGAGCAAGGAGGAAGGAGTAAGTGCTTCAAGAGGTAAGTTCTTAAGCTCTAGCTTTTAGTTCTATAGTCTTTAGCTTTTTAATTCTTAGTAAATTGTAGTTTAATCTAAGAAATTGTTAGAAATATTCCTTTTCATGTTTGGAAGTCTCCATTGCTTTTGGATTGGAAAACATGTCAAGGAATAAGTTTTGAAATCAATGGATTAAGATTGTAGAATTTCCAGTTTTAAGCTTTTTTACTGGCAGTGAATATTGTGTCAATTATTTTGTGTAGCAAATGGAGTCATTAAATCATACAATTTTACATGAATAAAGTAGACATGTAGGGATTTCTAAATATATAAAATATGAAGCATTTTGAGTTCTACACAAGGAGATAAAATTTTTTGAAGTTAAGCCATTTTTCTGGGATTAAATTTGGGCAGCGTTGAGAAAATATTAAACTAGGAATAATTCTTGATGTTATAGCTCTGGGAATATGTTTCCTTGAAAATAGACATATCAAGGGTCATGAGGAATTTTACGGAACCTCATTCCGATTTGTTTGGAATTATCTATGATTTTCCAAAGTTGCTGCAAAATCTGCCCAGAAAATCCAGTATTTCGTTTTAAGGAAATGTGAGGGCAAAATTGTAATAACAAGTCCACCAAGGGTAGAAATGTCAAAATAGGTGAAAATATCCTTTTTGATATTATTCTAGGAAATATGATATTAATTATAATATCATCAAAAAGGAAATAATCCGACGATAATATATAGGATATCCGGAAGTCCTGAGTCGGATTCAAAAGGCTCAGCGTTTGGAAATTACAAGGTGAAAGGTACGTTCGCGTACTAGTAAATTTAACTCGATGTGTCTTGTATGCCCATATGTGATAGGATGATTCATAGGGTCATGGACAGGACTATGTCTTGGGCCATGTACGATGTGGCTAAGACTCGTCTTAGGTCACTTGTTTATACATTCAGTTACATGCAGGTTATAGTCTTGATAACGCCGTGAGATTGCTTTCCTAGCACTGAGGACACAACGAGCTATCGTGGCACTAGTTAGTGCAAACGTGGATAACTTTACATGTGCTGTGTGCTATGTACTATTGTGTTGTTAACATTACAACTGTTGTGTGTTTATGTATTGTTGTAACCTTACATGTGTTGTGTGCTATGTATGGTTGATGCTGATATGTAATGAATACCTGTCATATATACTGTTCATACTTTTCATATGAGATTAACTATTACCTGAGGTCCGATGGGTATTGGACCTCAGATTTGTCTAAGGTTCAGGAAAGGAACCAGAGCCGGATAGAGGCACCGATGGATAAAACCGTGAAGAGGCACCGGTCGAGACGAAAGTCGGTAGAAGTTCAACAGAGACTAGTTCTGGCACAAATCCGATAAAGTTATTTCAAACCAATTGGTGTTTAAACTAAGAAAGGGTCGGTCTATGTGGTTCAGTCATAAGTCGTCGTGAAAGACGGGGAGACTTCCACTAGACTTTACCCGGCTTGGCTAATGGCTTTGATTAACTGAGTTGGGTTCATTGCTACAAGTCTAGTTATGGCTTGGTTTAAGGATGTATAGTTACTATTCAAAAGATATAATTATAAACAAGTTCTGAAATTGTATCACATGAATATTCTTTCGGAAAATATTTAATATATCAGTTTATGCCTGGGTATTTTATATCAGTTACTCATTGTCCAAATGTAAGCGCATGCTCTCCGTTTCCGCATGGATCTGAGCTGTAGCACCTCAAACTCGTCAATTTTCTTAAAACTAAGTGTCAACCAACACACTTTGAAGTATGAAATTTAGGGTGTTACATAGATCAAGTCCAGCTATATTTTTAAAGGTTATGGAACTTCGTTTTTTACGGGTAAAAGTATAAAAAATTTCAAATGATTAGAAGAAAACATAAAAAATATTTTGCAAAAATTTTCTGTGGAAAACAAAGGCAAAATGAAGAAGCATAATGGATCAATGGGATAAATCAAGCATAACGTACGAATTGTTTCCTTGAACAAACACCGAAAACTCGGATAAAAATGCTCTCAAAACAATGCAGTAAATTGATGGGATGTAGCAAGTGGATGAATTAGAAAACAAGAAAGTAACGTATATGAACCTGGATGTGCAAGGAAGATAGTTCACGATATCGCAAAAATGTCGGCTTTAGGATCTCCTTACAAGTGCTTCCCTCTCTTCAAACGAAGACTTGAGTCAATAGATTAAGTCCATTAGTAAGCCCGAAGGTCTCAAAAATGAAAAATGGAAGATTTAGAATTTGCGAGACTTGCTTTCTCTTCAAACATGCTCTTCGATTCGGATAAACAAAATTGCTCCAAAAAAAAAAAAACTTCCGGTACTCGCTTGTCACCAAAAACTTTTAGACAAAAATGATACTTATCCCTTCTCTACACAACATCTGTGATATCTAATTAACCATGCTTGAATTTCTGAATCTATATCATATTTATAAAATCATGATATAATATTTTATAATGTAGCCACGCAATTTTTAAAAATTTGTTACGTACGATGGATATTCACGCTAATTATAAACCAACAAACCGAAAGCGTTAATATTTTAGTCTATTTTTGCTAACACCAACCAACTTTAAATTTTTATTTTTGATCGAAAAGAAATAGAAAAATTTGAACGAATCAATGTTTATATTCTAGTCTACTATCGCTAACACCAAACAACTTTAAATATTTATTTTTGGTTGAAAAGAAATAGAACGACCGTGTTTGAATGTGATCTTTTTAACATGGCACATAAGATGATTGTACACAAGATGTGTGTGTAATTTATAAACAGCTATTCAAATCAAATTAGGGAAAAGTGAAAATTAATACACAAACATTGAATAAAGTTGGAATTTACATATATATAAATATAAGATTGACAATATTTAATTTATAGAAATCAATGTCCCCGCTAACCGTTCTATCTATTCCCCTTCCTTTTAATCCTTGCTCTTAAATCATTTTTTACTTTATACTTGTTTCCACACGAAAACACAAAGGAGCTTTCAATAGAATTAGGAAGCGAATAGAAAAATAGAGCGCCGTGGCGACCAGGAAATGTGAAGCCACGTTGTTGGATCCCGTCCAAGGTATAACAAATAGCTAGATGCTTCCGAGGTAAAGCGGATGATGGAATAATGAATGTTACATCTAAGTGAGGTTTAATCCTTCTACAATATTCATTATAGAGTGAAAGTGATTTTAATGGAAGTGTCACTTCCTTCAATAATGACCAGCGAGTGATGCTGTTAGGAACTCTTGTGAATCTTTCACTCTCACCACAATAATTTTCCATCAACACATCATCATCTTTGTCATCTTCCATTAATGACATTATCACCACTTGATGTCCATTCATCATTTCTCTTCTATCACCCCCCTCTTCATCATCAATACTCTCCTCCTTCTCAACAATACTATCCTCCTCTTCATCACTACTCTCCTCCTCATCATCACTACTAAAGTCATTATAATCGAATAGTGATAATTTTGGTTGAGATCATGCCCAAACTCAATTAGACCCTCAAACCATTCAATTGTCCTCACAAATGGAAGTAAAGACTCCAAACTTTCTGCCTCCTTTCTCAATTCTTCTATCTCTTCCAATGGCATTACCTCATGTTTGAATCTAATACCACATATAATGTTGCCACATACCAACACCTTCATTGTCACTTTCTCAAATGACAAATTGTGAGAATACAAATAACTCGAACACGATCACTAACCTTGAACTTCTCCCTTTTATATTGCCCCCAAGCTTTATCTCGCATCACCCACATCCAAATATGAGTAACTGGACATGCTTTCCCGGAAAAGTTGAAGAATGAATTTGAGTCAAATTCACACAATCAATAAGATTTAAGTGGTGAATCTTAGGGGTCGAGAGAGATCCGGCAATGCAAAAGAGATGTTTTGAACGCGATAAATCAATTTTCTTCAAATTTGGAAAATGCTGAAAAAAGAAATAGAGTTTAATACATTAGATAATGACACATAACTACAATTTAATCAATAATTTCTCCCATGCCAATTAACAAAATGTGAGTTTATTATGGAAATAAGTCAATGCATTTAAGACATATTAAATTACATATCTTCCAAGAACATTTGCATTGTGCATTATTTGGTTAATGATTCCTATGAGATCTTTGAATCACACCATTAAATAATTATGACATGAATTATGGTACGTACCTGATTTCCTTTCCAAAGTTGTCGGATATTACTATTACACATATTAAGTGTAATAAGATTTTCTGCACAAAATTGTAATGGCACATATCATAGTGGACATTCTTCCCAAGTCAAAAACCTCGGTTCTTTTGAAAGATAATCCAAATGTCCACGAATATTCAATATCGAAGGCTTTCTCCGATCGGACTTGTAAATTTTAAAAATATTGAATTACGTATCTTCCGAAAAATACTAGCCCTCAATGTCATACTTTTCATCATGCTCATGTCCACAGATATGCATCGAATGGCCTCAATTTCCTATTAATAGTGAATCAAGGGGAAACAATTATCATTACCTAAAAAATGACCAAAAATATAATAAAGAACAATTAAATATATCTGCTATTAGAAATATCCAATTAATAATGACATTGTGCAATTTATAAATAAAAAAAAAAATTCTACAATTCATATTTCCCTAATAATAAATTAATTTTTAAAAACTCTTCAACTTACGTACACACTCTTATGTATACCTATATGCTATTGCATGTACAAATATTGAAGCAGAAATACATTTAAAACACTTGGCATACATAATTTTCAATCTCCATTTAAAGAAAAAGGCATAACTAAAGACTAACAACAAGGAAAATTATAATAATACAGCAAAAAACAAGTATCCCTACGAATCTCATGCACTACATAAACAAGACGTTGCCTCCTTCTCTCTATATATTTTATTTGTTTTCGACTTTCATATAATTTGTTCCTCAAATAACATTAAGTTCTTTACTATTATAAGAGCATACTCATGCGAGCATATGCATATACTCCTTTACACTATACCAATTAGTAAGAGAAAAATCGATCTTGTCAATCATTTTATTTATCATTTAATTAACAATAGTTGTAGACAAATTTTATCTTTTACAACACAAATCACAATAGTCCTCATTAATTTATATTTACTTGTTTAGGTGGATGAATAAATTACACCTCAATGCAATTTTAGTAATTTAAATCGAGAAAGGATCTCTTATAGGAATATCTAATTAAAGAACATAAAAAGAGAAACTTCAAGATAAATGTTGACACTTACCACCAAAGATTTTTACGAACAAAAAACATGTAGACAAACAAAATATCTCAAGGACTCGACAATGAAGATAATAATAATAATAACAACAACAATTACAATAACAATAAACAGAATAGATCATTACCTTGCCACGATTGAAAAAATCAGCAATGTCTTCATGTCGCCATAGTCGAATAGGGGTTTTAGCATTAGAGATTAACTGGTTCCTGGCAATGTTAAGGCCCATTTTCTTCACAAGATCATGCATCACAACACAACCATGATCATCAAATGAAATGAGGGATTTTTCTCTAAGAACACTTATCTCAATAGGTGTAGAAGAGTCATATACTGCTATCGCTTAGGTTCAAAGAAACATCAATTCTTTCATTGATTAAGAATACTAGGTCAAGAAACATATTCTGTTGTTTCTCATCAAGTCCATCAAAACTATACTTCAAAACATCAACAACCTCCTTGGGTGAATCTTTGTCTAGTTTTTCCAAAGCACTTTCCCACTCTTCTTTTTCTCTACCAAAGAGAAAGCAACCCAACACTACCAAGGCTAATGGATTTCCTTGACAATATTTCACAAATGATTTTGATAACTCCATGTAACCTTCAGACGGTTCATGTTGCTTGAAAACTTTCAAACTAAAGAGATGAATGGCATTGTGGAAATCCAAATCCGGAACATCATATGTTGCTTGGGTGGATCTTGGTTCAGTTTTTTCATATGCATTTTGAAGCACTCGCTTGTCTCTTGATGTGATAATAATTTCCGCTTCCTTCCCCACACCAATAAAGCACTTTGGTTAAATCTTCACCTACTTTTGCATTGTCCACATCATCAAGTATGATAAGAATTTTTTTGTGTCCAAGCCTCTTTTTCACATAAGTAGATTTGATGTCATAGATGCTAATGTCCTTATCATTTAATACTTCTTTGAGGAAATTTTGTTGTAGCTCATCCAAACCAATTCTTTTTAATTGCTCCTTTAAATTTTCAATAACGGATAAAGCATCAAATTGATCTCTCAACACTTGAAAGATAGCTTTAGCAAGTGTGGTCTTACCAAGACCACCCATACCATATATTCCCACAATCCGAGCCTCGTTAGAAGGTTTTTAATATTTCTAATATGATGAGAAATACCAATGAGTCCTTCAAGATGATATGATGACTTATAGTTCAACTTTCTCAAAATGTCTTTGACAATCTCTTGAATAAGTTTGAATTCAGGTCTTGCACACCTGTTAATCAAAAGAAAAGGCATATTTAGGTTGAAAACACTATTACAAAAAGTGAATACTACTACACTAAAAGACGTCCTTTTTTAAAATAAGGAAGTAAAAAGTGAAGGCAGTGGCATTATTGTAATTATATACTTGAGTTTGAGACTTTAGAAGTCCTAAATATTAATTAAGGACGCCTAATAATTTTTTTGACATCCTAAATATATTTTAGAACGCCTAAAATCAGCATTTTTGGCACAATTTGAGATATTTGGGAAGTTTTTTGGCGCCAAAAATTTTTTTGGCGTCCTGAAATGGATTCAGGACGCTAAAAATCAGTATTTTTAGCGCAATTTAGAATATTGGGAAATTTTTTGGCGCTAGAAATTGTTTTGGCATCCTCAAATAAGATTTTTGAAGCTACCTGGTACTGTTGGAATCCCATCCAGATAGACTTGTAGATTGGATTAAAGCATCACTCCACTTTTGCAGTTTCTTTGGGTTGTCCTTAAATCTTTGCTTCAATACATCAAATCCTTTTCCAAAACTCCCATTTTGTTTGCGTATGTTTGAAGGATCCACATTATAAAAAATAGGTATCACATCCCTTCCAAATTTTTTCTTGCATTCAAATATGTGAACAAGTTCATCCATACACCATGTAGAAGAAGCATAATTCTCGAGAGAAAATAATCACCGATATTTCGATTCCTCTATTTTTCTCAAAAGAACTTCGAGATTTGCTCTCCTTTGATGAGTTCATGATCCATAAAAGTGTGAATGCCTGCATCATGAAGTCCTTTGTAAAGATGACTTGCAAAATTGTAGCGAGTGTCTTCCCCTCTAAAGCTAAGGAACACATCATACTTGGTTGTAGGAGGAGAAGTTGTTTGAGTTAAAATCACATCATCTTGAGAACTACAAATAGAATAGAAACAAACCGTCAACAAAAGTTGGGTTATATATAGGAGCAAATCAAACAAGAAAATAAAGAGTAAGAGGTTATTTAGAAGATGTCACATCCCAATTTCGGAAGCGATTTTTTTTTTAAAACGGTATCATGATCAGAGTAGAGCACCAGAAGTAAAAATAGTATTTCAAAAGATATGTATCTGATAACATCAACTGTATGTTTTGCTACTAACAGCGGTACAATAGTTCAAATGGTTCTAAATTCAAAATACATTTCAAAAGGGGGCCCGACCAGTCCGTCCCTAGGCCTCGTCGCTTACCCTTGTCTCGCTCTCCACATTCACTCCTAACCCGAAGCTATGGTAAGAGCTGAGGTTCAAAGTACATTGAACCCCAGGTAACGGTTAACCTCATGTTCAAGTACAATTATGTATGACAGATATTCATGATACCACAGTAAAATTCACATATACCAAGTAATAACACACCATATACACCTGCATATGAATGTTATTACATGCGCACTATTCACCGGTGCCACGATGTACGGTCGTGTCCTCAGCGCTAGGAAAACTTAACGGCGTTATCATGACTATAACCCGTATAAAGCTGTATGTGCACAGTCAATAACTTTTGACAACATAATCTCAGTTCAAAAACACATATCATCACATATAGGTATACAATGAACATCGAGTTAGTGTTACAAGCGTCCGTACCTTCGTTGGCGTTGTCGGTACGTTTGACGTCCGAACTGTGATCGCGTTGATCCTATAATGGTAATACCGTATTTATTAATTTGTAAGTAATATCCTAAGAGATATTTTGGCCCCTAATGACCATTTTTCCCTTACAACTTTTATTTTTCACTTTATTCCCTCAAAATTCGTACAACAACGCTGGTATAAATCTGGGCAGCATTTTGTCTAACTTTGAAAAATCATAATTAATTCTACAAAAATCGAAACGAGGATCCGTAAAATTCCTTGGAATCCTTAGGATGTCTAATTTCAAGTAAAAATAGTCACCTTTGCCCAGATTTCACGAATCACTCCCAGGTTTTAAGTTTTGAACCTCTGCCCAGAATTTTTCCAGAATTTCGTAGCCTAACTTTGAGGAATTTTAACTCTCTGTACAAAAATCATTTTGACATGTTCTTGACATATTTAAAAATACCTATATATCTATTTTAACCATGAATTTTCTCAGAATTTGGTGATCATGATTTCAATATGAAATCCTGGCGTTTTCATGGCTGACTTCAGAATTTCCGAAACCGATGAAATTTCGTCAACTTCGTTACTTTGATGAATTTCTTCCGGAAATTTTGCCATAACCTCTTCTTCATCAATTTTTCGAGATAAAGGCAATTTTAACCATAAAAACATCTAAATAAAATTATCCTACCATATTTAGGATCTAAGCTACCTCTAACTAAGAATTTAAAAGCTAAAACTTAAAGAACTTAAAGCTAGAACTAGAAAACTTACCAAGAACTTGCTCCTTCTTTCTCCAAGGCTCTCACTCACTCTTTCTCTCTTAGAATCAGATTTCCTTGCTCTGATTTTGGTGTGAAGAATATGAGGGCCAAGGGCCCCTATTTATAGGAAAACTCTATGGCTCTTTGGTAATTAAATGGAACCCCTTCTTTCCCATTTTCCACCCTTGGATCCAGGTCATTTTAGAGCTTCAATCCTAGCCCTAGAAGACCCCAAAACCGACCTGCCCTCCCTCTCTCCTTATCCTCTTCCATTTTTGCTTTTTGCTTTATCCCATGTGCTCATTCAAGTTGCCTCTTCAATTTTTGAGTTGATAACCACTAGATGAAAATTCATTTGAGTGTCTTAATGAAGTTGAATTCAAATTTTCTTTTTGGTTTTGGACTCTTGGGATTTTTAGCTTTAATTAGAGACCAAAATCACTATCTTTCTCAATTGGCAAATTTTTAAAAGTGGAGAAAATAGCTTGGGTTACCATCATCTTGAAGCTTGAATTTTGCTTGTTCATAATCACTTTGTATCTTTGATTTATGATTAGTAGATTTCAAGATACAATTTATTTTGTATAGATTTCCCTTTGATTAACTCTTGAATTAATCCTCTTGATTATCCTAATTATCCTATGTGTAATTACCCCATTGGCTAATGGCTTGACATTTCCCTTGATTTTTCCTCTCACCACCTTATCCTCTATATGCAAGTGGACAACTTGATTTTTCACAACACTCTTCCTCTCTCCAAAGCCAAAACCGTGCCCCCTGCTCCATCTTTTTGAGTTTTGTTGCATTTAATTAAATGCATGTGGGGGCTTTTCCATTGGTTGTTGGCTTATGTACAAGGATTAAGCTTTATTGGATTAAATTAGAGTCATTGGATTAGCTTCATGGGATTAATTCTTGGCCTTTAGATCATAGTTGAAATTGTTGACTTTTCAACTCTTGATTAATATTTTGATTAACAACTTAATTACATGTTTAATCATCTCTTGTTGTTGTATGATTGGTCCATGAAGTGGTTTATGATTGTTAACAATCCATTTAGTGCTAATCTCAATCCTTTATTAGCTCTTGACATTTAATTAGGCTAATACACCTTTAATCAATGGCTATTTTAATATAAATTGCTGAATAATTATCTAAATATTCCATTAGGGTAGTTTTAATTGCTCATTAATTATTAAAAATTGCCCTTAATTATTTCAAGTGTCTTGGTAATTTTTTTATGGCCTTTTATAAATTAAACGTGAGCTATTTATTAATTATAAGGTGTTAGAAAATTTAATCTCTCAATAAATTATGAGAATAGGTATTTAAGGCTCTTTAATCAATTATGAAACCAAGGACAATTTACTTAATTTAGTGAAGGTTTAGTTGTTAATTTAATGGACATTGTTTTCTCTAAATTTGTCTAAGTATTTTCATTTCCATATGAATCATAGTTTTAATATGGTATTTGTGGTATTTTATGGTATTTTATGATGACTAATATAATTTCTTACTTATTGGCTATTCTAATTCTAGGGGAAAAATTGCCTAGAAAATAAAATAAACATGTCTCAAAATTTGAGACCACATATTCACCTATTAAATAGACTCTATTTATCAAAATATTGTATTTAAGACCAACAAGAAATTTTGGGTATTACATTTCTCCCCCCGTTAAATAAAATTTCGTCCCCGAAATTTATTCTAGACTAACTAAGTATCGTGCCATAAACTCTGGATATTTCTCTTTCATCTCCTCTTTCGTTTCCCATGTTGCCCCTTCCGGAGATAAACCTCTCCAGGCCACCTTCACGATTGGAATACTTCTACGTCGAAGCCGCTTCTCTCGGCATTCGAGAATTTGCTCCGGCTCGACCTCGAAAGTGTTATCATGCCGTAACACAACATTCTCATACTTGGATGATATGATCGTGATCGAGGTTGGTATTTCTTCAATTGAGAAACATGGAAAACGTCGTGGAGTTTACTCAAGTTCGGGGGTAAGGCTAACTGGTATGCGACCGGACCACGTTTTGCCAAGATTTCGAATGGCCCTATGTAACGAGGACTTAGTTTTAGCCTTTTAAGGGTTCTACCGACACCGTTATTGGGGATACTTTCGAAACACATGGTCTCCGACTTCGAATTCTAACGGCCTCCTCCTTTTATCGGCGTAGCTCTTCCGTCTACTCTGTATTTGTTAAGAGTCTCGCTTGATCGAGTGATTTGTTCGGAGGTCCTATCAACTATATTTGTCCCAATGAATTCTCGCTCGTACAATTCCGTCCAAAGATATAGGCGATCGACACTTTCGCCGTACAATGCTTCAAATGGAGCCATCTCGTATGCTCGAATGGTAGCTGTTGTAAGCGAACTCGGCTAGGGGCAAATGTTGATCCCAATGTCCCTTGAAGTCCAATACACACGCTCTAAGCATATCTTCTAGCGTTTGTATTGTCCTTTCGCATTGGCCATCGATTCGAGGGTGATAAGCCGTACTAGGTCTTAGCTTTGTCCCCATCTCTTTGTGCAAGGCCTCCCGAATCGGGATGTGAATCGCGGGTCCCGGTCGAGACAATGCTCTTAGGTACGCCATGAAGTCTCACGATCTCTTTGATGTAAATCTCTGCTAATCGTTCCGGCGAGTAGTTAATACTGATGGGAAGAAAATGTGCCGACTTAGTCAATCAGTCAACAATTACCCAGATCACGTCGTGATTCCTAATCTTAGGTAACCCTACTACTAGATCCATGGTAATGTTCTCCCATTTCCATTCTGGAATTTCTAGTCCTTGAAGAAGACCAGGGGGTCGTTGATGTTCAGTCTTAACTGTAACATCCCATTTTCAAAAGCAGTATATTTTTTTTTTCATCAGAGTAGAGCATCGGAGTGATTGAGTAACTGATATTTATATTCAAAATGCCGTAAGTCTGGCTGATTACAGTAGCGGTACGTTACACCGAGTGTTTTCAAAGTAAATAACAAAAGAAGAAGGTCTTCAGCTAAGTCCCTATGCGTGCCGCTTGCCTTTCTCCTCGATCCTCGGTCCTCCTGACCCTGACGCTATGTTAAGAGCTGAGGTTCAATGCCCATTGAACCTCAGGTAACGGTTAACCTCATGCTCAAGTAATACGGTATATGGATGACGTTATCTCATGACATTACAAATAGAATCAATACATAAGCACACACGAGATGCAAGATTAACATATCAACAAGACATAGCACATAGCACATGTAAAAGTAATAACAACACACGGCCCGCATATGAATGTTATTACGGTCTGCACTATTCACGGTGCCACGGTGTACATCCGTGTCCTCGGCGCTAGGAAAACTCAACGGTATTACCAAGACCGTAACCCGTATAAACAAAGCTGAATGTATAAATGGTGAACTAAGACAGTCTTAGACACGGTGCATGACCCAAGACAAAGTCCTCGTCCATGACTCTATGAAATAGTCTATCACATATAAGCATACAATAAGCATCGAGTTAGTGTTACAGTACGCGAACGTACCTTCGTTGACGGAAAATGATCCTTAATTATTTCAAGTGTCTTGGTAATTTTTTTATGGCCTTTTATAAATTAAACGTGAGCTATTTATTAATTATAAGGTGTTAGAAAATTTAATCTCTCAATAAATTATGAGAATAGGTATTTAAGGCTCTTTAATCAATTATGAAACCAAGGACAATTTACTTAATTTAGTGAAGGTTTAGTTGTTAATTTAATGGACATTGTTTTCTCTAAATTTGTCTAAGTATTTTCATTTCCATATGAATCATAGTTTTAATATGGTATTTGTGGTATTTTATGGTATTTTATGATGACTAATATAATTTCTTACTTATTGGCTATTCTAATTCTAGGGGAAAAATTGCCTAGAAAATAAAATAAACATGTCTCAAAATTTGAGACCACATATTCACCTATTAAATAGACTCTATTTATCAAAATATTGTATTTAAGACCAACAAGAAATTTTGGGTATTACAGAAGAAGGTAATTACCTATCATCAACATCAACATGTTGGTTACCATTAAGCGAATGAGATATGAATCGATAGCTTTGTAAATTGATAATCCCAATAGGAGCAATGAAGCTTCTCAAGCATCATTGAAGCAATGGTTTTGATAGCAATTTCTAGCTTCAACCTTCAACAACCTGAAACTAAGGCCATAGAAAGTGCAAGCAAAAGCTTATTAGCTCTATGCCGAAGGTAGCCAGGACAAAATTCAACAAGAGAAGAAACAAGAAAGTAACAAAACTTTTTGCAGAATATATTTGTAATGAATTTATTAAGAAAAGGAAGTATCATCGTCTCCCACTTCATCTATTCTTAAAATCAACTTTGAAAACAAAGAAAGAAAAAGATAACCTATTTTTTTTTTTATAATTATTTAATATCTTATTATATTGATAAACTAATTTACTAAAAAAATTGGAATAGCATGACTAATAAATAACAAAAAAATAATTCTCTACTAACAATAATAACAAACTCAAAATACATCATCTTTGCTTTTTGCTTCTTCTTGTTTTTTTTTTTAAGAAAAAAAATTATTTCCACCAAACTCAAAATAATAAACCAGTCAAAAGTTGTTTTTATTTTTTTAGAAGACATTGCTACTTTTTGCCCAAAACACTTACCTAAAAACTAATTTAAAAAAAAAAATTATTTTTTATTTTAACAACACACACACATTACCACTTACTAGATTGTTATCTGAATATGACACGCAATAATTTTTGAAGTAGATGAACCAAACCAACCGCGAAAGATGAAAAAGAACATTGAATTATAGGAGCTTAAAACTACGAGAAAAGGATGTCAAACCCCTCAAATTAAATATAAGCATTGTTCAATTCTGTTTTAATTTTTTATGTCTTAGAGTAGTTTTCTGAAGTTATTTTTTAAAATAAATTTTGTTAGGGAAAAAAATGTCCATAATTGATTATTCTAAGAAATCATATTTTAGAACAAAGCAAGTATAAAATCTTATAAGAAACAATTGTTCTTAAAAACAACTTAATAAACAAAGAAGGAAAAGGATTGTATGACTAAATAATTTTTTATAGTATATTGATAAACTAATTTAATAAAAAATTTGAATAGCATGAATAATAAATAACCAAAAAATTCTACTAAAAAGATAACCTAGTTAAAATTTAAACTAAATAGACTTTATCTCACCAAAAGAGTATTTATGCATCACTAAACACAGAATCCACACAAAATAATAAATATATTTGAAAAATTGTTGATTATTGGTAAAAGTCACAAAGGATTTAAAGGCTTATGAAGCTAATAAAACCTTGACAATGATTGATTTGAGACAAAGAAAAAAGAAGTGAAAACAGAGAAAGTTAGCATAGTTGAAGAATTTTTTTTTCTACACACAAACCCCAAGAACTCGGATAAAAATCTCGCAAAACAAGTAAATAGAAGGGATGAGGCAAGTGGAATAAAAAGAGAGAAGAAAGTAAGCATGAACCTGGATATGTGAAGGGAAGATAGTTCACAAAGATAGCAAAAATGTCGGGTTTGGGATCTGCAGAGACTTCCTCCTCTTCCAAAAAGTTCTTAAAATAAATGAAGATTTGAGTCAATAGATCAAGTCCAGCCATAATGTGTGAAGGTTATGGGATTTTGTATTTCGAAGTAAAAGTATAAAAAAAAAAAAAAATTCAAATGATTAGAAGAAAACATAAAAATCTTTTGCAGAATTTTTCTGTGAAAAATGAAGGCAAAATAGAGGAAGGATGATGGATCCATGGGATGAAGCAGCAGAGAGAAGAAATAACCTGGATCGGCGAGAGTGGAAGAAAAAAAGAAATAGGTTTCACAGCAAGAAAAATGAAGGCGAAATAAAGGAGGATGATGGATCCATAGGATAGAGAAGTAAAAGAGAAGAAACATAAAATTTAATTAAATCGATTGATTAATGTTTTATGAAATATATGCGTCAGAGCCGGATTGAGCAGAGCCAGCAAGAGATACGTCAGTCGCAGACCCCGAAGTCACAGGGTTCGGTTGATCCTACGGCCACATTGAAAGCTGCTGTGGGCCTAGTCGAGCATCCTGGCCGTGTTAGGGGCTTTGGGCTAGGCGCCAGGCCTAGCATGGTATACCGCAAGGACTCCTCTTCTGCCGCTGGGAGCGCCGGCTCGAGCAGGCCACCACCAGAGGCGGTTGATGCGATGATTGCCGAGCAGGTTGCCGCGTAGGTTGCCGAGCAACTTGACGGGAAGGTTGCCGAGCAGGTTGCTGCAGAGAGGGCCAGAAATGCAGCTAGGACTAGGCGCATGCAGGAGGGTCTCAATAGTTGGTTCGCTAATCGAGGGACTAGCTGGAAGTCACTTGCCGGGGCCTTGTCAGAGTTGCTACCGAACAGACGGTTTCCATCTCCTGAGCCTCCCCCTCCGTTCATCTTCGAGGATTCCCCACGCCTCCACCACCTCCCCCTCCCCATCCGATGTTGCTGCCGATCAAGATGAGGGGGTAATTACCTCCGGTCGAGCCCACACCGCCCCCGAGAGAGACCCCACCGAGACAGGACCCGATCATCGGGCCCCCCGATAGTTATTAGTTTTTTTTTGTTTAGTAATTCAGTTTTATGCTTGTCGGATGTTTCTTGACAATTTTTTTAAATTTAAATATTTGTTATCTTTTTTTTTTAAGTCAAAAGGGTTTTTAAATTTAAATTTTATCAAAGAATAAACGGAGTTTATAATTTGTAATAAAAAAGATATGTTAATATTACACCCAAAAAAAACAAAAGTTAATAAATTTTGTAGCGGTTAAATCCTTAAACCGCTACAAAATATATTTGTCGCGGTTCATCTAGTTAACCGCTACAAATTTGAACTTCAAATTAAAAAATAAGCGCCTAAACTTTCAAACGGTCATCATTTTGTAGCGGTTGTTGTAGCGGTTTGTAAACCGCGACTAGTTTATGGCGCGATTTTTCAATTCAAATTTGTAGCGGTTCATTAACCGCGACAAATTTGAGCTGAAAAATTGTCGCGGTTGATGTCGCGGTTGTTAACCGCTACAAATGTTCCCCCGTTGCATTTAAAGATCTCAAGTTATGGGATGAAAGTAATTAAACATTGTCTCTACATTAATATACTTTCTTTGATTTATGTACTACAGATGGATAAATCATGGATCAAGATGCCGCGTAGTTCTCCAGTATATTTAGCGAGATTAAATAAGTTCTTAGATTTCGCCTTCTCTCACGCTAGCGTTAATGGCAAGATCGTGTGTCCTTGTTGTAGATGCAAGTATAAGAAGTGACAAACACGAGAAGATGCTATGGAACATCTTCTTATTAAGCCTTTCCCATAAGCATATACATTCTGGGGTGTTCATGGTGAGGAACGTGGTATGAGATATGGGGATCATGTTCCTCAAACCTCACAAGTAGGAAATCAACTGCTACCTCAAGATGATCCGGTTAATGATGCTGTTCGCGATGCTTTTGGTGTTCAAGACGACAACTTCACAGCAGAAGTGCAGGGTCCTGAACCATTTTTCTACGAATGAAGCATCGGAATTTTTTAGCCTCATGGATGAGAGCGATCGTCCTTTGTATCAAGGTTGTCGAAATACTCAAAATTATCCTTTCGATCAAATTGTACCATATCAAGTGCATGTGAGGATCACTAATAAGGCGATGTCGATGTTGCTTTGAATTACTACGAGATGCTTTCCCCGACGCGACATTCCCACAACCTTCTACGAGGCCAAGAAGATAATCAATAGATTAGGATTGGACTACGAAAAAATCGATGCCCGCCTCAACGACGCATGCTTTATTGGGGGGAGGACGCTCGGAGGGAGACTTGTAAGAAGTGTCACACTTCGAGGTTCAGGACTGTTCAGAAGGGAAAAAAGCAAAAGAAGAAACCCGCAAAGATTCTAAGGTACTTTCCTTTAAAACCTCGCTTACAAAGATTGTTTATGTCGTCTAAGACAAACCGAGCATATGAGGTGGCATGAAGCCGACAAGAACGAAGATGGTAAACTCGAGACATCCACGAGATGGTGAAGCGTGGAAAGCGTTCGACTCAGACTTTCCTGATTTCGCGGCGGACCCTAGAAATGTTTGTCTTGCTTTAGCGATCGATGGTTTCAATCCGTTTGGGAATCTTAGCACAAGTTATAGTATTGGCCAGTTTTTTTAATACCTTACAGCTTGCCCCCTTGGATGTGTATGAAACAAAGCTCCTTCATTATGTCAATGATCATTCCAGGCAAAAAGGCACCAGGAAATGACATCGATGTGTATCTACAACCGCTGATCAATGAGTTGGTGGAGTTGTGGAATGTAGGCGTGGAGACGTATGACGCGCACGAGAAGACACCGTTCAACTTGCGTGCGGCGTTGATGTGGACTATCGTGACTTCCCGGACCGGGAACATTATCCGGGTGGAATGTGCATACCGGCCTTGCGTGTCCGGCTTGTAATTTTGACTCTGACTCAGTGCGCCTTCTCCACAGTCGTAAGTGGTGCTTCATGGGTCATCGGAGGTTTCTCGATCGTAGGCACAGGTTTAGGTTGCAACGCAATCGTTTCAATGAGCAACAGGAAAAAAGAGGACCTCCTCGCATATTATCCGGTGCAGAGATCATAGAGCAGATTGTGGATGTTGATTTTGAGTATGGGAAAAAGACGATCCAAAGCAAAGGCGAGGACAAAGACGGTCGGGGCTTCGGTTCCACGACCCAACAATGGCGGAAGATAAGCGTATTCTTCGCTCTTTCGTATTGGAAAGATAATTTGTTCCGACACAGTCTGGATGTCATGCACATTGAAAAGAATGTGTGCGACAATGTGTTGCACACGATTATGAACGAACCAGGCAAGTCAAAAGATCATCTTCAAGCGAGGAAAGATTTACAGGAGATGGGGGTTTGTGCAGACGCGTGGCCGGATGAGTATGGCAGATTTCAACCGGCAAAATTCACCGTGACAAAACCGAGTAAGGAAATCTTCCTCGCCACTTTGAAGAAAATAAAAGTTCCTGACGGGTATTCAAGCAACATTTCACGATGTGTGGACGTACGAGCTCGAAAGGTTCTTGGGCTGAAGAGTCATGACTCACATGTGCTTATGCAGCGTTACTTCCCCGGCCATGAAAAATACACCGCCTCTCGATGTGTCGATCGTTTTGGTCGAGCTTTGTACTTTCTTTCGGAAGTTGTGTTCCAAGGTGTTGATCGTGGAGGAGCTCGACCAGCTGCAATGAAAATCATTCTTACGCCGTGCCATTTGGAGATGATCTTTTCTCCTTCATTTTTCACGGTCATGGTTCACCCGACAAGACACCTTGTTCACGAAACAAAGCTTTACGGCCCGATTCACTACCGATGGATGTATCCTATTGAGAGGTACTCTTTTAAAATTAATTACTTCAAAGATTATATCACTTCCTAGTCGCATGTTTAACCATTCTTTGTATCGACATCTTTCCTCATTACTTTATAGGTTTCTTGGGAAACTAAAATCTTACGTGAGGAATAAGGCGTGGCTGAAGGTTCAATAGCGAAAGGTTATCTTGGGATGAGGTCTTGTATTTTTGTTCCGGTACTTTGATGACATTGAGACGTCATTCAACCGACCGCCTCGTGTGGACGATTGTCCTGAGCCAGAGCCAAAGTCATTAGCTTCAGAGTTGTTATTCCCTCGTGTTGGTAAACCAGTTGGCGGATGTGAGAACTTCAAACTCACGTCACTTGAGAAGTTTCAAGCACATAGACATGTCTTGATCAATTGCACTCAAGTTGAACCGTACCTTCAGTAAGGATTGCACACGTATATATATATATATATATATATATATGTTATCCTATATGTTTCCTAACATTTTATAGGCACATTTCTTGCCCGTCATCGCATGTTTAATTGCAGGGAATTCAGGAGTCATGTGAAGCATCAGCTAAGGATCCGTACGCAGACATCCTCCGAAATTGATAGAAAGGTCCACAGAGAATTCCAGGGTTGGTTTAGGAGGAGAATAATGAATGACCACAACCCTCACTCACCAGCATTTAGAGCTCTCGCAATCGGCCCGTTTGACCACGCCCAAAGATTTACGGCATACAATGTCAATGGCTTCAAGTTTTGCACGGTTTCACGAGATCAGGGATTGCTGACCCAAAACTCGGGTGTATATGGAACGTTTGGGATGAGGAGTTATGCGAGCAACAGTGACGGGAACATGCAGTTCGGTGACGTCCCGTATTATGGAAAACTGGTTGATGTGGTCAGGATAACTTACCAAGGCCTTTTCTCTGTGACGCTGTTCAAGTGTTTGTGGGCGAATACGACAACGTCCCGGGGACTCACGACTGATGACTTAGGCATCACATCAGTGAATTTCTCCCGGCCTATTCACACTGGTCAGTCTGAAGATGACGAGCCGTATATTCTTGCCTCAGAGGCCCATCAGGTTTATTATGTCGTCGATGAGAGGCACAGGGATTGGAATATGGTGGTTCATTTAAAGCCTCGGGACCTTTACGACATGGGCGATGGTGAGAACGTCGCGTACGATTGTGAGCCGCTCCGGCCTGCCGGTTTCGAAAACTTTTTCCCGGCGGTGATGACACTTTACCTATAGTTCGGTACATTTTTTAATATACGCGGTATGAAATTTAAAAATAGCATTTCACAAAATTTTTATATATGTCTCATTCTATATCCAACTCACACGTAACTTTTTATAAAAACTTTCTTTGTAGGGATGCTTGACGAAGATTGAGAAGAAAAATTATCACTACTCTTCATTTTCCTTTTGTTTTTTAAAAAAACCCCCAAAAAAAAAATTTGTAGCAGTTAATAACCGCCACTAATAACAAAACAACCGTTGCAAAATGAAACCGCTACAAAAAATAAACAAAACCGCTACTAAAATAAACCGCTACCAAAAATCGACACCTTAACCGCTACAAATTGATGCGCTGAGATCAAAATAAATACCCCACCAAACCACATTCAATATGCTTCAGTTCTCTTTTCTACACGCGTTTTCTCCCCGTTTTCTCTCATATTTTTGCGTTTTCTCAACGAGAGGTGTTTGAATGAGGTAAGTGTCACTCGCTTTGATAAAATCTAGTGATTATCGAAATATTTGTTTTTTGTTCTATCCTGTTGATATTAACTTCTCTTATTTTATAGGTGGATTTTTTTAGATTTTTAACTTTTATCCTACTTTCACATACTTATTCTCCGATCTACTTTCCCACTTTTTTTTTCTATAATTCGTTTTATATTAATGAACTCATAAATATTTCTTATTATACTCATATATTCTTTTTGTTTTACATATCTATAGTAATCTTATACAATCGAATATCATATTTTAATATCATTTATTTTTAATAAAAATATAAATGATTAATAAGAATGGTTAAAAATAAATTTTTTTTTCAATTTCATTCATTTGTAGCGGTTACATAACCGCTACAAATAACAAAATACCGAGGCACCAAAACAAGTTTTCAAACAAATAACGTCAATTGTTGTAGCGGTTCTTTAACCGCTACAAATACAAAAATAAAAATAGCGGCAAAACTTTTTTTAAAAAATAATGGCCGGAATTATTTGTAGCGGTTTAATCGCTACAAATATTTTGGCGGTAAAATTTTTTCCTAGATATTTTGGAATATTTAGTAACGGATATATAACCGCGACAAAATTTATTCATTTTGTCGCGGTTTTTGTACCGCGACTATTGTGCAAATAAGCTTTTAGTTTGGCCTTATATAGTGGTGGTCAACTAAAACCGTTACGATTAATAGCGGTTTATGTGGTTTTAGTAGCGGTTTTTTTTAACCGCTACAAATGTGTTTGTTTCGGTCGATTTTTGTAACCGTGACAAATGTTGTTTGTCGCGGCAAAAACCGCTACAAATGCGCGATTTTAACCGCTACTAATGACCCGTTTTTTTTGTAGTGATTGTTCTTAAAAACAACTTAATAAACAAAGAAGGAAAAGGATTGTATGACCAAACAATTTTTTATAGTAACTTATATCTTAGTGTATTGATAAACTAATTTAATAAAAAATTTGATAGCATGACTAATAAAAAAAAATCTACTAAAAATATGACCTAGTTAAAATTTAAACTATATAGACTTTATCTCAAGGAAACAGTATTTATGCATAACTAAACGGGAGAGGGTTTTCTCATAATCTTGTTTCTCTTTTTTTCTCATTGGCCTGGGCAAAAACAGAGAAAGTTAGCTACCTCATATAGTTGCGATTGTTTTTTTTTTTTTTGCACACGAACCCTAAAAACTTAGATAAAAATCTCACAAAACGGTAAATAGAAGGGATGAAGCAAGTGGAATAAAAAAGAGAAGAACATAAGCATGAACCTGGATATGTGAAGGGAAGATAGTTCACAAAGATCGCAAAAATGTCAGCTTTGGGATCTGCAGAGACTTCCTCCTCTTCCAAACAGTTCTTAAAATAAATGAAGATTTAAGTCAATAGATCAAGTCCAGCAGCCCTAATGTTTGAAGGCTATGGGACTTAGGATTTCAGAAGTAAAAGTACAAAAAATTTCTAATGGGTAGAAGAAAACATAAAAAATCTCTTGTGTAACATCCCAATTTTCGGAAGCGTTTTTTTTTTTTGGAAATATTTGATCAGAGTAGAGCATCGGAGGTAAATAGTATTTAAGAAAGTAACTGATAACATCCACTGTATGTGTTAGCTTTAACAAAGATGTACAAAAATTTCAAATGTTATCATAAAGTACAAAACAAAAGGGCTTCCTCCAGCCGGCTCCTATATCTGCTGCTTACCCTTGTCTCCGGTCCTGTTTACTCCGGATCCTGAAGCTATGGTAAGAGCTGAGGTTCAATACCCATTGAACCTCAGGTAACGGTTAACCTCATGTTCATGTACAGTTATGTATGACAGATATTCATGATATCACAGCATTATTCACATATGAAAGATAATAACAGAACACATCCACTGCATATGAACGTTATTACGGTCTGCACTATTCACCAGTGCCACGGTGTACACCCGTGTCCTCAGCGCTAGGAAAACTCAACGGTATTATCAGAACCATAACCCGTGTATAGTTGTATATGTATGATCAATACTTTTAAAAACAGAGTTTCAGTCTAGGAAAACAACTATCACACATATAGGTATACAATAAACATCAAAGTTAGTGTTACAGTACTCGTCCGTACCTTTGTCGGTGATGTCGGTACGTTGACGGTTGGACTGTGATTGCGTTTATCCTATAAAGGTAATATCGCATTTATTAATCTACAAATAATATCCTAAGAGATATTTTAGCCACTAATGACTATTTTGCCCTTGGAACATTTATTTTTCACTTTATACCCTCAAAATTCGTAGAACAACGCTGGTATAAATCTGGGCAGCATTGCATCTAACTTTGAAAAATCATAATTAATTCTAGAAAAATTGAAACGAGGATCCGTAAATTTTTTTGGAATCCTGAGGATGTCTATTTCCAAGTAAAAATAATCAATTTTTCCCAGATTACACGAATCACTCTCAGGTTTTAAGTTTAGAGCCTCTGCCCAGAATTTTTCCAGAAATTCATAGCCTAACTTTGAGGATTTTTATCTCACTGTACAGAAATCATTTGAACATGTTCTTAGAATATTTAAAAATCCCTATATGTATATTTTAACCATGAATTTTCCCAGAATTTTAGGACTATATTTTCAATATTAAATTCTGGCGTTTTCACCACCGACTCCAGAAATTCCGAAACCGATGAAATTTCGCCAACTTCGTTATTTTGATGATTTTCTTCAAGAAATTTTGCTATATGACCTCCCTCATCTTTTTTTTGAAATAAAGCTAATTTTGACTATAAAAACATGTAAATAAAATTATCCTAGCATATTTAAGATCTAAGCTATTTCTATCTAAGAATTTAAGAATTAGAACTTAAAGAACTTGAAGCTAGAGCTAGAGAACTTACCAAGAACTTTGCTCCTCCTTTCTTCAAGGCTCTCACCCTCACTTTCTCTCTCAATCTCAGATGTTGTTGCTTTGTGAATTGGTGAGGATTTATGAAGAGCAAAGGTCCCTATTTATAGCAAATTTTGGGGTTGACTATCTAACAACTTCCATTCATCCTTGACCCTTGGATTTAGGATAGTTTTCAAGCCTTCATCCTTGCCCTTCACCTCAAATTCGTCCCCCCCCCTTCTCTCTCCCTATCCTCTTCCATGTTCAGAAATCATGCTATCCAAAGTACCTCATCCTCTTCCAAAAACTTTTTGCAAAATATCCTACTACTTCTTGGCTTCCTCTTTAAGTTAGAATTTCCTACTTCTTCCATTTTGTATTCCACTAGATAGAAATTCATTTGGTGATCTTAATGAAGTTTGATTCAAATTTTCTTTTTGGTTTTGAAATCTTGAGGTTTATAGCTTCATTTAGAGACCTTAATCTCTTATTTTCTCAATTGGACACAATCCTCAAAAGTTGAGGAAATGACTTTGGTTATAGTCAATCTCAAGCTTGAATTATGCTTGTTCATAATCTCTTCCTATATTTGATTCATGGTTAATGGATTTCAAGATACAATTTAGTTTGTATAGGTTTTCATTTGCTTAAGTCTTGAATTAATCCTATTGATTAATCTAATTAATTTATGTGTAATTTTCTCATTGGATATCAATTTGACTTTCTTTCTTGATTTTTCTCTCACCAATTTATCCTCTTCCATTTCACCTTTTTATCCTCTTCCATAATTTATGACAAAACCTTCAAAGTCTTCATGGAATTAATGTTTTGCTCATGACTCATATGCAAGTGGGTATTTTAATTTATTGGACAACTCTCTTCTCCCTTTTTGCCTTCTCAAAACCGTGCCCCCCCCCTTTTTATTTAATTTTATTTGTATTTTGTTGATCCAATAAATTGCATGTGGGGGCTATTTCATTGGTTGTCCTCTTATTCACATGGATTAGGCTTTATTAGAATTAATTAGGGCCTTTGGATAAGCTTTATGAGATTAATTCTTGGCCTTTAGATCATAGTTGAAATTGTTGAATTTTCAACTTTTGATTAACATTTGATTAACATCTTAATCATAAGCTTCATTATCTCTTGATTGTTGCATTATTGGTTCATGGAGTGATTTATGATTGTTAACAATTCATTAGTGCTAATCTCAATCCCTTATTGGTTCTTGATTTTTAATTAGCCTAATACACCTTTAATCAATGACTATTAATATTAATTGTAGATAATTACCTAAATATTCTATTAGTGTGATTTTAATTGCTCATTAATTGTTAGTAATTGCCCCTTAATTGTTTCAAGTGTTTTGATAATTCTTCATGGCCTTTTATGATTTAAATATGAGTTAGGTATTAAATATAGGGTACTAGAAAATTTAGTCTCTTAATAAATTATAATAAGCGATGTTTAAGGTCCTTTGATTAATTATGAAGCCTTGTGAAATTTATTTACTTCCATGAAGACTTAGTTGATTTAATTATCATTGATTTCACTAAATTTATTTAGGTATTTTTATAATACTTTCTTGCTCTTTTAAATTTCATATGAACCATAGCTCAATATGGTATTTATTTGTATTTTATGGTATTTTATGATGCTTATTAAATCATTGGGTATTCTAATCCTAAGGAAAAATTACCTAGAAAATAGAATAAATACATCTCAAAATTTGAGACCACAAATTCACCTATTTTAAATAGGGTTTAACTATCAAAATATTGTATTCAAGATAAATGAGAATTTTGGGTATTACATCTTGCAAAAAAATTTCGTGAAAAGTGAAGGCAAAGCGAGGAGGGATGATGGATCCATGGGATAAAGCAACAGAGAAGAAATAACCTTGATCGATGAGCATGGAAGCGAAAAAGAAATAGATTTCACAGGGAAGAAAAATGAAGACGAAATAGAGGAGGATGATGGATACATGGGATAAAGCAAGTAAAAGAGAAGAAATAACCTGCATCCATGTGGAGGGAAGCCACCGAAACAAATAGCTCTCACAAGCAGAGGTCTGAAAAATGGCAGCTTCGATTTGCGAGAGACTTGCGTTCTCTCCAGATTCGTAGATAAAAACAAGTGAAGTCAAGTCGTCCCGCGTTTGTGGCTTTGGTGGATTGCCGTGTTGCTGACTTCCTATCAATGGGTCCTGGAAATTGTCAAAAAAATATCTCAAATCAATTTGGTGTAAGGCCCCCCAGCACACACACACACAAAAAAAAAAAAAAAAAAAAAAAAAAAGAAGCAATGTCACCGTAGAGGACCCAAATCGAAGTAATTTTGACCTAATCGTTATTCGGGTTAACTTTAATCGTTTGTTGACCAAATATGCTTAGTTAATAGTCTATATAACATCCACGTTATATTTGTTTTGGATATAAATGTAAAATTCTTGGAAAATTTTCACTCAAGAGCTATGTTATTCGAAAGTTTCCAAATTATAACAATTTCACATGGACCGTTATCTAAGTTATCTATGAGGGTAAATTAAGAAAAAGATTGATAAATATAAAAATTATGTCTTATATTTAGGACCAATATCAATTCTACAAATATATCGTATATTAGAGACAAAAAGAAATCCCACTTAAACTCAAGGAGAGACTACAAGCTTGCACAAGAAGTTGGGATACTAATAAAAATACATATATTTAATGCAAGGAGATGATATATATATATATATATATATATATATATATATATATATATATAATCATATAAAAACACTTGGAGCTAAAAAAAAAAAAAAAAAAAAAAAAAAAACTTTGGAATTGTGCATATTAGTTTGAATTTAGCATTCGTTGGAAAGAAGAGTTCAGCAACCTCCTTGACCGTTGCATGGATACAGAAATTCCCCGAGACCCAAAGATTTTGGATTCTAGCAATGAAAACCAAAAACTATTTCACCCATTACATGCAAAATATTGCAATGCAGGAATTTTCCATGGTATTTTCAATCAACTTTTTCCCAGAAATTATAATGAGATATAAAGCAAGAGACTTAGGAAATGCCATCCCAAATATAGCTTTTTGACGTCGAAATGTGTTTAGGGGGTGATATAGTCCCCCCCCCCCCTTTCTAATTGGGCTTTTATAAAAAAGTTGGTTGAGTCATAAGCTAAAATTTCCTGCTTTTGACTTTTCTACCATTGAGAGAAAAGTAACTTATAAAAGAAAAATATTGGGTCCCACTTTTTTAATTGAAATGCTATTAAGGTCCTAATTATAAATCCTTATAGATGAAATTTTTTGTCCTAAATATAAATTAACTTAAAAGTTAATGATCATACAATACTTTGATTTAGGTCTATGAGAAATTTATTTGGTGAGAATTACTTAATATTTTTTATATAAAAATCATGACAATATCTGATTTTGGTCATTTTCACCAATTAAATTTTCAATGGACTTTTCTCCAATTTTCCAAAAAAATTTAAGTAGTTTGATACTGTAAATGTTTTCCAAATAATACATTACCTATTTTTATTTTTATAAAATTCATGTCTTTTTTTTTTTCTTCGCTTTTTTACCTTTAAACTTGCTTTTCCATTAATCATCCAAACAAGTTTATGTATTTTTCATAATATGTATGTATGTATGTATGTATGTAGGTATGTATGATTTCAAAGGACTTTTTTGTAATTTTTTTTGTTCCTTGGAACCTACGTGTAATTTTCCCTATTTTGGTTTATTTCGTATGTCATGTGAAGGAAATCTCACTTCATAAATAGTAGCTAGGCAACACTTGCACTCAAACTTGGATGATAATGAAATGGGTTTTGATATAGTTTAGCTACGCTCTATCCCCCTCGTTTTCTATCTCTTCTCCCTTTCTTCCTATCCCCCTCAAGTACTTGACATTCCTCCTCCTTCAGGTCTTATCCTCCTCTTCATATCTCAGCTTAATCTCCTTCCTACATTCTGTCTATCCTCTCCCCCATAATCACCATTGTTTCCCCCTTTTTCTTTCCGTGTTTCTATCTTTCTCTCCCATATCACTCTTTTCACATCGTGCAAGTGTGTGTAAGAGGGTATTGCATCACATCTTCATTGACAAAACAATGCAAATCGAATCCGGTTATCCACAAAAGATCAAATTAAACAAACTAATGTTTAGATTTTAAAAAAAAAGGAGGAACTATGCCAGGTTTTAGATAGAAAAAACTTAGTTTTAGAAAAAAATCGACAGAGTTTGAGGTGCTACCACTCAGAGTAATGCAGAAACGGAGAGCATGCACTAATATTTGGACAACGAGTAACTGATATAAAATGCCGAGACATATGCTGATGTCCCGACATAAGCTGATATATTAAAAATTTCCCGAAGGAATATTCGTGTGATACAACAATACAGAGCTAGTATAATTACAATTCTTCCATGGTAACTATACAACCTTAAACCAAGCCTTAGGTAGACTTGGGGCAATAAACCTAACTCAGTCAATCAAACAATTTGGCCAGGCCGGTGTCTAGTGGAAGTTTCTTCGAATTCACGGCGACTCACTGACTGAACCACATAGACGAACCCTTTCTAGACACCAAATGGTTTGAAGTAACCTTATTAGATTCATGCCGGAAGGTAGGCTCGTTAAACTTCTTCCGCATTTGCTTTGATGGTGCCTCTTCATGACTCCGTCCATCGATGCCTCTTCACGGCTCTATCTACCGGTGCCTTCTCCTTCCGAGTTCCTTTCCCGAACTATAGTCAAATCAGATCCAATACCCATTTCCATATGAAAAGTATAACACTTAGTCAACACGTCATAACACAACAGATGTAAGATTAATATATTAACAGACATATCACATGTAAAGTTATCTATACAATTCACATGTATAGTCGGATGCCACGATGGCCTATCGTGTCCTCGTGGTAGGAAAACTCAACGGCATTATCAAGACTATAACCCGAAAAGAATGTATATAAACAGGTGATCTAAGCCCCATAAACTTAGTCACAGTGCATGACCCAAGACCTAGTCTTGTCTATCACTTCATGAATCATTTCATCACATACATGTCTACAAGACACATCAGAGTTAAAGTTACAACACGTACAGTCCGTGTGGTCAAGCATCGGCTCGGTATGTTCCCGGATTTTCTCGGATATCCTATCACAATATTTCTGCATTATTCTCGTAAAATAATATCCTAAGAGATATTTTAGTCATTACTGACCTTTTTACCCTGGGTGGTTTTGTTATTACAATTATATCTTCTTTATTTCACAAAAACGCCACTTTCAGCATTTCGGGCAGAATTTCCGCTAACTTTGAAAATTCATAATTAATTCTACCAAACTTGAATCGAGGATCTGTAAAATTCCATGGAAACCTTAGCATATCTATTTTTGACAAAAACTAATGGTGTTCTCTGGAAACATGGAAATCATTCCCAGTTTAATGATCTTCGACCTCTGCCCAGAATTTTTCCAGAAAACGTAGTCCTTATTTCCAGAATTTTTATCTCTTTGTACAAAACTCAAAATGACACATATTATGCATATTTGGAAAGCTATGGATGTATAATTTACTCATGAATTATTTCAGAAATTTTGAATATAATTTTGCACATAAAATAATACCCTATCTAACTGACTCCAATAACCCAACAATTCCCTATCTTACTCGTCTTGTTACATTAATCCCTAAAGTATTTTCCCAACATGTTTTTACCTGTCGGGCATCTTTCAATGCAATGAGGCCTAAAAACAATCATGGGAATTTATTCTACCAATTTCTAGATCAAACTAACATTTTACTAAAATCTAAAGGCTAAAGCTAAAGAACTAGGAAACTTACACAACAAGAAAACTTGCATTTAGAGGAGGTTATATGAGCATTTAGAGCGGTTCAAACCGCCTCTACCTAGTTGGAAAACCGTTGTTTAAATAAGCTATCATATAGAGGCTTCATGATATTTTGAGGCGGTTGTTTTAACCGCCTCATTTCATCCCTTAACCGCCTCGAATGATATTTTGAGGCGGGTGTATCAACCATAATGAGATTTTGAGGCGGTTTTTGTATCAACCGCCTCAATGAGATATAGAGGCGGTTTTGTATCAATCTCCTCCGAATGATATTTTGAAAGCGGTTTGTATCAACCGCCTAATGCGATATAGAGGCGGTTATTATTGTGCCCACCTCAAAATATCATTCCGAGGTTGTTCTTTATGTGCCTCAACTTGTCATTCCGAGGCGGTTGTGCATGGGGTTAAAGATCTTGAAAATGTAATTTATATTTCTTAAATACAATATTTTGATAGATAAAGCCTATTTAAAATAGGTGAATATGTGGTCTCAAATAATTATAGTTTATCAATTATAATTTTAGGCAAGTTTCCCTTGAAATAAAATTAAACAAAAGTCAAAATATAAGACTAAAATTTGGGATTAAACTTGTTTAAATAAAAACATTAATAACTATAATTAGCTAATAAACCAATAATAAAATAGCATATGTTAAATCAAAGTTCAAATAAGCTTCCCATGGAGTCAGTGTAAATGGCGCCATCTACATGAAGGAATTTGAGTGGGATTTATTATATTGCCATCAGGATTTATTTCTAATGAACAATAAAGCATTGGCTATTTAAAACACCCTAAAAGAGCTAAAAGAGGAAGCATGTCGGTACACACAAAAAACATAAAGCATGGGTTGAAAAGTCAAATGATTGAACTCTCCAATTAAAGCATTAAATCATTGTATATTTAATAAAAACACACTAAATGGCTAATTGGCTCATGCATGTCGACCAAAACTTGTAAGGCTGGGATTTTGTTTCAAAAAGTGGTTTTTAATCCAAGAGCTAGGGTGAAGGTTGATCACAATTAATTTCCATGTGTGTCCCTCAATTTTTCCTATAAATAGACCCCAACCTCTTCATATTTTTCTCACCAATTCACAAAGAAATCTGATTCTAAGAGTAAGAGAGTGAGTGAGAGCCTTGAAGGAAGGAGGAGCAAGTTCTTGGTAAGTTCTAGCTTTAAGTTCTTTAAGTTTTAGTTCTTAAATTCTTAGATAGAAGTAAGCTTAGATCTTAAATATGCTAGGATGATTTTATTTACATGTTTTTATAGTCAAAATTAGCTTTATTTCGAAAAATTGATGAAGAAGAAGTTATGGCAAAATTTCTGGAAGAAAATCATCAAAATAACGAAGTTCTAGCGAAATTTCATCGGTTTCGAATTTCTGGAGTCAGTGATGAAAACGCTAGAATTTCATATTGAAAATATGGTCACAAAATTCTGGGAAAATTCATGGTTAAAATAGACATATAGGGATTTTTAAATATGTCAAGAACATGTCAAAATGATTTTTGTACAGGGAGATAAAAATCTTCAAAGTTAGGCTACGAATTTCTGGAAAAATTCTGGGCAGAGGCTCAAAACTTAAAACCTGGGAGTGATTCGTGAAATCTGGGAAGAATTGATTATTTTTACTTGAAACTAGACATCCTAAGGATTCCAAAATTTTACGGATCCTCATTTCGATTTTTCTAGAATTAATTATGATTTTTCAAAGTTAGATGAAATGCTGCCCAGATTAGTACCAGCGTTGTTCTACGAATTTTGAAGGAATAAAGTGAAAAATAAATGTTGTAAGGGCAAAATAGTCATTTGTGGCCAAAATATCTCTTAGGATATTATTTGTAAATTAATAAATACGATATTACCATTATAGGATACTCGTGATCACCGTCCGATCCGTCAACGTACGACAACACCGACGAATGTACGGACGCGTACTTTGTAACACTAACTCTGATGTTTACTGTATACCTATATGTGATAGATATGTTCATAAACTGTGACTCTGTTTTTAAAAGAATTGTTCATACACATACAGCTTTATACGGGTTATAGTCATGATAACGCCGTTGAGTTTTCCTAGCGCTGAGGACACGGATGTACACCGTGGCACCGGTGAATAGTGCGGATCGTAATAACATTCATATGCGGTGGCGTGTTGTTATTGCTTTTTATATGTGAATATAGCTGTGATGTCATGAGATAATTGTCATACATAACTGTACATGAACATGAGGTTAACCGTTACCTGAGGTTCAATGGGCATTGAACCTCAGCTCTTACCATAGCTTCAGGGTCCGGAGTGAACAGGACCGGAGACAAGGGTAAGCAGCAGATCTAGGAGCCGGTTGGAGATAGTCCTTTTGTTTGTACTTATGATATTTGAAATTTTTGTACCCGCCGTTAAGGCTGATCACATACATTACAATGGATTTTATCAGTTACTTTTTAAATACTATTTACTTTCGATGCTCTACTCTGATCAAATAATTCTGAAAACGCTTCCGAAAATTGGGATGTTACAATTTTGGTATCAGAGCAGACATCCTAGCACGAATTTAACTAAGTTACTCCAAACAGTCTGGTGTCTAGAAAGGGTTTTGTGGTTGGCAATCAGTCCCCGTGAATTCGGCAAGCCTTCCACAAATACACCGGCCTGGCCAGATTGTTTGAGTAACGGAGTTAGGTTCGGAGTTTTTCAACTAAGAGCATTTTACCTGGCAAGAACCTGGCTCAGTTATAGTAAACTATTGGTGCCGAAGGCGGGGCTAGTCTATGTGGGTCGGTCATTCGGTCCACCGTAAAGTCGGTGAGACCCCATGATAGACACCTACCCGGCCAATCGGTTTGGTTAACTAAGTTGTGCTCTAAGCCATTATCTTAGAGCATCTTTTGAAAACAAGTACTTGATAAAACCCTGGTGTTGTTGTGGTGATAAACGGGCGAGTTTCCCTACGTAGATTATTATGGGAGAAGGAGACGTGTAGCACGTTGGTCGATAGTCTCGGAAACGTAAAAGTAAGACTGAACCCGAAACCAACAAATCCACCCCCTATGTCTATGCTCGACCCAGAACCATATTTCCCCGCTCCAAAATACCATTTAGACCACGAGTATATGCCAACTACCTCGATGACGAACCAGAGCCAGAATACCACCCTGAACAGTATGTTGCCCCAATAAATGAGCCCGAACACATAGCGATCCGAACCCGAGTACCATTTCAAACCAGAGTATTTTGACTATTCCTACAACCCTAGACCAGTGTATCATTTCAAACTAGTATATTGATCTGAACCAGTGTACCACCTTGAGCTGGTAGATCACCCAAGCCCTGAAAAACCCCTTGTACCCAGTCATAACCATAAACCCTCAGAAATATACCATCCTAAGCTAGTATACATTTCTGAACCTGTACTTCAACCTGATCAGCTACACCCCACTCTAGAACTTAACCTTGAGCTAATACATCTTTTTACTCTCCCGAATATGATATTGCTCCGATAATTGATCCCGAACCCGAATACCCCGATCCGGAATATCCTTACGAAACCATATATGATCAAGGACCTTTTCATTCGCATCCCCGAACGTAGTGGACCCGAACCAATGGCTAGTATACCCTCCGAGTAGACCCTCGAGCCGAAAAACACCTATAGGATCGAGATCATTCATCCATCGATGATAACCGTGCGTATTTCCAGCTGATAAGCTACCAAGATGATTCCAAAAGTGAATCTTTTTATAAACCCAAATACCCTGCGACGTGTCTTGAGTACACACAAAGAGCTGATAAGCGCTCTACGAACGAACTTTCTAAAGGCATAACATTTTAGGCAACATGTAAACGAGTAGCCATTAGTACGACAATGTTAAATATGACTGCAGGTATTAAGGCCAGTTAGCTGTTATGGCAGGTATATTACCTTATGTGGAGTATATATTTGTTTAGAAAATTAAATTATTCCTTAATGTGTGTTATTAATGTATGTCATTCTTAATAGAAAGATAAGATGGCAAATTTGCAAGGAACTAGAGTTCCTAGAGGCCGAGGTAAAGATAGAGATAGAGTTAGACAACTACGAGTGATACCAGTACACGGACCTAAACAACATAAAACAAAGCAGCATGAGTTGCAGACAATGCAGAGAAGGCTACAGAACAAGAGACTCTTATCAATGAACTCCCGACCGAAAGACGGGAAAGACAACTTGGAAAGACAAGAAGAATCTTGCCGGTTGATCGAATATAACTTAAGGGAAATGCGTAGAGACAAAAACTACAACAACAAGTAGAGCAAGTCGTGGCGGGTTTAACCACGGAAACTTCTCACTGAAGAGGAAGACTCCCTGGATCAACTACCGAGGGAAAGGCAAGGAATCATTCCAGTCTGGACATCAGAACTATCCAATGAGGCCAGGACCCCGACCATGTCCAAGATGCGGGAGTACCATCCAGGCGTTAACTGTGATGGGAAACAAATTTGCTACAAGTGTCAGAAGCCGGGACACATGGCCTGGAACTGTCCCCAAAAGGCTAAGGTGATAAGGCCACAAAACCCAGGCCAGGTGATAGCACTGAACAAAGGAGAGGCCGGAAAAACCCCAGGGGAAGTCCAAGGGACTATCTCTCAATAGGAATCTACGCTAGGCAATATATGATTCGAGTGCTAATCACTCGTTTATTTCATATTTATGTATAAGACGTTTAGGGTGCGTATGCTTATAGATTATCCTAAAGTAGTTACACCACTAGGTGTGACATCTTTTGTTTTTAGAACATGTTTGAATCGAATTACGTATATGAACAGATGTATATTATAGACCTTATCTGATTATCCTTTCATGACATTAATGTCATTCTTGATTTTGATTAACTAACGGCGAGCCATACAAATGATCAATGGTAGTAATGAGAAGATACTGTTCTCACAATTACAAAGCAGAGATAGAAATAGGTGTAGAGGTAGAACTAGACAACTGCAAATAAAACCAATTCCAGTACTTAGAGCAATACTTTTTCATTGGGGTCTTGATCATCGTTATGAACCCGGGCATAATCATAATCAAGGCATCATTGAGGGCCGTATAGGTGGTCCATCTTGCTCTACCCCTCTAGGCCAGTTTGACTCCATAGACAGTACGAGATATCTTAAACAGTAAGGAACAGATTAGCTGGTATTGAAAGACTCTTTATGGAGTATGTACTCAAGGAAGAAAAAGTATTAGTGGACTAATGCCTAAGTATACACTAGGAGACAAGTCTAGAAAATAGTTAGTTTTGTTAACTTATCCATACGGTGTTTGAATAAAAACTTGAAAGTACATAGGAAGGGAAGTGAGGATTATGTGGTATATAATACTAAGTTTGGTTTCCTTATATGCACGATTGTTTTTTTTTAATGTTTTAGATATATCTTGGCAAAACTCAAAAATCCCTTTCTTTATAGTGTTGTGAAGAAATATGTCTTATTGAATAGAATTTAAGCATCATCATGAAGTTTATGATAAATCAAGCAATGCTTTGTATGAACTCTCTCTTATCATTTGGACCGTTTGCATGATTAGAATCTAGTGTTCTCTAGTTTGACATTGAAAACCTTTTGTGATCATATGCTTACTGCTAAACATGTTTTGTACGATATGAGATTGCATTGGATATGTGCGCTTTAAGGTTGTTGGTAAGACTTGAAACTTGTAGGAGTTAATACATTAAGTATGTTATACATATGCCTAAACGCTTACTTTATTTCTGAAAATTTTCAACCAAATATAACTCATAGACAGTATGTTGACCAATTGTTTGTTCACTTAGAAATCTAACCTGAGTATTTCACTTAAATTTTCCCAACTAAGCTAGCTTGAAACTATGTTTTTGAAAGTGATTCTTCTTTAAATTTGTTAAATATTGTTAAGTTCAAATTGTTACGGTATTTCATTAAAGTTTATGCATGTAATTATTGTAGTCCAACCAAATAGTTGTAAGAACTCTAAATGGTGACGCTTGCATAGGGTGTTAGTCATATGTTAGGAAGTAACACTTAAATAGTTAGTTGAAAATCTAAGTATTTTGTGTTAACCTACTCTAAAAAGAGTTTGCATGTCTAATGATGTTATGACTTGTACATCCTTGTGATATTACTTGCTTTATTTAATTATATTGGCAAATCTGAGTTCGGAAATTTTACTTCATTATACAAGAAAATCTTTAACAGATCAAATTCATGAAAGTGGCTTGGAGTATACTATATTAAGTTCCATTTTATATGTGCACTACCATTCTTTGAATTTTGCTATCACACTTGTGAAGGTCTGAACCAATAAATATTGTTGATATCATTTTTCTCAAATTACTTGACCATCCATTAACTTTGTTTTAGTAATCTCTTCTGTCGTAAGTCTGATTGTTAGTTATTGGTGTGTTAAAACGGTATTAGTTCAAAAGGATGCATGTTAAAATTAAATGAAGCCTAATGAATAAACTAGTCTTAACTATTAAAAGGGAACTTGGTTGAATTTTGTGACATGCATTATATAAGGACCCTGTTTTGAAGTACATTGTACTTTTGATCCATTGAAATTAAGATTTCTTATCACTGTAACATAATGAGATAACCATGCATCATATATCCTTGTTTCATTTTGAAATTTTGATGAGCGTCTTCAAGTTAACATACATAAACTATTTGGCTCGGCAAATTTGAATTTATCTTTGGTGCTTGGTAAGAACAAAACCATAAAGATTATATTCCTGGATTTTAAAGACATAAAGCTCTAAATATGAAATTTTGAGTGTACACTCTAGTAAATCTGGATTAATTAAGAGTTAGTATTGTTGTTGTTGATGCTCCTGAAACCCTACTTTAGTACACCACCGTACTAATATGTTTATGTTGAACTCCTGTCCAAACCATTAGATTTCAGGTATATAAAACATAAAATGGAATGTGTAGATTACTCGTAGTAACCGAAGTTGAATTTTTGTCTTCTTATTATTTGCATCTCGTTGATAAGTATTGGACATGAAGTTTGTAGTAGCATGTGAATTTCATAGTTCTGGATTTCGTTGAAACTATTTTTCGGTTGCTTCAAGAATAGTACATTGACTTTTCCTCACACCTGATAAAAATGCTGAGAATTTAAGTCCTCATCTTATGTTAGAAGTTTGGCGTAGTGTTTACTTTGGCTAAGAAAAAGATTTGCTAATACAATCAATAATTCTTGTGTGGAGACTAGTAAAAACCTTAAAGAACTAAGGAATAGTTGAGCTTCTAAAATAGTTTGAGAGCCTGAATAGGAAAAACTCAGATAAAATCGACGAGCAAATGCTCGAGATCTAGGTGTACAAATATACAAACTGAGGCGGTATCCCTCTAGGCCTTACATGAGCGGTATCCCTAGGCCTTAAGGTACCTAGCACTATGTGAAATGTGAATTGTCATAGTGACCTTAGACTAGTATGTCTAACAGTACGAGTCTAGCAAAATATTCACTATACCAGGTAGTAGGGCTAAGGTCCCTAGTGTTGTGGTAATGAATTGAGCCGGAAGGCCAATATGTGTTAAGCCGAGAGGCTGAATGGGTCAGGCAGTAAGGCCTGCGTAACCAAGCACGATGAGGATGGACGAGAAGGTCCTGAGTTTGAATACTGTACCTGGGTACAAAAATGAATAAAATTATTATTCAAATATTAGAGTGCGTGCTAAGTAAGCATAGTACGGGAATAGACTAGATGTCTAGAGTTTTTCGAGTTTATACGATCAGATGACAAGGGCGTACGTGTCGGTCATCCTTATCTTAGCGAAATTGTTTGGGCCGATCTGGTTGACTAGACCTCCAACAAATTGTTTTATTCAAAAGACAACATCTAGCAAAGACAAAGCGCATAAAGCAGAGCCACGACGACAAAAGGGAGAAGGCTTCGAGGTGAAAATTTAGTCCACGTTATGTAAGACCATTCGAAAATTTTAGTTAAACGTGAACCAGTCACCTACCAGATAACCTTACCCCCGAACCCGATTAATCTTCATAACATTTCCTATGTTTCTCAATTCTACCAATCAGATCGCAATCGTGACATAGAGTATGAGGTGTCTTAAGTGGCCACCGTGTGTAGGCGTCACGGCAACATTTTTGGTATGTCAAGGTACGACATGGCCATACCTTCGTAATTAAGCCGGAGCAAATTCTCGATCACCGAAAGAAGCGGCTTTGACATAAAAACATTTCGTTAAAGTACATTTCCATGATTTATGGTTCAAAGTCCAAGTTAGTATAGAGCAAATTTCGAGGACGAAATTTTATTTAACGGGGGAGAAATGTAATACCCAAAAATTTTATATTTCTTAAATACAATATTTTGATAGATAAAGCCTATTTAAAATAGGTGAATATGTGGTCTCAAATAATTATAGTTTATCAATTATAATTTTAGGCAAGTTTCCCTTGAAATAAAATTAAACAAAAGTCAAAATATAAGACTAAAATTTGGGATTAAACTTGTTTAAATAAAAACATTAATAACTATAATTAGCTAATAAACCAATAATAAAATAGCATATGTTAAATCAAAGTTCAAATAAGCTTCCCATGGAGTCAATGTAAATGGCGCCATCTACATGAAGGAATTTGAGTGGGATTTATTATATTGCCATCAGGATTTATTTCTAATGAACAATAAAGCTTTGGCTATTTAAAACACCCTAAAAGAGCTAAAAGAGGAAGCATGTCGGTACACACAAAAAGCATAAAGCATGGGTTGAAAAGTCAAATGATTGAACTCTCCAATTAAAGCATTAAATCATTGTATATTTAATAAAAACACACTAAATGGCTAATTGGCTCATGCATGTCGACCAAAACTTGTAAGGCTGGGATTTTTTTTTCAAAAAGTGGTTTTTAATCCAAGAGCTAGGGTGAAGGTTGATCACAATTAATTTCCATGTGTGTCCCTCAATTTTTCCTATAAATAGACCCCAACCTCTTCATATTTTTCTCACCAATTCACAAAGAAATCTGATTCTAAGAGTAAGAGAGTGAGTGAGAGCCTTGAAGGAAGGAGGAGCAAGTTCTTGGTAAGTTCTAGCTTTAAGTTCTTTAAGTTTTAGTTCTTAAATTCTTAGATAGAAGTAAGCTTAGATCTTAAATATGCTAGGATGATTTTATTTACATGTTTTTATAGTCAAAATTAGCTTTATTTCGAAAAATTGATGAAGAAGAAGTTATGGCAAAATTTCTGGAAGAAAATCATCAAAATAACGAAGTTCTGGCGAAATTTCATCGGTTTCGGAATTTCTGGAGTCAGTGATGAAAACGCTAGAATTTCATACTGAAAATATGGTCACAAAATTCTGGGAACATTCATGGTCAAAATAGACATATAGGGCTTTTTAAATATGTCAAGAACATGTCAAAATGATTTTTGTACAGGGAGATAAAAATCTTCAAAGTTAGGCTACGAATTTCTGGAAAAATTCTGGGCAGAGGCTCAAAACTTAAAACCTGGGAGTGATTCGTGAAATCTGGGCAGAATTGATTATTTTTATTTGAAACTAGACATCCTAAAGATTCCAAGGAATTTTACGGATCCTCATTTCAATTTTTCTAGAATTAATTATGATTTTTCAAAGTTAGATGAAATGCTGCCCAGATTAGTACCAGCGTTGTTCTACGAATTTTGAAGGAATAAAGTGAAAAATAAATGTTGTAAGGGCAAAATAGTCATTTGTGGCCAAAATATCTCTTAGGATATTATTTGTAAATTAATAAATACGATATTACCATTATAGGATACTCGTGATCACCGTCCGACTGTCAACGTACAGACAACACCGACGAAGGTACGGACGCGTACTGTAACACTAACTCTGATGTTTACTGTATACCTATATGTGATAGATATGTTCATAAACTGTGACTCTATTTTTAAAAGAATTGTTCATACACATACAGCTTTATACGGGTTATAGTCATGATAACGCGTTGAGTTTTCCTAGCGCCGAGGACACGGATGTACACCGTGGCACCGGTGAATAGTGCGGCATCGTAATAACATTCATATGTGGTGGCTATGTTGTTATTGCTTTTTATATGTGAATATAGCTGTGATGTCATGAGATAATTGTCATACATAACTGTACATGAACATGAGGTTAACCGTTACTCGAGGTTCAATGGGCATTGAACCTCGCTCTTACCATAGCTTCGTGGTCCTGAGTGAACGGGGCCGGGACAAGGGTAAGCAAAGCAGATCTAGGAGCCGGTTGGAGATAGTCCTTTTGTTTGTACTTATAATATTTGAAATTTTTGTACCCGCCGTTAAGGCTGATCACATACATTACAGTGGATTTTATCAGTTACTTTTTAAATACTATTTACTTTCAATGCTCTACTCTGATCAAATAATTCAAAACGCTTAGAAAATTGGGATGTTACGTAAATTCTTAGACGGTTTGCGAGATGATTATTTAACAGCCAATATATATAAAAATAATTTTTTTACTTTTTTATATTTTTTTAATTTTAATAACGAAAGGTAGTTAATAGGTATTTTTTACGCTTTAATTTAATAATTTTTTTTTTTCTAATAATGAAATAATAACTTGTTGCATTTGATGTATCAAGAAAAAAAAATTTTATTGCATTTCAAAGCATACATATCCATACAATGTTAAAAACCCTTAATTAAAAGCATAAGATATATAAATTCACCACAAGATTAAAGTGTATTTTTGCATACATTATCCAAAATCATAGAACAAAATATGTTTAACAACCATAAACAAAGTCTCAACTGCTAAACATTGGATAATAGCAACAATACTATCCAAAATCAATATCTAAATAAAATATTTAAGGTTGTGGTTGTGGTGATGGAGGTGGAATATGAGGTGATGAATCCGATTATTACAATGCGGGTCATGACTAGCATGAGAAGCTCTTTTGAGCCCTGGAGACCCCAAATTTGCATCCTGATACATTGAAACAAAATTGAAAACAAACATCAAATGCTACAATGTCTTGTTCAGCCATTTTTTCATTGCATCATGGCATCAACATGACTATCAATTTACCATATATCAAGCATAGTTCAAAGAAAGCCTAGCATTTAGCAAACAAAATTTGAGCGGAGTTGAACTCTTTAAAACTTGATTTTTAATGATGTGACCAAGTGCAAATTTTTAAAACAAAACAAATTTGCAATCAATCACAATATGCAAACAGGGGTACTTAACTTTCTAGCTTTCTCTCAAATAGAAACATACAAATACACCTGAGATTTGGAGAACCCTATATGATTATATTTTTATAGCCTTTGTATATTTTTGTTCAACGAAATAAAAGATTTGGAGGACCCTATATGATTATATTGTTATAGTAACCACAAGCCGCTTACAACCCAAGCTCACCACCATCATCTCGGTAGTGTGAATAAATTTGTTGAACCAAGGCCGATGCAAGCTATCATTAAGAATTTACAATTTTCTTTTATATGAAAGATTTGCAATATGTCATTTCTTTTAATGAAAAATGAAAGATATCATTAAGATCTAAATATCAAGTACAAAGAAAATTGTAACAAAACTCTTTCATTGATCACGGCCTTCTAAATGCAATATGTCATTTAAACAAATTTACATACCACCAAATTATGATGTGAGCAAACAAATTATTTCTAATTGCCCTAAGTCATAAACCCCAAAACCTTAGAACTAGGTGCCACCAGGCCTTATCACAATTGACATTCATTAGGGGGACTGGGAATTTTTCTCTAGAAAAATTCTACATAATTTTGAAAGAGTGGAGAGGGAATCCATGTAAATCTACTCCAACAAAATAAAGGCTGCACCCAAAAAAAAAAAAGTAAAGTAAAAGTACTTATCTGCATAAAAACATTGATGGTACTTTCATTAGTAATGACCAAGGAAGAAAATTCTAAAAAACATTTCAAGCTAGAGATTAAATCAAGATAAACCTATGAAGGCCGACGTTGAGTTTTGAAAGAGTCCAAAATGCAATATCTTTATTCATTCACTAATGAGAATTATATACAAATTGAGACTCGCCGACTAAACAAGAACAATCCGGGAGAAAACAAGAACCTAGATAACTCCTACTATTTCGGATTACAATCGATTTAAATTCAAAAGGATAAAATCTAACTTAATCCCTAAAATCTCTAACAACTTAAATTCATATAAGCACCTAATCAGCTAACTAATTAGATTTAATTAAATTTGATTTCCAACAGACTTTGCATACAAGCTCCAGGAATTCTAAGTCAATAATTATAAAAATACAACCAACCAAGAAACAATAATTTCAATGTCTAAATAAAATATCACATCAACAAGATCGAATTTCTTACATATACACAAGGCTATTCATAAATATACCATCTTGTCTAATTTACTTTCAATCCAAAACAGAGGTGTTCATGCATTTATACAACCAAGGCTGAACCGTAACAGGATAAAGAAATCAGTGGACACTACTTTATCATCAATAGAAGCAGTCACCACTCCAAAGTAATCATATGAAATAAAGATATATGCAAATAATCCATAATGCAGAAAAATTAAATGATGTCCAACATAGCCAACAAAGATTGAACCTACGATTTAATTCCAAAGTATATATTTAATTATGACACAAGATTTACCTCATTGAAGGGAAAATGAGAAGGTTGTTGAGCACCAATATGTTGCAAAATAGTAGCCATTTGTGCTTTCAAGGCCTCAAGTTCTCCCATTTTCCCTTTTAAGGTGTCAAGTTCTTCTTTGAGGGAATCATACTCGCTTGAGAAGGACCAAGACTAGAAGATGATGCGTGAACAGCTATAGCGCTTACGCATTTGAGATGGAACCACCCCAAACCCCATTCCTCTAACGCGTCCAGTGGTGCTCTTTCCCAAAGACTTGTTCATAGGCCTCTTCTTCGAAGATGTTTCCTCCATCTCGCTAGTAATTGGTCCTACAATACAACATCAAACATGTAATCAAATAGCATGTACACTTCCTCATTCTCAATGAAAATACATACATTCTTTTCTCTAGCTTCCTCACAGACAAAACTGCCATCCTTTTTTTGTGCGAAATGGCGTACATCTCCCCCTACTAAATTTGCGTTGATATTTTTTTTCCTAAAGCAATGTCAGTATACAAAAGGTTAGTTAAATTCACAAAAGATCAAAGATAGATAAAAAAAAAAAGAATATAATTGATGTACATACCAGGTCATATTTTAAACATGCAATGCTTTTGGATCCAAGGGTATGCATAATTGTTTGTTTTAATTTGCTCTATTTCTGGTATTTATCTCACTATATTTCTACATTGTCTAGCAAAAAATACTTCAAATTAAGTTAAGTAAACCAAATTAAACAAATATATGCAAGCTTATGTCATTACCTTAGCTTTCTCGCTTAACTTATATGCCAAAAAGCCAGCCCATTGTTCTCGAGTCATACCTTCAGGATAGTTTTCAAGGTTTTGCTCATAACTTGCATTTTTATCATAATAATAATTGCACAACCTCCACCTATTATCCTTCCATTTTTTTTCCCATATTTGCCAAAAAATATTCATATTGTTCATCGCATATGGAGACAGAATTTTTTTTCTGCAATAGGGAAAATATAAAAATCAATTCACAAGCATTTAAGCTTAGTAAATGAAATTGAAAGAGCATTTATACCCGAATGGTCATCTCCCAAGCATTATCCTTATACGAGCGAGGTACCTTAGGCCACCTATCATAACATATTGGGAATACATTAGTATTACATGCAAGATGTCCTAAAAAGCCATGCAAGAGTGAACCGCCACCAACAAGTGCTGATTCTCTTGACTCCATGGCACCACTACTTGCTTGTGAGTCTCTAGTACCAAAACATCCCTAATGCGCAATCTTTCCTCGCTTAAATCCTTCCTTGATCATCTATAACATATAATATTCATGTGATTTTTGTTAGTGGAGCAATAATACATGACATAAGCATACATAATTTTTTTTTTTTTACTAATGTAACATAGGTGTTAAATGGTATACCTTTAACATCAACCACCCAATATTTGTTGCACACCCTCTTGGGTTTGTAGGGATGTGGTCTTTCATTTTGTTGTTGGGATTGATTAGAAACTTGATCTTCTTGGCCTTCCATTTCGGTGGCCGTGATTCCACCCTTTGAATATCATTTTCTAGGTTCTCACTGGGTTGTACATTTTGTGTTTGGAGGGTAGGTGTTGTAGAGCTTGTTGAAGCTTTTCTTGCAGGGAATCTCCATGTACGCCCCATTCCACCTAATCCATTTGTCCAAAATATAACATGGCAACATATATTTAAGTATTTACAAAATCATACAATTCCAATATATATTGGAAAAAGATTATAGTATATGAGCATTAAGAAATTGAATTGTAAATATTAAGTCTTCAACAACAATTACATACAAGCAAAACACATGATAATTGAACCCCATGTAAGTACACATAACCTAAGCCTTAAGCAAAAAATTATATGTCTAAATCTTCATCCTCATTGTGATTAGCTATCAAATTTGGAATATCATCATCTATGGTAGGTCTTGATAATTGTAGAGCTACTGTGTCATCAACTAAAATGTGGTCCAAGTTTTGTGATGGAAATAGGTCAGTGGTTGTCATGATATCTTCGCCCATATTATATGAGTCTCGAGGCTTTACATGGACAGGTATGCTCCAACCCTTTTCTTTCTCGTCATCAACATAAAAAACCATTTGACCTTCGAAGCTTTAATGTATGGCTCATCATCCTCTTTTTCACCAAGTATGTATCGTTTTGAAAAGTTAATTTTGGTAAAACCCAATTTATCCTTCTTATGCCCTCTATGAGTGGTAGTATCAGCCCATTGACATTTAAACAAAGGCACAAAGAACAAGCCATTGTAGTTAATCTCAATAATGTCAACCAATTTTCCATAGTAAGGAACTCCTCCACATATCATTTGGCCATCTCTACTACTTGAATAACTTCTTGTGTCAAATGTTCCAAAGACCCCATTATTTTGTGTTTTCAGGTTGTTGTCTCGATCCAATGTTCGAAATTTGAAGCCGTTCACATTATATGCACTGAACCTTCTTGCTTCATAAATAGGACCTTTAACAAGGGAAAACATAATATTTTTGTCTGATTCTCTAACATTCTCAATATCTAAAGGAATCTACAACACAAAAGAAATAATGTTAGCATCATGCATTTTAACTCAAAAAGGAAAAATAATCTTGATCCTCGTTGTGCAATAAAATACCCACACGCTTAGAGAACCAATCAACGAACTCCCTATGAACCCGTTTATCTATCTCAGCTTGACTCCGAGTAGTCCTTCTTAGTTTCCTCTTCACATCTCTTTGGAACTCCCTAAATAAATTATTAAAATTAGAACATGAGTAATAATAACTTGCCTAAAAAAATATTCAGGTTTACTTACTGGATGTAGCATTCAACAAGTGGACAATTCGTCGAAGACATGTCTATGAGCCCGTAACCTCTCCATTGATGTAAGATTGAAATATGATGATGCACCGATTGGCTTTCCCACCCGAGGAAACAATTCATCCACCCGTGATTTGGCTTGTGCATCATTAGGTACATCATCGAAGCCGCCTGATCGATTCCATCGAGTCTCAATATCATCTATGTACCTTGAACAAAATATTAGAATTTCTTGCATTATGTAACCTTGTGCTATAGACCCTTCCGTCGAGCTCTATTACGTACATATGATTTCAATTGCCCCAAGTATCTCTCAATAGGATACATCCATCGATAGTGCACAGGACCTCCAAGCTTAGCTTCTTCAACAAGATGGATGATCAAATAAACCATGACTGTGAACAACGACGGAGGAAATAACATTTCCATGTGGCATAGCAAGAGCACAACTCCACGTTGTAGTATATCCAAATTTGCAACATTCAACACATTATCGCACAATTGTTTGAAGAATGAATACAACTCAATTAAAATGCTTGAAACATTATCAGGCATTGCTACTCGTGTAGCCAATGGTAGTAATTGCTCAATCAATATATGACAATCATGACTTTTCAACATTCCATTCAACCGCGTAGAATCAACATCAATGCACCTAGAAATATTGCTTGCATAACCATCTCGTACTCTAATATTCCTCAATGTTGTCAGAAACATCTTCTTGCCTTTATTAGTCATTGTATAGATTGCTAAAGGATATTTTCCATTCTCATCTGGCCAAAGGTCATGCTTACAACCCATTCTTTTAAGATCTTTTCGAGCATTCATATGATCTTTTGACTTAGAGGCATCATTAAGTAATGTGAAAATTATATTATCGCACACATTTTTCTCAATATGCATCAAGTCAAGATTGTGACGAAATAAATTATGCCTCCAATATGGAAGTTCAAAAAATATGCTCTTCTTTTTCCATTGTTGGGTGTTGCCATCTGCATCGCGATCACTAGCACGTCCTCTTTTTCTTCTTCCACTAACTTTGGGTGTTCGACCAATTTAACATTAATATTTTTAACTTGTTCAAGTATTTCAAAACCGACAACAAGCTTGGAGGATTACGTAGATCTTGCTGCCCATTAAACCGAACCTTGTTCAATCTAAATCTATGTCTTTGGTCAAGAAAGCGTCGATGACCCATAAAACACCATTTTTTACTATGATAAAGACGACAAGGTTCAAAATCAAAGTTGCATGAAGGGCAAGCTAAGCCTGTGTATGTGTTCCAGCCATATAGATTTCCCAAGCCAGGAAAATCACTAATCGTCCACATCAATGCTGCATGTAACTTGAACATCTCTCGTGCAAAAGCATCATAAGTATCTACACCATCTTGCCATAATTCTTTCAACTCTTTGATCAAAGGTCGTAAAAACACATCAATGTCATTACCTGGCATTCTTTTACCAGGTATGATGGTTGAAATGATAAAAGACGTCGACTTCATGCACAACCATGGAGGGGTGTTGTACGGAATTAGAATGATTGGCCAAATATCAGTAACTAGCACTCGTATTACTAAAAGGATTAAAACCATCAGTTGCGAAACCGAGTCGTACATTTCGTGGGTCTGAAGCAAATGATGTGTGTAGCTCATCAAACTTCTTCCATGCTTGAGAGTCTCTAGGATGTCTCATCAAGCCATCATTTTTATCATGCATAGCATGCCATCTCATATCTTCAGTCTTTGTTGATAAAAATAGTCTTTGCAAGCGTGGTTTAAGGGGAAAGTATCGAACAACTTTTGCAGCCACATTACTCTTCTTTCTTCCTTGTTGAGAAGATGTATGATCACCTTCTTTAACAAGTGGCTTCCATCTAGATACATTACAAACCTTGCAACTTTGTCTCCGTTTTCATCTTCCACTCCCCAATACAACATACAATTATTTGGACAAGCATGTATCTTCTGGTAGTCCAATCCTAACTTGGTAATGGTCTTCTTTGCCTCATAGAATGAAGATGGAATCTTTGCATGTTCAAACGCATCGCACAATAGCTCTAATATCATATTCATGGACTTGTCACCATCCCACATAAGCACTTAATATGATACAACTTCACAATAAACGAAAGCTTTGAATATTTTTGACACCCTCCATACAATGGTTGTTCCCCATCTTTTACTAATTCATAAAATTCTTTATCTGCATTAACTTCTTCATTTGCAAAACAATTTGTTCCCTCATCTTGGGCAATGTTTTCCTTTGACTGAAATTGTGCTTTATTGTCACATTGCCTATTTATGCCAAATGCATCATTGATCATGTTGAACATTGGATCTACATCAACATTGTGGTCTCGTACACCATGTGACATGAATCCACCAAAGAACATTACTACTTGACCCAAACTTTGACTCTCCATGATAGAACCAAAATGTGTATCCTTCAGGAATTTCTTGCACAATAAATGATCATACACTATTTCTTTTGACAAACCACTTTATAAAACCACAAGGTGAGCAAGGGCATAGTATTTTGCTTTCAATTGAACTATGTTGAAAAGCAAAATCAATGAATCTCCTAACTCCTTCATCATACTCAATTGAATTTCGCGGTTTTATAATCCAAGACTTGTCCATTCACTCTGAAAATAGATGAAGCATTCTTGTCAAACTCTTTTTTTGACAAAAATGTGCCAATATTTTATTGTCCAAGTTATCAACATAGGACAATAATACAATATTATGAATGTAAGATATTTACACTGCTACCACTATTTATAAACCGTTAGGGTTCTATGTTAGGGTTAGGGGGAAAGAGAATGTAGTTCCCATTTTTATCTTAATCTGTATTAGTTTGTTTATGCAAGCTAACTTTTAAAGATAATAAGATGTAGAATGACCACTATTTCATCAAACAAGAAAGTGAAAAACCAAAACATTAATATGGAGAACTAACAACATCCACATATCCAAAATCAAGAATTGCATGCTTTGATACTTTTTTTCGTTTTCATCCTCACCGATTTTAGCATGAATCAAGAATTGCTACCTTTTCTAAAATTGTTTGCCTCAATCATTCACCTTATTAGAAAACAAAGATTAATTAGCATTGAATCATCAAATTATAGAATTTTTATTTATTTTAAATGTCAAAGCAGGCTAAAAGTTTACAAAGATATCAAAGTACCAAGTTATCTACTAAGTTTATTAAGATATCATTGTCAACCATAGGTTATTATCCAATCACTATGAAATAAATAGAAAGGGGTGGAGGGAATTTTCCTTAACAAAATACAACAGTTTAAAAGGCAAACCTCAATTCCAAGAAGTTCAAATAGCCTTGGCACAAGCGGCTTCAAACTGTATTAAGGTAACTATGATAACAATTTATAGGCTAAATCCACTTAAGTCAATCTCTTGTTTTAAGAGCAGAATGTATTGATTATAAAAGGCTAATCAACATCAGCACCTTGACATATGTATTGATTATAAGCCCATTTTAAGAAATCGTTTGATAATTCAAGACAAACCATCGGGAAGGATTCCAAAGCATCCGAGTCAACAACCTATATCCCTATTTAACTAAACAAACAGAGTTTAATCTAATTTGGTTCAGCATTTGATCAGATTATTAGATTTACAACATAGAAATCAGTCCAAATAATATCCAAGTATTACAGATTTAAGTTCAACTAATACGATCAACACATGAAATAGATACACAAGTTCAAGTTTTTAGGGTTCTCGGCTAGGGTATTACCCGATGCTTGGTAAGCCTTTTGCAAATAGCCTTGGTCTTCTTTTTTGGCGTAGATCAAGTGGCAAAATAGAATGAGCAAAGTGGGTATTTATTTGTAATTGAACAGTTTAGAATCTAATAGATATATCTAAAATAAGAATTAGAGCAAATATCGAAGCGTGGTTTCAAATTCAAATATCGAACCTGATAGAGCAAATACAAATGCTGAAGTACCTTTATGTTAAGTGTGAAGTACTCTCATCCTTCATACATGTAAGTTTAATTTATAACAATTTTTCTAATTATTTTATTTAAACATGGAAGGAAAGAACTAACCTTATCAACTCGAAGAGAAACTCGTTCACTTGGGCAAAAGACTTTGATAGTAAAAAAAAAAAAAATGGAGCGAAAAACAAAGCTAAAGTCATGGAGAATTGATAAAAGATATAACGTAAACAAAAGATCCATTCAGAGGGATGAATTCATAAGAACAAGCAATGATGCCATTACAATCGCATAAAACTCCTTTCTCTTTGCATGACCAAAGAAAAATGTATTTATGTAAACAAAATACTGCTTCTTCATTGATATTACGCTCTAAACAATATTATTCATGCCTCGGAGGTACAAAACTGAAATTTTTGATAGTAAAGCCACATTTAATCTAGAACTAAACAAAACTAAATCAACTAAGATCGGTGGAATCCAAAAGCGAGATATGGAGAATGAAAAGCAAAAAATTAAAAAAGCATAAATGTTCGTGTTAACTTGGCCGTGCTTACATATTTATCAAGATGGTTAAACCGAGTGCTAAGAAATTCAATATTTCTCAAATAATATATTAAGTTTGAGAGTAAAATAAATATACCTGTCAAGAAAGCTTATCCTAATTAACTCGTGAGTAATTAAATTAGCATACTTTAAGTGATTTTGCATTGCAAGAGACAAATACAAGAAACAGAATGCACTTTGATTCACTTTAAATTAATATACTTTAAGTAATTAAATTAGTCCACTATTCAGTGCAGAGAAATAAAAAAATTGCGGGAGACAAAGGGTTGAGAGATGGTGGGGCCGAAAATGCACTTTGATTCACACACACAATTATTTATACGAGTTACGATACATGACATGTGGACATACAAGTGTAGTGGGGCCGAGAGTGGGATGTGAAGGAGAATCTCACAATCAATTTCTATATATACAGCCTACGTGCTTTCCCATACAGACGCCAATACAAAGAGGGAGAGTGAGAAGTCGATGGTGAGAGGGAGAGGGAGAGGGAGAGGAACGTACGAGACAAGAACATACGAGATATAGTGAGAGGAAGCAAGATTCAAGAAAAAATAGGCATCGAGATGGCATTTGAAATTTAGCAAGATTCAAGACTCAATACTTACAAAAGGTAGACGTCGACGGTAAGAGGGAGAGGGAGAGGGAGAGGAAGACGTGGCGGACTGGCGGCGACAGACGTTTCGTTTCACGCCGACGCATGCTAGCGTGCGACGGTGCTCGGCCGGGTGTGTTAGGGTTTGAGTTTGGGGTTGAAAGACAAAAACTCGCTTCTAAGCACTCTGCGCCGCGATTGGAATTTGGAGTCGAATCTCGGTTCCTAGGGTCAAGGAGTAGGTCAAGAGGGGAAACAAAAACAAAAACAAAAACAAAAACAAAATAAAATAAAGGGTAAAAAAGTTCATTTATATTAAAAATTTATTGATGATTTACAAGTTACAAATAAAAAAATAACAAAAATAATATCAATTTTGAAAGATAATATGCTACAATTTTTATAAATTTCCTAAAAGTATGCATAGGTGGTTCCCTAAAAATATTTTCGAGAAAAATGCGTTTAAAGTTTCCGATCGAATTTTATATGGAAAATTCAAAATTTAAATTCAAAAGATAAAAAATAAAATAAAAACAATGATGATATAATAAAGAGATTAATTCATAAAACTTAATGTGTCATATGTTCACGGAAAAATAAATTGTAGAAAAAAATTTATTGATAGATTTACAAGTTACAAATAAAAAAATAACAAAAGATAATATCAATTTTGAAAGATAATATGCTACAATTTTTATAAATTTCCTAAAAGTATGCATAGGTGGTTCAAAATAGTTGGGCTATAACAATTATCAATTTCCTAATAATAACTCTCTCATCAAAGGAACTAAAATTATGATTTAATAACACAAAATAATTGGGCTATAACAATTATCAATTATTTAAATTTGAAAAGAGAAAAACATGGTAAAAATATGAAATGGATATATAATTACAATTTAAAAATGAATATTAAATATTAAAAAATAAAAATTATCCAAGACCGCCGCCGACCGCCTCTAAATACACATTGGAGGTGGTTTACGAAAACGCCTTAAAAACCGCGCTATATTATTAATTTGGAGGCGGATAAATCGCCTCTAATCTATGTTAATATTTGAGGCGGTTTATTAAACTGCCTCACCAACCGCCTTTATATTATTAATTTAGAGGCGGATTAACAAAACCGCCTCTAATTTATGATAATATTGCGGCGGTTAGTATTTCCGCGGTTCGAACCGCCTTTAAATATATTTTAGAGGCAAGTGTACTTAAAACCGCCTCCAATAGTCATGGGTCGGTATTTACCCTTTTTCTTGTAGTGTTACCCTTGAAGAACCTTGCTCCTTCCTTCTAGCTCCGAGAGAACTCTCACTCTCACTCTCTTAATCAAAGGATCGAGGTGTTTGTGGTGGTGGTGTGAAGAAATGTGAAGGAGGAGGGTCTCTATTTATAGAGAAAAATCAAGGACCCGATTGGCAATTAAATGTGACCATATTTCCCCTTAACCCCTGGATTTAAAAAACTTTATGAAACAAAATCTCACCCATTCAAATGCTTACCGACATGCCTCTTCAATTAGCCATTAGTGTATTGCTTTTTCATTAAAAATATACTTATTATTCCATAGGTTTCATTGGTTAGCCTAAACTTTTGACTTTTCAACCTAAACTTATTATATGAAGAATCATTTCTCCCCTTTTTTTTTCATGGCTAGTCGACATACACATCTTTTTGGCCATTTGAATTGTTTTTTTTCTTTAATTAAATACTTAATTGATTTAATCATCTAATTCAAACAAAGGCATGTGCAGCCACTTTCTTTGACTTTTGGGGCATATTACTTAACCTTTAATTAGCATTGAGACCAAGCATTTATATTTCCCTTAATTACAATTTCAATTGTAGGATTGGTTTATTAGTTAAATCATGGTCATTAGTGTTTTAATAAGCAAGCTTTTAATCCTTCATCTTTGGCCCTTAATTTCTTATTTAAATCAGCCCTTCTTTGATGCTTTCTAATTGATTCTAATTAATTTGAAGAATTAAGCTAATCATCTTAATTAGTGCAAGTTTAATTACCCATTAGCTTTTGCTAATTTCCTTTAATTTATTTAAGTATTTTCATAACATTATCTTGCCCTTTTCTATTATTTAAGAACCCTAGTTAAATATGATAATTATTTTGTTTTTTATGATCCTTAAATGTGGTCTTAAACTAAATCATTGGTTTATTTTAATTCCAAGGAAAAATTGTCTAAAATCTAATTAATAATCTACCAAAATTTAGAGACAACATATTCTCCTTTATTTACTATGTATTATTTTTTCAAAATTAGTACTTATGAGTTATGATAAATAAGAATTTTATGGTATTATAGTTTCTATCTTTCTCTCCCATATCACTGTTCACATCTGCGCAAGTGTGTGTAAGAGGGTGTTGCATCACATCTTCATTGACAAAACAATGCAAATCGAATCGAAGTTATCCACAAAAGATCAAATTAAACAAACTAATGTTTAGATTTTTTTTTAAAAAAAAAGGAGGTACTATGCCAAGTTTTAGATAGAGTTACGCATTTAAGCAACCTTAGTCCAATAAGTGTTCCTTAAAACTCTAGAAAATAGAAACTTAACTAGAGTGAGCCAATTTGAACCTAGCCTAATTGAACAAAATAATCTTTGACTCGTAGGTTATATTTTCATTACATCTCGGCACCAAAGTTTCTTATGAATCAACTAAAACAACGACAAGTCTAGAAAGGAAAACAAATCGGGGCTAACCGAATAAGGAAGATAAGATACGCTTCCTTGTCACTAACTTAGATGCATGCCTTAGCCCTCCTAGGCAGTGCACCGATAATTAGATCTTCAATAAGGCCAAAAGCTTGAACTAGTGGGCATCAATCAGTCACAAGTTTCAAGTAACTCAAATGAGCTTAAAAGACATAATTTTGCACACCAAAATCACGATGTTGAGAAAAGTTTTGCATTAATACAATGAGTCTCCAACCAGATTTCATTGCAAAACTTGAAAAACTATTGTCCCCCCACCCAGATCGACATCAATCGAAATTATATTGCCGCAAATTAAACAAATACCAGCAATACAGAATCCAACCATAATCTATATAACTATCGTCAATGAAATTGTGGGTCGCTTTCGAATGTACCATAACTAACTTTCCGGATGATTTATCAAGCTAATATCTAATTTCCGGAAGTACCTTAATGAATGACCGGTGGCGAAACTTGGCGTTGTCATAGTCAACATCTTTATTCGTGTAGGGAAGTCTCTTCGACATGCCCAATCCGATCATTGAGCTGGGCTCGGCTTCAGTGATTCAACGAATCAACCCTGAAGCTTCCCAAAATGGAACGAAACCTGAAGGGGAGTTGGAGAGTGAATCAAACGAGAAAGTGAAGAGAATTGTGGGCGAAAAATGCGATCGTGCAGGATAGTGCAGAGCATTGACGGACCCGAGAAGTATATTAGAGAGAGAGTGTCTCCCTCCGGCGGGTTCGTTTATGCGAAGTAATGCGAGAGAGGACCGTCAACTTCATGGCTAACGGTTTGGCCAAATATATATATATATATATATATTTATTTATTTATTTATTCAAGACTAACACGTCTTTGATTCGTTTTTTTATTGGTTGAAACACGTGTCATGATTCTCTACACCACAACTATGGGATCTAATTAACCATGCTTGAATTTCTTAATCTATATCATATTTATAAAATATTTATAATGTAGCAACGCAAATTTTTAAATTTTGTCATGTGAGATGGATATTCACGCTAATTAGAAATCAACAAACTGAACTAATATTTTAGTCTATTTTTGCTAACATCAAACAACTTTAAATATTTATTTTTGTTCAAAAAGAAATAGAAAAAATTGAACTAATCAGTGTTTATATTTTAGTCTACTATCACTAACACCAAACAATTTTAAATATTTATTTTTGGTCGAAAATACATAGAACGACCATGTTTGAATGTGATCTTTTTTAACATTGCACACAAGATGATTGCACACAAGATGTGTGTGTAATTTATATACAACTATTAAAATCAAATCAGAGAAAAGTGAAAATTAATACACAAACAGAGAATATAGTTGTAATTTACATATATTAAAAACCAAGATTGACAACCTTTAATTTATAGAAATCAATGTCCCCGCCTAATGTTATATCTAACCCCCTTCCTATTAATCCATGCTCTTAATTTATCTTCTAATTCCCACTTGTTTCCACGCCAAACCGTTACGGAGCCATAAATAAAATGAGGACGCCAACTGAACTTCTCCCTTTTCTAATGCCCCCAAGCTTTATCTGCATTGGCCCACAATCATATATCACTAGCTGGCAAGACTTTCTTGGCAAAGTTGAAGAATGAATTTGAGACAAATTCACACAACCCATAAGATCCAACCAGTCAATCTTAGGGGCGTGGGAGAGATCTGGCAATGCAGTGAGATGTTTTGAATACGATAAATCAATTTTCTTTAAATTTGGAAAATGCTGAAAAGACAAACAGAGTTTAACACATTAGATAATGACACAACTAAAATTTAATCAATAATTTCTCTCATGCCAATTGACAAAAATGTGAGCTTATTATGGAAATAAGTCAATGCATTTAAAAGATGAATTGGGTTTCCTAACCCCCCCCTCCCCAAAGTACGGCTATTATTAACCCTCGCATTAAAGATAGTAAAGCAAACATTTGCAATATGCATTATTTGGTCGATGTTTCATATATATGAGATCTTTGAATCACTCCATTAAAAAAATTATGACATGAATTATGGTATGTACCTGATTTCCATTCCAAAGTTGTCGGATATTACTATCACTCATTTCAAGTGTAATAAGATTCTTCGCACAAAAATGTAATGGCACATATGGTAGTGGATATTCTTCCCAACTCAAAAACCTCAGTTCTTCTAAAAGATAATCCAAAACTCCATGAATATTCAACATCGAAGGTTTTCTCCAATCAGACTTGTAAATTTTAAGAAATATTAGATTACGTATCATCCGAAAAATACTAGCCCTCAATGTCATACTTTTCATCATGCTCACGTCCACAGACATGCATCGAATTGCCTATTAATAGCGAATCAAAGGAAAACAATTATCATTACCTAAAAAATGACCAAAAATATAATGTAGAACAATTAAATATATCTGCATGGTGCTTTTTATTAAAAAAAAAAAAAATTCTACAATTCATATTTCCCTAATAATAAATTAATTTTTAAAAACTCATCAACTTACAAACACACTCATATGTATACTTATATGCTATTGCATGTGCAGATATTGAAGCAGATATTCATTTAAAACACTTGGCATACATAATTTTCAATCTTCATTTAAAGAAAAAGGCATAAATAAGACTAACAACAAGGAAAATTATAATAATACATCGAAAACGAGTATCCCTACGAATCTCATGCACGTAAGGCATTGCCTCCTTCCCTCTCCTTATTTTTTATTGGTTTTCAACTTTCATATAATTTTTTCCTCAAATAACATTTAGTTCTTTTACATTATAAGAGCATGCTCATGCGAGCGTATGTATATACTCCTTTACACTACACCAATTAGTAAGAGAAAAATCAATCTTGTCAATCATTTTATTCATTGCTTAATGAACAATAGTTGTAGACTAATTTTATCATTAAGAACAACACACATATCACACTTGTCCTAATTAATTTATATTTACTATTTAGGTGGATGAATAAATTACACCTCAATGCAATTTTAGTCATTTAAATCAAGAAAGGATCTCTTATAGGAATATCTAATTAAAAAACATAAAACAGAAAACTTCAAGATAAAAGTTGACACTTACCACCAAAGATTTTTACGAATAAAATACATATAGACAAACAAAATATCACAAGGACTCTGACAATGAAGAACATAATAATAATAACAACAATTACAATAATAATAAACAAAATAAATCATTACCTCGCCTCGATTGAAAAAATCAGGAATGTCTTCATGCCGCCATAGTCGAATAGGGGTTTTAGAATTAGAGAGTAACTGGTTCCTGGCAATGTTAAGGCCAATTTTCTTCATAAGATCATGCAACACAACACAACCACCATCATCAAATGAAATGAGAGATTTCTCTCTAAGAACACTTATCTCAATAAGTGCAGAAGAGTCATATAATTGTCTTCTTAGGTTCAAAGAAACATAAATTCTTTCATTGATTAAGAATACTAGGTCAAGAAACACATTCTCGTTGTTTCTTATCAAGTCCATCAAAACTATACTTCAACACATCAACAACCTCGTTGGGTGGATCTTTGTCTAGTTTTTCCAAAGCACTTTCCCACTCTTCTTTTTCTCTCGCCACAAAGAAAGCAACCCAACACTACCAAGGCTAATGGATTTCCTTGACAATATTTCACGAATGATTTTGATAACCCCATGTAACCTTCGGATGGTTCATGTTGCTTGAAAGCTTTCAAACTAAAGAGGTGAATGGCATCGTGGTAATCCATATGTGGAACATCATATGTTGTTTGGGTGGATCTTGGTTCAGTTTTTTCATATGCATTTTGAAGCACTCGCTTGTCTCTTTATGTAATAATAATTTTGCTTCCTTCTCCACACCAATAAATCACTTTGGTTAAATCTTCACCTATTTTTGCATTGTCCACATCATCAAGTATGATAAGAATTTTTTTGTGTCCAAGCCTCTTTTTCACATAAGTAGATTTGATGTCATAGATGCTAATGTCCTTATATTTTAATACTTCTTTGAGGCAATTTTGCTGTAACTCATCCAAACTAATTCTTTTTAGTTGCTCCTTAACATTTTCAATAAGGGAGAAAGCATCAAATTGAGCTCTCAACACTTGAAATATAGCTTTAGCAAGTGTGGTCTTACCAAAGACCACCCATACCGCATATTCCCACAATGTGAGCCTCAATTAGAAGGTTTTCAATATTTTTGATATGATGAGAAATACCAATGAGTCCTTCAAGATGATATAATGACTTGTTGTTCAACTTACTCGAAATGTCTTTGACAATCTCTTCAATAAGTTTGAATTCAGGCCTTGCACAACTGTTAATCAAAAGAAAAGGCATATTTAGGTAGAAAATAAAAATAAAACAACAAAACTACAATAATTTGTTAGAATCCTAAAGATTAGTTAAGTAAATCCCCAAAATCAAATACAAACATAACATTTTTGAAGCTACCTGGTACTGTTGGAATCCCATCCAGATAGACTTGTAGATTGGATTAAAGCATCACTCCACTTTTGCAATTTTTTTGGGTTGTCCTTAAATCCTCGCTTCAATACATTAAATCCTTCTCCAAAACTCCCATTTTGTTTACGTATGTTTGAAGGATCCACATTATAAAAAATAGGTATCACATCCCTTCCAAATTTTTTCTTGCATTCCAATATGTAAACAAGTTCATCCATACACCATGTAGAAGAAGCATAATTCTCAGAGAAAATAATCACTGATATTTCTGATTCCTCTGTTTTTCTCAAAAGAACTTCTGAGATTTGTTCTCCCTTGATGAGTTCATGATCCATAAAAGTGAGAATTCTTGCATCATCAAGTCCTTTGTAAAGATGACTTGCAAAATTGTGGCGAGTGTCTTCCCCTCTAAAGCTAAGGAACACATCATACTTGGTTGCAGGAGGAGAAGCCGTTTGAGTTAAAATCACATCATCTTGAGAACTACAAATAGAATAGAAACAAACCGTCAACAAATGTTAGGTTATATATAGGAGCAAATCAAACAAGAAAATAAAGAGTAAGAGGTTATTTAGAAGAAGGTAATTACCTATCAACAATAGCAACATGTTGGTTACCATTAAGTGAATGAGATATGAATCTGATAGCTTTGTAAATTGATAATCCTAGCAATAGGAGCAACGACGCTTCTTTGCGCATCATTAAAGCAATGGTTGTGATAGCAATTTCTAGCTTCAACCTTCTGCAAACTGAAACTAAGGCCATAGAAAGTGCTAGCAAAAGTTTATTAGCTCTATGCCAGTAAGGTAGCCAGGGACAAGATTCAACACTAGAATAAACAAGAAATTAACAAAACTTTTCGCAGAATATATTTGTAATGAATTTATTAAGAAAAAGGGAGTATCATTTCCCACTTCGTCTATTCTTAAAATCAACTTCGAGAACAAAGAAAGAAAAAAGATAACCTATTTTTTAATAGTTATTTAATATCTTATTATATTGATAAACTAATTTACCAAAAAAATTGGAATAGCATCACTAATAAATAACAAAAAATAATTCTCTACTAACAATAATAACAAACTCAAATACATTTTCTTTGCTTTTTGCTTCTTCTTGGCTTTTTTTTTTTTTTTTTTAAAAAAAAAACGATTTCCACCAAACTCAAAATAATAAAGCGGTCAAAAGTGGTTTTTATTTTTTAGAATACATTGCTACTTTTCCCCAAAACACTTACCTAAAAACTAATTATCAAACAATTTTTTTTTTATCTTAACAACACAGACACACACATATGTGTGTGTGTATATATGTTACCACATATTAAATTGTTATCTGAATATGACATGCAATAATTTTTGAAATAGATGAACCAAACCAACCGCGTAAAAGATGAAAAAGCCCGTTGAATTATAGGAACTTAAAAGTATAGAAAAGGATATCAAACCCCTCAAATTAAATATAGGCATTGTTCAATTCTGTTTTTTTTTTTTTAATTTTTTATGTCTTATAGTAGTTTTCAGAAGTTATTTTTTAAAATAAATTTTGTTAGGGAAAAAAAATCTTCATAATGGATTATTTCTAAAAATCATATTTTAGAACAAAGCAAGTATGAAATCTTATAAGAAACAATTGTTCTCAACTTAATAAACAAATAAGGAAAAGGATTGTATGACTAAATAATTTTTTATAGTAACTTATATCTTAGTATATTGATAAACTAATTTAATAAAAAATTTGAATAGCATGAATAATGTATAACCAAAACATTCTACTAAAAAGACATCCTAATTAAAATTTAAACTAAATAGACTTTATCCCACCGAAAGAATATTTATGGATAACTAAACACAGCATCAAAACAAAATAGTAAAATGGATTCAACTTGTCAAAGTAACATGTGCATTTAACAATATATTTGCAAAATTGTTGATTATCTATAAAATTCACAAAGGATTTAAAGGTTTTTGAAGGTAATAAAATCTGGACAATGATTGATTTGAGACAAAGAAAAAAGGGGTAAAAACAGAGAAAGTTAGCATAGTTGAAGAATTTTTTCTCTCCACACAAACCCTAAGAACTTAGATAAAAATCTCACAAAACCGTAAATAGAAGGGAAGAGGCAAGTGGAATAAAAAAGAGAGAAGAAAGTAAGTATAAACCTGGATATGTGAAGGGAAGATAGTTCACAAAGATAGCAAAAATGTCAGGTTTGGGATCTGCAGAGACTTCCTCTTCTTCCAAACAGTTCTTAAAATAAATGAAGATTTGAGTCAATAGACCAAGTCCAGCCATAATGTTTGAAGGTTATGGGATTTTGTATTTCAGAAGTAAAAGTATAAAAAATCTCAAATGATTAGAAGAAAACATAAAAATCTTTTGCAGAATTTTTCTGTGAAAAATGAAGGCAAAATAGAGGAAGGATGATGGATCCATGGGATGAAGCAACAGAGAAGAAGTAACCTGGATCGCTGAGTATGGAAGCGAAAAACAAATAGATTTCACAGGAAAGAAAAATGAAGGCGAAATAAAGGAGGATGATGGATCCATAGGATAAAGCAAGTAAAAGAGAAGAAATAACCTGCATCCATGTGGAGGGAAGCCACCGAAAGAAATAGCTCTCACAAGCAGAGGTCTGAAAAATGGCAGCTTCAGTATTTGCAGAGACTTGTTTTCTCCTCGGATTCGGAGATATAAACATGTGAAGTCAAGTCGTCCCGCGTTTGTGGCTTTGGTGGATTGCAGTGTTGCTGACTTCCTTCATAGTACTTGCTCCGAACCGCCCCTTTGCTTATGGGGAAAATTCCAATATTAAGGCCGACTTGTTTGTGTATTATAATGGGTTAAGTACATCTTTGCCCCAGAGGTTGTCAAAAAATCTTAAATTTTTCCTGAAGGTTGTTTGTTTTTTTTAAAGCAATGTCACTGCAAATGTTTCCAAATAGTAGCAATTTTCATTTGGCCCAACTGTTATCTAGGTTAAGTTTAACTATTAATTGACCAAATATGTTGAGTTGGTAGTCTATATGACATCTACATCATATTCATTTTGGGTTTAAGTGCAAAGTTCCCTAGAACTTTTCAAAGTTATGTTGTCCTAAAAGTTTTTAAATTATATCAATTTCACATCAACGGTTATCCATGTAACACCCCATTTTTCAAAAGCGGAATAATTTTTTTTTTTCATCATAGTAGAGCATCGGAGCAAGTAAAAGAGTGAGTAACTGATATATCATTAACTGTGGCATATCCGTCTATTTATAATGTATAGTACATTTAGCCGAGTAATGTCATATTGTTACAAGTCTAAAAATAGGAATCTTCAGGCGGGTCTTTACGCGTGCTGTTTACTTTGCTTACTCTTGTCTTCGGTCCTCGATTCCCCGGACCCTGAAGCTATGGTAAGAGCTGAGGTCCAATGCCCATTGGACCTCAGGTAACGGTTAACCTCATGCTCAAGTAATACAGTATATGGATGACAGATATTCATGACATTACAACAGTAATCAATACATAAGCACACAGCAGATGCAAGATTAACATATCAACAGTACATAGCACATAACACATGTAAAGTTACCCACGTTTGCACTAACCAGTGCCACGACGGCCCATCGTGTCCTCAGCGCTAGGAAAACAATCTTACGGCATTATCAAGACTATAACCCGTATATAGTTGAATGTGTAAACAGTGATTTAAAATAGAGCCTTAACCACAGTGTATAACCCAAGACCAAGTCTTGTCCATGACTCTATGAAATAATCTATCACATACAAGCATACAATAAGCATCAGAGTTAGTGTTACAGTACGCGTCCGTACCTTAGTCCGTTTGGATGGCGATACGCTTGCCTGGTCGGTACGTCTCCCGATTTTTCTCAGATATCCTATAATAGTATTATCCCATTACTACCTCGTAAATAATATCTTAGGAGATATTTTAGCCACTACCGACCTTTTTACCCCCTGGTGGATTTATTATTCCAATTATATACCTTAATTTTCGTAAAAAACGCTGTTCCAGCATTTCTGGGCAGATTTTTTGATAACTTTAACAATTCATAATTAAATCCAAAAAAATCGAAACAAGGTTCCGTAAAATTTCCTGGAAACCTTAGCATGTCTAGTTTTGGGAAAAAATAATGGTTTCCACCCAGAATTTGTGATTCATTCCCAGTTTAATGATCTTCAACCTCTGCCCAGAATTTTTCCAGAAAACGTAGCCTTATTTCCAGAATTTTTATCTCTCTCTACAGACCTCTATTCGATACATATTTTATATCAATTGAAAGCTATACATGTATACTATGACCATGAATTATTTCAGAAGTTTTGAATATAAATTTATTCACTAAATAATGCCCTCTAACTGACTGACTCCCATATCCCAGCAAAACCCCACAATTCCTATCTTATTCTAACTTGTTTTATTAATCCTAAAAGTTACTTCCCAATATGTTTCCACCTTGTCAGGCATCTTTCGATGTAATAAGGCTTGAAAAAAATTATGGGGAATTACTTTACCTATTTCCTAGATTAAACTAACGTTTATACTAAGAACTACTAAGAACTTAAGAACTAAAGACTAGAAACTAAAAACTGACAAGCTTACCTCTTGAAGACTCTTGCTTCTCCTTCTTGCTTCTTAGAAATCACCACTTGGTGGTTGCTTTGGTGTGAAAAATTGTGAAGGGCAAGGCCCCTATTTATAGTAAAAGTCCAAGAATTACATCCCTTGGATCATCTTTTCTTATCAATGGCTCATGATAATTTGTGCTTCCATGAAGGCACAAAATGTGAGCAAAGAATTCTCATTGGTCCATACTAATTACATAGAATTTAGCTAATTATTCTAATTTCCTATTTTTAATTCAACATGTGCTCTTGAAAAAATTATATTTTAATCTCTCTCTCTCTCTCTCTCCCCCTCTTTCTCTCTCCCATGTGCAATCTAACACTTCTTTTCTCTCCCATTGGTCTATTTTCTTTTTCACAAGGATTAAGCTTATTTCTTTGATTTTCCATTGGCTAATTCAATTTCACAAGGATTAAGGTTAATTATAGAATTAATTAGGACCATTGGATTCCACTTGTGTTTGTTTTAAATTAAATCTTGGCCCTTCACTATAAAGCATGAGCTCTTGTGATGTCATCCTTGTGATGTCACTTTGGTGACATAATCAAAGCTTAAGTGTCATTAGCAAAGTTTAATTAACTCTTAATTTCATTTGCTAGCTAACCATGGAAACTAGTGCTTAATTAAATCAAGCTTTGTGCACCTTAATCTTTACTTATTTCTATTTGTCTTTTAATTGATCCTTGATTTTTAATTAAGACATTCCCTAATTGTTACTTCTTAATTTGCCCCTTGATTAATTATGAAGATTTACACAATCATTTAATTAGTGAAAACTTAATTGTTCATTTATCTTTATTAATTTCCCTTAATTTGTTTAAGCATTTTTATAACATTATCTTGCTTCTTTTAAGAACCATGGTTTAAAATGATGATTATTTTGTATTTTATGATCTTTAAATGTGGTCTTAAATTTAATCTTTGGTTTATTAAATTCTAAGGAAAAATTGTCTAAAATCTAATTAATAACTTACAAAATTTAGAGAGAACATACTCTCCTTTATTTATGTAAAGATACCCTACTTACTTTTGGAGATTTTTATCTTATATCACATGTACTTCTATATTATATTATTGTCTTAATCTTTTATTCCTTTATTATTGTGAATTTCACCCCCTATTAATTGACCTTAGAGAATGATAATTTAATCCAAGTTATTATCCCTAATATAGTGTTTGAGATGTTATTATGCCTAATTGTAAAAGTATGATGGGTTCCTAGATTAATTATGACCTTCACTAATTCATTTTATACTAATATTAAACCCCTATTGGCCTTTAATATCTAATTAAGCCAAAATATTCCAAATTGTTGATTAACACTTGCCACTAGATTAATTATGAATATTTATGCAATTAACTTAATTGATATAAATTTAATTGCCTCTTAATCCATCTTAATCATTTTCATACCCTTTTATGACTTTATTACATATAAGAACTAGAGGTTAAAATACTAATTACAGGGTATACTATGATCCCTATTTGAAGATTAGAAAAATTGGGTCTTTTTTGGTTTATTTAATTCTAGGAGAAAATTCCCCAAATTAGATAAGCTATAATATTTTTGAGACCACATATTTACCTTTTTTAATAGGTATCATTTATTAAAATATAGTGGTTATGCTAAACATGATTTTTAGGGTATTACAATCCATGGAGGTAAATTAGGAAAAGATTAACAAATATAAAAATTATGTCTTATATTTAGGACCGATATTAATTCCTTAAATATGTCTTATATTAAAGACAAGAGGGAATACCACTTAAATTCAAGGAGAGACTACAAGCTTGCACAAGAAGTTGGGATAATAATAATAAATAAAAAAATACATTTAATGCAAGGAGATTATATATATAATCATATAAAAACACTTGGAGTTATTTAAAAAAAAAGAAAAAAGAAATTAACTTTGGAATTGTACATATCTTTGTCATCTGAAAATGAAGCCTTGAAGATGGGGATGGATATTAGTTTGAATTTGGCATTCGTTGGATAGAAGAGTTCAACCTGCTTGACGTTGCATGGATACAGAACTTCCCCGAGACCCAAAGATTTTGGGTTCAAGCAATGAAAACCGAAAACTATTTTCATCCATTACATGCAAAATATTGCAATGCAGAACCAACCCCCCCCCCCCCCCCAAAAAAAAAATTTAATATAATGTAAAATATAATATATCTTTACACAAGCAAATATTTATTCTAAGGCCATGGTCCCCCAAAAAAAAATTGTTCATAAATTTTTTCAATTACTTAATATGAGTATACATTTGGCTCTCCTATATATTTATCCCAAGGTCCGTCCTTGCAATGCAGGAATTTTCTATGGTATTTTCAGTCAACTTTTTCTTTTTGGTCAACTCAATCAACTTTTCTCGAGAAATTATAACGAGGTATCAAGTAAGGGACTTAGGAAACACCATCCCAAATATAACTTTTTGATGTTTAAACGTGGTTATAGGTGATTTTAACTTTTGAATATGTTTGGAATAACTTTTTTTAAATTTGGCTTTTGAAAAGAAAGCAGGTTTAAGTCATAAGCCAAAATTTCTTATTTTTAACTTTTCCACCATGGAAAGAGAAAAGTAACTAATGAAAGAAAAATGTTGTGTCCCACTTTTTTTATGAAATACTATTATGATCCTTATTATAAATTCTTATAGATGAAATTTTATATAAAAATCATAACCATAATCGATTTAGGTCATTTTCACCAATTAAATTTTCAATGGACTTTTACTCAAGTTTCCTAAAAATTTTAAGTAGTTTAGTATTGTAAAATATTTCCAAAGAATACATTGCCTAATTTTATTTTTATAAAATTATCTTTTTTTCTCAGTCTTCTACTTTTAAACTTGTTTTTCCATTATTCACCCAAACAAGTTTATGTATTTTTCACACACACACAATATATATGCATTATTTAATAAGATCCACGTCGTTTCAGTCATTTTACATCTAAACTTACTTTTTAAAATAATCATCCAAACACGTTTCAATTTCAAAAAAAAAAAAAATGCTCATGCTATTGTCAATCCAAATATAAATCACATTATTGATTTTTACCCAATCTTAAGTTTGCAAAAGTTAGATTGTTAAAAAGTCACTTTTGTTATCATCATTCCAAACACACACTTAATTCTCCATAAGTGCTCATAACAACTGAATAATACGTAAGGGTTTGTTTGGCATGGTTGTGAAGAGCACAGAAGCCCAGTGAAATTGGGGGGGGGGGAAACATTGTAGGGTAATATAGGTGTTTGAAAAGAAGTGATTTTTGAGGCTGATGGACTTATATAGAAAAAGTAACTTTTTTGTAAAAGCCAAAAATCTTCTGGGCGTCACCGTTGCACAGTGCCGATAAATTCCGCTATTGCCCTTGTATTGGCACGTAACTACGGAAATGATATGTGTAGTGTTGTGCGCGTCGATGCCCATGTGAATCAATTTTTCGGATGCAGAAAAACAGGAAATGCCCATCTAGCTATCGAAATTACTTTTTTTTATCCCCCTGCAGTTTGTCACGTGAAAATAATTATTTTGCAGTTACTTGTTTAAGGAAAAATTGCCAAATATAAATTAACTTTTTCTAGCACTTTATTGTTTTTTTTGTTTTTAAAACAATAATTTAAATTTTTTATTAAATTTAAATTTTTATCTTCTATTATCATATAATATACAACTAATATATATGTATGTGCGCACGTATGAGTGAGTGTGTGTAGTATTTAATAAGATTCATGTCATTTTTCATGTAAACTGACTTTTCAAACAAGAGCCCATATGGAAAAAAGTTACTTCTGCCACCGCTATCCTAAACACAAATCACATTTACAGTTTGATGTTTATCCTATCTTACTTCTGCAAAAGTCAGATTGAAAATAAGTCACTTTTGCCACCTTTATTTCAAACAGGCACTAATAACAAATTAAAGAATAAAAATGCCAGCACCTCACTTGTTATTATTGAGCATTCTCAATAATTAAGTTGCTTATCTAGGAACTCACTCTTGGTTATGCTATATCGAACAACCTTTGATCCCCATTCGCCTCACCGGTGAAAGCGGAAACGGAAAACGTCTTTGATAAGCCAGAGGGATTGGCAAACGTGATCTTACTGGAATCGTCACTGTCGATCGAGATATCCGCGATCATGATCCATATGAACAAATCCTTGATCTTCACTCCGGTCACTCGCCGCATCCAGTGTTCCTCCACGAATGCCGTCACCTCCAGTTTGTATAAAATGACGTGTCCGATGTTGTCGAATTAGTGCTCCTTCTTCCGCCTTTGCTTCAGCCACATGAATTCCGTGACATGGTTGTGCCCTACCTCCTCGATGTTGTCAAAGGGAAGCAAGCCTTCTAGGAGGCTAAATTCACCGAGAAGTTTGTGCGACTTCTTCTTGCAGATGGATTCTCCATGGTAGATCTCAGCTTGATCTCTGTGACGCGCTATGGATTGGCTCGCCATTTCAAATTTGAATTTCACAAAATGAGAATAAAAATGTAATTTGGGTGTGAAAATGAATTGATTGATTCAGGAATTTCAGTTACGGTTCCAGGAATTTTGGGAGGTGAGCTAATAATTGTAAATAGCCAAACGAAGATTGCAAATTGGATAAAATGTCGAACGCTGAAGTAAGGATGCGAACACGACGTGACTATTTTTGGAATGTTGGTGATTATAGGAAAAGTCGATCACATGGATGATGAAAAACTAGTCAACGATTCTTCCTTAGTCCTAACAAGTAACAAGGCACAGATAAAATGCAATTCTTTTCAAAACAGACTTTGAACATGACTTTAAGGTAATTAAACTTGGATTGGTCATTGTGTGATGACTTGATTGAATTAAAAATTACTTTCTGGACTAGAAAGGATGTTTGCAACATTGCAAGAGCTTTACGGTTTGTTTATGTAAATGAATAGAACCGATAAGTGCTTGTTTGGATTAGTAGTTCGAAGCCCAATCAAACTTTTCAATCCTAATGTGAAGGTTTACTAGATAAATATGTGATTGTCTCAGTTTATGTCATCCTAGTTATATAAAATGAATCATTCAACAAACTTTCTCAATTAAGTGAAGGGTTAAGAGGAAAAAAATACATATGTGCTTTTTCTAGAGGAGCGTCCAATACCAAGTGCTTTTATTAGGTGCAAAAGTGCACACATAATTACAAATTAGGTTCAAAAATACCATTTAACCGTTAAATTTGAATTTTTTTTTTTAATTGAATGATGACGTGGCTTTCAAGGTACAAAAATATACATGTGGTTTGGCCAAAAAAGCACCCAACACCAAGTGCTTTTTTTTATATGCAAAAATACCGTTTGACTGCTAGAATATCTTTTTGGTATCATTCAGTATTTTAAAGTATCTTTGTATCAATTAGTACTATGAAATATTTTTTAAAGATCATGAAGTATTTTTTCAGTACTAGTCAATACCCTCAAAATTTTTTTTAGTACCATTCAGTATCATGAAGTATCTTTTTAGTACCGGTCAGTATTTTGAAGTATTTTTTTTAGTATCATTTAGTATCATGGAATATCTTTTCAAGATCCTAAAATAATTTTTCAAGATCATGAAGTATTTTTTTAGTATCCTGAAGTATCTTTTTAATACCTGTCAGTATCTTGAAATATTTTTTTAGTACCATTTTTAGTATCAGTCAGCATCTTGAAGTATTTGTTTAGTACCAAATCAACATCTTGAAATCCTATATTTCGGATAATCGGCCGATACTATTTTTTCACACAGCTTTCTTTAAAAGCTACGTCATCATCCAATTAGAAAAAAAAGTCAAACTTAACGGTCAAACGATATTTTTACACCTAAAAAAAAGCACTTGGTGTTTGGTGCTCTTTCTGCCAAACCACATGTGTATTGTTGCACCTTAAAATCCATTTCATCATCTAGTCAACAAAAAAAGAGTCAAACTTAATAGTCAAAAGGTATTTTTGTACCTAATTTGTAACTACGTGGACACTTTTGTACCTAAAAAAAGCACTTACCTTGGTGTTGGGCGCTCCTTCAAACAAAAACATGTGTATTTTTACCCCTTAACCTCTAAGTGAATATAGCTTATATGGGTTAAGAGAAGATGATAGGATCTGATGATTAACCCACCACAAGGTTAGTTCAATGGTACTAGCTAGACTTTGAGTCGGGATGGAATTTCTCAACACCTTTGAAGGGGGTCTACCTGACTATAGGCTAGAAATTCAATTTGGATTAGTCGTATAATTAATAGCCCACATTTACTGTAATACCCAAAATTTCCATTTATCTTAAATACAATATTTTTGATAATTAAAGCCTATTTAAATAGGTGAGTATGTGGTCTCAAAATTTTGAGACATGTTTATTTTATTTTCTAGGCAATTTTTCCTAGAATTAGAATAGCCAATAGGTTCATAAACTATATTTGGCATCATAAAATACCATAAATGCAACAAATACCATATTTAAATTATGATTCATATGGAGATGAAAATATTTAGACAAATTTAGAGAAAACAATGTCCATTAAATTAACAACTAAACCTTCACTAAATTAAGTAAATTGTCCAAGGTTTCATAATTGATTAAAGAGCCTTAAATACCTATTCTCATAATTTATTGAGAGATTAAATTTTCTAACACCTTATAATTAATAAATAGCTCATGTTTAATTTATAAAAGGCCATAAAAAAAAAATTACCAGGACACATGAAATAATTAAGGGCAATTTTTAATAATTAATGAGCAATTAAAACTACCCTAATGGAATATTTAGGTAATTATTCAGCAATTTATATTAAAATAGCCATTGATTAAAGGTGTATTAGCCTAATCAAATGTCAAGAGCTAATAAGGGAGTAAGATTTAGCATTAAATGAATTGTTAGCAATCATAAAACACTTCTTGAACCAATAATATAACAATCAAGAGATGATTAAGCTTATAATTAAGTTGTTAATCAAGAATTAATCAAGAGTTGAAAAAGTCAACAATTGCAACAAGATCTAAAGGTCAAGAATTAATTTCATAAAGATTATCTAAAGGCCCTAATTAATTCTTATAAAGCCTAATCCATGTAACTAGGCAAACAACCAATTAGATAAGCCCCACATGCAATCAATTAGAGCATAAAAATGCAACTAAAACTGAACAAAGGGGGGTCTGTTTTGGCACTTGGGAGAGAGAGAAAGAGTTGCTAAAAATCAAATTGGCCACTTGCATAGAGAGGATAAGGTGGTGAGAGGAAAAATCAAGGAGAAAGTCAAGCCATTAGCCAATGAAGTGATTACACATAAGATGATTAAGATAATCAATGGGATTAATTCAAGATTTAATCAAAGGGAAATCTATACAAAATAAATTGTATCTTGAAATCCACTAACCATCAATCAAAGATAAGAAGTGGTTATTTTTAAATGAAACTAGACATCCTAAGGATTCCAAGGAATTTTATGGATCCTCGTTTCGATTTTTGTAGAATTAATTATGATTTTTCAAAGTTAGACAAAATGCCGCCTTGATTTATACCGGCGTTGTTGTACGAATTTTGAGGGAATAAAGTGAAAGATAAAAGTTGTAAGGGCAAAATGGTCATTAGGGGCCAAAATATCTCTTAGGATATTACTTACAAATTAATAAATACGGTATTACCATTATAGGATCAACGCGATCACGCTTCGACGTCAAATGTACCGCCAACGCCGACGAAGGTACGGACGCGTCTTAACACTAACTCGATGTTCATTGTATACCTATATATGATGAGATGTGTTTTTTTTTAACGAGATTCTGTTGTCAAAAGTTATTGACTGTGCACATACAGCTTTATACGGGTTATAGTCATGATAACACCGTTGAGTTTTCCTAGCGCGAGGACACGGATGTACACCGTGGCACCGTGAATAGTGCGGATCGTAATAACATTCATATGCAGGTGTATATGGTGTGTTATTACTTGGTATATGTGAATTTTACTTGTGGTATCATGAATATCTCGTCATACATAATCGTACTTGAACATGAGGTTAACCGTTACCTGGGTTCAATGTACTTTGAACCTCGCTCTTACCATAGCTTCGTGTTCCGGAGTGAACAGACCGAAGACAAGGGTAAAACAATGAGATATAGGAACCGGCCGGAGAGAGAGCCCTTTTTGATTCGTAATCAATGACGATGACATTTGAAAAATTTTGTAGCGCCGTTAACACCAAAACATACATTACAGTGGGTACTTATCAGTTACTTTTCAATACTATTTACTTCCGATGCTCAACTCTGATCAAGATACCGTGAAAACACTTTCAAAAATTGGGATGTTACATTTTGGTATCAGAGCAGACATCCTGGCACGAATTTAACTATGCTACCCCAAACGGTCTGGTGTCTAGAAAGGTTTATTGTGGATCGCCCAATCGGTCACCCTCGCACGGTGAGGCCCCATGATATACACCGCCTGGCGATTGTTTGAGTAACGGAGTTAGGTTCGTAGTTTTCAACTAAAAGCATTTTATCTCGGTATGAACCCGACTCAGTTATAACAAACCATTGGTGCCGAAGGCAAGGCTAGTCTATGTGGATCGCCATTGAGTCACCCTAGCACGGTGAGGCTCCCATGATAGACACTTACCTGGCCAAACGGTTGATTAACTAAGTTAGGCTCTAAGCCATTATCTTAGAGCATCTTTTGAAAACAAGTACTGATAAAACCCTGGTATTGTTGTAGTGATAAACAGACGAGTTTTCCCTATGTAGATTATTATGGGAGGAGGAGACGTGTAGCACGTCGGTCAGTAGTCTCTGGAAACGTAAAAGTAAGACGAACCCGTAACCAACAAATCCACCCCCTACGTCTATGCTCGAACCAAACCATATTTCCCGCTCCAAAATACCATTTAGACCACGAGTATATGCCAACTACCCCGATGACGAACTAGAGCCAGAATACCACCCTGAACAACATGCTTTGCCCCAATAAATGAGCCCGAACCTGTAGATGATCCAGAACCCGAGTACCATTTCAAACCAGAGTACTTTGACGAATCCTACAACCCTAGACCAGTGTATCATTTCAAACTAGTATATTAATCTGAACCAAAGGTACCACCTTGAGCCGTAGATCACCTAAGCCCCGAAAAACCCCTTGTACCCATTCATAACCATAAACCCTCGAAATATACCATCCTAAGCTAATCCCCGAACCCGTACTTCAACTTGATTAGCTATACCCTACTCTAGAACTTAACCTTGAGCTAATACATCTTTCTGCTCCTGAATATGATATTGCTCCGATAATCGATCCCAAACCTGAATACTTCCAATCCAGAATATCTTTACAACACCATATATGACCTAGGACCTTTTCATTCGCATCCCCGAACACAAGGTGTATTCGAACCAATAGCTAGTATACCTCCGAGTAGACCCTCTCGAGCGAAAAAGACCTACAGGTCGATCGTTCATCCATCAATAATAACCGTGCGTATTTCCAGCTGTTAAGCTACCAAGATGATTCCGGAAGTGAATCTTTTTATAAACCCAAATACCCTGCGATGTGTCTTGAGTACACACAAAGAGCTGATAAGCGCTCGATGAACGAACTTTCTAAAGGCGAACATTTTAGGCAACGTGTAAACAATTAGTCATTAGTACGACAATACGGAAATGTTAAGTATGACTACAAGTATTAAAGTCGGTTAGTCATTATGGCGGGTATATTACATTGTGTGGAGTATGTATTTGTTTAGAAAATTAAGTTATTCCTTAATATGTGTCATTCTTAGTAGAAAGATAAGATGACAAATTTGCAAGGAACTAGAGTTCCTAGAGGCCGAGGTAGAGATAGAGATAGAGTTAGACAACCACAAATAAAACCAATTCCAACCTAGAGCAATACTTTTTCATTGGGGTCTTGATCATCGTTATGAACCCGGCATAATCATAATCAAGGCATCATTGAGGGCCGTATAGGTGGTCCATTTTGCTCTACCCCTCTAGGTCAGTTTGTCTTCATAGATAGTGTGAGATACCTTAATGGTAAGGGACAAATTAGCTAGTATCGAAATACTCTTTATGGAGTATGTACTCAAGGAAGAAAAATCAAATAGTAAGTTGGTACCTAAGTATATGTTAGGAGACATGTCTAGAAAACAAGAGTTCCGTTAACCCGTTGGCATCCATATTGGTGTTATAATAGAAACTTGAAAGTACATAAGAGGAGAAGTGAGGATTATGTGGTATATATAATATTAAGTTTGGTTTCCTTGTATGCATGATTGATTTTGTTTTTAAATGTTTTAGATATATCTTGCCAAAACTCAAAAAAAAAAAAAAAAAAATCCCTTTCTTTATGTTGTTGTGAAGAGATATGTCTTATTGAATAGAATTTAATCATCATCATGAAGTTTATGATAAGTCAAGCAATGCTTTGTATCAACTCTCTTTATCATTTGGACCATTTGCATGATTAGAATCTAGTATTCTCTAGATTGACGTTGAAAACCTTTTGTGATCATATGCTTACCGCTAAACATGTTTTGTACGATATGAGATTGCATTGGATATTTGCGCTTTAAGGTTGTTGTTAAGACTTGAAACTTGTATGAGTTAATATATTAAGTATGTTACACATATGTTTAAATGCTTACTTTATTTTTGAAAATTCCCAACCAGATATGACTCATAAACAACATGTTGACCAATTGTTTGTTCACTTAGAAATCTAACCTGAGCATTTCACTTAAATTTTCCAAATTAAGCCAATTTGAAACTGTTTTTGAAAGTGATTCTTCTTTAAATTTGTTAAATATTGTTAAGTGCAAACTGTTATGGTATTTCATTTAAGTTTATGCATGTAATTATTGTAGTCCAACCAAATAGCCGTAAGAACTCTAAATGGTGACGCTTGCATAGGGTGTTAGTCATATGTTGGAAGTAACACTTAAATAGTTAGTTGAAAGTCTAGGTGTTTTGTGTTAACCTACTCTAAAAAGAGTTTGCATGTCTAATGATGCTATGACTTAAACATCCTTGTGATATTACTTGCTTCATTTAATTATATTGGAAAATCTGAGTTCGTAAATTTTACTTCATTATACAAGAAAATCTTTAACGAATTAAATTTATGAAAGTGGCTTGGAGTATACTATATTAAGTTCCATTTTATATGTGCATTATCATTCTTTGAATTTCCACTATCACACTGTATGAAATTTGGACAAATGGATGTGGTTGATATCATTTTTCTCAAAACACCTGATCGACTATTGTTTTTGGTAATCTCTGTTGTTGTAAACTTGATTGTTAGTCGTTGGTATGTTAAACAAGATAAGTTTCAAATGGTGTATGTTCAATTAGATGAAACCTCGAGGGATAAACTGGTTTTGATTATTGAAATGACACTTGGTGAAATTTTGTGGCATGCTTTGCATAGGAACCCCGTTTTGAAATACATTGTACTTTTGATCCATTGAACTTAAGATTTCTTATCACTATATCATAATGAGATAACCATGCATTATATATCCTTGTTCATTTTGAAATTTTGATGAACGTCTTCAAGTTAACATACATGAACTATTTGGCTCGGCAAATTTGAATTTATCTTTGGTGCTTGGTAAGAACAGAAACCATAAGGATTATATTCCTGGATTTTAAAGACATAAAGCTCTAAATATGAAATTTTGAGTGTACACTCTAGTAAATCTGGATTAATTAAAGAGTTAGTATTGTTGTTGTTAATACTCCTGAAATCCTACTTTAGTACACCACCGTACGAATATGTTGTGTTGAACTCCCGTCCAAACCATTAGGTTTCGGATATATAAAACATAAATTGGAATGTGTGGTTACTTGTAGTAACTGAAGTTGAAATTTTGCTTTCTTATTATTTGCATCTGTTGATAAGTATTAAACATGAAATTTGTAGTAGCATGTGAATTTCATAGAAACTAAAAAGTACTTACAAGTTGTTTTGGGTTTCGTTGAAACTATTTTCCGATTACTTCGTATGTCGACTCCTCCTCACTCCGATAAAAATATGGAATATAAAATCCTCATTTTATGTTAGGAATTTGGCGTAGTAATTACCTTAGCAAAGAAAAGATTTGCCGTTGTAATCAATAATTCTTGTATAGAAACTAGTATCAAGCTTCTAATGTAGCCTAAGAGTTAGACTTGGGAGAGATTTAGATAGAATAGACGAGCATGCTTGAAATCTAGGTGTACGAATGTACACGGGCCGTGTCCCTAGGCCTTAAGACGTAGTACTTATCACCGTATGAAATATGAATTGTTATAGTGACCTTAGACTAGTATGTCTACAAGTACGTCCCGAGTCTATTAAAATATTTACTATACCAGGTAGTAGGGCTAAGGTCCCTAGTGTTGTGATAATGAGTTGAGCCGGAAGGCCAATATGTGTTAAGCCGAGAGGCTGAATGGGTCAGGCGGTAAGGCCTGTGTAACCAAGCACGATGAGGAAGGACGAGAAGGTCCTATGTTTGAATACTGTACTTAAGTACAGAAATGAATAAAATTATTATTTGAATATTAGAGTGCATGCTAAGTAAGCATGCATAGTAAGGAAATAGACTAGATGTCTACAGTTTTCTGAGTTTATACGATGGAACGTCAAGGGCGAACGTGTCGATCCATCGTGATCCGAGCGGTAATCGCTTGGACCGATCCGATTGACTAGACCTCCGAACAAATCGTTTTATTCAAAAGACAACTTCTAGTGGCACAATGCGGACAAAGAGCTACGACGACAAAAGGGAGAAGGCTTCGAGAGGAGAAAATTTAGTCCACGTTACGTAAGACCATTCGAAAATTTTAGTTAAACGTGAACCGCCACTTACCGATAACGTTACCCCGAACCCGATTAATCTCCATAACACTTCCCGTGTTTCTCAATTATACCAATCAGACCGCAATTGTGACATAGAGTATGAGGTGTTTTAAGTGGCCACCGTATGTAGGCGCCACGGAAACATTTTTGTTGTGTCAAATCAAGTACGACATGACAAATACCTTCGTAATTAAGTCAAGTGAATTCTCGATCACCGAGAGAAGCAAATTAGGTGTGAAAACATTCTAATAGGGTACATTTCTAGAATCTATGGTTCAAAGTCTAGTTAGTATAGGGCAAATTTCGAGGGCGAAATTTTATTCAACGGGGAGAAATGTAATACCCAAAATTTCCATTTATCTTAAATACAATATTTTTGATAATTAAAGCCTATTTAAATAGGTGAGTATGTGGTCTCAAAATTTTGAGACATGTTTATTTTATTTTCTAGGCAATTTTTCCTAGAATTAGAATAGCCAATAGGTTCATAAACTATATTTGGCATCATAAAATACCATAAATGCAACAAATACCATATTTAAATTATGATTCATATGGAGATGAAAATATTTAGACAAATTTAGAGAAAACAATGTCCATTAAATTAACAACTAAACCTTCACTAAATTAAGTAAATTGTCCAAGGTTTCATAATTGATTAAAGAGCCTTAAATACCTATTCTCATAATTTATTGAGAGATTAAATTTTCTAACACCTTATAATTAATAAATAGCTCATGTTTAATTTATAAAAGGCCATAAAAAAAAAAATTTACCAGGACACATGAAATAATTAAGGGCAATTTTTAATAATTAATGAGCAATTAAAACTACCCTAATGGAATATTTAGGTAATTATTCAGCAATTTATATTAAAATAGCCATTGATTAAAGGTGTATTAGCCTAATCAAATGTCAAGAGCTAATAAGGGAGTAAGATTTAGCATTAAATGAATTGTTAGCAATCATAAAACACTTCTTGAACCAATAATATAACAATCAAGAGATGATTAAGCTTATAATTAAGTTGTTAATCAAGAATTAATCAAGAGTTGAAAAAGTCAACAATTGCAACAAGATCTAAAGGTCAAGAATTAATTTCATAAAGATTATCTAAAGGCCCTAATTAATTCTTATAAAGCCTAATCCATGTAACTAGGCAAACAACCAATTAGATAAGCCCCACATGCAATCAATTAGAGCATAAAAATGCAACTAAAACTGAACAAAGGGGGGTCTGTTTTGGCACTTGGGAGAGAGAGAAAGAGTTGCTAAAAATCAAATTGGCCACTTGCATAGAGAGGATAAGGTGGTGAGAGGAAAAATCAAGGAGAAAGTCAAGCCATTAGCCAATGAAGTGATTACACATAAGATGATTAAGATAATCAATGGGATTAATTCAAGATTTAATCAAAGGGAAATCTATACAAAATAAATTGTATCTTGAAATCCACTAACCATCAATCAAAGATAAGAAGTGGTTATTTTTAAATGAAACTAGACATCCTAAGGATTCCAAGGAATTTTATGGATCCTCGTTTCGATTTTTGTAGAATTAATTATGATTTTTCAAAGTTAGACAAAATGCTTTGCCCGATTTATACCGAATTGTTGTACGAATTTTGAGGGAATAAAGTGAAAGATAAAAGTTGTAAGGGCAAAATGGTCATTAGGGGCCAAAATATCTCTTAGGATATTACTTACAAATTAATAAATACGGTATTACCATTATAGGATCAACGCGATCACGCTTCGACGTCAAATGTACCGCCAACGCCGACGAAGGTACGGACGCGCATCTTAACACTAACTCTGATGTTCATTGTATACCTATATATGATGAGATGTGTTTTTTTTTAACTGAGATTCTGTTGTCAAAAGTTATTGACTGTGCACATACAGCTTTATACGGGTTATAGTCATGATAACACCGTTGAGTTTTCCTAGCGCTGAGGACACGGATGTACACCGTGGCACTGGTGAATAGTGCAGACTGTAATAACATTCATATGCAGGTGTATATGGTGTGTTATTACTTGGTATATGTGAATTTTACTTGTGGTATCATGAATATCTGTCATACATAATCGTACTTGAACATGAGGTTAACCGTTACCTGGGGTTCAATGTACTTTGAACCTCAGCTCTTACCATAGCTTCAGGTTCCGGAGTGAACAGGACCGAAGACAAGGGTAAAACAGCAGATATAGGAACCGGCTGGAGAGAGAGCCCTTTTTGATTCGTAATCAATGACGATGACATTTGAAAAATTTTGTAGCGCTGTAACGACCAAAACATACATTACGGTGGGTACTTATCGCTTACTTTTCAATACTATTTACTTCCGATGCTCAACTCTGATCAAGATACCGTGAAAACACTTTCAAAAATTGGGATGTTACATTCACCACATGTGAAAAAAAAAAAGATCACAAAAAGAAGTAGGGAATTTGTGATGGATTTACAATGAAAAATGTGAATCCAAAAGCTTGAATTAGTTGTGTGTAATGCGCAAAAGTCTTCACTACCTCACCCTCGCAATATAAGAGTTAGTAACTTAGTCTTTTAAATTTATAATTATTCTATAAAATATCCCTATTAATTGTACACATTAAGTAACAATGAAAATTCAATTTTTGTTTGCCCCATCTAATGAAAATCTTTTAGACCGGTAGGTATCAAAAGAAGGTCTTAAAAGTTTACCTTTTAAACTGGTTCTTTGAAACATCTGATCTTAAAAGTAAGACATTTTTTTAAAAAACTTTTTAGACTTGTTATTTTTAAAATCTGGTCTTAAAAATAATAGATATTTTTTTAAATTTTTTTGACCAAGTCTTTGTAACATCCGGTTTAAAAAGTGTTCTTTATATTTATGAAACTGCCTTCAGTCATACTTTTTAGACCTGATCCTCTATAATCTGGTCTAAAAAAGTGCTCTTTATATTTACAAAAATGTCACCAGTTATACTTTTTAGACCGGATTCTCTATAATTCGGCCTAAAAAGTGCTCTTTATATTTACAAAAATGACACCGATCATACTTTTTATACTAGATCCTCTATATTCCGGTCTAAAAATTTATTGATATTTACGAAACTTTCACGAGTTATATTTTTAAGACCAGAGCCTCGCAATACTCCGGTATAAATAAGACGGTCTTAAAGCCCTTTTTTGTACCGTTGAAAGTGAGGATATTTTTGAAAGAAAGATTTTGGCAAGGGTAATCGGGTAAGGTCCCGTGAGGTAGGTCTGCGTTGGTGATTATAGGAAAAGTCGGTCACATTGTTGATGAAAAACCAGTAAACAATTCATCCCAAGTCCTAACAAGGCACAGATACAGATAGAATGCAATTCTTTTTTAAACAGACTTTGAACATGACTTTCAGGTAATTAAACTTGGACTGGTCGTTATGTGATAACTTGATTGAATTAAAAATTACTTTCTGGACTGAAATTGATGTTTGCAACTTTGCAATAGCCTTACGGTTTGTTTTTATAAATTTATAGAACCGATAAGTGCTTGTTTGTTTGGATTAGTATTTCGAAGCGCCCCAATCTCATTTTAATTCATTCATAATTTGATGGTTTACAAGATAAATATTTGATTGTCTCAGTTTATGTCATCGTACTTATATAAAATGAGTCATTCAACAAACTTTCTCAATGAAGTGAATAAAGCTTATATGGGTTAATAGAAGATGATAGGATTTGATAATTAACCCACCACTAGGTTAGTTCAATGGTACTAGCTTGACTTTCAGCCCCGAGATGGAATTTCTCAACACCTTCCTGACTATAGGCTAGAAATTCAATTTGGATAAGTCATGTAATTAATAGCCCCACATTTACCAGATGTGAAAAAAAGAAGAAAATAATAATAATAATAAAAAGGTAGGGAATTTGTGATGGATTTACGATGAAAAATGTGAATCCAAAATCTTGAATTAATTAGTTGTATCTCTGTCGTAAAGTCCGGACTATCTCACGTTGGTGGTATAAGAGGAATTGGGGTTGGATTTTATTCTAAATATAAAACTTCAACCATCAATTTTATCTCCTAAATTTATAATTGTTCCATAAAATATCCCTATTAATCATAGATTTGGGGCTTTTCTCAAGAATAGTCATGATTAAAGATGATATTTTAAGAAAATCAATATATATTTGTTGTGAATAACTAACATAACTATTTTTTTTTAATTTACTTATAAATTAGTCAACTAGTTCTTATATTAATTATTAGAGATAGTATTTTTTTCCCCATAGTGGATAAAGAGTATGCGCCTTTGAAATTGTGATGATTTACAAATGGGTCTAGAATCATAAAGTATTGGCTAGAGACCTACTAATAGTGGCTTGCATAGCCAGTAAAACTGTAACACCCGTCTTAAATGCACCTTTATTTATTAGAGTTATAGTACATATGCATCGAAATAGTTTGGATGACTTAATTGCGGAATAAAACTTTCTTAAATAACTTAGTTTGAAAACATGAGGATAAATTTTTCGCGAGCGATATCTATCCCATAAGGGGATCTTAATATATTAATCCAAAAATAGACAGATGATAAACGAATTAGTACAGTCCAACTACTTATACTATCACAAAAATCTCTTCTGCTATAACCCTTATAGCTGCATCTTTCCTCTGGATCCCAATCCACTACCTGTCTCTTTCATGCGATCTAGAGTTCAAATGAATGAACCCTAGGGGTAACAGTTAATCTTATATGCACGTATGAAATATAAATGACAACATGTTATATGTTAAGCATAGAATAATTTATAGTAAACAAGTCGCACCGTAACCGCAGTTATCAGCCAAGAACCACAGCCCTTTATTAGGACACGCAGCCCTATTTTAGGACACACAGTCCTATGGGACATGCAGCTCCAATCCATAGCTAAGATACACATATGCAAATTATCTAACAAACATGGTTAATCATACATGTATACGTACAAGTTAATAAGATAACAATTACCAACCTCAAGCTTGAATGCTTAACTTTGTCCGAAGGTGTTGGTATCAGAAGAGGTATCAAGATATGCCCATAAATGTTTATCATAGTCGTTAGTTACTTTTGGCGTCGCTAAGTAACTAACTACGCGAATTAATTCTTAGAGGATTAAAAATGATTATTAATCCCTAAATTCCCATTATAATACCTTTTTTTTTTCATTTACTCTTCACTGTCCGTAAAGAGTTCCTGTTAATAGGTCAATTTCAAAATTCATATCTCTGAATACAACTCCGAATAAGGCGTTTGACCTATCAAATTAAACCTTGTTGTGTCTACTTTATTTCTGGAAAACTTCATGGAAAAAATTAATCATTTACCACTTCAAAATTGAACACGAAAATGACTGTTCACTTATGGAAAAGGATAGTTTTCCAGTTTTTCTGTCAAACTTTAGAAATTCATAATTCTCATTGTACACATCGGATTTGGGTATTCTTTAGCTCATTTCAAAGAGTATGATGTGCACTAAATGTATACAAAATTTCAGAGTCAAAGGAGTTCGTTTACCCTGGTTTTACCTTGCTCAAAGATCACTGTTTCAGCACCAAGTTCAGTTTTCCAGCAAATGATGAGATGCTACAGTACGTATACCGGGGCGTTAACTGCTACAGTGAAACATGCACTGTTCAATTATGATTTTACTGTAGCATACACCCTTTGACTCTGTTTCTGCACTCAAAAGCAGAATAATCAACTTGCATGCAACCCCAAATGGTATTTACGGTCATCACCAAAAACAGAACCATAAACCAGAACCATAAACCGCATGCATGCAACTCTCTTAATCTTTCTCTTTAACACCTTCACTAACCGAAACAGAGAAAGTAAATTCATGGCACCCATGTTTCGTTGATCGACATCCATCATTACTGCCAATACAAACTCAAGACATGAATGATGAAAGCAAAACGCTCTAACCAATCGGTTCACTTGATTTCACAGCACCCATAAAATATCAACGACCTAAAACTTAGAAGGATGGAAGCTCAAAGAACTCACCTTAGTTTCTTAGTTTCAAGTGATTCCTGCTTCTTATCTGACCGCCCCTCTTGTTCTCGGTCTTCTCATGTTCTCGGCCTCTGTTTCTTCGTTTCTGTGCAGAGCCGAGAAAGACAAATGAAGACTAGACGAAGGAATCTCTTCAAGACCTCCTTTCTCTTCTTCTTCCTTCAACTTCCTTCCTCTCAGTGTTCTCGGTTCCTCAATCTCAATCTCGTCTCTGCGTTTGTTTTCTGTATTCTCGTTGTCTCTCATTTCTGTTCTCGCTCTCGGTCTCGTCTCCAGCGCTCTCACTCTCTCTCTTTTCTTGCTGTTCTGTGAAGGCCGAAGGAAATGGATGAGGAATGAATGACAACAGTGGAGCATGGCGTTGCTGTCATGCTGAAACACGAGAGAGTAGTGGAGCATGGCGTTAACATGCTGAATTCCGAGAGAGTAGTGGAGCATGTCTGAAAAACACATGTACACATGCTGTAATCTGTTGCTGTCTCTGATCCTCAGTCTTTGGTGTTAGGCTGAATGAATAACGGGCTGAGTTAATGAGGAGTATGGGCTGTAAGTGTTTAACCTAATGAAGTATGAATAATAAGAGGAAAAAGACACCGAATAAGTTCAGTTCGGGACCAATGAGTTAATGAATAATGAATTGGATGGTTGAGCATGGGAGGGGCCCGTGACTTTATGAAGAATAAGGGAGTACGTTGTTAAATAAGTTACTTAATCATTTTGTGTATCTTTAGATTATATATTAGTTTATTAGTCAAACTAATTAGTTTAAAGAAAAATTTAAAAATAAAAATATTCTAAAGTAATTTAATTAGCTTCTTTAATATCTCCAAAAAAGTCAACTAGGCCTTATAATTGGACCGGAGGGAGTAATAATCATAGAAAGTGGACGGTAGAACGCCGAGAGGGAGTGTTACATCTAAGGGTTGTTTGGTAAGCGGATTTGGTTGGAAGGGAAGGGAAGACTAGCAAGTTCTCATGTTTGGTACGCTTTTTGTATCCAATCTTCCCGAAAATTCAAATTCCCGAGTCCACCAATCTTCCTTTATATGTGGGAAAATAAGATCTCACCAAAATTGATGGGATCTAAAGTTCTCATGTGAACAGTGACACTTTCGGACATATTTACTTCTCATAAAATATTTTTTTATAATGCAAAGAAATAGGATTAAATTCAAATTTATGTGATAAATTCGAACTTATACAATAAGTTCGAACTTGGAGAGAGAATATTTTAGATAAATTTGAACTTGGAGGGAAATGTTTTTAAACAAATTCAAACTTGACGGAGAATATTTTAGACAAATTCGAACTTGATAAGAGAATATTTTAAAAAATATATATTTTAGCAAAAAAGTTATTTTTCATTTTCATTTTGAATTAATTACTTTTGAGGGTAAAACATGTATTTTCTAATTATTTAGTCTTTACCAACTACCACTCCTTCATTTTCTTCCTACCAAACAACTCATCTTCTCCCAAGTTATCTTCTCTCATCCATCAAAATCTTATTTTCCATTCATTTTCCTTCTTTAAGTTCCTTTCTCTCCTTAAATTTTTCCGTACCAAACTGGCCCCAAGTGAGGTTAAATCGTTTGCAATTTGGAGAGGGATAGTGATGTGAGGATTGAAACTTGAGCAAAGCTGCCACCAGAGTTTCCTATAATATCACTCACTTTTATTCCTCTTTCCGGAAGCTCTTGTGTCGGTGGTGTTGCCGTGTTGCAATGCCCTGCTTCATCATCGTACGCTTTGCACAGCGTTTGAAAAAGTTACTCCGTGTTGCCACAGTCCATGAATATTAGAATAATTTACCATTAACTATAAAGTATAACTGGCATAAAAATTTACAGTATTATTGAAAGTGTAATTTTGTGGACAACCATAGTCACAATACAAAACCAGTCACTACTCATGCAAAAAGCAACCAAAAACTATTAGAATCATCGCACATATTCAATACAAAACAGCTCCTTCACGATCCAACCCAATCAGGCACAGACCCCTTTCTAATATTCACATCAATATGATCCACTGCTAAATTTCCTTCTCTGGGGGAGAAAGAAACAATCCAATTTGCCTTGGACGATTAATAAAGCTTTCCTAAGAGCAACCACCTCAGTCATAACCAGAATTTTTACATTTTCCAGCGATCTTTTATATATATATATATATGAATCCAGCAATCTTTTGAATACTGAAAATTTCCTGTCTAGTATTGGACCTTGATCCAAAAAAAAAAACTGGATGACAAAAAACAAACCTAATCACAGACAGGCTTTGGAGCCTGCTTGGAAAAAAGAACCTCCAAAATAAATATCATTCTACCATGAGGTGAAAATAAAGGACACTGCATAGTGGGCAGTCTATTGGTTCTAAACAATTCTTTTAGGTGTTTTAAAGTGTGTAGTATTTTAAATTGATATCTTTCTGAACAAAATCTCCTTAATTCAATCTACTGAGACTTTTAGCTCCTCATTTATTTCTCCTTTATTTCTTAATATTAAGCTCTCTTTTCCTTACGCATAACTTATATGAGTATATAATTTTATGAACTATTTTGGATTCACTTATACCCCGTTTGGTATATTGGAAATGAGGATGAAGAAGGAGAAGTGGAAGTGGAAGAAGTGAATTCCACAAACTGGGCTCTTTGGTGTGTAGGAGTGCACTTCCACTTGGAAGTCACTTCATAAAAAATGATGGAAGTGAGTTCCCTGAGTAGACCCATGGAATTCATCTCACTTTTCTGCAAGTGAAATTTATGGACCACTATGCCCTTATATATTTTATTAATTGATAACTTTATCCTTCCTGCATTATTACTCCATTCCCTTTTCCTTGTCCTTCCTACATTACTGCCCTTGTGATTAATACTTAAATGTAGCTTTTCTCATTTTTCTTTCTCCTTAGTAAAGGTAAAGTTGAACAAGTTTATCAATTTTTCTCCTATCATTTTCTGGTTCACTTAGATTAGTTAAAAGTGCTAATAGAAAGATGAGGAGGACAATTTTGCCACAACCAGGGAATAATAATTTGTAGTGTTTTGTGATCTAATAAAAATATATTATAAAGTGTATAACAAATACTTTTCCGGTCCTTAATATAACAGATATTTACTTAATTTGATTAGATTAAAAAAGTTGATTGAGTTAATTAATATGACATGTATTTTCTAAAACAACATAATCATCTTCTTTAATTCTCTCATTCACATCCCTCCTTGATTATTTTTGAAAGAGTATTGTAAGAGGTAAATTAGAAAAAGATTGACAGATATAAAAACTATTTTATTATTAAGACTAATATCAACTCTTCAAATATATTTCATATTAAAGATATAAGGGAATAATACTGAAATTCAAGGAGACTACGAGCTTGCACAAGAATTCTGTTGGGATAATAATAAAAATACAATATACATTTAATGCAAGGAGATGATATATATAATCACATAAAAACACTTGGAGTTAAAAAAAAAAAAAAAAAACTTTGGAATTGTGCATATTAGTTTGAATTTAGCATTCGTTGGAAAGATGAGTTCAGCAACCTTTTTTACCGTTGCATGGATACAGAACTTCCCCGAGACCCAAAGACTTTGGGTTCTAGCAATGAAAATGAAAACTATTTTCATCCATTACATGCAAAATATTGCAATGCAGAAATTTTCCATGGTATTTTCAATCAACTTTTTCTTTTATCTTTTTGATCAACTAAATCAACTTTTTCCAGGGAAATTATAATGAGGTATTAAATAAGGGACTTAATTATTTATAAGTGCTCACAGTAACTGAAAAACAAGTAATAAGAAGTTTAAGAGTAAAAAATGACAACATCTTACTAATTATTGAGACTTTTCAATAATTAAGTTCCTCATTTACGACCTTTCTCTTGGGTTACACTATATCGATAAGCCTTTACTTATATGCTTGACTATTGTCTACTTCTCAAGGCGTACTTGGGAAGGAAGTGAGGGCTGAAAAAGTATGGTACAAAGAAAAACACAAAAAATCATTAATTTAAAAGTATTAAGATTATATTCATAGAACAATTGAAAATTAAAAGTGTAAAAAAAAAAACGGACATTAAAAAAAGATGACAAATTAATAGGTATTGCTTAGTTTTCTTTCTATTTTTGAGAAGTTTAAACAGGAACTTTTCATGTGTTACACCTATTCCTGCCTTGCATGATCAATTATTCTAGAAACTAAATTATAAGGTCAAAGGTTCATTTCAATAAGGTGGAAACGTTACCATTTCAATAAGGTTAAGTAGATACCAAGTCATGAATGTGAAATATATATGTGATCACATTCTAAAGAGGTAAAACAATAATCCTTGTAAAGTTTGAAAACCAGTTCACATAATCTCAAAGTCTTGTCATTCTTACCATTTATGGAGCAAATATTGGATTTGCAATAACGATTACTTCCAATATTTTATGATCTATTTTTCAATAACCGCATGCCAATAGAAGAATAGAACTATGACAGAAAGCTATATTTATTCATTGAAATTTCTGCTCTTCATACCAGATATAATTTTCACAGAACATTTACTATTATATCCAAGACACATCTTGATGGTACTATATAAGAATCAATATATTTTGAGGAAACCTAGCTTACTTTTAAATGTTGTTTTATTTATTGTGTTATAGCTTCAAAGTGGTAAAATATTTCTTTTGTTTTATGTTTTTAGCCTTATTATGTAGTAATATTCTAGGTGTTTCCATCCTAGAGAGGAAACCTTAGGAAATTACTCGTATTTTGTTTTCCTTCAAGTGTCACGTGAAGGAAACCTTTTTCTCTCCCCGTGTTTCTATCTTTCTCTCCCATATCACTCTGTTCACATCTGTGCAAGTGTGTGTGAGTGGTTATTGCATCACATCTTCATTTACAAAACAATGCAAATCAGAATTAGAAGTTATCCACAAAAGATCAAATTAAACAAACTAATATTTAGATTAAAAAAAAAAAAAAAAAAAAAAGATGCACTATGCCAAATGTTCTATCTTTTTTTTTTTTTATATATATATAAGAAGGATGGCATAAAGCCTATATTAAAGAGTAAAAATTACACATAATGGGAATTTAATCTCACCAAATGTTCTATCTAACCCTGCTTGCTTTTAACCCATGCTTCAAAACCATTTTTTCTTCCCCAATAGTCCAGAAACCACACCAGTATGGTTTTGAAGTAAACATAACGAGGAGATGGTGGGTATTGTTCCAAGTCATGATGAATACCGAGAAGCATCCCAGGAAAATGTAAAGCGGATGGTGTAATGTCGGGGAAAGAGAGTGTTACATCCAAGTGAGGTTTGATTGTTCTGCAATATTCATTTGAGAGTGGAAGTGATTTTAATGTCAGTTCCTTCAATAATGACCAGCGAGTGATGCTCTTGGGAACTCGTGAATATAACACTCTTACTGCCCAAATCTTCCATTAACACGTCATCCTCTTCGTCATCTTCCATTAATGACATTGTCACCACTTGATGTTCATTCATCATTTCTCCTCTATCACCCCTCTCCTCCTCATCAACACCAATAAAGCGAGGAGGATAATAAGAATAATAGTCAAAGTGTTGGTTGAAATCATGCCCAAACTCAATTGGACCCTCACAACAATCAACTTTTCCAACAAATGGAAGTAAAGACCCCAAACTTTGTGCCTCCTTTCTCAATCCTTGCGGCATTACCTCATGTTTGAATCTGACACCACATATCATGTTGCCACATACGAACACTTTCATTGTCACTTTGTCGAATGACAACCTGCAAAGATCCAAACAACTGGACACAATCACTACCCCGAACTTCTCCATTTTATACTACCCCAACCTTTATCTCGCTTTGGCCCCAATTATCTATGCTTAAAGTGACCATTTGTCTCGGGCAAGTTGAAGAGTGAATTTGAGCCAACTTCACACAACCCTCAAGACTCAACTCTTCAATCTTAGGGACCTGAGAGAGATCTGGCAGTGAGGTGAGATGTTTTGAACGCGATAAATCAATTTCCTTCAAATTTGGAAAATGCTGAAAACAAAAATAGAGTTTAATACATTAGATAATGACACATAACTACAATTTAATCAATAATTTCTCCCATGCCAATTAACTCAAAATGTGAATTTATTATGGAAATAAATCAATGCATTTAAAAGATGAATTGGGTTTTCTGCACATAAAATAAAAGTATGGCTCAAAGTATTAACCCTCAATTTAAAGGTAGTAAAGCAAACATTTGCATTGTGCATTATTTGGTCAATGTTTCATATATATGAGATCTTTGAATCACTCCATTAAAAAAAATTATGACATGGATTACGGAACGTACCTGTTTTCCATTCCAAAGTTGTTGGATATTACTATTACACATTTTAAGTGTAATAAGAATCTCGCACGGAAATGTAATGGCACATATGATTGTAGATATTCTTCCCGACGAAAAACCCTTAGTTCTTTTGAAATATAATCCAAATCTTCATAAATATTCAATTTTGAAGGCTCTTTCCTATCACACTTGTAAACTTCACGGAATATTAAATCATTCATCTTTCGAAAATTACTAGCTGTCAATATAGTCTTTTTTATCTTGCTTGCGTTCAATGGCATACATTGAATTGACTCAATCCCCTAGGAATAGCAAATCAAGAGAAAAACAATAGTCATTGTCTAAAAATGAAAAAAAAATATTGTAGAACAATTATATATATATATATATATATATATATATGCTTTTGGGGATATCGAAATTAAAAATGCTATAGTGCATTTTGTTCAAAAATTCTCGCAACTCATGTTTTCCGGGTCCTAAATGAATTTCTCAAAAGTCGTGAACACGGAGACACACTATCAATACATATACTTGTATCCATGGATTGAGCCGCTAATGTGCCTCTCTCTATTGCTCTTTATGATACCCCAATCTCCCAAAATATTTTTTCTTTTTTCTTGTGATTATTAGATTCTACATAAAATGAATAACTTTTTGATATCTTATGAGTATAAAATGGCACAAGATTAAATTTTTAAGATTTTTCAAAGAAAAATGCTTTGGAATCGTGCGTTATTTACTTATTTCTCTTAAAAGAATTAAAAAAATTCAAAACTGCGCCATTCATTTCTCGTAAGATATCAAAATGTCACTCATTATATGTACAATCTAATGACCATTGGAAACAAGAACAAAACACTCGTAATATGGTGAAATTTTAAGGGCATTAGAAAAATGCAAATATTCACTTAAAACAATTTGTACACATAATTACATTAAAAAAATTATTTTGGAGCCCCGAGGAAAAGATAGCCTTAGCCCCTAGTGAATTTTTTTTTTTTTTTTTTTTGGGGGGGGTTGGGGGGATTCTTAATATGTAAAGAATGATCAAATAACAAGTAGCACAACTAAATATATTTCTTTTAGACAAATCTAAATGAATATATTTTGGTGCACTTTATTCAAATAATTCATTTTATCTTATAATAAATAAATTCGTCAAAATAAATACACACGCTGGCTCGAATAAATACACACGCTGGCTCGAAGGCTAGAATCTACTTACAAGCACTCGTTTATATTTCATTTATAATTGAGTATTTAAAACCCCGGCATAAATTAAATTCACAAAAGAAAATTTATATTCAAATTTCATAATTTTTACATTTTGTAGTATAAAATTTTTTATCAATAAAACGAGTGAGGGCAGCATGTGTCAGTTCACAAACTTTTATACTAAATGAATTATTAATGAATATTAACAAGTAAACCTTTGTGGATAATTTATAACTTATGACTATCGTTCATGTTTTAAATTTAAAATATATCTTAAAATCTATCTCAAAGCTTAAAAGATATGAATATTACAAAGATTTAGAAGATTAACAAATCACACGTAATAAAAAGGCTTTGCCAGAACCAATTTTAGTCAGTTATCAAATGACCCAAAAAAAAGTTATCAGAAAAAGAGAACCAATTTTAGTCCATCCAATATTGGGACAAAAAAAAAAAAAAAAAAAAAAAACTCAATAACTAGTTTTTAATTATAAGGAAACCTCGTGAGAGGATATATTTGCAAGACTGAGCGACAAAAGATTATTAAAGGTCAACTAGGATTTTCCTAGGATGGCGCAGGAAAAAAATTGTAGTTTCATATTTCTTTTCATTTTTAGAATTATTATAACTACGTTGTTGATGATAGTTACGGCTTCAGAAATCAAACCAAAGAACTCTTATCTTTCAAAAGAATAAAATACCACATCAGAAAAATAATCAGAGAAAGTCGATGCCCACAATTTTTTAAATCTCGACACCCACATAGAACACTGAAAGGAGAGATTTTTTATTGTTTAGAAACACTGAAAATACGAGTGAAGTGACACAGGAGAACTGGAGAAGAGGCAGAACGGTGAGAGACCGGAGAACTGAAAATACAAGCAAGATCGGTTAAAATAAAGTACCGAGTGAAGTGAAGCAACTCACCAAGTGAGAGACGACGCTGAGACGGCAAGATCGACCTTTGCTTCGGACTACAACTTCGGAGAACTGGCGAAGAGGCAGATCGCAGTCGCAGATAGATCGGCCTTTGCTTCGAACTTCAACCCCGACCAGCTGGAGAAGAGGCAGATCGCAGATACTAGAGTGAGACCGGATCTGCAGAGTCTGGCAAGATCGAGCTTTAATCGGCGCTGAGAGTCAACCGGAAGTGAAGTGAGAAGGTGAAGCGAAATTGCAGAGCCTGGCGACCAGATCTGTGAGTGAGAGAGAAGGCACTGTGACCTGTGAGAGTCGACCACCGGAAGTGAGGAGAGAACGGAAGTAGAGACCACGCTGTGAACTGTGAAGTGAGAGTGCGAGAGTCGACTCTGGTAGGGCCTTCACTGAAATGAAAGTGAGGATGTTTGAAAGGAAGACTTGGATATGGGTTATTGGGTAGGGTCCGGAGGTGATGATGCAATGCTGTCTCATCGTATGTCTTGGACAGCTGTAGAAAGAGTTACTCTCCGAGGGGCCAAACTTCATAAAAATGTGAATAATTTTCGGGAAAATCCTTCTAAGGGATCTTTTTGGCAAAAAAAAAACCTAAAAAGGACCTAAGAATCTGATCATCCCAAAAAGGTCCCTTAGTCCTTTTTTGGGTTGGTTAGAATTTTGGTGAGTTGTAAATGAGACTGATATAGTTGTTAACCAAGACTGATATTGTTGTAAATGAGACTGATTTAGTTGTAAAAAAATTGTTGTAAATGAGACGATTTAGTTGTAAACGAGTAAAAAAATTGTTGTAAATGAGATTGATTTAGTTGTAAATTTTTAATGAATTTATCCTTTAAAAGGGCCAATGGGTCTTTTCCGAGATTGTCGATTCTTAGGTCCCTTTTTGGGTTTTTTTTACCAAAAAAGTCCCTTAGAAGGATTTTCCCATAATTTTCCGACTTCGAGGGGGCCCACACTTCATAAACAATGAATGGTGTGATTTTGAGGGCGGTTTTATATACGTCAACGAGTCGTCGCGTTTGTGAATTTTGAGGATTGAGGGGCCACTTATTTGTGTATCATGATTTTTTTTTTTTTTTTTTTTCACCATGGCATTCTAAATTTGGAATGTTTTCTTTTTCTATTTAGTTGAAATTTGAAAAAGTATACACTAACAGTTTGATGTTATAGACAATATTAGCTCTGTGGTCTCCCACTTATTAACATTTTCATACATCTTAAATTAAGTTTATTATGTTTTTAAATTTGTCAAAAAATCCAAATATTTCAATTACACCTTCGATAATGAAACAAGGGACAATTAAAATAAAGGACTAAAAAAACAAAATTTATTAGGAAAGACATTAAAAAGTGTATTTATTTAAAAGGACCAAATACCTAAATAAAAAAATAAAAATACCGAAATGCCCTTTTCATCATACACTTCCACATCTTCTGATTCCTTTCTCTCTCATGTTCATACTCTCACAACACAACCCAGCCATTGTTACTGTCAAAGATCTTGATATTGAAATGTAAAAAAAATATCAAAATAACCAACCAAATTCTAACAACAATGTTGAACTGAAAAATCAAACAATATTCAACAAATTCTTAGGCGCATTTGATATTGTGAGAGGCCGGAGGGAGATCGGAAATTGCGAAGAGAGACGAAATTACCGTTGTCAACGACAAGGGGTAGCTTTCACTACCAAATCACAGTCAAAAAGTTGCTTTCATGGCCAAAGACGGACCATGTCCTCCCTTTGATCCCATCGAATTGTAAAATCAGATCTCTCTTGATGGCCTTCCTTAGCTAAGTCTGAACCCCATAGACTATAGACCATGGGATTAAGGTGCAGATCTATGTAGCCCAACGCTAAATAGAGCCAGTGATATTTTGTCAGATCTAGATCAAAGAGAAAAAGCTGGTGGTTTGATAGGGACAATATGGTATTTTTAAATTTATATTTTAAGTTTTTGGTCCTTTTAAATAATTAGAATTTTTATGGTCCTCCCAAACAAATATCACTTGCTCCAGGTTCTTCATTTTAATTCTACAAAAAGGAGAAGTTGGAGAAAAATCCTCAATTATTTTTTTTTAAAGAATTATAGTCAAAATAATTTTTTTATGGTCATCCCTCATCATGCGTATATATTCAGATTAGCTTTTAGAGAATAGATTTTACAACTTATAAATTAACTATGTGAGAAGAATTTTATTTCAATTTGTAAAAAATAGTTTCTGAAACCATCATTTTATTATTTCTAAAATATGTACTTATCGCCTGTGGTTTCTGAGATTATTGTCACTTTGTTGTTGATTTGTGCATTGCCGCGTTGCCGTACCTGGTGTTTAATTTGTCCTACACTCCCCCATGACTTTTGGAAAAAGAATTAGAAAGGGCCACATATAGCTACCAAAACACTACCTGATAGTTATTGCATTATTCTTCACTCATACTTCAAATAAAACGATTTTTGTAAGCTTATAGAACCGGCTTGTTTGGGTTAGTTTATGAAGCCCCAATCTCACTTTTCAATCCTAATTTGATAGTTTACCAGATAAATATGTGTTTGTCTCAGTTTATGTCATCGTAGTTATATAAAATGAGTCATTCAACAGACCTTTTCAATTAAGTGAATATAGCTTAATATGGATTAAGAGAAGATGATAGGATGTGATAATTAGTTACTAGCTAGACTTTGAGTCGTGAGATGGAATGTCTCAACACCTTTGAAGGTGGTCTACCTGACTATAGGCTAGAAATTCAATTTGGATTAGTCATGTAATTAATAGCCCCACATTTACCACATGTTGAAAAAAACGCAAAAGCTTAAATTAGTTGTGTATCTGTGGCAAATTCCTGACTACCTCACCCTTATAATATAAAAGTTAGTTGACGAGTTGGATTTTGTTTTAAATATAACATTTTAATCAACTTTGTCTTTTAAATTTATTATTATTCTATAAAATATCATTATTGATCGTACAAATTAGAGGGATTTTTATCAAAAATATTATGATGATGAAAATGAAAGATGATATTTTAATAAAAACAATCTATATATTTGTTACGAATAAATAACATAACTAATTTTTTTAAATTTATTTATAAATTAGTCAACTAAATTTTATATTAATAGCCGAGATAATATCCCCCCCCCCCCATGTGCCTTTGAAATAGTGAATACTCTAGAATCATGATAGAGAGTACGTGCCTTCGAAATAGTGATAATTTAGAAATGGGTTTAGAATCATTGAGTATGTATTAGTTAGAGGCCTACTAATAGTGGTCGGAGGCTATGGGCCAAACCCACAACTTGTAGAAATTACGTGGGTTGATTGTAAAAAGCTAGGTTCATTTTGATGTGGGTCTTTTTTTGCCTTGAACTCCTGACAACCTAGCCCATTTCTTTTTAGATTTATGTTTAGTTTGTAATGTGTTGAATTGTGATGTATGTTTAATTTGTAATATTTTAAACTTTGAATTTGATATTTTCTTATCACTTTTGTGATTTTGTAATGTATTTCTATGATTTAGGCTTGTGAAAAAATATATTTTATTATATTATTAAAACAATTTAAAAAAGCAATATGAAAAAAATTAAAAAATAAATAAATAAAAAACAGGTTGGATGGGTACCCACAAGTTATGAGTTGCGTTAGTTAAAGCGTTAAGGTGCATTTTTGCCTTTAAAGTATGTGCTAGTAATTTTGTCCCTAAAGTTTTCGACGTAGCAATGTTGCCCTTAAAGTTTTCGAAAGGGCAATGTTGCCCCTCCGTTAAAAACCCTAACGTTGACCGTTAGGGTTTTTAACGCAACATTGCTCCCTTTGAAGCTTTAGGGGCAACATTGTTACACTTGAAACTTTAGAGGCAAAATTGCTTCTAAGCCAAAAATGAACCTTAACCCTTAGTTAAATGTCAGCCCATTTTAATATAGGTCTTTTCAACCCTTACTCAGAGTGTCATCAACCTGTGGCAGGTGAGCCTGAAACCAACAAACTATCCCGTACTAGCTTGCCGCTTGCTTGTGTTAAGTTATTTGTAAGCATGGTTCAATAATAATTTGATTGGATAATAACATGCGGTAACACTCTTTCAAAACCTGTTTAACTTTTATCCCTTCAACAACGTTGGGATTTAGATTTCAAGGATTAGGAAAAATAAACTTGACACCCTGAAAAATATTTTAGAACGTTAATACTTTATAATATTAGACATACATGAATCTTGGGCCCTCTAATAATTCCCAGCCAAGAAAAAAAAAAATTCATATAATTAATACTCATCCGGTTTTTAATATAAGACATATTTATCTAATTTGATTAGATTAAAAAATTAGTTAGTTAATATGCTACATGTATATATTTTCTAAAACATCCAAGTTATCTTCCCTAATTCTTTCATTTCTTCTCTTCCTTTGTTATTGTTGATAGAGCATCAATAGAGATAAATTAGAAAAAAGATCAATAAATAAAAAATTATGTCTTATTTTTTAAAATAAGATCAACTCCCAAAACGTATTTTATATTATGGCGTTATATTATAGACGGAGTAATGTAAATGTATTACAAGCGTGAACCATGAAGCCACGAATCATGATAAAATAATTGACTACTCTATCCTCGCTTTACAACAAAAACCATCAAATAGGAAAAGGAATCCAGCAAAGAGAATATATAGAAAAGAATAAATACAAAAAGAGCCAAAACATCAAAAAGTTGCTGCTAAGCTGTCCCAAGCTGTCAGCTTTAATAATTCTTTGCGAAATCAAAGAGGGATTCTTTCCTCCTTCCCTTCTTTCTTTCTTTAAAGTATTAGTCTCCACCAAAAGACAAAGCCAATAATTAGGCTCTCAGTTTCTTCCTTATCCTTCCCTTTCCTCTGTACAAACAAATAATGATAACAATATTATTATTCTGTCATTAACTTTTAGGTATCTGCAGGGATTTATCGCCCCACATTGTGATTAGATAGTTGAAGCATCTTCCATTTTCAAACAACAAATCTGAGTCTGCCCTGTTGATTGTTTTATTGCTGGGACTTTTGGTGGCAGAGTTGGCCACTTGAATGTGCTTCAGGTTGTGTCTGAATTCTATGGTCACCTGTTCAAAAACTTGTACCTCAAACATGTTCACTCTCATTTTGGGTCTCATTTTGTCTCTCACAAAGGCAAATGCTAATTGGTCCCTTGGGTTAAATGCCTTCAACTCATTGAACATTAGGCAAGAGAATAGGTTACTGCTCATCCCATGCTTCCTCAGTATCAGAGCACTGTCTGGAACATCTGCCTCAGAGCCAATAAAAGAAAGGTTTTAAAGCTTTGTTACAAATACGAGACATGTTATGAAACAATGTGAAGTTATCACATTCTTTTTTCTTACATGCGTTAGCATAAAATAAGATTAAGAATATTCCATACAATATGGCATAGGTATGTGAGTTTGAACCCTCAACATGACTCTGTCTTCAAGCTTTGTTACAAATAACAAGACATGTTATTATACAATGTGAAGTTATCACATTCTTTTTTCTTACATGTGTTAGCATAAAATAAGGTTAAGAATATTCCATACAATATGGCATAGGCATGCGTGAGTTTGACTATATTTTGTAAAACCATCAACATGACTCTGTCTTCAAGCTTTGTTACAAATAACAAGATATGTTATTCTACAATGTGATGTCATCACATTCTTTTTTCTTACATATTTTAGCATAAAATAAGCTTAAGAATATTCCATACGATATGGCATAGTTATGTGTGAGTTTGACTTGCTTTGTAACTCTGTCTTCAAACTTTGTTACAAATAACAAGACATGTTATTCTACAATGTGATATTATATAGGTATTGTTCTTTTTTCTTAAATGTGTTTAGCATAAAACAAGATTAGAAATATTCTATACAATATATGGCATAGGTATATATGTATACGACATATGATATTCTAGAATATTGTTTATGCTTCATCTCTCTGCAATGGACATGGGAAGTTTGTGCAGTGTTGAAAGGAACTTGAAGTATTATGTCACTTGTGATAGGAAGATCATATGTATGCATTGGCCTCATTACTGTGTTAATAAAAAAAATAAAAAAAACATGATGGGAATGGTACAAGATAGAAAATAAAATAAAATAAAAAAGGTGCACATGCAGAGGCAATTAAAATGGATCCTAACAATGCACCTCTGAGACTGAAAAGAGGGAAAAATTGAACGTTCCATGTGATACTCTATGACACCCTCAACCCAATGTTTTAACAACTGTGCTACTGTGACTTAATTAAATGCCAATACATAATCTAAGGCTCTTTGGTTTAGGACCACCCACTAGTTAAAGATGGAGTGGCACAACTACTTTGGGACATGAATATGATCCACGCATTTATTGTGATATGATTTTTGATATTTGACGCAAACCTTCTTCCTACTTTAATTCTAATTTTTTCAAAAAATAAAAAAAATAAAAAAAAACTAATTTTTTCCATCTACAGAGAAAGAAGAAACACCAAATAACTTTGGTTTTATTTATAAGTCTATTTTAATCAAATCTCGTATACCAAGGAGAGATAGTTAATTCAATGGTTATGAGATAAATTTTCAACTTTGCCCTTATTTATGATTGGACATTTTTCAACTGTTTTTTTCTCTCTATTTTTATGAGTACAAAATTGTCACAATATCATTTATTACTTAAAATTGGACTTATAAATAGGACCAAATTTTGTTTGGTCAAAATGAACTTATAAATAGGACCATAGTGGTATATTATATTCCCTCCAGTCTTAAATATAAGATAAAATTTATAATGCAATTATACTACAAACTTTGTTTTATATTTAAAACTGGAGGTAATACTTAAAGTTAGGTCTATGACTCAATTCATAGCCTTGACTGAAAAGCATTTTGAATAATAGGGATAAATTCAATTACACGTATGAATTAGACCTTCCTTAGACGAGCCTTCCCTATAATGGACACTTTCACTACTTTTATGTACATTTTGTCAACGGCTTAATAATAATCTATATGCTTAGTTAGGCTGGAACTTAGTCATTGCATAAAGTAAGCACATCATGCATCACCACACTAAAATAATCACTATTAAACTAGGTTTAAATAGATCACTTAAATCTGTCACTGTAAAAGAATGTCTTATACTTTTATTAAAAAAATATTATTAATAAACATATCTCAGTTTTAAGTTTTTCCACATAGCTATTAAGAAGAGTTGAAACTAAACTAAGTTTCTTTTTTGTTACTCAATCTTTTACACTCACATTCATAGTATATAATAATGTTTTGATAGAAAATGGTTAAGGTGCAAATTTACTCCGAGAGTTTTTGGTGAGGAGTAATGTTACTACGAAAGCTTTTTGAAATTCAATACTCTCCCCCGAACGTATTAAAATAAAACAATATTACCCATTGCCATTAAAAAGTTAACGATTAATGCTAGCTTTTTAACGATATAGGGCGATATTAGTACGTTTTGAAACTTCTAGGCTACATTTATCCTCAGTGAAAACTTTCCCAAGAAACATCTGGATAACTAGTCAAAGCTCAAAGTTCTAAAATTAAAAGGTCAAAAGCATACCTGAGGCATAAGGAAGCTTACTGGGATTCCATGGCTGCAATCCATTTTCACAGTAAGTCTCCATTTGCATCTTCAAGGCATCAACATCCCACCATTTCTTCCACCTTGCTGTAGCCATTGCTTCTTCAATGGTGTGAGTATAATATGGATGTTTTGATATGGCCATATCAGCATTCTCATCTATAACAAGCGAATGAATCAACAACAAAGGATCAACCACTAATTGTAGTTTTGCATCAATCCAAATGCTGAATTTGGAATTTGGGAACACTCTGTGGACTAAGAATTTGGGTATAACCCCATTCATTGCTGGGTTCTGATACAAGTTTTGGCTTGAAACCTTCACTATCCTCCATACACCTATCTTGTATTCACTGGATTGTGTTGAATTTAACAGTCCATGGTGTTTAAGACCCTCTAGTGTGACATCATCTATGAACATGAAGAAACATGTATAGTCCATTGTTTTTGATCCAAGGCCTTTTGGCTGCCGGATTTTGTCATGGTCATTGAAGATTGCTGATACTACAACTACTCCATCACATTTTTCCATGGCAATTCGATCTGAATAAAGAAACTAGAACGTCAATGTTCAATTTAAAAGAAAATTAACTTCATGACCTACACATTGAAAATTAATTCTGTAAAAATTGAATTTCATATCAGTTAGTTTCCAAAGCAACTCAAGCATAATTCTGCCTAACAAACCAACTGCCTAACAAACCAACACAGGGTTAGTTTAGTGGTGCTAGATCTCTCTGGGTCTCTAGTTTGAGTACTACAGGAAACACCCGTGGTTGGAAGGGAAGCCACAAACCCTGAATCGGATTCAAGAGAATTGTGTTTGAAGGACTATAGTCAACTGAACATCAAAATTCAGGCACTCTGAAACGAAGAACTGATGTCTAACGAGGAACTTACCAAAATCACTTACTGGAAAATCTTTCAGAAAACCACAGGGAATTTCGGTATCATGGCTTTGATGATCGAAATAAGAAAATCTCTCCTGTGTACTAAAATTCCCTCCAAAGCTATCTGCATTACCCTGCATATACCTCAGAACCCGCGAGGAAGACGGAGGGTTCTTGCGATAATTCTCAATAATCCTCAAAACATCCCAATAATCTGAATTCAAAAAACCAGAATCCACCATTTCAATAATAAAATAAAAAAGGAAAAATATGAATCCAACGAGAAATCAAGGTTCGTACCAGAAAACTTGATCGGAGAAGAGCAGGTAGAACGGGTTGTTGGAATAGCGTACTTATGCTCTCCATAAGAAGAAGGGTAGGAATACAGAGAAGAAAAGATAGGATCAGAGGAATGAGACGAAGACGACGACGTGAAGAAGCATTGTTTGGATTGAGAGAAAGTGAAGTAAAGAGAAGCAAAGAGATAAAGCAGAGAGAAACAGAGGAGCTTTGATTGGAAGGCGAAGAAGAGAGGTTTGAAGGAGGAGGTGGGTGAAATTGGGTTGCCCATAATGAAGCAATTGAATTTCTGGGGGAATGCTGAATTGGATTTGATTTTCATATCTGAATTTTGTATAAAAGTGGTTGATGATGACGATTCTTTGATCTTGATTGATGGTGAAAAAAGGGCAGAGAGATTGTTGAAGCTTTCAGTTACTCGTGAAAATTTTCACAATGCGGATTGTCACCAACGCCAAAGTGGGACCGTCATGTAAACCTAATGCCAAACCGAACTTTTGGACTCGTCTAGAATTTCGTGAGTGAAATAAATATAATATATATTTATTATATTTATCATTTTTTTTTTTTAAATTTATCTCTATTGAGGTTTTTTTAACTACTCCTGAAATTTTGATTTCAAATATAATATTTTTTTTTTATATTTATCATTTTTTTTAATTTATCTCTATTGAGGTTTCTTTAAAAATAATCATGAATGAGAAGAGAAAATGAGGTAATCGAGAATAATGATTATGTTTATTTATGGAATACATATCATATTAACTAGGGACGGACCGGGAATTTACGGAGGGAAGGCGAAAATAAAAAAAACAACCTCATAAATAAAAATAGTTGAAATACGACACAAATTTAATATACAAAAAAATGAAAGAAATCTATTACGAAATTAAGATTACTCCACTTGATTTTTACTCTACGTGTTTTTATATTGTTAAACTCATCTATGATTGAATCACGTATTAAAACTCAAAACTTGCTCAAATTCCCAACCCTAAAATATTCTTTAATCAGTATAAAAGTAGTATCATTAGAAAGATTTTACATGTATAATAAATTTATGAAGGAAATTTAATGAAAAGAAGTGATTTTTAGTACCTTACTGATTCTCAAAATTTATCATAAGTTGTTGGAAAAAAAAAGGCGGACAATGGGACGAGCCACAAGCGAGAGGAAGAAAAGATGAAAGATTTCGAAATAGTGCAAACAAGTAGGGTTGGGATAATTAAAGCTCATGTGTCTAACCTCTTTATTATTATATTCTTTATATATATGTGTGTGCGCGCAAGGAAACGAAGGGTTAGGGAGTAGGGAGCTGAAAACAAAGGGCCCCCCTCTTCAAATCAAACCAATAAAATGCAAAGGATTTCCACACTATCGGTTAATAAAATGAAAGGTATTCTATTATTCCTTTTTTTTTTTTCTTTTTGGGGGGGGGGGGGGGGGAAGGGCTAGCCCCCCTCTGTCCATCCCCGATATTAACTAAGTAAATAATATTAGTATATCTTATATTAACGATAGAGGGAGTATTTGTTTATTTCTAGGTTAATACAGTATTTGATCTCTCAAGTTTATCCCAATTTTAGTTTAAGTTCTTCAAGTTTCAAATGATGAGTTTTGGTTTGTTAACGAGCAAAATGCTTCATCTTTTTATTAAATTATTGGACCACTAATTTAAGTGATGAAATTTAAAGTACCAAAACCTATAGTTTGAATATTTAAGAATTAAAGATCATATTAACACTTATTTTCCTATAAATGAAAATTGTAATTGAGTTGAACCCTCAAGCTACATTGCTTATAGGATATATCAAATACAAAATACTGCGTGTGGATTATCGATAAAATTTTCTTAGTTCTTATTTAAGTAAGGATATATATATATATATATATATATATATATATATATATATATATATATATATCAACAAGCATACTTTCGGTATTTAAACTTGCAGCTTGGTAGACAAAATTTTATTATTGATCGACAGTGATATTGAACCAACTATAAATTAATTTGATTAAGAATATTCGTCTTGTTTTACCAACAAACAAACATTGGTTTTAATTAAAGAGGTTTGATTTGCTCTAAAAGGAATTAAAGGGGTATGATTGCATAAATATAAAATCTTGAGATAAAAATCCATGTAATTAAGTAAGTACGTAAATGCAGAAAAACATTTTTGAATCTTCATAGAAAAATAGAACTAACTATTAACTAATTCAAATGGATTTCTAAATTCTAAGTTTCTTTGTAGGCCTAATTGATTGCTTCTAATTTTGTAATTCCATCATTCAAACGGTGTTATAATCTAGGTTGGAAACTACAACGTGGGTCTCAATCTTTGACACTTCCCTTATAATTAAGAGAAGTTTTATTTCAACTTTTGAAAAAAAGGCTTTAAAAACCATAGTTTTGTTGTTTCCCAAACATGCACTCATGAAAACTGATGAATTTTGAAATTCATATAAATACGAAAGATATGCTTTAAATTATTAATATAATCTCAATAGCATCAAGAAAATGTGATGAAATGAAAATATAATAAGCATTTCATAAGCAGCAGTAATATACATCACATGTAAACAAAAGTAAGTATAAAACAGAGTCAAATATCTTTATTTAAAAACAATATAATCGGATTTTTTTTTAATTTTACAATTTTTTTAGAAATGTGTGCTTTCACTGCTGTTTTGTTTTGGTAATTTCGTTTTCAAGATTTTGGACTCTTTGTTTGAAGTTCTTGAAATCAGAAATTCTGTGAAGTCTTCCGGATGGCAGAGTGCCCTCCCCAACAATTGATATAAGTGAATCCCTCACGTCGACAAAATCATCCCAATAATTTGCTGCTTCTCCCCACTTTCCCAGCATTCCATGTATTATTGCCTGTAATTCACTTCTTTTTAATATATATATATATATATATATATATATATATAAAGAAAGATAAATAACATTTTCTAGTTCCTACCCACATTACATGAAGCCTATGAAATGAGTTGTTGTTTATTAATTGTAAATACTTTAATTAGTTTATTAATTCAATTCTTTTTAATAGAAATATTTTCTGTCTAAAATATCCGTTCCATGCCCACGTCTTCTTCCTTTGTCTTTGTTGCCATCCCTCCATAAGTTTATGTATGTGCAAAGATTTTAGAGAGATGAAAAAAGTTGAAATATACCTTGAAGAGTGGGGGTCGAGCATCAAATTGAATTCGTTGATAGTCCAAGCATTCACATTTCAAAGCTTCTTCAGGATTTCCCTAGACTCATACAATCCATCAGATATATTAAAGGAAAATTAGTTTCTCCTCATAAATTAATAAAGAATTGAATATTATAATTTTAAATGACTATTATTAAGGGAAAATCTCCAAAAAAATATCACTTGACCTTCAAAATCCAAAATAGGTGATTTCCTAACAAAACAGGTTATTAATTGCTTTATTGTTCTTATTAATCTCATTACTTTTGTTGTCAACAAGATTTTGAAGTTCAAGTGGTATTTCTCTGTTATTTAAATGTATGGGAGTGATTATTATTGTAATTATTAATATTATTGGAGTACCTGGTAGATAAGCAATTCGACAAGTGCCAATTCAATCTCATGAAGCAAAAAAGATTTATCAGGATTTTGAACATGTGCTGACTTCAGTATTCTCAATCCTTCATCCCTTCCTGCCTTCTCCAGTTTCTCCACCACCCTCTATTAATTCCATGCACATTCTCAAATTACATCATTCATTAATCTTATTTCTTTCAAAGAAAAAGGGAGGAAATTATTTTGTAGAAGCAAACTAAAGAAGTTATTATACAAAGTGCAATGACTGAATATTTTTTGAGTTGGATTTTTTTTTTTTTAAAAAAATGATAAACTTGAGGTTAAAAGCTTTCAATTAATCTTTCTTACTCATTTACCCCCCCCCCCCCCCCCCCCAAAAAAAAAAAAAAAAAAAAAAAAATCCCTCATACCAAAGAGACTCTAAGGAAAGGAAGCTAAATAAGTAACTTAATCATAGGATATGTTGTGTATTATTTAATTATACATTAGTTTATAAGTCAGAAAAATTAGTTTGGAAAAAAAGATAAGTATATATATTTTAAGGTAATTTATTTAGTTTCCCGAATCTCTATCTAAAACAGTCAGATGAGTCTTATACCACATCGTCCTTAAGATAAAAGCTAGTTAACTTTTTGTTTAGAAAGATTAGTAAGCAAAATAAGTTACATTAAAGTATTTATATTTATTATTTTCTTAAACTAATTTGCGCGACTTATAAATCGATATACAATATAATGATACACAATATATATTATGATCAAGTAATTTATTTAGTTTTCATAATCTTTCAAAAAAGTCAACTAACTCTTATATTAAACACATGAGCTAGTGTATATATATAGCGAAGGTGCCAAAGCCCAAACCTGAATGTTGTGCAAATCAAGGTGTTGCTCATCCACCTCAAGCAAAGACTTGAGATAAGTTATTTGATCGGAGGAACGTGGAAAATGATTTGATGGATTAGTCGTATAATTAATAGCCCCACATTTACCACATGTTGGAAAAAAAAAAAAAAAATCACAAAAAGAAGTAGGGAATTTGTGATGGATTTATAATGAAAAATGTGAATCCAAAAGCTTGAATTAGTTGTGTGTCTGTCGCAAAGTCTTGACTACCTCACCCTCGCAATATAAGAGTTAGTAACTTAGTTTTTTAAATTTATAATTATTCTATAAAATATCCCTATTAATCGTACAAATTAAGTAACAATGAAAATTCAATTTTCGTTTGCCCCATCTAATGAAAATCTTTTAGACCGGTAGTTATCAAAAGAAGTTCTTAAAAGTTTACCTTTTAAACTGGTTCTTTGTAACATCTGATCTTTAAAGTAAGACATTTTTTTTAAAAAAAAACTTTTTAGACTTGTTATTTATAAAATCCAGTCTTAAAAATAATAGATTTTTTTTAAAAAAAAAAATTTTAGACCAATTCTTTGTAACATCCGGTTTAGAAAGTGTTCTTTATATTTATAAAATTGCTTTCAATATACTTTTTAGACCTGATCCTCTATAATCTGGTCTAAAAAAGTGTTCTTTATATTTACGAAATTCCCATCAGCCATAACTTTTAGACCGGCTCCTCTATAATCCGGTTTAAAAAAATTCTTTATATTTACAAAACTGCCACCGATCATACTTTTTATATTGGATCCTCTATATTCCGGTCTAAAAAATTTATTGATATTTACTGGCTCACACAGTCATATTTTTAAGACCGGAGCCTCGCAATACTCCTAAGTATAAATGAGACGGTCTTAAAGCCCTTTTTTGTACCAATGAAAGTGAGGATATTTTTGAAAGAAAGACTTTGGCAAGGGTAATCAGGTAAGGTCACGTGAGGTAGGTCTGCGTTGGTGATTATAGGAAAAGTCGGTCACATTGTTGATGAAAAACCAGTAAACAATTCATCCCAAGTCCTAACAAGGCACAGATACAGATAGAATGCAATTCTTTTTTAAACAGACTTTGAACATGACTTTCAGGTAATTAAACTTGGACTGGTTCGTTGTGTGATGGCTTGATTGAATTAAAAATTACTTTCTGGACTGAAATTGATGTTTGCAACTTTGCAATAGCCTTACGGTTTGTTTTTATAAATTTTTAGAACCGATAAGTGCTTGTTTGTTTGGATTAGTATTTCGAAGCGCCCCAATCCCACTTTAATTCATTCATTATTTGATGGTTTACAAGATAAATATTTGATTGTCTCAGTTTATGTCATCGTACTTCTATAAAATGAGTCATTCAACAAACTTTCTCAATGAAGTTAATAAAGCTTATATGGGTTAAGAGACGATGATAGGATTTGATAATTAACCCACCACTAGGTTAGTTCAATGGTACTAGCTTGACTTTCAGCCCCGAGATGGAATTTCTCAACACCTTCCTGACTATAGGCTAGAAATTCAATTTGGATAAGTCATGTAATTAATAGCCCCACTTTTACCACAGGTGAAAAAAAGAAAATAATAATAATAAAAAGGTAGGGAATTTGTGATGGATTTACTATGAAAAATGTGAATCCAAAATCTTGAATTAGTTGTGTCTCTGTCGTAAAGTCCGGACTATCTCACGTTGGTGGTATAATAGTAATTGGGGGTTGGATTTTATTCTAAATATAAAACTTCGACAATCAATTTTATCTCCTAAATTTATAATTGTTCCATAAAATATCCCTATTAATCGTAGATTTGGGGCTTTTCTCAAGAATAGTCATGATTAAAGATGATATTTTAAGAAAATCAATATATATTTGTTGTGAATAACTAAAATAACTAATTTTTTTAATTTACTTATAAATTAGTCAACTAGTTCTTATATTAATTATTAGAGATAGTATTTTTTTCCCCATAGTGGATAAAGAGTATGCGCCTTTGAAATGGTGATGATTTAGAAATGGGTCTAGAATCATAAAGTATTGGCTAGAGACCTACTAATAGTGGCTTGCATAGCCGCAAAAAAGCGTAACACCCGCCTTAAATGCACCTTTATTTATTAGAGTTATAGTGCACAAGCATCGAAGTAGTTTGGATGACTTAATTGCGGAATAAAACTTTCATAAAAGAACCTAGTTTGAAAACGTGAGGATAAATTTTTCACGAGCGATATCTATCCCATAGGGGGATCTTAATACATTAATCCAAAAATAGACAAATGATAAACGATAGTTACAGTCCAACTACTTATACTATCACAAAAATCTCTTCTGCTATAACCCTCATAGCTGCATCTTTCCTCTTGATCCCGATCCACTACCTGTCTCTTTCATGCGATCTAGAGTTCAAATGAATGAACCACAGGAATAACAGTTAATCTTATATGCACGTATGAAATATAAATGACAACATATTATATGTTAAACATAGAATAATTTACGATAAATAAGTCGCACCAGAATCGTTAGCTTATCACAAGGACCACGACCCTTTATTAGGACACGACCTATTTTAGGACACACAAATCCTATGGGACATGCGGCTTCAATCCATAGCTAAGATACACATATGCAAATTATCTAGCAAACATGGTTAATCATACATGAATACATACAAGTTAATAAGATAACAATTACCAACCTCAAACTTGAATCCTTAACTTTGTTCGAAAGTGTTGGTATCAGAAGAGGTATCAAGATATGCCCATATATGTTTATCATAGTCGTTAGTTACTTTTGGCGTCGCTAAGTAACTAACTACGCGAATTAATTCTTAGAGGATTAAAAATGATTATTAATCCCTAAATTCCCTTAATTATAATACCTTTTTTTTTTTCATTTACTCTTCACTGTGCAGAAAGAGTTCTAGATTAATAGGTCAATTTCAAAATTCGTATCTCTCTGGATACAACTCCGAATAAGGTGTTTGACCTATCAAATTAAACCTTGTTGTGTCTACTTTATTTCTGGAACACTTCATGGAAAAAAATTAATCATTTACCACTTCAAAATTGAACACGAAAATGACTGTTCACCTATGGAAAATGATAGTTTTCTAGTTTTTCTATCAAACTTTAGAAATTCATAATTCTCATTGTACACATGGGATTTGGGTATTCTTTTGCTCATTTTCAAGAGTATGATGTGCACTAAATGTATACAAAATTTCAGGGTCAAAGGAGTTCGTTTACCCTGGTTTTACCTTGCTCAAAGATCACTGTTTCAGCACCAAGTTCAGTTTTCCAGCAAATGATGAGATGCTACAGCAGGTATACCGGGCGTTAACTGCTACAGTGAAACATGCACTGTTCAATTACGATTTTACTGTAGCATACACCCTTTGACTCTGTTTCTGCACTCAAAAGCAGAATAATCAACTTGCATGCAACCCAAATGATATTTACGGTCATCACCAAAAACAGAACCATAAACCGCATGCATACAACTCTCTTAATCTTTCTCTTTAACACCTTCACTAACCGAAACAGAGAAAGTAGATTCATAGCACCCATGTTTCGTTGATCAACATCCATCATCACTGCCAATTCACACTCAAGACATGAATGATGAAAGCAAAACGCTCTAACCAATCGGTTCACTTGATTTCACAGCACCCATAAAATATCAACGACCTAAAACTTAGAAGGATGGAAGCTCAAAGAACTCACCTTAGTTTCTGAGTTTCAAGTGATTCCTGCTTCTTATCTGACTCCCCCTTTTGTTCTGGGGCTTCTCATGTTCTCGGCCTCTGTTTCTTCGTTTCTGTGCAGAGCCGAGAAAGACAAATGAAGACTGGACGAAGGAATCTCTTCAAGACCTCCTTCCTCTTCTTCTTCCTTCAACTTCCTTCCTCTCAGTGTTCTCGGTCCTTCAATCTCAATCTCGTCTCTGCGTTTGTTTTCTGTATTCTCATTGTCTCTCATTTCTGTTCTCGCTCTCGGTGTCGTCTCCAGCGCTCTCACTCTCTCTCTTTTCTTGCTGTTCTGTGAAGGCCGAAGGAAATGGATGAGGAATGAATGAGAACAGTGGAGCATGGCGTTGCTGTTATGCTGAAACACGAGAGAGTAGTGGAGCATGGTGTTAACATGCTGAATTCCGAGAGAGATAGTGGAATATGGCGCTAACATGTACGGTGAGGTGTCTGAAAAACACATGTACACGTGCTGTAATCTGTTGCTGTCTCTCATCCTCAGTCTTTGTTGTTAGGCTGAATGAATAACGGGCTGAGTTAATGAGGAGTATGGGCTGTAAGTGTTTAACCCAATGGAGTATGAATAATAAGAGGAAAAAGACACCGAATAAGTTCAGTTAGGGACCAATGAGTTAATGAATTGGATGGTTGAGCATGAGAGTGGCCCGTGACTTTATGAAGAATAAGGGAGTACGTTGGTTTGCATGAGAATATGGATATTAGAGATCAATCATGTATTGCTTGGGGAACCCATCAATTAAAATAAACTCATGATAAGCATTTCTCCTCCCATTGTCTTTGTCCATATTATAGGTCTCAAATAACTTCTCCACCTCCTGACCATATAGCACGCCCTTTTACTCACTAAATTGAGCTTTAACTTTGCTCAAATTCATTTGTGGGTTTGGAGTAGTAAAATTACTATTTTACCCCTTCTTAATTTCAACACTAGATTGTCAAAGAAATTCTCAAAATAAATCCTTAATCTTATATAAGGATTTTTCTTTCTCAATTAACTTCAATATTCTTTTCCCAAAAATTCAAGGAAAATAGGTTTTAAATTCCAATAATTAACTTTATAATTATTCAGGCCAAATTTCCACACAATATTTCTAATTTTCAAATTTTAAAATTTGAGATGTTACAAAAACGGGTCGAGGCCATAGGCGGAACCCTTAACTTGTAAAAATTATGTGGGTTTGGTTGTGAAAAATTAAGCCCGCTCCATTTTGATATGGGTCTTTTTCACCCAAACTCCTAATGGGCTAACTCTTTTTTTAGATTTATGTTTAGTTTGTAATGTGTTGAATTGTGATGTATGTTTAATTTGTAATATTTGAAACTCTCAATTTGAATTTTTATGATACTTTATGATTTTTTTTAATGTATTTTTATGATTTATTTTTGTTAAAAGAAATTATTATATTGAAAACAAAATTTGAAAAAAGCAATATGAAATTTTTTTTAAAAAAAAAAAAAAAAAAAAAATAGGTTGGGTGAACACTCACAAATTACGACCTGGGTTAGCTAAATGTCAGCCATTTTAATATAGGTTTTTTAAACCTTGAATTAAAGTGCCATCAAACAGTGGCAAGTCAGCCCGAACCCAACAAGTTGGCCCATACTGGCTTGCCGCTTGCTTGTGTTAACTTTTATCACTTCAACAAAGTTGTGAATTAGATTTTATGAATTAGGAAAAATGATACTTCAAACCCTAAAAATATCGTAAAGCGTTAAATAAACTACAAAATACTTTACAATATTAAGCATACATGAAAAAATAACTTCAGAGTTGTGGAGAATCAAGACATAGTAAATCCTTTTCGTTTAAATACTATGGCACATAAAATCTTTAATTTAAAAGTAGTAAGATTATGTTCATAGAACAGCTGAAAATTAAATGTTGTATGTCATAAAAAGTGCAAAAATAAACGGACATTAAAAAAGATGACAAAGTAATATGTATTGCTTAGTTTTCTTTTTATTTTTGAGAAGTTTAAACAGGAACTTTACATGTGTTACATCTATTTCTACCACGCATGATCAATTATTCTAGAAACTATATTATAAGGTCAAAGGTTCATACCAATAAGGTGGAAACGTTTTCAATTCAATGAGGTTAAGTAGATACCAAATTATGGATATGAAATATTGGATTTGCAACAAAGATTACCTCTAATATTTTATGATCTATTTTTTAATAACCGCATACCAAATTATGACGGAAAACTATACTTAGTCATTGAAATTTCTGCTCCTCATGCCAGATATAATTTTCACAGAACATTTAATATTATATCCAAGACATATCTTGATGGTATATAAGAATAAATATATTTTGAGGAAACCTAGCTTACCTTTATATTTTACTTTACTTATATTCTTATAGCTTACAAGTGGTAAAATACCTTTTTTTTTTTTTAATGTTTTATGTTTTTAGCCATATTATTTTTTAATTCAGTTTTAAGTACTTCGCATTCCTCCTCCTTCAGGTCTCATCCCGGCCCCTCTTCATTCCTGAGCTTAATCTCCCTCCTATATTCTGTCTATCCTCTCCCCCATAATCACTGTTCTGTTTCCCCCTTCTTCTTTCCCTGTGTTTCTATCTTTCCCTCCCATATCACTCTGTTCACATCTGTGCAAATGTGTGTGAGTGGGTATTGCATCACGTCTTCATCAACAAAACAATGCAAATCAGAGTCAGAAGTTATCCACAAAAGATCAAATTAAACAAACTAATATTTAGATTTTTTTTTTTAAAAAAAAAGGATGCACTATGCCAAGTTTTAGATGGAGTTACGCATTTAAGCAACCTTAGTCCAATAAGTGTTCCTAAAACCTCTAGAAAATAGAAACTTAACAAGAGTGAGCCAATTTGAACAAAATAATGTTTGATTCTGTAGGTTATATTTTCATTACATTTGGCACCAAAGTTTCTTATGCATAAACTAAAACAACAACATGTCTAGAAAGCAAAACAAATGAGGGCTAAGCAGAATAAGGAAAATAAGGCCAGGCATGCCTTCGCCCTCCTAGGCAGGCACCAATAATTAGATTTTCAATAAGGCCAGCAAGCTTAAGCTAGTGGGCATCAATCAGTCACAAGTTTCAAGTAACTCAACTGAGCTTAAAAGACATAATTTTGGGCACCAAAATCACGATATTGAGAAAAGTTCTGCATTAATACAATAAGTCTCCAACCAGGTTTCATTGCAAAACTTGAAAAACTATTGTCCACCCACCCAGATCGACATCAATCGAAATTCTATCGCCGCAAATTACACAAATACCACCAATACAGAATCCAACCATAATCTATATAACTATCATCAATAAAATTCTGGGTCCCTTTAGAATGCAACATAACTAACTTTCCAGATGATTTACCAGCTAAGATCTAATTTCCGGGAAGTACTTGAATGAATGAACGGTGGCGAAACTTGGCGTTGTCATAGCCAACATCTTTATTTGTGTAGGGAAGTCTCTTCGACATGCCCGATCCGATCATTGAGTGGGCTCGGCTTCGTGATTCAAATAATCAACCCCGAAGCTTTGGGAAATGAATCGAAACGTCAAGGGGAGTTGGAGAGTGAATCAAACGAGAAAGTGAAGAGAATTGTGAGCGGATAATGCGATCGTGGAGAATACAACAGAGCATTGACGGGCTTGAGAAGTATATTCGAGAGAGAGAGAGAGAGAGAGATTGTGTCCTCTAGCCGGGTTTGTTGCTGCGAAGTAATGTGAGAGAGGACCTTCAACTTGAAGACTAACGGTTTGGCCAAGAAAAAAAAAAATTGAAGACTAACGCGTCTTATGATTTGTTTTTTAATTGGTTGAAACGTGTGTCATGGGTAAAACCCTAAAATCCCTACTTATAGTGAAAGCTATATTTTGATAAATACTACATGTTTAACAAAGGAGAGTATGTTGTCTCTAAATGTTGTAGGTTTATTTGCTATATTTTAGGCAATTTTCTCTTAGAAATTTAAAACAACCAAAGGCAAATCTTTAGGCCACATTTAAGGATCCTAAAATACAAATGATTATTATATTAAACTATGGTTCTTGAACAATTAATTTAATAAAGTATAATCCATGTGAAATTTAATCCACCAATAAGAGAAAAGAGTTGTGAGTGTGTGTGTGTCTAGTATTCAAGAGAGAGAAAGAGAGAGAGAGAGAAAAGAAAATTAAAGCAAATTTGATAAAGTTTGAAATCCAAGAAATATCGATGTACACAAGAAAAACTCAAAACAACAAATAAAGTGAGAATTTATCCAAATTTAAATAATTGTGAAGAAGTAGGAACCTTGGAGAAAATATAAGGACTTATCTTGAACCCACATAATTTAACCTCGAAAGTAAGCCTAGTTTTGCAAACGTTGAAGAATAAGCTTAGTACAACCAGGGAAATCTAATTAGACCATAAATCTTGATATCCAACTACTAATCAAGATACATACACAGAATTCAAAAGTATTGGTAATTGATCAAGCAACCAAAAATAGATTTCATTAAAGTAAAATATACTATAATAGAGCACATGTGGGATTTAATTTTGGAAATTAAGATAATTAGCTAAATCCAATGTAATTGTTTCTAACCAATGGGAGGCATTTGCTCACAAATTGTCTCTTCATAGAAGCACAAATTAATATTAGCCATTGATAAGAAAAGTTGATCCAAGGGATAAAATTCATGAGCTTTTGCTATAAATAGAGGCCTTGCCTCTCCTCATTCTTCACACCAAATCAACCACCAAGTGGTGATTTCTAAGAAGGAGGAAGGAGTTCAAGAGCTTCAAGAGGTAAGCTTGTCTTTAGTTTTTAGTTTCTAGTCTTTAGCTTTTAGTTTCTACTTTTTAGTTTTTAAAATTTTTAGATAGAAGTAGTTTAGATCTTAAATATTCTAGAATAATTTTATTTACATGTTTTTATGGTAAAAATTGGCTTAGTTTTGAAAAAATGATGAGAGGGGTTATATAGCAAAATTTTTAGAAGAGAATCATTAAAGTAACGAAGTTCTCGCGAAATTTCATTTGTTTTGAAAATTCTGGAATCAGTGATAAACATGCCAAAACTTCATATTGAAAATACAGTCACGAAATTCTGGAAAAATTCATGGATAAATTAGACATATATGGATTTTTAAATATGTCAAGAACATGTTAAAATGATTTCTGTACAGTGAGATAAAAATTCTCAAAGTTAAGCTACGTTTTTCTGGAAAAATTCTGGGCAGTGGTTGAAGATCATTAAACTGGGAATGAATCAAGAATTCTGGGTGAAAACTAATATTTTTTCTCAAAAATAGACATCCTAAGGATTCCAAAGAATTTTACAGATCCTCGTTTCGATTTTTCTAGAATTAATTATGATTTTTCAAAGATAGATAAAAATCTGTCCAGAGTTCTGGACCAGCGTTTTTAAAGAATTAAAAGTGATAAGTTGAGAGATAATCCTACCAAGGGTAAAAAGGTCATTAGTGACTAGGATATCTCCTAGAAATTCATTGTGAATTAATAAATATGACATTACCATTATAGGTCAAACGCGATCACAGTCCAAAGTCAATGTACCAACATCACGACAAAGGTACGGACGCGTACTGTAATACTAACTCTGATGTTTATGGTGAACATATATGTGATAGATGTATTCATAGACTCCGACATTATTTTAAAGTCTCATACACATACAGATGTACAAAGGTTATGGTCTTGATAACGCCGTAGAGTTTTCCTAGCGCTGAGGACACGGATGTACACCGTGGCACTGGTGAATAGTGCAAGCTATAATAACATTCATATGCAGTGTGCTTTGTTATTATTTTTCATATGTGAACATTGCTGTTTTGTCATGAATATCTGTTATACATAACTGTTACATAAGCATGAGATTAATCGTTACCTGAGGTTCAATGGGAATTGAACCTCAGCTCTTACCATAGCCTCGGGTTCGGGAGGAGGCGGGACCGTGGACAAGGGTAAGCCGCCCGCATGAGGTCCCGACGGAGAATGTCCTTTTTGATTTTTGTGTATAAACATACTTATGACTATTCGGATGACTGTAATAGCAACTAAACACACTAGCTATGAATGTTTATCAGTGACTCGTTTGTTTTTAAATTAATCCGATGCTTTACTCTGATCAAACCATTTCAAACTCTGATTAAAACATTTCGAAAATGCTTTAGAAAATTGGGGTGTTACATCATGATTCTCTACTTTTACTATGGAAGTCTAGTCTAAAGAGTATTAGTCACCTGAAATTTTTTTTGTCTCATTTTTGCCTCAGACGTTTAAAAACATAACAATCTTGTCTATTCGTTGATCTTGACCGTTGAATTGTTGCTCTTCTTTGTAAACTTACAAAGGCAAAATTGCTCGTAGAAAAAACTTTTGAGACAAATTTGCTCCTAAAAAGCTTCTAGAGGAGCACTGGGCACAAGAAGTTTAAAAAAGTAACAATTTTTCCTTTTTGTTAATTTTGACCGTTAAATTATTGCTCTAATTTATAAACTTCAAGAGACAAAAGTGTTGCTAAAAAAACCTTTCAAGGTAAAGTTGTTCCTAAAAAAAATTTCGGGGTAAAAATAATACTTATCCCTCCTCTACACCACGAGATGTGATTAAAAACTGTCAATCGTAGTCGGCCCGGCCCTCCGGGTTTCGGAGTAAGAAAAACACCTGTTTTTTAAAGCCCGGCCCGAGAGCACCAAGGCCAGGGCCGGAAATTACTATTCCAAATTTTAACTATTTTTCCTCCTTTTTTTCAAAGAAATATAATTAGTAAATTACAACATAAATCATCTAACAAATAAACACAAATCACTAATTCATAATCAAAAGCAAACTATATTTACAAATAACTCATATAAAACATAAGAAGCATACTACTAACTAGTAAGCGACATTAGTACAATGACTATTATTGTCGTTATTTTCGCCACTATCATCAATTTCAAAACGACATTTGATTGTTATTCACTTTGAGTAGTAAGCTCTAATTTATGAGTAAGAATATCATGAATTTTTTTCGTGCTTCATGAACACATCTATAATATTTATCTACAACAAATTTCATAAAATTAGAGTATAATTATTATGTATTTGTACTTAAATGGATAAATAACTCTATATAAATAAAAAATACATATAAATTATTAAAGGATCCAACTTCAACAAGTGTTCAACTTTAAAAAATAGATATAAAAAAATTGAAGGGCCCGATGGGCGCCCGTAAGACCTTGGCCCTCCAGGGCCAAACATCACCTCGCTCCTCCAATTTCCAAGCCTGGCCCTTAAAGGGCGGAGATCGGGCGGCCATTTTGCCGGCTCTAGCGTGATATCAAATTAACCATGCTTGAATTTCTTAATCTATATCATATTTATAAAATCATGATATAATATTTATAATGTAGCAACGCAATTTCTTAAATTTTGTTACATGAGATGGATATTCACGCTAATTATAAATCAACTAACTGAAGTAATCCTTATTAATATTTTAATCTAGTTTTGCTAACACCAAACAACTTTAAACATGTATTTTTGGTCGAAAAGAAATAGAACGCCGTCTTTGAATGTGATCTTTTTTAACATTGCACATAAGATGATTGCACACCAGATGTGCGTGTAATTTATAAACAACTATTAAAATCAAATTAGCGAAAAGTGAAAATTAATAAACAAACAGTGAATAAAGTTGTAATTTACATATATATATAAAAGATTGACAATATTTAATTTATAGAAATCAATGTCCCCGCCAACTATTCTATTTATTCCCCTTCCTTTTGATCCTTGCTCTAAAATCCTTTTCTATTTCCCGATAGTTTCCACTCCAAAACATAATGGAGCTTTCAATAGAATCAGGAAGCAAATCGAAAGACAGACAGCCGTAGTTACCAGGAAATGTGATGCCACGTTGTTGGATCCAATCGAAGTTATAATTAATAGCTAGATCCGTTGAAGGTAAAGTGGATGATGGAATAATGAGTGTTACATCTAAGTGAGGTTTAATCCTTCTACAATGTTCATTAGAGAGTGAAAGTGATTTTAATGGAAGTGCCAGTTCCTTCAATAATGACCAGCGAGTGACGCTATTAGGAACTTTTGTAAATGTTTCACTCTTAGTGCAATAATGTTCCACCAACACATCATCATCTTTGTCATCTTCCATTAATGACATCATCACCACTTGATGTCCATTCATCATTTCTCCTCTATCACCGCCCTCCTCATCATCACTACTCTCCTCCTTCTCATCAACACTATCCTCCTCTTCATCACTACTCTCCTCCTCATCATCACTACTAAAGCCATTATAATCAGAATACTGATAATGTTTGTTGAAATCATGCCCAAACTCAATTGGACCCTCAAACCATTCAATTCCCGTCACAAATGGGAGTAAAGGCTCCAAACTTTGTGTCTTCTTTCTCAATTCTTCTATTTCTTCCAATGGCATTACCTCATGTTTGAATCTAATACCACATATCATGTTGCTATATACCAACACCTTCATTGTCACTTTGTCCAATGACAAATTGTGAACAAACAAATAACTGGACACAGTCACTAATCTTGAACTTCTCCCTTTTATACTACCCCCAAGCTTGATCTGCATTGGCCCACAATTATCTATCGATAGCTTGCAATACTCACTTGGCAAAGTTGAAGAATGAATTTGAGACAAATTCACACAACCATAAAGCTTCAACTTGTTAATCTTAGGGGCGTGAGAGAGATCCGGCAGTGTAGTGAGATGTTTTGAATAAGATAAATCAATTTTCTCTAAATTTGGAAAATGCTGAAAAAAGAAATAGAGTTTAATACATTAGAATATGACACATAACTACAATTTAATCAATAATTTCTCTCACGCCAATTAAAAAATTGTGAGCTTATTATGGAAATAAGTCAATGCATTTAAGAAATATTAAATTACGTATCTTCCAAAAACGTTTGCATTGCGCATTATTTGGTCAATGCTTCATATTTGAGATCTTTGAATCACTCCATTAAAAAAAAAATTATACCATGAATTATGGTACGTACCTGATTTCCTTTCCAAAGTTGTCGGATATTACTATTTCTCGATTTCAAGTGTAATAAGATTCTCCGCACGTAATTGTAATGGCACATATTGTAGTGGACATTCTTCCCAACTCAAAAACCTCAGTTCTTTTGAAAGATAATCCAAAACTCCATGAATATTCAACATTGAAGACTTTGTCCAATCGACTTGTAAATTTTAAGAAATATTAAATTACGTATCTTGCGAAAAATACTAGCCCTCAATGTCATACTTTTCATCATGCTCACGTCCACAGACATGCATCGAATTGCCTCAATTGCCTATAAATAGCGAATCAAGGGAAAACAATTATCATTACCTAAAATATGACCAAAAATATAATATAGAACAATTAAATATTTCTGCCATTAGAAATATCCAATTAATAATGATTTGGTGCATTTTATTAAAAAAATTCTACAATTCATGTTTCCCAAATAATAAATGAATTTCTAAAGACTCATCAACTTGTAGACACACTACTTCGTATACCTCCATGCTATTGCATGTACAGCACATATTCATTTAAACCACTTGGCATACATAATTTTCAATCCTTATTTAAAGGGAAAAAATATATAACTAAAGACTAACGACAAGGCAAATTATAATACCCCATCGAAAAATGAGTATCCCTATGAATCTCATGCACTCTATAAGCGAAAGACAGTGCCTCCTTCCCTCTCCATATATTTTATCTGTTTTTGACTTTCATACAATTTGTTCCTTTAATAACATTAAGTTCTTTACTATTATAAGAGCATGCTCATGAAAGCATATGCATATACTTCTTTATACTACACCAATTAGTAAGAGAAAAATCAATCTTGTCAATCATTTTATTTATCACTTATTGAACAATAGTTGTAGACTAATTTTATCTTATAGAATAACACATCACAATAGTCCTCATCAATTTCTATTTAATGTTTAGATGGATGAATAAATTACACCTTAATGCAATTTTAGTCATTTAAATTGAGAAAGGATCTTATATAGGAATGTCTAATTAAACAAAAGCAAAACACAAACTTCAAGATAAATGTTGACACTTACCACCAAAGATTTTAATGAATAAAAAACGAGTATCCCTACGAATCTCATGCACTATATAAGCGGGAGAGACAGTGACTCCTTCCCTCTCCATATATCTTATTTGTTTTTTACTTTCATATAATTTGTTCCTCTTATAACATTAAGTTCTTTACTATTATAAGAGCATGCTCATGTGAGCGTATGCATATACTCCTTTACAATACACCAATTAATAAGAGAAAGTTCAATCTTGTGAATCATTTTATTTATAATTTAATGAACAATAGTTGTAGATGAATTTTATCTTTTAGAATAACACATCACAAAATAGTCCTCATTAATTTATTTTTAATGCTTAGGCGGATCAATAAATTACACTTCAATGCAATTTTAGTCATTTAAATCAAGAAAGGATATCTTATGGGCATATCTAATTAAACAAAATAAAACATAGAAACTTCAAGATAAATGTTGACACTTACCATCAAAGATTTTAACGAATAAAAAACTTGTACACAAACAAACATCACAAGGAATCTGACAATGAAGATGATGATGATGATGATAATAATAAACAAAATAAATCATTACCTTGCTACGATTGAAAAAATCAGCAATGTCTTCGTGTCGCCATAGTCGAATAGGGGTTTTAGCATAAGAGATTAATTGGTTCCGAGCAATTTTAAAGCCCATTTTCTTCACAAGATCATGCATCACAATAGAACAATGATTATTAAATAAAATGAGGGATTTCTCCCTCGAACAGTTATCTCAATAAGTGCAGAAGAATCATATAATTGTCTTATTAGGTTCAAAGAAATATCAACTCCTTCATTGATTAAGAATGCTAGGTCAAGAAACACATTCTGTTGATTCTCATCAAGTCCATCAAAACTCAACTTCAAAACATCAACAACATCCTTAGGTGGATCTCTATCTAGTTTTTCCAAAGCACTTTCCCACTCTTCTTTTTCTCTACCATAGAAAAAGCAACCCAACACGTCCAAGGCTAATGGATTTCCTTGACAATATTTCACTACTGTTGTAGATAAATCCATGTAACCTTCAGATGGATCATGTTGATTGAATGCCTTCAAACTAAAGAGACGGAAGGAGTTGTGGAAATCCAAATCTGAAACATGATATGTAGAAAAGGCATTAGCTTTCTTAAGCACTTGCATATCTCTTGATGTGATAATAATTCTACTTCCTTTCTCAAACCAATAAATCAATTTCGTTAGATCTTTAGCTATTCTTGAATCGTCCACATCATCAAGTATAAGGAGAATTTTCTTGCGTCCAAGTCTATTTTTCACAGATGTGGAGTTTATGTCATAGACGCTAATCTCCTTATCTTCTAATAATTCTTTGAGGCAATTTTGTTGTAACTTGTCCAAACCAATTTTTTTAAATTTCTCTTTGACATTTTCAATAAAGGAGAAAGCATCAAATTGAGCTCTCAACTCTTGAAATAGAGCTTTAGCAAGAGTGGTCTTACCAGCACCACCCATACCCCATATTCCAACAATGCAAGCCTCACTTAAAAGGTTTTCAATATTCCTGATATGACGAGCAATGCCAACGAGTCCTTCAAGATGATATGATGAATTATAGTTCAGCTTGTTCAAAGCGTCTTTGACAATCTCTTCAACAAGTTTGAATTCAGGTCTATCACAAATGTCAATTAAAAAAAATCATATTTAATAGGCAGAAAATAAATAAAATAAAATAAAAACAGTTAGAATTCTTGAGGTTAATCAAACAAATCCTTGAAATTAAGAACGAAGGGAACATTTTTGAAGCTACCTGATATTCTTGGAATCAAATCCAGAGAGATTTGCAGCTTTGCGTAAAGCATTTATCCACTTTTGTGATTTTTCTGGGTTGTCTTCAAATCTTCGCTTCATTTTATGAAATCCATTTCCAAAACTCCCATTTTGATTGCGTATGTTTGAAGGATCTATATTATAGAAAATAGGTATTACGACCCTTCCAAATTTTTCCTTGCATTCCAATATGTGAACGAGTTCATCCAAACACCATGTAGAAGAAGCATAATTCTCGGAGAAAATAATCATAGATATTTCAGACTCCTCTATTGTCCTCAAAAGAACTTCTGAGATATGTTCTCCTTTGCCGAGTTCGTAATCCATAAAAGTGTGAATGGCCGCATTACAAAGTCCTTTGCAAAGATAACTTGCAAAAGTGTGGCGGGTGTCTTCCCCTCTAAAGCTAAGGAACACATCATACTTTGTAGCAGGAGGAGAATCAACAATATGCAAAGATGGAGGAGAAGCTATTTGAGTTAAAATCACATCTTCTTTAGTGCTACAAATACAAATAAACAGTCAACAAACTTTGGGTTATATATAGGAGCAAATCAAACAAGAAAATAAAGAGTAAGAGGTTATTTAGAAGGTAATTACCTATCATCAAGAGCAACAGGTTGGCTGCTATTAAGCAAATGAGATATGAATTTGATAGCTTTGTAAATTGATAATCCTAATAGGAGCAATGAAGCTTCTCTACACATCATTGAAGCAATGGTTGTGATAGCAATTTCTAGCTTCAACCTTCAGCAACCTGAAAGTGAGGCCATAGAAAGCGCATGCAAGAGGTTATTAGATCTACACCAGTGAGGTAGCCAGGGACATGATTCAACACTAGAAGAAATAAGATATTAACAAAATTTATCGCAGAATATATTTATAATGAATTTATTAAGAAAAAAGGGAGTATCATCTCCCACTTTATCTATTCTTAAAATCAACTTAGAAAACAAAGAAAGAAAAAGAGAACCTATTTTTTATAATTATTTAATATTTAATATCTTCTTATATTGATAAACTAATTTACTAAAAAAATTGGAATAGCATGACTAATAAATAACAAAGAATAATTCACTACTAACAATAATAACAAGCCCAAACTACATTCTCTTTGCTTATTGCTTCTTCTTGTATTTTTTTTTTTAAATTCCATTTTCACCAAGCTCAAAATAACAAAGCAGTTAAAGGTTGTTTTTATTTTTTTAGAACACATTGCTACTTTTTTTCCCAAAACACTCACCTAAAAACTAATTATCAAACAAGTTTTTTATTTTTTATTTTAATAAACAAAAAATTGTTCTTAAATAAAGAATCAAACAATGCCATAGTTTTAACCTGGCGGATGTGGTGGAAAGCAAAAGAAGAAGCTCACAAGGTCTCAATATATTGTTGAAGGATAATTCTTATATTTCTTATGAATATGAATTTTTTTTTTTAAAAAAAATAAGGAGTAGCATTTCTCACACTTCATCTATTTTTTTTTTTCCCCTATCTTCCCTTTCATCTCACAACAAAATGCGAGTGACGAAACGAAAATTGCATGCTCGATTCTTTATTTTTTGTAGCAAAATATTGTTAAAATTTTGGCACAAAAGAAATCATTATAAGATAACTTCCTTTCACTTGTTAAAATTTATTTAAAAATTTGAATAGTATGAATGATAAATAATGAAAAAATTCTACTAAAAAGATAACCTAATTGAAATTTAAACTAAATAGATTTTATCTCACCGAAACAGTCTTTATGCATAACTAAGCACACCATCCACACTGAACAGTAAAATGGGTTCAACTTGTTAAAGTCACAAGTGCATTTAACAATATATTTGAAAAATTTTTGATTATCTATTAAAGCTAAAAAGGATTTAAAGGTTTTTGAAGCTAATAAAAACTTGATAATAATTGATTTGAGACACAGAAAAAAAAAAAAGGTGGAAACAGAGAAAGTTAGCTACCTCAGATAGTTGCAGATTTTTTCCCGCACAAGAACCCCAAAAACTCAGATAAAAATCTCGCAAACCAATAAATAGAAGGAATGAAGCAAGTGGAATAAAAAAAGAGAAGAAAGTAATTGTATATGAACCTGGAAGTGAAGGAAGATAGTTCACAAATATCGCAAAAATGTCAGCTTTGGGATCTCTGTACAGACTTCCTCCTCTTCAAACGAAGACTTGAGCCAATTGATCAAGTCCGGCCGTATGTCTGAAGGTCTCAAAAATGAAAAATGGAAGATTTAGAATTTGCAGAGACTTGCTTTCTCTTCAAAGTTCAAACAAGCTCTTCAGATTCAGTGATATACAAACTTCCTTGCTTTCAGGACTCTTTTATCCCTCTTTCCGGGAAGCTCGCGTGTCGGTGGTGTTGCCGTGTTGCAATGCTCTCCTTCCTCACCGGACGCCTTGCACTGCTTTTGAAAAAGTTACTCCCCCAGCTCATGAATATTAGAATAATTTAAAAATTCTTATTCAGACTCACTTTAAATTTTTTTGAGTAATTTTAAATCATTTATCTAACTTTTGTATATATTAAAGATCTGAAGTAGTAAAAAAATTTGAAACTCCTTACACTCCCATATCATACTCCCTATTGTCCTAAATTTAAAATGATTTTTAATCTTATCCATATTAACTATACTAAACTCATACATCATATTATATTTTTCTTTTACTATTTTTATTAAATATCAACATATATAAAAACAAATATTTTACACAGTTTTGAAATTATCAAAATTGTTTTATGAAAAAAGACCAAAAATGAATGATGAAAAAATGTTGTCGTCCTCTAAGAGAGACGGAAGGGACCTACGTGCCTTAGTGGAAGTCAAGTCGTCCTTCATCATCATCGCACGCATGGCACAGCTTTTGAAAAAGTTACTCCGTGTTTCCACAGCTCAAATTTACTTGGAATTTGTTAGAAGATCTAGGCGTAACTTATTTTAGTATAATTTCCTGCACAGCTTCCCTTTAATTATAAAGTTGAAACATAAACTGGACCTTGGTCTTATATTTAATATCAAAATAAGTCACTTATCTAAATTATATTTAATATAATTTATAGTGCAAATTATGTCATATATTTAGGACTAGGGATAATAATATATTTTGAAGCTCCTTACCCTCCCATATTATACTCCCTCTTGTCCTAAAATTAAAATGATATTCAATCTTATCAATATTAACTACACTAAATTCATATATCATATAATTGTCTTCTTTTACTATTCTTATTAAATATGGATATGTATAAACTATATATATTTAATATAGTGTTGAAACTATAAAAAATTTCTTATAAAAGTTATCCTTAAGAAGAAACCAGAGGGCCTACTTAAAGTTAAGTCATCCATCCTTTAGAAATTTTGCGAATTACCGCGATGCTTCGTTGTAGTTATACCTCACTCGCATATTTATATTTTGTTTCAGTGCTCTTTTATTCCTCTTTCCTAGAAGTCGCGCATCAGTGGTGTTTCCACAGCTCATGAATATTAAAAAAATTTACCATAAAGATCTAGGCGTGACTTATTTTAGTATAATTTTGTGCCCAACTAATTAAAGTTGAAACACAAAGTAGATTTTGAGAATTGGTGTGATGCTTTGTTGTACCGCACCATCCCTTTGCTTTTGGGAAAAAAGCCTTTAGAAATTGAAATTTATTATAAAGTTGAAAAATTTATTACAAATTTGCTTTTGGTAACTTACCTACCTTTTATTATAAAGTTGAAAAATAAAGTGGACTGTGGTCTTATATTTAGTATCAAAGTAAGTCACTTATCTAATTCTTATATTAAAGAAAACAAGTAGTAATATTTTTTGAAGCTCCTTACCCTCCCATATCATACTCTCTCTTGTCTTAAAATTAAAATGATGTTCAATCTTATTCATATTGACTACACTAAGCTCATACATCAAATAATTTTCTTATTTTACTATTCTTGTTATAATATTTAATGCAGTGTTGAAACTATCAAAAGTGTCTTATAGAAAAAGATACCAAAAATTATGTTTTAAAAGTTGTCCTCTATGAGAGATTGGAGGGGCTTACGAAAGGTCAAGTCGTCCCACCTTTGTGACTTTTGCAAATTTGGGTGATACTAGTCCTTTGTAGTTGTCCTGCACCAACCCTTTGCTTTTGGAAAAAACATAAATATTCAAGGGCCCACTTATTTGTATCACATCATTTAAATCTTTGCTTGTTCGGATTTTGCTTTGAAAAAGATACATATATAATGAGGAAAAAGCTTGAATTAGAAATAATTAGCTGAAATCTAAACAAACCATGCCAATTAAGCTTATGCCATTACTGGGACACATATAATTGCAATCCAATCTATATGATAATTCATAATGGCACTCAACTATTAGCGATATCAAGTATGCGCTTTAAATGTGTGTGAGCCAACCAACTCAAACAATGGCTTCTCTAAAAGCATTATTGTTAAAACTAATAAGGATATATGTAACATGATTTTTTTAAAAAATACTACTAATATATAATATTATATATCAGTTATAAGCACATATATTTTGTCTTCTAAAAAAGTAAAAACCATTTTGTTGATATTTATATTCTTACTTACTTTATCATTAAATATTTGTAAAGACATTTTATTAATTCCATTCCCCTGTAGAGATTGGAAAATGCATTAAAATGCTAACCGAGGAGATAACATGGGTTAAAAATAAAAAGGATGGGTTTTCTATGGGTGAATAAAAAATAAAAATACGAGTATGAAACAGGTTTTCATACTCTTATTTGTATTTTTAAGCATATATATATATATTCTTTAATGGAAAGCTTTTGATGAAGGTGGTTTTCAGTTTTTGAAACTCCTTATTTTCCTTTATCATTCTACTTTGCTAGAATTTTCAAAAACAAATCTAAAAATTTCAATTATAGCATCGTTATTGAAAGAAACATAATCAATGTATGAGAACATTTATCAAAATTCTGATAGGTAAGAAATAAAAAATCATTAGCTACTTTTACGCAACCCTTTATATTTTAGACTAAAAGAATTTATTAAAAAGTACCTTAAAATAAGAATAAGATTAGAGAATTGTAGTTTGTTGATAGATGTAGATTCTAATAAATTAATTTAATTTTCCTATTATGCGCCTACATATCCAACTACAAAGTGTAATGTCTTGTGTGTTAATAAAGAAATAGATATATAGATGAAATATTACATTGATCCCACATAACTACATAAGGTCAACAGGTCAAATACGTCCTTACATTTAATTTTTTTTAATATTTATTTGGTTGGTTCTTCAATTACAAATACATCCTTACGGTCGCCAAGTCAAGTCACCCATAGCTTTAAGGGTTATTGTCACTTTATTATCTATTATTTTGTGTATTGCCGTATGGTGTAATTTGTCTTGCGCTCCCTACCACATATATTTTTTGAGAAAAATGAATCAAAATGTGGCCCACATTAACAACACTTGAAAAATAAAATTGTTCTCAGTAAGAAAAGTCTGTAACAAATTTCTTTTTTTTTAAAAAAAAAAAATCGTTTCTCAACTTGAGTAACGTGCACAATAGAATCAGTGGGACAATTATTGTAAATTCACAACAAGATTAACCATTTATGTTTTATAAAGTTGTAAGAAGGCCTCTACGAAGAATGATTAATTTTTTTTGCCTGAGACGTTCAAATAATAATGAAATTTCTGACTAAATTACATACTAAACAACTAATTTGTGGTACTTACAGGAAGATGCCTAAACGTATTAAAATGACAGTCTAATGCAAAAGAACGAGGATATTGAAAGTCTAAATAATATTCTTTCAGTTTTAAATATGTGACTAGTTTATAGTGTAAATTGCACTATAAACGATGTCCTATATTGAAAACTAGAGGTAATAATAATCACCGAAAGAGAACACTGGAACACCAAAAGGGAGTGTTAAATCTGAATAAGGTTGAATCGTTTGCAATCGTGAGAAAGTGAAAGTGATTTGAGGATTGAAAGTTGAGCAAAGCTGCCACCAGAATTTCCTATAATATCCCTCACTTTCATTCCTCTTTCCAGGAAGCTCGCGTGTCGGTGGTGTTGTGGTGTTGCAATGCCCTGCTTCATCATCGTACACTTGCTTTGCACAGGTTTTGAAAACGTTACTCTGTGTTGCCACAGGCCCACAGCACATGAGTATTAAAATAATTTACCATAGTCACAATACAAAAAGTATTAGAATCATAGATTCATAGTACATATTGAACACAAAACAAACAGCAGAAACTAGCCAACTCCTTCACGAACCAAGTCCATGCAATATGATCCGCTGCTAAATTTCCTTCTCTGGGAGAGAAAGAAACAATCCAATTTGTCTTAGATGATTAATAAAGCTTTCCTAAGAGCAACCACCTCAGTCATAAACAGAGTTTGCCTGCACCTTTGAAATCAAGTCAAAAGAGATGTTTACTTAATTTGATTAGATTAAAAAAGTTGATTGAGTTAATTAAGATAACATATATTTTCTAAAACAACATAATCATCTTCTTTAATTCTCTCATCCACATCCCTCCTTGATTATTTTTGAAAGAGTATTGTAAGAGGTAAATTAGAAAAAGATTGACAAATATAAAAACTGTCTTATTATTAAGACTAATATCAACTCTTCAAATATATTTTATATTAAAGATACGAGGGAATAATACTGAAATTCAAGGAGACTATGAGCTTGCACAAGAAGTTGGGATAATAATAAAAATACAATATACATTTAATGCAAGGAGATGATATATATAATCACATAAAAACGCTTGGAGTTAAAAAAAAAAAAAAAAAAAAAAAAAAAAAAAAAAAAACTTTGGAGTTGTGCATGTTAGTTTGAATTTAGCATTCGTTGGAAAGATGAGTTCAGCAACCTTTTTTACCGTTGCATGGATACAGAACTTCCCCGAGACCCAAAGACTTTGGGTTCAAGCAATGAAAACGAAAACTATTTTCATCCATTACATGCAAAATATTGCAATGCAGAAATTTTCCATGGTATTTTCAATCAACTTTTTCTTTTATCTTTTTGATCAACTCAATCAACTTTTTCCAGGGAAATTATAATGAGGTATTAAATAAGGGACTTAATTATTTATAAGTGCTCATGGTAACTGAAAAATAAGTAATAAGAAGTTCAAGAGTAAAAAATGACAACATCTTACTAATTATTGAGACTTCTCAATAATTAAATTCTTATTTATACCTTCCTCTTAGGTTACACTATATCGATCAGCCTTTATTTATATGCTTGACTATTGTCTACTTCTCAAGGCGTGTTTGGGAAGGCATGAGGGCTAAAAAAGTATGGTAAGAAGAAAAATACACAAAAAATCATTAATTTAAAAGTATTAAGATTATATTCATAGAACAATTGAAAATTAAAAGTGTAAAAAAAACGGACATTAAAAAAAGATGACAAATTAATAGGTATTACTTAGTTTTCTTTTTTTATTTTTGAGAAGTTTAAACAGGAACTTTTCATGTGTTACATCTATTTCTGCCTTGCATGATCAATTATTCTAGAAACTAAATTATAAGGTCAAAGGTTCATTTCAATAAGGTGGAAACGTTACCATTTCAATAAGGTTAAGTAGATACCAAGTCATGAATGTGAAATATATATTTGATCACATTTCACATTCTAAAGAGGTAAAACAATAATCCTTGTAAAGTTTGAAAACCAGTTCACATAATCTCAAAGTCTTGTCATTCTTACCATTTATGGAGCAAATATTGGATTTGCAATAACGATTACTTCAATATTTTATGATCTATTTTTCAATAACCGCATGCCAATAGAAGAATAGAACTATGACAGAAAGCTATATTTATTCATTGAAATTTCTGCTCTTCATACCAGATATAATTTTCACAGAACATTTACTATTATATCCAAGACACATCTTGATGGTACTATATAAGAATCAATATATTTTGAGGAAACCTAGCTTACTTTTAAATTTTATTTTATTTATTGTGTTATAGCTTCCAAGTGGCAAAATATTTCTTTTGTTTTATGTTTTTAGCCTTATTATGTAGTAATATTCTGGGTGTTTCCATCCTAGAGAGGAAACCTAAGGAAATTCCTCGTATTTTGTTTTCCTTCAAGTGTCACGTGAAGGAAACCTTTTTCTCTCCCTGTGTTTCTATCTTTCTCTCTCATATCACTCTGTTCACATCTGTGCAAGTGTGTGTGAGTGGTTATTGCATCACATATTCATTTACAAAACAATGCAAATCAGAATTAGAAGTTATCCACAAAAGATCAAATTAAACAAACTAATATTTAGATTTAAAAAAAAATGCACTATGCCAAATGTTCTATCTTTTTTTTTTTTTTTTTTTTTTTTTAATTTTAATAAGAAGGATGGCATAAAGCCTATATTAAAGGGTAAAAATTACACATAATGGGAATTTAATCCCACCAAATGTTCTATCTAACCCTGCTTGCTTTTAACCCATGCTTCAAAACCATTTTTTCTTCCCCAATAGTCCAGACACCACACCAGTATGGTTTCGAAGTAAACATAACGAGGAGATGGTGGGTATTGTTCCAAGTCATGATGAATACCGAGAAGCATCCCAGGAAAATGTACAGCGGATGGTGGAATAATGTCGGGCAAAGAGAGTGTTATATCTAAGTGAGGTTTCATCCTTCTGCAATAGTCATTAGAGAGTGGAAGTGATTTTAATGTCAGTTCCTTCAATAATAACCAGTGAGTGATGCTGTTGGGAACTCTTGTGAATACAACACTCTTACTGCCCCAATCTTCTATGAACACATCATCCTCTTCATCATCTTCCACTAATGACATCGTCCCCACTTGATGTTCATTCATCATTTCTCCTCTATCACCCCTTTCCTCCTTATCAACACCAGTAAAGCGAGGAGGATAATAAGAATAATAGTCAAAGTGTTGGTTGAAATCATGCCCAAACTCAATTGGACCCTCACAACAATCAACTTTTCCAACAAATGGGAGTAAAGACCCCAAACTTTGTGCCTCCTTTCTCAATCCTTGTGGCATTACCTCATGTTTGAATCTGACACCACATATCATGTTGCCACAAACGAACACTTTCATTGTCACTTTGTCGAATGACAACCTGCAAAGATCCAAACAACTGGACACAATCACTACCCCTGAACTTCTCCATTTTATACTGCCCCCAACCTTTATCTGCTTTGGCCCCCAATTATCTATGCTTAAAGTGACCATTTGTCTCGGGCAAGTTGAAGAGTGAATTTGAGCCAACTTCACACAACCCTCAAGACTCAACTCTTCAATCTTAGGGGCCTGAGAGAGATCTGGCAGTGAGGTGAGATGTTTTGAACGCGATAAATCAATTTCCTCTAAATTTGGAAAATGCTGAAAAAGGAAATAATGTTTAATACATTAGATAATGACACAAAACTACAATTTAATCAATAATTTCTCCCATGCCAATTAACAAAAATGTGAGCTTATTATGAAAATAAATCATGGCATTTAAAAGATGAATTGGGTTCCCTGCACACAAAATAAAAGTATGGCTGCTATTATATTAACTCTCAATTTAAAGGTTGTAAAGCAAACATTTGCATTGTGCATTATTTGGTCAATGTTTCATATATATGAGATCTTTGAATCACTCCATTAAAAAAAATAATGACATGAATTATGGAGTATACCTGATTTCCATTCCAAAGTTGTCGGATATTACTATTACACATTTTAAGTGTAATAAGATTCTCCACACACAAATGTAATGGCACATATGGTGGTGGATATTCTTCCCAACTTAAAAACCTCAGTTCTTCACAAAGATAATCCAAAACTTTAGGAATATTCAACATCAAAGGCTTTCTCCAGTCAGACTTGTAAATTTTAATAAATATTAAATTAAGTATCTTCTGAAAAATACTAGCCCTCAATGTCATACTTTTCATCATGCTCACGTCAAAAGCCATGCATCGAATTGCCTCAATCCCCTAGTAATGGAAAATCAAGGGAAAACAGTTATCGAGTACCTAAAAAATGACCAAAAATATAATATAAAACAATTAGATATACATCCTATTAGAAATATCCAATTTAATAATGACATTGTAAATTTTATTAAACAGATTCTACAATTCATCTTCCCCTGATAATAAATTAATTTCAAAAAAACTCATCAACTTGTAGACACACTCATATGTATACCTACATGCTATTTCATGTGTAGATATTGAAAATATTTTCTCAGAGAGCACCATCTAGCAGAGGAAAAAATGTATAAGCTGCTCTGCTACCATTGCTTTCATTTTGCAATCACCAAACTGAAAATATGTTATAAAAGACGTGCTAACCTCAGTATGAAAGTACAGCTCAATGTCTGGAGCCAAACCAGTAGAAGTTACTGAGTAAATTTCAAAGCATGTTTTAGCTAGGTCTTCTGCAAGCTTCAAATTTTCAATGTCTTCGAAGCTCAGCGCATTGTATAGCATGGCCTTTTCCTTTGTAAGACCTTTAGTGGCACCAAGTGCTAGAGTACCAGGTAAGAAACACACCTGCACGGGCAGCAATTATCTTAGCTTCGATATTAGGTGGTAAATTTCAACAGAAACATCACCCCATTAGTTGTTTGTTTATAGTGTAAAATTAAATTTTAGAAAAATAGATCAGAATTTCATAAATGACATTTAGTAGTTCTTTTTTTTAAAAAAAAGAAATCTCGAGGGCGGCAGAGAAGAACAAGCCATTATTGTGACGGGAGTAAAAAATTTGAAAACTCTGTTTCCCTGTAATAACTTTAATTGACATACTAATCCATTGTTCAGAAATATCAGTAAGAATAGTATATTACAGAAGGCATAATAAGTTACCCTTTTGTACTCTTTCTACTAGATTAAACAAAATAAACCCCCAAACAAAAAAAAAAAAATGTCCAGCAACTAAGGGACTAAATGAACTTCAAGCAATGTCAAACATGAAAAGAGGGACTCAGTGCATACCAGGTGATCCATTTTTGGACTGAAACCACCATTTAATCCATTAGGCAATTCTACAACAAAAACTAATCCATTTGGAATGGATTTTCTGACAAGAAGATGTTCAACACCCTTCATTGCTTCCACATACATTTTATACGTTACGATGTATTACTCTCAAGACTAGCTCCAGACTGAAGCCACGCATTGATTAAGTACTCATAATAACTATCACCACGAGATCCCAGTCTGATGTTTTCTCCACTAAATTGGCCAGAACGGGGGCTGCATTAAGTTTTTACACAATATCAAATGTTTAGAAGAAAATCATTAAAAATAAAAGAGAAAAATCCACAATGGCCTGAGCATGTTTGAAAATATAGGAAAAAAAGAAGACATTGAATAACATGACTAATAAATAAAACAAAAGAACTGTTGCAGCTATATCGTTTTAAGCTCTCGTCTCAGTTAACAAAAAGAAGCCTAAAAACAAAAAAACAAAAACAAAGGAAAATCAAAATTTGATGTTCATGATGGCACTACGGGTTATCCAAGACTGCTGCCAAACCACCCACAATTTTTTTAAAACTCGACATCCACATAAAACACTGAAAGGAGAGATTTTTTTCTTGTTTGGAAACATTGAAAATATGAGTGAAGTGAGACCGGAGAACTGGAGAAGAGGCAGAACCGTGAGAGACCGGAGAACTGAAAATATGAGCAAGATCGGTTAAAATAAAGTACCGAGTGAACTGGAGAAGAGGCAGATCGCAGTCACAGATAGTAGAATGAGGCCGAATCTGCAGAGTCTGGGAAGACCGAGCTTTGATCGGTGCTGTGAGGGTCGACCGGCCGGAAGTGATGAAGTGAGAAGGCGAAGCGAAAGTGCAGAGTCTGGCGACCGGATCTGTGAGAGTGCGAGAGAAGGCGCTGTGACCTGTGAGAGTCGACCTCCGGAAGTGAAGAGAGAACGCTCAGTGAAGTGAGAAGGCGAAGAAGCGAAGTGAGTTGGAGAGCCGACGACTCAGAGGCGAGGGGATTTCACTGAAATGAACAGATGTTGTTGAAATGAAAGTTACTCCATGTTGCCGAATAAATTTTCGACTCCGAGGGGCCCACACTTCATAAACAATGAATGGTGTCAATTTTTTGGGCACTTTTATAGTATATGTCAACAAGTCGTCGCGTTTGTGGCTTTTGAGGATTGCCGTTTTGGGAAAGGTTGCAGTCTGCGGGGCCCCCTTATTTGGGTATCCTGATTTTTTTTTTTTTTTTTTTTTTTCATCATGGTATTCTGAACTTTTGGAATGTTTTCTTTTTCTATTTAGTTGAAATTTGAAAAAGCATATATTATAAGAGTTTGAGGTTACAGACAGTATTAAATCGGTGATCTCCCACTTATTAACATTTTCATACATCTCAAATTAAGTTTTATTAGTTTTTTAAATTTGTCAAAAAATCCAAATATTTCAATTACAGGTAATAAAACAAACATGAGCTATTTATGAGACCACTTATCAAATTGTATTGGAAAAAGGCGAAAGTTGGAGAAAAATCCTCAACTAATTTTTTTATAGAAAGAATTCAAGTAAAAACGGTCATCCCTCATCATACGTATATATTTAGATTAACTGTTGGAGAATAAATTTTACGACTTACCAGTTAAATATATGAAAAGAATTTTGTATCAATTTGTAAAAAATGGTTTCTGAAACCATAATTTTATTATTTCTAAAATACTCCATCCGGTCCTAATTATAAGAACTATTTACGAATTTGGAGAGATTAAGGAGAGAAGTTAAATTAGTTAATTATAATTATTTCCCAAAAATAGCCCTACTTAAAATTAAAAATTATATTAAGGGAAGCCATGAAGATAATAGTGTGGATTCACCTTCAGCCCTCGGAAAGCTGAAGTTATTTTATTTTGATGCGGAACCCTAGGGCTGAACCCGATTATTTTTTAAAACACCAAATATACATTGTAAAACATTTGTAAGTAGTTTATTCCACCAAAAGCGACTTCCTCCTTCGCAAGTTTTTAATTTTTTTAAGTCAATACTTCCTCGGCAAGTTTTGCGTGTCCCTTCTATAGATTTTTAATTTTTTTGACGCATGTGATAAATCAAGGTTTTTTTTTTATTTTTTATACAAACTCCTAAATATAAATAAAAATAAAAACCAATAATATAATAGCACATGTATAAGTCATAAACTATTGCGGCTTCTCTCCTCTTCTCTTAATATCAACTTCCCTCCTCTTCTTTGGAACATGTCATTTTAGTGCAAAAAGGGAGCAGTTGGTCCTTTTTTAAAAATATGATAAAAATTGTTTAAAATTATTTTATGAAAAAAAGGTATAATTGAGGTCTATATGACATTAATAAGTTGTAAACATTATTTAATTTATAAACATATAGGTGTATTATTAAATTATCACTGTCTTTAATTATTATTGAGAAAGTATAAATAGGGACATTATAGGAAAAAATTAACAAAAGTTAAAGCTTGCTCTTATAATTAGGACCAAAACCAATTCTAAAATGTGTTCCTATAATTAGGACCGGAGGGAGTATGTACTTATCACCCGTGGTCTTTGAGATTATTGTCACTTTGTTGTTTTTTTCTATTAAAAGAAGAGGGCTAAGAGCCCAAAGTACAAAAGGAAATCATTACATAGGAGGATAAATAAATCCCAAACACTCCTGATTAACCCAGGATTTTAAACTAGGGGGTATTCTTCAAAAATAAACAAATTTGAAATACCCATCTTAGCCAACTCATCAACTACTCTATTAGAGGCACGACTAATAGCACACAACTGGACTTCCCAGTCCCGGTTTAATAAATGTCTGATTTCTAAGAGTAATTGGCTACCATTGCCGAAGGACGGATCAAGGATTAATTTTACCACCTCTATTGTCACTTTGTTGTTGATTTGTGCATTGCCGCGTTGCCGTACCTGGTGTTTAATTTGTCCTACACTCCCCCATGACTTTTGGAAAAAGAATTAGAAAGGCCCACATATAGCTACCAAAACACTACCTGATAGTTATTGCATTATTCTTCACTCATACTTCAAATAAAACGATTTTTGTAAGCTTATAGAACCGGCTTGTTTGGGTTAGTTTATGAAGCCCCAATCTCACTTTTCAATCCTAATTTGATGGTTTACCAGATAAATATGTGTTTGTCTCAGTTTATGTCATCGTAGTTATATAAAATGAGTCATTCAACTGACCTTTTCAATTAAGTGAATATAGCTTAATATGGATTATGAGAAGATGATAGCATGTGATAATTAGTTACTAGCTAGACTTTGAGTCGTGAGATGGAATTTCTCAACACCTTTGAAGGTGGTCTACCTGACTATAGGCTAGAAATTCAATTTGGATTAGTCATGTAATTAATAGCCCCACATTTACCACATGTTGAAAAAAACGCAAAAAGCGTGTATCGTGGCAAAGTCCTGACTACCTCACCCTTATAATATAAAAGTTAGTTGACGAGTTGGATTTTGTTTTAAATATAACATTTTAATCAACTTTGTCTTTTAAATTTATTATTATTCTATAAAATATCCTTATTGATCATACAAATTAGAGGGATTTTTATCAAAAATATTATGATGATGAAAATGAAAGATGATATTTTAATAAAAACAATCTATATATTTGTTACGAATAAATAACATAACTAATTTTTTTAATTTATTTATAAATTAGTCAACTAAATTTTATATTAATAGCTAGAGGTAAAATTTCCCCCACAGTGAATCTTTTGGATAGAGAGTATGTGCCTTCGAAATAGTGATAATTTAGAAATGGGTTTAGAATCATGAAGTATGTATTAGTTAGAGGCCTACTAATAGTGGCCTGCATAGCCAATAATACAGGTCGGAGGCTATGGGCCAAACCCACAACTTGTAGAACTTACGTGGGTTGATTGTAAAAAGCTAGGTTCGTTTTGATGTGGGTCTTTTTTACTTGAACTCCTGACAACCTAGCCCATTTCTTTTTAAGATTTATGTTTAGTTTGTAATGTGTTGAATTGTGATGTATGTTTAATTTGTAATATTTTAAACTTTAAATTTGATATTTTCTTATCACTTTTGTGATTTTGTAATGTATTTCTATGATTTAGGCTTGTGAAAAAAATATTTTATTATAATATTAAAAAATTTTAAAAAAGCAATATGAAAAAAATTAAAAAATAAATAAATAAAAAACAGGTTGGATGGGTACCCACAAGTTATGAGTTGCGTTAGTTAAAGGATTAAGGTGAATTTTTGCCCTTAAAGTATCTTGTAGATGATCAATTTTGCCCCTAAAGTTTTCGTAGCGTAGCAATGTTGCCATGAAGTTTCAAAAGCAGGCGATGTTGCCCTTGAAGTTTCAAAATGGACCAATGTTGCCCTCCGTTAAAAACCTTAACGTTGACCATTAGTTGGCCGTCGGGGTTTTTAACGGAGGGGCAACATTGTTCCCTTTTGAAACTTTAAGGGCAACATTGCTACGCTTAAAACTCTAGGGGCAAAATTGTTCCTGAGCAAATACTTTAAAGGCAAAAATGAACCTTAACCCTTAGTTAAATGTCAGCCCATTTTAATATAGGTCTTTTCAACCCTTACTCAGAGTGTCATCAACCCGTGGCGGGTGAGCCTGAAACCAACAAACTATCGCGTACTAGCTTGCCGCTTGCTTGTGTTAAGTTATTTGTAAGCATGGTTCAATAATAATTTGATTGGATAATAACATGCGGTAACACTCTTTCAAAACCTGTTTAACTTTTATCCCTTCAACAAAGTTGGGATTTACATTTCAAGGATTAGGAAAAATAAACTTGACACCCTGAAAAATATTTTAGAACGTTAATACTTTATAATATTAGACATACATGAATCTTGGGCCCTCTAATAATTCCCAGCCAAGAAAAAAAAATCATATAATTAATACTCATCCGGTTTTTAATATAAGACATATTTACCTAATTTGATTAGATTAAAAGAGTTAGTTAATATGCTACATGTATATATTTTCTAAAACATCCAAGTTATATATCTTCCCTAATTCTTTCATTTCTCCTCCTCCTTTATTATTGTTGATGGAGCATCAATAGGGATAAATTAGAAAAAAGATCAATAAATAAAAAATTATGTCTTATTTTTTAAAATGAGATCAACTCCCAAAACGTATTTTATATTATGGCGTTATATTATAGACGGAGTAATGTAAATGTATTACAAGCGTGAACCATGAAGCCACGAATCATGATAAAGTAATTGACTATTCTATCCTCGCTTTACAACAAAAACCATCAAATAGGAAAAGGAATCCAGCAAAGAGAATATATAGAAAAGAATAAATACAAAAAGAGCCAAAACATCAAAAAGTTGCTGCTAAGCTGTCCCAAGCTGTCAGCTTTAATAATTCTTTGCGAAATCAAAGAGGGATTCTTTCCTCCTTCCCTTCTTTCTTTCTTTAAAGTATTAGCCTCCACCAAAAGACAAAGCCAATAACTAGGCTCTCAGTTTCTTCCTTATCCTTCCCTTTACTCTGTACAAACAAATAATGATAACAATATTATTATTCCGTCATTAACTTTTAGGAATCTGCAGGGATTTATCGCCCCACATTGTGATTAGATAGTTGAAGCATCTTCCATTTTCAAACAAAGTCCGCCCTGTTGATTGTTTTAGTGCTGGGAATTTTGGTGGCAGGGTTGGCCACTTGAATGTGCTTCAGGTTGTGTCTGAATTCTATGGCCACCTGTTCAAAAACTTGTACCTCAAACATGTTCACTCTCATTTTGGGTCTCATTTTGTCTCTCACAACGGCAAATGCTAATTGGTCCCTTGGGTTAAATGCCTCCAACTCATTGAACATTAGGCAAGAGAATAGGTTACTGCTCATCCCATGCTTCCTCAGAATCAGAGCACTGTCTGGAACATCTGCCTCAGAGCCAATAAAAGAAAGGTTATAAAGCTTTGTTACAGATACGAGACATGTTAGTATACAATGTGAAGTTATCACATTCTTTATTCTTGCAGTGTTAGCTTAAAATAAGATTAAGAATATTCCATACAATATGGCATAGGTATGTGTGAGTTTGACTTTGTTTTTGTAAAACCATCAACATGACTATGTCTTCAAGCTTTGTTACAAATAAGAAGACATGTTATTCCACAATGGGATGTTCTATAGGTATTGTTATTTTTTCTAAATGTGTTAGCATAAAACAAGATTAGAAATATTATATACTTCCTCTGGTCCTAAATATAAGACAGAGTTGACTTTTTTTGGAGAGATTAAGGAAGCTAAATAAGTTACTTAATCATATGATATGTTGTGTATCCTTATATTATATTACCTCCGATCCTAAATATAAGACATAATTTGTAGTGCAACCAGAGGAGCATATCGGTTGATTAGTTAAACTAATTATTTTGGGGAAAAAAATAAAAATAAAAATACTCTAAAGTAATTTATTTAGCTTCATTAATCTATCCAAAAAAGTCAACTTTATCTTATACGAGTATGTAGAATTGGAGAGAATACAATATATGGCATAGGTATGTATACAATATATGTTAATTTTTTTTTGATACTCAATATATATGTTATTCTAGAATATTGTTTATGCTTCCTCTCTCTGCAATGGACATGGGAAGTTTGTGTAGTGTTTATAAGGAAATTAGAGTATAAAACGAAAATAAAATAAAAAAGGTGCACATGCAGAGGCAATTAAAATGGATCCTAACAATGCACCTCTAAGACTGAAAAGAGGCAAAAATTGAACGTTGCATGTGGTACTCTATCACACCCACAACCCAATGTTTTAACAACTGTGCTACTGTGACTTAATTAAATGCCAATACATAATCCAAGGCTCTTTGGTTTAGGACCACCCACTAGTTAAAGAGGTAGTGGCACAACTACTTTGGGACCATGAATATGATCTACGCAGTTATTGTGATATGATTCTTGATATTTGATGCAAACCTTCTTTCTACTTTAATTATAATTTTTTTCCCTCTACAGGGAAAGAAGAAACGCCATATATTATACTTAAAGTTAGGTCAATGACTTAATTCATAGCCTTCACTGAAAAGCATAACAAGCTTATAGGCATAAACTTAATTACACTTATGAATTAGACCTGCCTTGGACGAGCCTTCCCTGTAATGCACGTTTTCACTACTTTTATATACATTTTGTCAACGGCTTAATAATAATCATTTAGTCATCTATATGCTTAATTAGGCTGGAACTTAGTCATTGCATAAAGTAAGCGCATTTTGCATCACCGCACTAAAATAATCACTAATAAAACTAGGTCTAACTAGATTACTTAAATCTGTTACTCTAAAAGGATGTCTTATACTTTTATTAAAAAAATATCAACAATAAACATATCTCAGTTTTAAGTTTTTCCACTTAGCTTTGCATTAAGAAGAGTTGAAACTAAACCAAGTTTTTTGTTACTCAACCTTTTACACTCACATTCATGGTATATAACAATATTTTATTAGAAAATAGTTAAGGTGTAAATTTGCTCTGGGAGTTTTTTCTGAGGAGCAATATTCCTAGCTATGTTTAATCAACTTGTTAGTGAGTTTCAGATGGTTTATAGAACTTTGAATAAAGATTTGAGCAAAAACAAAAAGTGATGTCAGCACATTAAATACAATGTCTAGAAAACTTGCATCCTTTTAGACAATCATTCTACACACGCTGCAAAGGGATTAATGTTTCCTTTCCACATCTAGTAACTGCTCTTCCAACGGATTAAAAGTCAAGAAGTCAACCGTCAACATTTGTGCCCTTTGGATTAACCAAAGACTATAGAGAGAAAGAAGACCAAAGCTTAACCTAATCCTTGCTTAATGAAGGCAACAAATCACATTGAAGATTACAAATGGTCATTTAATGCTCTTTTTATATAAATTGAGCTGCATTCAATTCTTCTCAACAACCAATCTGTTGAAAACGAAAATCATTCAAGTTTCCAACTACTCTTTGAGTTTTCTTGTGTAAAGTATTGTTTGATATATGTGTACTTCAGTGTTTATATTTATCTACTCTTAGAAAGAGTTCATTTATTATAAATCATTTCATTGTAAGAATCTCAAGTCGTGGGACTTGGAGATTGAGTTATTGATTGCAACTTGTAAGGGGGAGTAAGTTCTAATAAGAGAATTACTCTAGAGTTACAGAGTGTGTAATCAATTGAGATAGTGAAATCTCAGAGTATCTGGGGACTGGACGTAGGTCAAGTGGTTGGACCGAACCAATATAAATTCCTTGTGTCTTGCTTCTTCTTCTCTTACTGCTATACTCTGTTTTCGTACACTAAAACAGAGCCTTAGAAAAGAATTTTTAAAATCCCCAATTCACCCCCCTCTTGGTGATTTGTTCCACTTTCAATTTTGACCTTCCCAAAGTGTCCAAAATGGAAAATATCATAGGATTAAGGTTAAACCATATTTTATGGAAGCCTAGTGATTGATTAAGAAATTACAAAACTGTTCAGTGGAAATTCTGTTGGGGTCAGTAAGTTTGTGGTGCATTTTTGACCAATCAAATGAGGTCAAATAATTACGAAATTTTCCAGAATTTAAGTAGACATCATGAGCCTTAATTTGATAGGTAATTTGTAATTTTTGGAGTTTTGTACAAAAAGTTATGAATTTTTGAAGTTGACCCTTAATTCTAGAATAAGAATCTGAACAGCAAGGGTATTTTGGTAAAAACAGGAATAGCATGAATTTTTGGGGCTGATGGTGATATGTATATTTGAAAATAGACTTATCAAAGGTCATTTAGCCTTTTGAACCACTTAAATTGGATATGTGAGCAATCAGTTATGAATTTTTGAAGTTTAGTAATGTTTCTGGAATTTTGGAAACAAATTCGAAAATCAAAGTGAAAAAGGGGAAAATAGTAATTTTAGCGTTTTTAAAATAATAAAGTATTTTTGGACAAAGGAAGGACTAAATGGTAATTAATTCAAGTATTATTTAAATTTTGGAGAGTTTATATAAGTGACAAATATTATTTAATACTTTAGGAAATATCACCATTGGAGGTGTTAAGGAGACAAGAATAAATTGTCCGGCTAAAATCAACCAGGTAGTAACTTTAATCTCACGCACTCTATATGTTTGTGTATGCATGTATGTTCCATGAATTGTGATCCATGTTTGGGACACACGTTTTTATTGCATTCAGTTGTGTTCTGGGTTTGAGGCTCAATTATGTTGCTTTTCCTAGCGCTGTGGATCTGGGACATGTTGTGTCCTGTATTTCGCTGTTCACATTGTTGTGTTGTTGTGATGCTTATTGTGACTGCGCATGGTATGTACTGAATGCTATGTTGTTTATCTTCACAATTATGGTTATCTGTCATACACTGTATATGTATTGTGTGCTAGAGATTAATTGTTATTTTAGGATTTAATTATGAATACCTGAAGTTGCTACCAGTTCAGGAAGACGGAGGAGTAATGAGCAAGGTTAGAAGGGAAAGATGGTGGTGTAGTGTTGGGATTTGTACACGCGTAATAAATGATTTAATCCATTAAAATTTTACGAATCCAATAGGAAAATCTATCAACGGTGTTTAAATCAGGTTAGCAAGAACCATACCTTTCATATATCCGTGTGCGTTTATTCGATCAGTTAGAAGCTGACTCTAAGAATCCACTCTCTCTACCAATATCCACACCGAACAGCACTACCACACGGACGGCATCGTGCTAGCGCCTTCAAGCTTTGCGTCTCACGTCACTCCTCTAGATTTTAGTCTTGTGGCTCTACTTATTTTAATACAATTAGATCTTAATCTTATAGAGTTTCTCAAACCCTAATTGGGCCGTATTAAAATATTCAAAATTAATCTAAATTAATTTTGAAATTCGAATTTGGATTAAAATAATATATTAATTAAATCTGTCCAACAGATCTAATCTAATATATTTATTTAATCAAATTAAAAAGCCGACAGATTTAATTTATCTTTATAAATTAAATCGAGATATTATATCTATATATTTAATTAAATTTGAGATGCAATATCTCAATTTAAATTAAATTTGAGATATGATATCTCTATTTGAAAAATTAAATCGAGATACAATATCTTTATTTGTTTTAGTTATTTAATTTATCAAGTAAATTAAATACAAAACAAATATAATAATATCATTATCTATATAAAGAATATTATTATTTATTTAATTTCATAGATATATATATATCCTATATTAAAGTTGTATTCATTAAATCTTAGACATATCTAAAATTCAATGAATCTGAACATAATTGCTCGTATTGGGCTATTTTTGTGTGTGACCTACTTGAGCCCACATGTGATTGGCGTGAGCCAATACTGCTCCAGGCCACAAGTCGCAAGCGGTGGCCTCTAGCAAGATATTGTGACTACCCAACTCATATGAGGATCGTGTTAAGTACGATACAACCTATCATACAACCATGTCACGTCCCTTTTCTCATGGGATAAATTGATCAAGGATGAAGCATGGATAGTGTCATCCTCCTGTTCTTGACCATTACTTTCTCGATTCTTGAGTTGTCTAACAATTGAAATGGAAACTCCTTTCCATTGTAGTATGGCCATACATTTCTCAGACTCAGTCATCGAGGGACCCAATATTATCTCTCTACAAATGTGAGGGACAAATTTCATCTTGACTATTCACATTCCTCTGCATAAAAGCCTCTAATTCTGACGAAGTCCTTATCATCACCTGGTCAAAGGTGACTTTTGACTAGGTCAAAGATCAGCGACTCTCATATAGGAATCTATGATGATCTCAGGTCGAAGGACGTTGTGATGTCGTTATACATGAGAAAAGTTTATGACTTAATCCATGCAGCTTTCTCATAGTGAGTCGATGCAGCACCTTGTACTCTTACAAGTGCCTATGACTTTGATTCATATCTCTATACCTCATCAAAGTCATACTGGTCTTATTTCATCTTCGCTCCCATGTAGATGATCGACCAGGGACATTTAGGATAACCTTTGTGATATATCTAAGGATACAGTTATCACAATAAACATGCAAATGATATGATAACTAAACGGAGAAATACTTTGAATAACATAAACGTTTAAAGTATAATGACTTGCCCCTAGGGCATAATTTCCAACACGTAAGACTAGAGGTGGAGTCTAGTGGCAGGTGGTGATAATTAGTATTTTGGTTATATTATTATTGTTTTTAATTAAGAAATTAGTTGAGTTATATAATTTCAATATTTTGAATTGATGACGGGATGACTGTATTAATATTTTAAGCAGGAGATCCTGGAGTTTAAAGGTAATATTAATAGTTTCTTCGCCCAAATGGTAATTTCACACTTATCATGCTGCATAATATGTTGTGTGATTTATTAAATGGAGAGGGTGCGGCAAAATATTTCATGTGCTTGATGTTATTTTTAAAAAACAAATAGGCCCAACCTCCCTTTTTTATGTCCTCGGTAAAGGAGAGGAAAGAAATAGGAAAGTATGGGAGAGAAGCGAGACTCAATTTACCATAAAGTAAAAAGAGGAAAAAAGACAATAAAATATCATCTGAACTTTAAAATCTTAAATTAAATATTTCCTATTAAAATAAATAGTTAATTGTTACAAAAGTGTAGTTGATACCTATATTCTTAAAAACAATAAGACTTATTTGAGATTTTTAAGTTATGTTGTACTTTCTTTTCTAATTTTGTAACATAAAAAGGGCTGATTTTTTTTTTTAATTTGTAAATTTTATTATTCAAATTCTTTTACGAACTTGGCGCACATATTTTTAGTGGGTGTGATTTTTTTGGTTCAGTTGTGCATAACTTATCTTCAATCAGGTCGAAAAGAAAATATATTTCCACATAGTTAATGTTTGAAGGTCATGGGACTTTGCATTTCAGAAGTAAAAGTACAAAAAATTTCAAATGATTAAAAGAAAACATAAAAAAATCTTTTGTAGAATTTTTCTGTGAAAAATGAAGACAAAACAGAGGAAGGATGATGGATCCATGGGATAAAGCAAGCAAAAGAGAAGGAATAGCCTGGATCGATGAGTATGGAAGCGAAAAAGAAATAGGTCTCACAAGCAAAGGTCTCAAAAATGGCAGCTACAGAAGATGAAGATGTTGCTTTCTCTTCGGAGACGAACAAATAAAATAACAATGGTCTCCCTCACATATTTATCTCTCTTGTTTCAGTCTCTGTTACGACTCTTTACGGGAAGCTCGCGTATCGTTGGGCTCATCGTACGTCTTGCACCGGTGTAGAAAAAGACAAAAGGTTACTCTCCAAAGGAGCCCACACTTCATAAAAATTTGAATAGTTTACCCACACATCTTTTTTTGCTCGAAAGTTCACCCCCACATCGATGAATAATGAATGGCGTCATCCAGTTGCCCACGTTGCTTTCCGCATATCCACACATGAAATATTTTGTTATGAGGACATGACAGCATAAACTTATTTTAAGTGCAAATATACGTATGCACACATGGATCGGGGAAAAAAGTGCAAAATGTACACAAAAAAGATCATGACATAAAATAATAATTTATTATCATGTATAATATTATTAAATATTATTTGATAAATTCTAATATTCTAAAAATAATAAATTATTATTATTGTATTTTATTTTAACAGTCTTTTTTATGAATTATTTTAGTATTCTTTATAATTTTAAATTGAAAATATATGTATATTAATAATATTATACATGATAATATTATATTATATGTTTATAGAGGAATATTATTAGAATCTATTCAATAAATAACAAAAAAAATAATAATAAAGGGATTTGATTAAAAAATTATATAAAACTATAAGGACCTAATAAAAAAATGATAAAAAAAACCTAATAAAAAAGATGTAAGAGTATAAGGACATGATAAAAAGAAAATAAACATAATAAACTATATGTTAGAAGGAAGAAGAAATTTTAAAAAAAAAAAATTACAGAATTTTTCCTATGCGAAGAAAACCCTGACATAACCTAATGGATGTGATGTTAAGAGAAAATACTTGCAAGACAGTAGTATATCAATGGGATCAAGCAAGTGCATAGTATTAACCTGGTGGATGTGATGTTAAGCAAAAGAAATAACTCATGTTCTCAAAAATGTTTCGACCAAAAAAAAAAAAAAAAATGTTCTAAAAAATGTTCGCCTTTGCAGACTTCCTCCTCTACAATCTACAAACAAGTTCTTCACACAATGTTATTATTTATACAATAATATTATTAGAATTTATAGAATAAAAAATAAAAATGTTACAGGGACATAATTAAAAACTAGATGAAAAAAAAAGGACTTGATAAAAAGAAAAAGTAATGGATTTCATTAAAAATAAATAAAAGTATAAGAACAAGATAAAAAGGAAAACAAAATTACAAAGTCCAAATTAAAAATTGATTGAAACTATAAGAATTTATAGATTAATTATTCCTACTTAATATATTGATAATCTAATTTAATAAAAATTGAATAACATGACTAATAAATAATATGAAAATAATTTTTGACTAACAAAAATAACATGGTTGCAATTTAAATGAGCTTTGTTTTAACAAAGTCTCAAAAATAACATTTAATTATATCAAATATTATGTCATCAATCATCATATAATCAGACTTGTCTTGAAAAATAGACTATATTTCTATAAATACTTACATACTCTAGGAATATCACATCATCTAAACTCTATCTAATAAAAATAAAACAACTCTATTAATTTAGTCTTAGTTAGTTGATGACACATCTGAAAAATTTAAATTGTATCTTGTTTTCAAGAAAATATTAGTTGATCATTTAGGTTTTTTCCCCCAAATTAAGATGGTTTTTCTTAAAAACAAGATGAAATTTGAATGTTTTTAAGATGGGTCATCAAGTCAACTAAGATTAAAATGATATGAGTTGTTCTATTTTTATTTGATAGAGTTCAAATAATATGATACTCCTAAAGTACGTAAGAATTTTTTCCGTGAACAAAAATCCTAAAAACTTAGATAAAAAATGTAACAACCCAATTTTTAAGAGCGGAATAAATTTTTTTTTCTTCATTAGAGTAGAGCATCGGAGCAAGTAAAAGAGTGAGTAACTGATATATCAATAGCTGTGGCGTATCCGTCTGTTCATAATGTACAGTACATTTATCCAAGTAATGTTATAACGGTACAAGTCCAAAAATAGGATCTTCAGTCGGGTCTTTACGCGTGCTGTTTACTCCGCTTACTCCTGTCTTCGGTCCTTGGTTACCCTACCACGAAGCTATGGTAAGAGGCGAGATTCAATGACCATTGAATCTCGGTAACATTAATCTCATGCTTATGTAATGTTTATATATGACATATATTCATGACATTACAGCGGTAATCACATATGAAAGATAATAACGAAACACAAATTACTTGCCTATGAATGTTATTATGGTGTGCACTATTACCAGTGCCACGATGTACATTCGTGTCCTCAGCGCTAGGAAAACTCAACGGTATTATCAGAACCATAACCCGTGTATAGCTGAATGTGGATGAAAAACTTTAAGACAGAGTCTTAGTCTATGAATACATCTATCACATATAAGTATACAATAAGCATCAAAGTTAGTGTTACAGTATGCGTCCGTACCTTAGTCCGTTCGGATAGCGGTACGCTTGCTTGGTCGATACGTCTCCCGATTTTCCTGGATATCCTATAATAGTATTATCGCATTATTACGTCGTAAATAATATCTTAGGAGATATTCTAGCCACTACCGACCTTTTTACCCCTGGTGGATTTGTTACTTCAATTATATCCCTTTATTTTTTTCAAAAACGCTGATTCAGCATTTCGGGGTAGAATTTTTGCTAACTTTGAAAATTCATAATTAATTCTACAAAAATCTAAACGAGGATCCGTAAAATTCCACGAACTCCTTAGGATGTCTATTTTTGAGAAAAAATACTAAGGTTTTCCCAGAACTTAAGAAAAATTTACAGTTTTCACGTGTTCATATCTTGCCCAGAAAAATTCCAGAATTTCGTAGCCTATATTCTACAATTTTTATCTCCTTGCACAAAACTCCAATGGACACAATCTAGGTATATTTGGAAATATCTATATGTCTAATTTAACCATGAAAATTTTCAGAATTTTAGAACTTCATCTTCAACTTAAGATATTGGCTTTTTGTAACTGACTTTCGAAAACGCCTAACCGTAAATTTTGCGAAATTTTGCCACTTTGATCTATAACTTCCAAGAATTTTGCTCCATAATATTTTTCATCATATTTTAGAAATAAAGACATATTTAACCATAAAAAACATGAAATCAAAATTACAATGGATGATTAAAGATCAAACTAACATTTAATCTAAGAATTATAAGAACACCAAACTTAAAACTCAAGAACAAGGAAGTTTACCCTTGAAGAACTTCCTCCTCCTTCATGCTTCCTACTCTCTTTCTCTCTACTCTTGCTCTCTAAGAACTCACCTATTTGGTTGAGTTGGTGTAAAGAATGAAGAAGCCTTAGTCCTCTATTTATAGGAAAATGGTATGGCAACTTTGGTAATTTTCTTAAACCTAACTCATCTTGTATTTTGGCCTTTGGATCTAATTCCCTTTACAAGAGTTGATCTCAACCCTTCATGTGTTTAGAAAACCCTAACTTAGCCAACAAGTTTAGAAAACTTAACCTCTAAGTTTTGCTTTTTTGAGAATTAATTTACTTTATATTATTAATTATCTCTCTTGTACACACGCATACTCACATACACACTCACACACACACAACATATGAAAAACCGCCCCCCTTCATCCATGCATCTCTCCTACTTTATTGACTTTTATCACATATGTGTTCATTTCTTAATATCTAAATTTTGCTTCTTTTCCAAGTTTTCCTTCATGAAGTCTTTGGGGATTATTTTCATGACTCATTAGTGACTCTAGTTAGCTCCTAAATGTCCTTTGCAACTAGATGAAATTTTATAGTCGGTTGTCAATTTAAACAATAACACATTTGGGTGTTAATTACAAAAGCTATCCAAGTCTCCCATTTAGCCTATGAATTTCAAAAATTATGGCCTATATTTAGATGTCTCTAATTGTTTTTATCATTTTAAATTTAATTCCAAAAATTGAGGAAAAGATTTTGGTGATAACCTATTCCAAGCTTAAAATATGTTTGTTCATAATAAATCCTTATATTTGATCTATGATTAACGTATCTCAGGATACAATTTATTTTGTATAGATTCTAATTTACTTGTGTCTTGAATTAATCCCAGTGGTTCTTAACTCACAACTCAATTAATTACACACTTTTCTCTCTCCTACACTAGGCTCATTACACTCACAACACTCACAACTCTTACACACCTACATACTACACACACACACACACACTCACAACTTCCCCTCCCCCTTCACTCTCTCTCATTATCCTCTTCCAAAGGTCATTAAGAGCATTAAACTCAAAGCCTCTAAAGTCTTCATAAGTACACTTACCCTCTTAACACTTTGCCTCTTGAATTAATGGCTTGCATGTGATTATTTAGGCATGTGTAGTTTTGTTTATATTAAACAATTGAATTTGTAACATCCCAATTTTCTAAAGTGTTTTCAAAATAGTTTGATCAGAGTAGAGCATCGGAATAATTTTAAAAAATGAGTATCTGATAAACCTTCACTGCTGGTGTGTCTGGTTGCTATTACAGTGATACAATTATCCGAATATTTAATAATACGGTGATACAATAATTCATAACAGTCTTCTCCGCCTGTGTCCTCACGCGTGCTGTTTACCGTCGTCCTTGGTCCTTGTTCCTTCGGACCCTGAAGCTATAGTGAGGGTTGAGGTTCAATTACCATTGAACCTCGTGTAATCTGATTAACCTTATGCTTATGTAACAGCTTATGTATGACAGATATTCATGACATTACAGCAATAATCAACATAAAAACTTATAATAGATTTGTCCGGATAAGGTACACAGCCACTGCATATGTCCGTTATCTCTAGTCTGCACTATTCACCAGTGCCACGATGTACGGTCGTGTCCTCGGCGCTAGGAAAACTTAACCGCATTATCAAAACCATAACCCGTGTGTAAAGTTGAATGTATAAGTAGTGATCTAAGCCCCATAAACTTAGTCATGATGCATGACCCGAGATAGAGTCCCGTCTATGTCTTTATGAAAGTATCTATCACATATAAGCATACAATAAGCATCGAGTTAGTGTTACGAAAGACGCGTTCGTACCTTCGTTTGGTGATATCGGTATGTTCGTCGGTTAGTGTATGATCACGTATATCCTATAATGGTAATATCGCATTTATTAATTCACAAATAATATTCTAGTAGATATCTTAGTCCCTAATGACCTTTTTACTCTTGGTGGGATTATTTTTCAACTTATTTCCAAAATTTCGTAGAAAAACGCTGGTACAGTATTTCTGGACAGATTTTTTGTCTAACTTTGAAAAATCATAATTAATTCTAGAAACATCGAAACGAGGATCCGTAAAATTTTCCGGAAATCTCAGCATGTCTATTTTTGAGGAAAAATATTTTTTTTTACCCAGAATTTGTGATTCATTCCCAGTTTAATGATCTTCAACCACTGCCCAGAATTTTTCCAGAAAAACGTAGCCTTACTTCCAGAATTTTTATCTCCCTCTACAGACCTCTAATTGATGCATATTTTATATCAATAGAAAGCTATACATGTCTAATACACTCATGAATTATTTCAGAATTTATGAAGATGATTTTGCATATAAACTATCACTCCTGACTCCCATTGCCCAGCAACACCCCACAATTCTCATCTTACTCTAACTTGTTTTATTAATTCTAGAAGTCACTCCCAACATGTTTCCACCTTGTCAGGCATCTTTCGATGCAATAAGGCTTAAAAACAATTATGAGAAATTACTTTACCTATTTCCTAGATTAAAACTAACAATTCTACTAAAAGCTACTAAGAACTACTAACAACTAAAAACTAAAGACAAGCTTACCTCTTGAAGCCTCTTGCTTGCTACCTCCTTCTTGCTTCTACTCTATTAGAAATCAACTCTTGAAGTTTGATTTGGTGTGAAGAATTATGAAGGGCAAGACCCTATTTATAGTAAAAGCTTATGAATTTTATCCCTTGGATCAACTTTTCTTATCAAGGGCTAATATTAATTTGTGCTTCTATGGTGATACAATTTGTGAGCAAATGCTTCCCATTGGTTAAAAACAATTACATTGGATTTAGCTAATTATCTTAATTTCCAAAATTAAATCCCACATGTGCTCTAATAAAAATCATATTTTAATCACTCTCACTCTCTCTCTTCCATCATCTTTTTCCTTGCTTTAACGAAATTAATTTTTGGTTGCTTGATCAATCACTAATACTTTTAAATTCTGAGTATGCTTTTTGATTAGTAGTTGGATATCCAGATTTATGGTCTAGTTAGATTCCCTTTGGTTGTACTAAGCTTATTCTTCAACGTTTGCAAAAATAGCCTTTACTAGGTTTACTTTCGAGGTTAAATTACGTGGGTTCAAGATAAGTCCTTATATTTTCTCCGAGTTCCTACTTCTTCACAACTATTTGAATTTGTATAAATTCTCACTTTATTTGTTTTTTTGAGTTTTTACTTGTGTACATCGGATATTTACTTGGATTTCAAACCATTATCCAATTTACTCTAGGATTTCAAACTTTATCAAATTTGCTTTAATTTTCTTTTTCTCTCTCTCATATACTAGACACACACACACACTCACAATTCTTTTTTCTTATTGGTGGATTTAATTTCACATGGATTATGCTTTATTAAATTAATTGTAAAACCCTTATATTAGCTTTATGAGGTTTAATCTTGACCTTTAATTTATGCTAATCTCTTATTGGTCCAATTAGTTTCATGAGGATTAAGAATATTTTCTTGATTTATCATTGGCCAATTCAATTTCACAAGGATTAATATTAATTATTGGTTTAATCACAACCATTGGATTTCATTGTGTTTGTTTAGATTAAATCTTCTCCCTTGATTAATTGATTTAACTAATCATGAAAATTAGTGCTTAATTAGGAAATTATTATTTCACCCTCATTTTATACTTTTATTTTGCCTCTTGATTATTTTGCAACTAATCCCAATTAGTGCAAGCTAACTTGTTCATTTACTATTGCTAATTCTCATTAATTAGCTTAAGTGTTTTCATAATATTTTCTTGCTCATTTGTTCATATGAGAACTATAGTTTAATATGGTATTTATATCATATTTTATGATCCTTAAATATAATTTCAAAATTGGCCCTTGATTCTTCATTAAGTTAAAATATCCCTAATTGATGACTTTTAATTGCCACTAAATTTATTATGGACATTTATAAAATTATTTTAATTAACGTAAATTTAATTGTCATTTATTTATTGGTAATTTCCTTTAATTGATTTAGGTATTTTTATAACATAAAACTATATTGTAATATAATAATCTTAGGGTATTTTATGATATCTATACCAAATTATAAAATTGGGGTCTTTGGTTTATTTACTTCTACAACAAAATTCCTAAATTAAGCTACTAAATTTTGAGACCACATATTCACCTATTTCTAATAGGTATTATTTGCCCAAAAATAGTATTTATGAGAATTATAAATTCTTAGGTATAACATTTCTCCCAGTTAAATAAAATTTCGCCCTCGAAATTTGCTCTATACTAACTAGACTGCGAGTCTATGAACTCTGAATGTATCTTCTTTTGTTTCCCAAATTGTCTCATTTGGAGACAATCCCTTCCAGACTAACCTCACAACCGGGATACGCTTACTTAAAAGCTGCTTCTCTTGGTAGTTGAGAATTCGTTTCGGCTTGACTATGAAGGTATTATCATGTTGTACTTTGACTCACTACTACAAATATTGGATATCACTACCCTAAAAAACGTCCCGATTTTAAAATAGGAAGTAAAAAATGAAGGTAGTGGCAATCTTGTAATTATATCGAAGGAAAATGAGCCTTCAACGTCCCGAATTCGTTAAGGACTTACAAAATTTTATTTTGTCGTCCAAAAACCATTTCGGGATGCCTAATAGCCATTGAGAATTTTTTTGTTGTTTGGCGCCATGGGTTTTTTTTTGTTTGGCGCCATGGCATTTTCGTTGGTTTTTCAAATTTAGGCGACCCGAATATAATTGAAGTCGCCTGTTTTTGAATTTAAGCGACCTGAAATAGATGAAGGTTGTCTATTTATCAATTTAGGCGACTTTGAATTTAATTAAGGTCGCCCAAATTGGTTTTTCTTTTTTCAACATTGGGGATAGATTTTAGGTGACTGACAAAATTTGGTCGCCCAAATTGGGATAAATTTTGGCGCCATGAAACTTTTTTGTTCTAAAAATTAATTTCTTTGGAGCTATGTTTTTTTTTTTTTTTTTAATTTTCTTTATTATAGACGACTGAAATAGATAAAGGTTGTCTATTTGTCAATTTAGGCGACTGAATTTAATTCAGTCGCCCAAATTTCCATAAATTTTTTTGGTCTAAAACTAACTCACCGTGTGGCTTTTTTTTTTTTTTTAACTATGGGCGACTGATTATAATCAGTCGCCACTTTTCGAAATCGGTTTTACGAAAAGTGGCGACTGAAATAGATTCAAGTCGCTTATTTTCTCGAAAAAAGTGGCGACACCGAACACATTATCAAATATGGGCGACTGAATCTATTTCGGTCGCCCATATTCATTAAAAAGCCCAATAGGATCCCCAAATGACCCACCCGCGCGATAGAAACCCTATCCTCTTGCGGCACACTCATCTCCATTTCCTTCCCCTTCATCATTTCCTCTCCCGGCCGGCACACTCATCTCCGCCTCCTTCCCCTTCATCATTTCCCTCTCACGACACACTCATCCGTCTCCTTCCCCTTCATCATTTCCCTCTTGCGGCACACTCATCTCCGCCTCCTTCGCCTTCATCATTTCCCTCTCGCGGCGCACTCGACCTTGGATTCTTTCTTCCAGTCGACCTCCACTCCATCTCCATAGTCGCCTTCTCCGGTGGTTTCTGCACGTTCGTTGGGTTCCTCCATGTACTCATCTATTTCATCTTCAATAACCATTGATTTTTTAGTATTCTATTACAATATTCATATTGTAGGGAGAACTTTATAATGGCTGAACCTTGAATGAGGATGGTGGCTTAGTATAGATTGTTTATTATTCATGATTAATGAATTGATCCACGAAAAAATTTCAACAATCTACCAAAGATGTGTTATGATTGCAATTTTTTTTTGTTGTGGCATAAAACCTTCCACTGTGCTACGTGTTCCGCTATGTGTTTGTGTTTCTATAGTATATCTGAATATGTTCTTTCCCAGGCATGTGTATGCGTATGAGTATGTTCTTACATACATACATATGTTATTAAGATATGAGTTGTTTCCAAGACATTTGCATTCTCTCGTTTTCTGTTTCCATATGGTTTTTCATGAAGTATGCTACTCTGGAAAAATATAGAGAGTGATTATAAAAGATGATTTAAGTTCTTAATTTGAAGAAATGTTGTTCATAGTTATAGAAGCATGACTGCATTTGCTATATATAACGGTTTATGGATATGTTAATATTTTTTTCTGAACTTCTGCTTTACCTTATGTGGCTTCAAATGATTCCACCTAGTTGTGTTTTGATTTCGATTTTATATATTTGAATGCGGAAATCGATTTGAGTTTGGGTCGGTTGAAAACTAAGATCATTTGCCCATGAAAACAATAATCGTGAATAGAGAACTAGGATGCATGGACACGCCAAATTTTGAAAAAGGAACGTGTCGGACTCACGTATTGCATGGACACGCTAAATGGACTGAAATTCCCGTATTATTAAGCTTCAATGATTTTTTTTTTTTTTTTGGTCAAGAAGCAATCAATGATTCAAATGAGAGTTTTGTAATTTTATGAAAAGCTGAAGGCTGTTTTAATACATAGCTGAAGGTTGTTTCAAATCGCAATTTTATGAAAATGGATCAAGACTTAGTTTACATACATAGCAATCTCCAGGTCTTATCAAGAAACAATGCGAAATATAATGAAGGAGAAAGTCATTATTGGGACATTAGTGGAGATGCAGTTGATACCTTTAATGATATTAGAGCTTTAGATGTTGTTGCCCTTTCCTTAGATGAGCCAGAGTTAGAGGCAAATATTATTAGTGGAGATATAGTTTAATTATGCAAATGATTTTTCTTTTATTATATTTTGTTAATGTGAAATACACTCTTTATATTAAAAATGCCGTGTCGATGTCGGTGCAACATAGTCTACCACATATGTTTGTTATTAGACACGTTTGTTGCAATTAATTAGACTTAATCAATCTAATGATTGCATAGTATCGAGCTTTACGTTTATACCATTACGTATCTAAATTTTTAAGCTTACTCTAAATTACTTATTGGAATCAATTCTGTTGAATTGAATTTAGTTATTCATGCCATCAATGATTGACGGACTTGCTATTAATCAAGTTGGAATTGGAACATCAATGTTAGGGGGTTAGTTGATAAATATTGATCTTATAGTGACTACTTGTTAGTGACTTGGCCACGACAACAACCCACAAGAGCTTGAAGAGTCCTAGGGTAGGTATTTTTAATCATGTTCCTTTTGTCATACAATTATTCCCTCTCATATGTTAGTTTGAATAATTCTAATGTTGTCTTTATTGTTGTTGTCTTTAGGTTGAATAGAGCAAATAAATTTCAAGGAGAGGAATTTAAAGTTGAGGTAATTACAGTTAAATATTGTTTTTTTGTTGATGTGCATTGAACTAGGTAAACTTTGTAGTATTAATAATGATGCTTAGATGTCCATAAGTTATAGTTTATGACTTAGACAACTTAGGTCAGTTTACTTTCATTTTATGCACACACACATATATTGTTCTTATATGATACCTTCTTCTTGAGAGAGAACAAGGCTTTTCTCCTTATATAGTAAGTTTTGTTGAATTAAGCTGAAATTGGTTGTTATTGAAATTTTGGGATGTCTTACTTTTAAGGGGAAACAGGTGAAATTTTCTTAAAAGAAAGCATGTCGTTCTTGAAATTGTTATGAACTTGACTCTGGAAATGTCGTAGGTGGTAATAAAATGGGTCATAGTTGGATGAATGCGTTGAGAACTAGTGAAGAATATGAGAATGGGGTGGAAGAGTTTATTGAATTTGCTAGAAGGAATGTGACTAAAAAAATGGGATGGAATCAACCTTCGCTATATACCCAAGAGGGGGGTGAATTGGGTATTTTAAAAACTTTTAGCGTGCGGAATGCAGTTTGCTGTACTAGTTTTGACCAAGTAAAAAGGCAACATGATTATAATTGTTGTGTGATATGTTGCCGAGTACTTCCAAATCGTATGAGGAAGGGAAGGAAAGCTTGCACAAAAGAAATTATCCTTAGGTTCGGTCTTATCCTTGACCTACATCCTCGGTTTAAGTCCCAAGCCACAGATGGCATTGGGATTTTCAATCCACTATACTCCAAGAAACAAATGGAGCTATATACCCAAGATTACAAACTTATAACGTACTCAAGAGAAATAGTTCTCTCTCTAGAACTCACTCCCCAAACTTACAAGTTGCAATCAATACACCCAACCACCAAGTCCCCGACTTGTGGTTATCTCAATCAATAAATGATTTACGAGATAACTCTCTCTCACGAGAGAAGATAAAATGAACACTGAAGTACAAGTATCAGATTGATACAATACAAGTGAAAGCTGAACACAATAAATGGCAATTAATAAATTTTCGCTCTTAGTAGGTGTATCAGCTTGAGAAGAAGTTAATGCACTCTATTTATAGGTAGAGAACATTAAATGACCGTTGCTTGATGAATCCAACCGTTGTAGGTGATTAGCTTAAAGTCTGGTCATCTTCTCTCTCTAAACTCCAACTAATCCAGGTGCTAATATGATCTATGTGGAACTCGAGGATTTGCCCGTTGGAGAAGAGTTTACTTGATGAAGAAAGCATTCTTGACCGTTGAGAATGCGTGCTCGGTGGATTATCCAAAAGAAGGTTGATTTGCGAAGTGCATTAAATGCACCGTACACTTTTTGCTTTATGGCTTTGACCTTCAATAATCTTCATCTGGTCTTAATGAAATTCACTCAACAAACTTGTTAAACATAGTTGGATTCATAAGTGAATGATTCATGAAAGCAATTGGAACAAACAAGAGTGATTTGCAAATTCGTATAATTCAAAAATTGGTTTCTACCGTTGTATCCTGCGGTATGTTCATGCTAACTCGAGTATGGCCTTGTTCACAAGTGTCCATACTGCAGTATCCAATGGGAAACTCGAGTATGCACCTTTCAGAGGCAAACCATCGTGTCTTGTGTTTGAAAGACAAAACCTATACTCGAGTTTGCACTCCTTTACTGCAGTATTGGCTTAACTTGAAAAATCCTTTTGCTCTCTCAGTAAGTCCAATACTCGAGTTTGGCTACGCAAACTGCGAAAGTATTGACTTAGTTTGAAAAATCCTTTTGCTCTTCGGAAGTTCAATACTCGAGTTTGGCTACGCAAACTGCGGTATTGACTTAGTTTGAAAAATCCTTTTGCTCTCGGAAGTCCAATACTCGAGTTTGGCTACGCAAACCGCAGTATTGACTTAGTTTGAAAAATCCTTTTGCTCTCTCGGAAGTTCAATACTCGAGTTTGGCTACGCAAACTGCGGTATTGACTTAGTTTGAAAAATCCTTTTGCTCTCTCGGAAGTTCAATACTCGAAGTTTGGCTACGCAAACCGCAGGTATTGACTTAGTTTGAAAAATTTTTGGCAATACTCGAGTTTGTCTACGCAAACTGCGGTATTGACTTAGCTTGAAAAATCCTTTAGCTCTTCGGAAGTTCAATACTCGAGTTTGGCTATGCAAACTGCGGTATTGACTTAGTTTGAAAAATCCTTTTGCTCTCGGAAGTTCAATACTCGAGTTTGGCTATGCAAACTGCGTATTGACTTAGCTTGAAAAATCTTTAGCTCTTGGAAGTTCAATACTCGAGTTTGGCTATGCAAACTGCGGTATTGACTTAGCTTGAAAAATTCTCTTGAAGTTCAATACTCGAGTTTGGCTATGCAAACTGCGAGTTTGACTTAGCTTCAATACTCTCTGAGTTTGGCTATGCAAAATTGACTTAGCTTGAAAAATCCTTTAGTAAGTTCAATACTCGAGTTTGGCTATGGTTGACTTAGCTTGAAAACTTGGTTGCTTTTTAGATGTCCAATCTTTACTCAGTATGCAAACCTATACTTGAGTTTGCAACTGGCCTTTACTCGAGTTTGCAAACCTATAAGCAAAGTATGCAACTATCGTGTTTTTAACTGACTTTGCAAACTTCAAAACATGTTTTACATTTGTTGTTAATCATCAAAACATATTGAGAACTAACATTCTCCCCCTTTTGATGATGACAACACTTGTAAACTATTTTTGCAAAGAATTTGAAAGATGTAATTTGTTTTGAAATGAAGTTTTCAAAGTTCAAAGTTGAGTTATCGAAAAAACCATCCAATTTTGCATTTCAACACTTAAAGTTCGAGAGAATGGCGCAAAGTGAAATTCAAAAGTGTAGACAAGCTGAACTATATTCATTTAAGCATTCTTCATATAATCAAGAACGATATCGAAAGGATAGAACACTTTGATAACTACGATATTACTCGATAATCAAAACAAGTTCGAAACATCAAAAAGATAGCTACACAATGAAGTACAAATGACAAAATCAAACTACCTAGGACAACAAACTACCTAGAACCAATAAAACCCTATACATCTACATCTTTCTCTCCTTCTCCCCCTTTGTCATCATCATACTCCGGGTCGAGGACAAAGATGGGAGGGTGTAGAGCACCATGGCCAAAGGGTTTGGATCAAAAGGTATGGAAAATGGAGAAGGTGAAGGGAGAATCTCCGTGGATGGTGTAAGTGGAGATGGAGGTTGGTTAGGTAGAATCTCGTGGAAGGAGTGATAGGAGAAGATGGAATCACGGGGGTAGGAGTGGAAGTGGAGGCTGGTGATGAAGTGGTGTGAGGTGGACTGGGAAAGGAGAAGGGAGGTGAGGAAGGTGGGGAAATGTGAGTCTCTGGTGGCTGGGTCTCCGGTGGCTGGGTCTCTGGAACAGGAGAAGATGAGGATGGACCGGTCGTGAACCCAAACGTGGATGATGAAGAAGCACCAACACCAAAATGGTCAATCAGACGATCAATCTTATCCCGGGCTTCTGATGCAAGCTCATATGTCATGGATAGCCAATCCGGGAGTCTAGATCAATGCCACGATCAAAAATCTCGCTCTGCTTCTTTTCGGTCGTCCTGTGGCATCCTTCGTTTGCCCAAGTCGGCCTTCACATCCGGAGGCCCATCTTGAACTCTGCTCGTAGCTTGCATGTCCAACTCGCCTTCATGACCGTCTATGGGATGAAAGGGTAGCATCGATCATCTCTCTCAACCGTTCTTCGAATTCCAATGATGGAGGAGGATGCGGCGAGCCTCGTGCGCATATGACTATGTGATGCACGGGCTTGTGACCTCGGAGGAGCCCTCGATTGGCCTGATCCTTCCGGCTCGAATGAAATCTTCATAAAGTTCAATTGTGTCTTGCCGAAGGATGGGATGAACTTCATCTGCTCATGTGGTCCCACATACCATATTTTGTGATAGAACATAATAAGGGACGCTAGTGAGGCAAATGGCATGTATGATCCCTTTCGGGATGAAAACTTGAAAGAGCTGATTTCTTTGAAGAGCCACGCGAATGTTGAGGGGATGCTTCTTGATGAATGCCGTGAAGAATCTGTAATCCTTCTGTGCAAAGTGAGTATAGCTCCCTCCTTTCTGCACAAAATTGCGAGTGTAGATATACCAAATTACTCGGTGCAGGGATGGCATGTCTGCGGGCTTGATAGACAGATGAGCACTCTGATCATCCGGTACGTCCTGAGTAAGCATTAGAGTCCTATACACCTCAGCATTGGTGTATTGTGGTGTGGACGCCACTGGAGGATGAGTAACCTTGAGGATCTTGTTGATGATGGCGGCAGACAAAGTGAATTGGACCCCCCTGACACATGTGGTGATCCTCTCCTCAATCGCACTGCCTTCTAAGTCCAAGATGTGATTGGTCGCCATATTGAAATAGAACATCTTGACCAACTCCGGGTAGTAAGCGGCCTCGATGGAGACGAATGAATGATAGGGCCCGAACCATGGTGAGAGATCCACATTGCACTCTCGATAAATTTGCTCCAGTCAACCGAAACAACCGCGCGAAGCCACGAGTCGAATCGGTCCTTGAACTTGGCATTGAGACCGGAGGAAGTGGAACCGGGGTGACTTTGAATCCCGTAGGCGCGGTCTTGTGAAGTTTAATCTCCTCCACTGCATTGTCGATGAATGGTGAGACTTCTTCGTGCTCATCCTCTTCAGTCTCAGAATCTGACATGGAGCCGGTAACCTCTACAGTGGAGAGAGAGCCAGAAGCAGGGGTGGATCTCTTGGTCCTTGTTTTTCTGTGAACAACGGTCCTCTTCCCCTTTGCCTTGCTTTGCTCGGCCATCTTCTTCTTCTTTGTGGCCGATGAAGGTACCGGGTCCTTTGACGATGAATCCCTCTTCTTGGGGTTCGAAGGTGGCTTATCTGCAATCGTAATACCAACTCCAGGGATTCTTGTATCAATCCCGGTTTGTAACTTCTTGGGAATCGACTTCATCCTTGGTGCTCGGAATTTGAGAAGAAGCCGGTTGATCGGACTGAGATTGATCCTTTGACATTCTGAGATTAGGGTTCCATCGAGAGAGAGATTGGGAAGAGATTGAGGGTGATTTGATGAGGATTTATGGAAATTTAAGGAGGGGTTGTGACGATTTCAAGGAGAGAAGAAGAGAGAAAGTTGCAACTCTAGGGTTTATGGAGTAAGGACGCGAGTTTGGAAGAACACGACTATTCGGTATATATATAGACAGACCCTTATACTCGAGTCTAGCTATTGCTTACTCGAGTTTATAAAACTTTCACTTACAAACTCGAGTACAGGTGGAAGTATGCTACATCTTTGATTCAATAGTGTGAAGTTTTGAATCCACGATGACCATACTCGAGTTTAGCTCTTCCTTACTCGAGTTTAGCATACTTTCACTTACATACTACAGTAAAGGTGGAAGTATACTAACCTGGACTTCAAAAATGTAGTGTGAATTTTTGAACCCACGATGACCATACTCGAGTTTGTCACTTACTTCCTTACTGCAAGATTTCAGCATTTGGCCTCACTTACATACTTTGCGATAGTATCCCTAATGCAAGATTTTTCTCGTTTGGCCTCTATCTGTCTCTTGGATACTCTAGTAAGTCCATCCTATACTCAAGTATGCAATTTCTTGAAACATCAAAATACCCTGCAAAAGCATGACTAAACACTCCGATGCCCAAGTTAGTAAAGATTAATCATCAAAAGCATAACTAACATTAAATTGATGGGAAATGCTTACAATTCATTGGGATTTACCATTCCCAATTCTCTCCTTATGAATGTGAATTGTTCCTTGGCTAGAGGCTTTGTGAAGATGTCGCAAGTTGAAGATGAGTTGGGATGAACATCACTTTGACATCTCTTTTCGGACATGATCCCGAATGAAGTGATGCCTCACATCAATATGCTTGGTTCTTGTATGTTGCACCGGATTCTTGGCCAAGCTTATTGTGCTTGTGTTGTCACACAAAATTGGGATTTCCTTCAAGTGAACTCCCAAGTCGCAAGTTGTTGCTTCAACCATAGCACTTGAGCACAACAACTTGAAGCGGCCACATATTCAGCTTCGGTAGAGGACACGGCCACGATGTTTGCTTCTTCTTGAACCAAGAGACAAGTGAGTTGCCAAAGAATTCGCATTGGCCACTTGTGCTCTTTCTATCTGTCTTGTAGCCGGCATGATCCGAATCTGAGTATGCCACCAAGTGTTCCGGTTGACCTTTGGGAAACCATAGTCCAAGAGTCTTCGTGTCTGAGAGATATCTGAATATCCTCTTCACATGTTCAAGCATGGGACTCTTTTGGAGCGGATTGGAACCTTGCACACATCCCAACACCGAATTGGATGTCCGGGCGACTCGTGTGAGATAGAGTAGTGATCCAATCATTCCTCTATACTTTGTGATGTTGAAATCTTTGCCCTTCTCATCAGCATCCAATGAAGCGGTTGAGCTCATAGGAGTGTCGACTCCATTGCATTGGTCCATCCCAATTTCTTCACAAATCATTCGGATATTTGGTTTGGGAAATAAATATCCCATCTTTTCTTTGCTTGATTTGCAGTCCAAGAAAGTAGTTGAGCTCTCCCATCATGGACATCTCAAACTCTCCTGCATAGTCTTTGAAAATTCTTCACACAAAGCATCATTAGAAGCACCAAATATAATATCATCCACATATATTTGAACCATTAAAATTTCATTAAGCTTATTACTCTTTATGAAGAGAGTTGTATATGCTTTTCCTCTAACAAAGCCTTGATCAAGAAGGAATTTGCTTAATCGCTCATACCAAGCTCTAGGAGCTTGTTTCAGGCCATATAGAGCCTTCTTGAGACGATACACATGATCTGGACAATGTTCATTTTTAAAACGGGAGGTTGTTCTACATAAACTTCCTCTTGTATAAAACCATTCGAGAAAAGCACTTTTCACATCCATTTGATATAATTTAAATCCTTTTACACATGCAAAGGCTAGAAGTACTCTTATGGCTTCCAATCTTGCCAATTTGGAGCATAAGTTTCTTCATAATCAATTCCTTCTTCTTGATTATAGCCTTTGGCAACCAATCTTGCCTTGTTGCGGACAATGATTGCGGACTCATCACGTTTGTTCTTGAATACCCATTTGGTGCCAATGACCGGATGGTCTTTGGGCCTAGGTACCAAATCCCAAACTTGATTTCTATCAAATTGATGTAACTCCTCTTGCATTGCTATCACCCAATCATTATCCGAAAGGGCTTCATCAATCTTAGAGGGTTCTATATGAGATATAAATGCAGAGAAGGTTACTTCATTCAAAGTACTATTTCTGGTTCTTACACCTTGATTAATATCACCTATAACTTGGTCTAAAGGATGATTTCTAATAAATTTCCAAGCTCTAGGTTGAGTCGATCGGGATTTTCAATATTGTTTTGGGGATCAGCCTCAAAAACATTTTCGGGATTTTCAATAGAAGCGGGAGTAGTTTTCGAAAAGAATTGATTTTTGAAAACATTTTCTTCTTCATTATCCAAGGCTTTATCGATTTGGATTCACGAGAAAACAACATGTATTGACTCTTCAACAATACGAGTGCGAGTATTAAAGACTCTATAAGCTCTACTCCTATTTGAATAACCAATGAAGATACCTATATCGGCTTTGGAATCGAATTTACCAAGATTCTCTTTACCATTATTGTGCACATAGCACTTGCATCCAAAGACGTGTAGGTGGGCGAGATTTGGCTTCCTTCCCTTGTAGAGTTCATATGGGGTCTTGTTCAGCTTCTTCCTCAAATAGGCTCGGTTGGAGATGTAGCAAGCCGTACTCATCGCGTCGCCCAAAACACTTGAGAAGTGTTGTTCTCATTTAACATTGCCCTTGCCATCTCGGTGAGGACTCTATTCTTCCTCTCAACAACACCGTTTTGTTGAGGAGTCCTTGGAGCCGAGAAATTGTGATCAATCCCCACATTGTCACGTAAACTCAGCGAAGGCGTTGTTTTCAAATTCGCCACCATGATCGGTCCTTATACCGAAATTGTGAAACCTTTCTCGTTCTGGACCTTTTTGGCAAAGGTAACAAACTGATCAAACGTTTCATCTTTAGATGATAAAAATATTGTCCAAGTAAATCTAGAGTAATCATCAACTATGACCAAAGTGTAAAGATTTCCACCAAGACTTTTTACTCTAGCCGGTCCAACTAGATCCATATGAAGTAATTGAAGAGGTCTACTAGTTGAGATCTCATTTTTTGCTTTAAAAGAAGATTTGGTTTGTTTTCCTTTTTGACAAGCATCACAGACTATATCATTTTTGAAATTCAATTTAGGAATACCAATGACCAAATCCTTTTTCAAAGAACTTGTCAAGTTGAAACATATTAACATGAGCTAATCGTTTATGCCATAGCCAACTCTCATTCAAGTTACTAACAAAACAATTTTCGAAACTGAAGCATTGCTAGAGAAGTTAAGAGTATAACAATTTCCATCTCTAGGTGCTCTAAATAAGGCTTTAGTTTTCAAATCATCAATGGAGACTAAATCCTTTCTAACAATCAAGCATTCATTTGAATCAAAGATAACTAGGTTACCCTTGTCGGTGCTTTGGCTCACACTTAGGAGGTTGTGACACAATCCTTCTACTAGGTAGACATCTTTGATGAGAGGACCTTCATTGTTTCCTATCTCACCAATCCCAAAGAATTTTTCCCGATTGGTCTCCTCCAAATGTGACTCTACCACCATCCTTTGGTTTGATTGAAAGGAATTTGGATTCATCTCCAGATCATGTGTCTTGAGCACCCACTATCAATGTACCACTTGTTGGGTCTTGATGCTCTAAGACAAACCTGCAATTCACAAGGATCAAGCCTTAGGTACCCATCTTTTCTTGGGTCCTTTGGAGTTAGTTTTGACCTTAGGAACATAAGTTCCTTTCGGTACCCATTGATAATTTCCCACAGGCTTAATTTTTCTTTCATTTCTATGAAAGCAAGATGAAGTAGAATGACCCTTCTTATTACAATAATTGCAATGTGCAAAGGGATTTGAAGAATGAACTGATTTTGTGAAATAGTTCATGTACGTTTTTTGACCACTCTTCTTCTTGCCTTTCTTCTTATCAAAATCCGATTACGTAGCCAATGCCCGATCTATCATTTATAAATCGTTGTTGTTTCAAAATCACATCAAGCATTTCACTTCCCTTAGTGAATTTTTCGAAGTGCCTTTGTAAGATGTAAATTCTTTTTCTTCAAATCGGGACATTCTTCACAAGTAATATTTTCTAAGAAAAAAGTTTTCAACTTGAAATTCAAGAGTAAGATTTCTGTTTTTCAATTTGAAATATTTTTCAGCAAGTTTTTCAAATTCAAATTGCACACCATATATTCATCAAATAACTCATCATAAGGTGGTTTGCAATCATATACCTCTTCAAGGTTGATGCGTAATTCTTCTTCTTCGGCAACTAAGCATATATTTGCTTTTTCTTCCTCATCCTCATCATCTTCATCGATGAGCTATCACCCCAAATCTTAGGAGACATAAGCTTTCTTCTTGTATTTGCTTGAACTTCTTCTTTTCTTTGTCTTTGTTGTTCACCAGGCATTCGGACTTGATGTGGCCGGGCTTTTGACATTCGTAGCGGATGATTGGCTTCTTTGCCTCATAGCCGGAGCTACCCTTGTGAAACTTCTTAAAGCCTTGGTCCTTCTTGTAGAACTTCTTGAATCTTCGGACCAAGCATGCCAATTTCTTCATCTTCGTCTTCATTCTCATTTTCCTCATCTGAATCTTTAACTTCTCTTGCAGCCTTGAGGGAAATTCCTTTGTTCTTGCCATGAACTTCATCAAGTCCCTTCTTGAATTTGAGTTTAGCCTCATACTCGGAGACCGCCGAATAGAGCGGCCTCGACGTCATTGACTCTCCTCGAGCCTCTTCAATAGCCGTGACCTTTGCTTCCCATTCCTTGTTAAGGATATTCAAGATCTTCCTTACTTGGGTGGTTGGTCATATTCTTTTCCCAAGGCAGCAAGTTGATTGATGAGATGGGTGAACCTCAGCTGGAACTCACCAATGGATTCGCCATGCTTCATTCGTAGAAGATCATATTCGATCATAAGAGTATTGACTCTGTTTTGCTTTACTCCAGCTGTTCCTTCATGAGCTATCTCCAGAGCATCCCACATGGCCTTAGCAGATGATAAGGTGCAAATACGAAAGTATTCTTGTTGACTCAGTGCACTTTGGAGAAGCAGAACCGCCTTGCTGTTGAGGGTGACATTTCTTCTATCATTGTCATCATATTCTTCTTCTAGCTTAGGAACTCTAACTCCATCTTCAACGGTTGATGGCGCATAGTTTCCTCTTTCAAATACTCTCCGGAGACCATACTCTGCCATGACAAAGACTTTGAACTTTGCTTTCCGGAAGGAGTAATGCTCTCCATTGAAACCGGGTGGCTTTGTTGATAGAAGCTCAATCGGGTAAGATACCTTCCATATTGATCCTTCTCGAGATGTTAAGCTCTTTTGAGAAGACCTTGCTCGATACCAAATGTAAATGGAGCTATATACCCAAGAGGGGGTGAATTGGGTATTTTAAAAACTTTTCTCAAAGTGCTCTGTTTTGACCAAGTAAAAAGTTATAACGAGGAGGAAGGGAAGGAAAGCTTGCACAAGAGAAATTATCCTGGTTCGGTCTTATCCTTGACCTACATCCAGTCCCAAGCCACACTTGGGATTTTCAATCCACTATACTCACAAACTGATTACAAACTCGTACTCAAGAGTAGTTCTCTCTAGAACTCACTCCCCCTTACAAGTTGCAATCAATACACCCAACCACCAAGTCCCCGACTTGTGGTTATCTCAATCAATAAATGATTTACAGATAGAACTCTCTCACGAGCAGATAAAATGAACACTAAGTACAAGTATCGATTGATACAATACAGTGAAAGCTGAACACAATAAATGGCAATCAATAAATTTTCGCTCTCAGTAGGTGTATCAGCTTGAGAAGAAGTTAATGCACTCTATTTATAGGTAGAGAACATTAAATGACCGTTGCTTGATGAATCCAACCGTTGTAGGTGATTAGCTTAAGGTCTGGTCATCTTCTCTCTCTAAACTCCAACTAATCTAGGTGCTAATATGATCGATGTGGAACTCGAGGATTTGCCCGTTGGAGAAGAGTTTACTTGATGAAGAAAGCATTCTTGACCGTTGAGAATGCGTGCTCAAATGGATTATCCAAAAGAAGGTTGATTTGCAGAAGTGCATTAAATGCACTGTACACTTTTTGCTTTATGGCTTTGACCTTCAATAATCTTCATCTGATCTTAATGAAATTCACTCAACAAACTTGTTAAACATAGTTGGGTTCATAAGTGAATGATTCATGAAAGCAATTGGAACAAACAAGAGTGATTTGCAAATTCGTATAATTCAAAAATTGGTTTCTACCGTTGTATACTGCAGTATGTTCATGCTAACTCAGTATGGCACCGTTCACAAGTGTCCATACTTGCGATATCCAATGGAAACTCGAGTATGCACCTTTCGGAGGCAAACCATCGTGTCTTGTGTTTGAAAGACAAAACCTATACTCGAGTTTGCACTCCTTTACTTTGCGATATTGGCTTAACTTGAAAAATCCTTTTGCTCTGTAAGTCCAATACTCGAGTTTGGCTACGCAAACTGCGGTATTGACTTAGTTTGAAAAATCCTTTTGCTCTCTCGAAGTTCAATACTCGAGTTTGGCTACGCAAACTAACGATATTGACTTAGTTTGAAAAATCCTTTTGCTCTCGAAGTCCAATACTCGAGTTTGGCTACGCAAACCGCAATTGACTTAGTTTGAAAAATCCTTTTGCTCTTCGGAAGTTCAATACTCGAGTTTGGCTACGCAAACTGCGATATTGACTTAGTTTGAAAAATCCTTTTGCTCTCTGGAAGTTCAATACTCGAGTTTGGCTACGCAAACTGCAGTATTGACTTAGTTTGAAAAATCCTTTTGCTCTCTGGAAGTTCAATACTCGAGCTTGTCTACGCAAACTGCAGTATTGACTTAGCTTGAAAAATCCTTTAGCTCTCTGGAAGTTCAATACTCGAGTTTGGCTATGCAAACTGCAAAGTATTGACTTAGTTTGAAAAATCCTTTTGCTCTCTCGGAAGTTCAATACTCGAGTTTGTCTACGCAAACCGCGGTATTGACTTAGCTTGAAAAAATCCTTTAGCTCTCACGGAAGTTCAATACTCGAGTTTGGCTATGCAAACTGCGATGATTGACCTTCAATACTCGAGTTTGGCTATGCAAACCGTATTGACTTAGCTTGAAAAATCCTTTAGCTCTCTGGAAGTTCAATACTCGAGTTTGGCTATGCAAACTGCAGTATTGACTTAGCTTGAAAGACTTGGTTGCTTTCTGGATGTCCAATACTGCGGTATGCAAACCTATCTTTTGCAAGTATTGACTTAACTTGAAAGACTTGGTTGCTTTCTCGGATGGCCTTTACTCGAGTTTGCAAACCTATACTTGCGATGCAAACTATCGAAATGTTTTTAACTGACTTTGAAAACTTCAAAACATGTTTTACATTTGTTGTTAATCATCAAAACATATTGAGAACTAACAACCTTCGGCTGGGGCTTTGTACAGATGGCTTCAATCTGTATCGAACTCTTAGCAGTACCCATAGTGCATGGCCGATTCTCCTTGTAATATACAACTTACCTCCCCCCGGCTATGTATGAAACGCAAGTATGTGATGCTTTCTATGATGATTTCGGACCAAAACAACCTAGTAACAATATCGATGTGTACTTAGCGCCTTTGGTTGAGGATTTGAAGAAGTTGTGGGAGGAAGGCATAGATGTGTTTGATGCATATAAGAAGGAGTCCTTCAAGTTGCGTGCAATGATTTTTACCACGATCAACGACTTTCCCCGCATACGGAAATTTGTCCGGGTACGCTGTGTGAAGGGGCATAAAGCATGTCCAATATGTGAATCTGACACAAACTTCCAGCAATTAAAGCATGGAAAAAAAACGGTCTACCTCGGTCACAGGAGGTTTCTTGATCGGTTCCACCCATATCCTAAGTTAAGAAAGCGTTTTAACGGCTTACCGGAGCATAGAACGGCTCCAAAGGCATTAACCGAAGAGGAAGTCTATAGTCGGGTGATGCATATCAATGTCACATTGGGTAAGCAAAAAAGGATTGCGGGTGAGAAGAATATATGGAAGAAGAGATCAATTTTCTTTGATCTTCCATATTGGCGTAGTCTTGATGTGAGACACAGTCTTGATGTGATGCATGTGGAAAAAAATGTTTGCGATAGCCTTGTCAGTACTCTTTTGCACATACCAGGGAAGACTAGGGATGGAATTAGTGCGAGATTAGACCTGGTTGATATGGGAATAAGAGAACGGTTACATCCACGAGTAATGGAAGATGGTAAGAGGGCATACATGGAGCCAGCAGCTCATATACTATCAAAAACGGAGAAAAAAAGTTTGTGTGTTTGTCTATATGACATTAAGGTTCCACAAGGATATTCTTCAAATTTGAGAAGGTGTGTTTCAATGGACGATTTGAAGTTAGTGGGAATGAAGTCTCATGATTATCATGTGTTGATGCAACAACTATTACCGGTAGCTATTAGGGGCATTATGAAAGATGAAGTGCGAACCACTATAACAAAATTGTGTATTTTCTTTAATGCTATATGTAACAAAGTCATTGACATTGAAAAGTTAGATGAATTGGAAAATGAGGGTTATATTATTTTGTCCCAACTAGAGATGCATTTTCCTCCTGCATTTTTCAATATAATGGTGCACACCGATAATAAGCACTTGGTAAGGGAGGTAAGGCTCATGGTCCGGTTACCTAAGGTGGATGTACCCTTCGAGCGATACATGAAGATTTTAAAAGGGTATTCTAAAAATCCTTATCGACCTAAGCCTCAATCGTTGAGAGATATGTAGTGGAAGAGGCTATGGAGTTCTGTAAAGATTATCTATCGGGGCGATGTTACAATCTCAAAGATGATAAGGGGATAAGTGAGGGAACTCGAGGAATCAAACCGAAGAATATGCTTCGTGCGAGGTGTTGCAAGCACACCTATACATCTTGAATAATACGGAAGAAGTTCAACCATACATTGATGAACACAGAAAGAGTTTGAAGAATATGAATCCAAGGAAGAATGACATGCAGATAGCTAATGAACAAAAGAAGACATTTATAAAGTGGTTCCCGGAGAAGGTATTGCACGAGACCGGTGTGTCGGCTACAATCGAGTGGTTAGCCTGGGGCCTTCTTATCGGTCATCACTTGGACAGGTTATGATATCAACGAATATTCTTTCTGCACAAAAGACCAAGATGACAGAAGTTCTGTGCAAAACAGTGGGGTGATGGTTGAAGCTAAATCCATGCACTTTTCAAGTTCGAAAGACAAAAATCCGGTGTTAGCATCAATGGCCTATTATGGAGTTATTGAAGAAATATGGGAGATGAGCTACACCAAGTTCAAAGTTGCTTTATTTAAATGTAAGTGGGTTACCAATAATGCTTTGTTGTAATAGATCCTAAATTTGGATTTGTCTCGGTTGATCTTCAAAGACTTGGTCATAGAGACGAGCCATTCATTCTAGCAAGCCGGGCGAAATAAGTGTTTTATGTTACGAGACCCCGCAAATAACAAAATGTCCATTGTACTTCAAAGTAAAAAACAGACGTATGGTGAAGAATTCTTGAACCTGGACGATACACTCCCTTTCACAACAAATCCACCTACAACACGTGAAGTAGAATTGCTAGATGATGAAGAATATGCTCCAAGGAAGGATCATTCGAAGGAATATGGGAAACCATATAAAGTAAGATCTTAAGTTATGAAAAAGTCCTATGTTATTTTTGTACGGTTTAACATGTTAGTTCATTTTATTCATTTGTTTATTATTTAATAATAACCCTATCTAACATTATTCATTTGTCTTTGATGAAAAGGAATATGTCTAGCTCTGACGAGTCATCGGGTGATGGTGGGAATGATGTACCGGTGGTGAGAAGGGGTAGAGGTAGCACACATATGGGTGCGTTAATTGCACGTCGTGGCGGTCAAAAAAAGAGGCTGCATGTGGAGTTCGATGCCAATATGAATCCAATTGGTCAAGAGGAAGACAATTTCATTAGCTACGTAGGCTATCTGGCTCGAAGCAAAGTTCGCATTGTATTCTCTCATTGGAAGTTGGTTCCTCCTAATACGAAGGAGTTGATCTGGGCACAACTTTTGGTATCTCACTTTCGATATCTTCTCGCATTTGTATCTTTAGTTTTATTACTTGATTTCTTTCATATCTTCTCTTTTACCTTGCAAAAACGTATGATGTGCCTAACAATAAGGCCATGTACAAGCATTGGATGGGCGATGTTCGTCTACGTTGGAAAGACTTTAAGAACAAGCTCACTAGAAAGTATATTCGAGGGGTAAAGAGGGACAAGGACCCATGTCAGGACTATGATTACATTTCTCTAGAGGACTGGAGGGAGTTTGTGGCGTCACGCCAGAATCCTGAATTTCTTGTAAAATTTCTTTCATATCTTATCTTTTAGTTGAATCTATTTGACATCGAAGGCTCGGTTTTATTTGTTTTCGTGTCACGGAAAAAAGTCGAGGCCAATAGAGAGAGGCAAGCGAAAATAAGTATCCGCATTGCATGTCCGAGGTGGCTATAAGAAGCTTGAATGGAAGCGATGGAAGAAGTGTTGCGAGAGAATGAAGGAAGCTACCGAATCTGATCCTTCCACCGTTATCCGGCCCACGGGCGTCCTCCTCGTCACAAAAAAAGGATAGGCATGAGGAAGAAGGGGTGACAAATACGTTAATGAAGATGTGGGCGAGGTTGCCTTAAAGATTGTAAGTAGTTAAATTAAAAAATATTAAATAGCCTCTGTTGTTTCATACTTGTAGAGTTTAGTTACTATTTATGAAAAATCCTATGATACGGGATGCACTTAAGCGGCAAAGCGGCCAAGGTTCATTCACGCCGGTACAAGTATGGACATTTTGTCCACGGCGATTAGGGAAGCCCGATTACCTTGTTGCTGTTCGTGGGGAGCCGAGGGGAGTTAGTGTCGCGAAATATTTTGGACGCCGTTCGAGTTGTTCGCATGATGATGACAACCCTAGTCCTCAACTTGTAGCCAAAATTCGAGCGTCCCTCGTAGATGAGGTTATGGCACAACTACGGGGTGAAATGAGGGAGATGATACAAGGGAAGGTAAATACGCAATCTTCAAACTAGGAATCCTCGGCCTTCCCAAGCAGCAAAGAAAGTTTTCATGCTTCAGATGTACCTATTGGCGAACCTTCTCATCACTCTCCAGATGTACTTATTGGCGAGCCTGGCGAGCCTTCTCACACTCCACAGGGGGGACAACCCTGCACTCTATATTTGGATGACCCACATCGGCGTATTGTTGCTGATGGTCTTGTTTTCCCAGAACAAACCACACACCACAATATGCAAATTCCACAAGACCAACGTAGGGTGACTCTGACAAGTGTGCGAGAGGGGAAGAAAAGACAGCCATCCCGATTGATGATGAGGAGGTTCCCATGCTAGACGCCCACCACATCGTTCATCCTTTGGCCGCATCATCTTATTGAGGTGGGGACGACACCTCCAATGGTAGGAAATACATTACGATTGACGATGAGTAGGGTTTAGGATTGATTTTCATTGCTAACCCACTCATAATCTGTTTAATATGTTTTCATAGCATGAACAAGCTGCGAAGAGATTTCCATACTTATCACAAATGAGAGGTCTACAAGGACATCGTCTCTATAGGCTTGCAGATGCCTCCAGGCATTGTCGGTGCAGACAAGACATATCCGATATCAATTGACAAGAAAGATTTGACAGAGTTTATGCATATGGACTGTTTAGATATACAGTGGCTTCAACTTGCAATCTTGTAAGTTTTTTTTTTACCCTTTAATTATGTCAATACTCTTTTTTTGTTTAATATATTCAACAACACTTATCATTTTATTTCGATCATAGTGTACGCACGACATATGCAAAAAGGGAGACCGATTGGATTCGTATGGATTCTTATGTCCTGGATCCACAGCTTCGGCTCGCAATATCTTAGCCAGGAGGGCCATTTATGTTGGTTTAACAATGGGTGACATAAAATCATCTTGTTATCTAGCGCCAATACATGAAAGGTGCGTATTTTTTTGGTCTATATAAGATTTTTAAGGATAAAATGCTTTTTTATCTTAGTTTAATATTAATATGTATATGTTGTAGTGGTCATTGGACCACGTGTGTTGTTTGTCCCGCCAAGAACGCATGTTATTGGTTCGATTCCATAGGTGGCGGGCCAACCGAGGATATCAAAAACATGTTTGCCGAGTAAGTAAATTTTTGTGTAAATCATCGATTCTTTTTTTTAAATGAATTGTTTTCATGTCTGTTAATTTCCATTTTAATGACGGGGGCTTAGGACATATAGGCATTGTTGGAGCACGAGAGCGGGGTGGACTGAAGTGGTTTTATCCAAAGGTAAGTAGTTTCAATTCAAGTTTTTTCTGAGACACAGTAGCTTTCTGTTTAACAATTTGTTTTTGATTTATAGTGTATCACCAACCAGGGAACACTGAGTGCGGATACTACGTTATCAGTTGGATGCAATCTATCGTTTCCACTGGACGTACTACTGGCTTGCAAAACGTATGTAATGCTCCGTGATCCTCAAATGATGATATTTTTTGTTATGGTACTTCAGTTGTTAATTATACCTTGTTTTCCAATTTACAATTTTTTCGTACTGAGGATCCGTACTCATAGGATGACATCGATTCGGTTCGAGACCTGATGGCTAGATATCTTCTTGAACATGGCTAAATGTGAATATATAGGCAAGTCATTACTTGTTAGGGTGATTGTCATTGTGAAACTTATTAAGTCGTGCTGATTTCGGTTTACGTAAATTATTGGTCTGCTCTTGAATTTGCCACTTTAATTGCGTGAATATGAGGTTTGATTTTGGAATATGAGGTTAGATCACTTGTTTAATTCTGGAAATAGATCACTGTCATATGAGGTTTGATTTTGCCATTATACCTACTACATTTGATTTTCCAATAACCAAGACTTGAGAATTTTGTTGAATCATACCATCATAACCGATTTGCTGAAAGTTTTATGTGTGCTTCTTTCTTGGGAGGTGTTTGATTTGCTTGTGTGGTACTTGTGATTATTACTAGGTGGCTCTCATTCACTTTAGCATTAGAGTTGAGCTAAATTCTCATCTTTGAAACCTTGAAATTCTGTTAAGCTTTGTGTGCAAAAGTCATTGCTGCTATATATATTTGCCTCTTTGTCGCATATCGGTGTTATTGCCAATTGAAGGGAATGTTGATGCTATCTAATTGCTGCATTAAATTGTGAAAGTTTGTTGTGAAATTTTGGAGATTAATTGCCTCCAAATGTGAGAAAAATTTGTTGTTATAGTGGTGCTTTGTTTGTTGTTTTGGTCTAGTTTTAGTAACCTAAATCTAGGTCATACCTTCTTTCTTTTCTCTCGCTGTTGAATTTGCTTTGAAAGTTTCGATCGCTACACTTTAATTCATTATCGGTGACTTTCTGAACTTGTCTTCTTAGGCTCTGCAGTTGAAGTTTTCTCTTTGGAGTTGTTGATATTCTTGCATCCTCATGGTTATGTTGGAAGCTAAGTTGTGAATTTGATTGATTTTGTTGAACTGATCTGAGCTGAATATAGAACATCTATATTGTCATTCTCTTGTATGATCTTGTATGTGTAGCCAATATTCTTTTGTTGAAGTCACTTTTACAATTTTCTTATTGAACCTTGCTGTATTCATTGTTATTTCACCTTCTTTTGATGGAATGCACATACATATAATTCATACAGTCATAATATATTTCACATTCATTGTTATCTATTGTCATTCACGCATATGCGCTTAATTATTTTTTGAAGTATTTACAAATTGGCCAAACAAAACGAAGCATATTTTTTTAAAAAAAATAATTTAAGGCGACACGAAAATCAATTCGGGCGTCTTTGGATCATAAGAGGCGACTGAATAGTAGTAATCGTCGCCTATTTCCAAAGATGAGGCGACCTGATTAGGTCGCCTAAAATGATAAAAACGAACCCATAAGAAGCGATCTGAAAATTCAGGTCGACCCATATGAGGCGACCTGGACACAAATCAGGTCGCCTCTTATGAGGCGACCTCAACACAAATCCGGTCGCCACATATGAGGTGACTGTATAGTGTTCGGTCACCTCATAAGAGGCGACCTGATTTGTGTCTAGGTCGCCTCATATGGCGACCTAATTTGTGTTCAGGTCGCCTATTATGAGGCGACCTGAAACAATTTCAGGTCGCTAAATATACCAAAGAATGACTACGCTCTCCCTGACGTCCCGTAGAATAAGGACGTTAGTTGGGTCTTTTTTAGGTCGTCTTTTAGGTATTTTGTAGTAGTGACTACTTCATACTCCATGGTCTCACAAATGTCTCCGTGGTGCCCATATACCGTGGCAACATAAGATACTCAATGACACGATCGTGGTCTGGTTGGTATAACCGACAAACATGGAAAACGTTATGGAGATTAATCCGGCTCGAGGGTAAGGCTATTTGGTATGCGATTTGTCTATGTGTGGGTAAAATTTCGAATGGTCCTACGTAATGCGGACTAAATTTTCACTTTTAAAGCATTCTACCGACATCGGTTACCGGAGATATCTTTAGAAACATATGATCGCCAACTTCAAATTTTAGAGGTCTTCCTCTCTTGTCAGCGTAGCTCCTCCGTCGCTTTGTCTTTGCTAGGGGTTGTTTCATGCTTACCATGATTTGTTTGGAGGTGCAGTTAATCGATTTGGTCTAAGCAATTTCTCGCTCGGATAAGGGTGACGATACGTTCACCCTTGATATTTGATCGTATGAACTCAGAAAACTCTAGACATCTCGCCTATTTTCTTACTATGCATGCCTACTTTGCACGCCCTCTAATATTCAAATAATAATCTCAGTCATTTTGTACCCAAGTCTAGTATTTAAACACAGGACATGGTGCTTGGTTACGCAGCCTTACCGCGACCCATTCAGCCCTCGGCTTAACATATATTGGCCTACCGGCTCAATCCAAAACCACAAAGACTAGGGATTTTAGCCTTAATACCTAGGAGATTATCCTCGGGCTTTAGGCATTTCAACTACTACCTGGTACGATAAATGTTTTGCCGGACTCAAGACGTATTGCAGACATACTAGTCACTATATCAATTCGCTTTTTACACAGTGCTAAGCGGCACCTCTTAAGGCCTAGGGACATAGCCCCGTGCACATTTACACACCTAGATCTTGAGCATCTGCTTGTTTATTTCATCTGAACCTTTCCCAGTCAAGCTCTCAGACTATATTAGAAACTCGATTTTTCCTTAGGTCTCCAAGGTTTTTACTAGTTTCTACACAAGAATAAGAATTATTGATTGCAACCGCAAAACTTTTCTTTGCTAAAATAACCCCTATGCCAAACTTCTAACATAAGATGAGGATTTTACATTCTTAATATTTTTATCGGGGAGTGAGGAGAAGTCAATTTACTATTCTCAAAGAAACCGAAGAGTAGTTTTAACGGAATCCACAACAACTTTAAGTACTATTTAGTTCATATGGAATTCACATGCTATTACAAATTTTATGTCCAATACTAATCAATAGATGCAAATAATAAGAAGATGCAAAATTCAACTTCGGTTACTACGGTAACCTACACTTTCTAATTTATGTTTTATATATCTGAAATCTAATGGTTTGAACAAGAGTTCAACACAACGAGACTAACTCTTCATTTAAATAGATGTTCAAGATTTCTTGAAGTGCACACTCAAAATCTCATTTGTTAAAGTGATAAGACATCTTAATTTCAATGGATCAAAAGTACAATGTATTTCTAGACAAGGTTACTATGCAATGCATGTCACAAAATTCCACCAAGTGCCCCTTTGATAGCTAAGACTAGTTTATTCATCAGGTTTCATTTAATTTAACATACATCATTTTAGAGCTAATCTCATTTTAATACACCAATGACTAACAATCATACTTATGACGGAAAGAGATTATTGAAACAAAGTTAATGGATGGTCAGGTAATTTGAGAAAAATGATATCAACAGTATTTTATTGGTCTAGACCTTCACAAAGTGTGACAGCAAAATTCAAAGAGTGGCAATGCACACACTAAAATAGAGCTTAGAATGGTACACTCCAAGCCAATTTCATAAATTTTAATCCGTTAAAAATATTTCTAGTATAGTGAAGTAAAATTCTCGAACTTAGTTTCTCCAACATAATTTAATAAGGCAAGTAATATTACAAGGATGTACAAGTCATAGCAATTTTTAGACACGCAACTCTTTTTAGAATAGGTTAACACAAAACACTTAGATTTTCAACTACCTATTTAAGTGTTACCTCCAACATATGATTAATTCTTACCAACACCACAGTGCAAGTGTCACCATTTAGAGTTCCTACACTAGCTGGTTGGACTACAATAATTACATGCATAAACTCTTAATGAAATACCGTAACAATTTGCACTTAACAATATTTAACAAATTTAAAGAAGAATCACTTTCAAAAACATAGTTTCAAACTAGCTTAGTTTGGAAAATTTAAGTGAAATGCTCGTTTAGATTTCTAAGTGAACAAACAATTGGTCAACATGTTGTCTATGAGTTATATCTGGTTGGGAATTTTCAGAAATAAATTAAGCGTTTAAACATATGTGTAACATACTTAATATATTAACTCATACAAGTTTCAAGTCTTAACAACAACCTTAAAGCGTAAATATCCAATGCAATCTCATATCATACAAAACATGTTTAGCGAAGCATATGATCACAAAGGATTTCAATGTCAAACTAGAGAACATCGATAAAAATCTAATCATGCAAATGGTCCAAATGATAAGAGAGAGTTCATGCTAGGCGTTGCTTGATTTATCACGAGACTTCATAATGATGCTTAAATTCTATTCAATAAGACATATCTCTTCACAACAACATAAGGAAAGGGATTTTTGAGATTTGCTGAGACATATCCAAAACATTTAGAGACGTGATTTAATCACACAAGAAAAATCAAAGCTCAATTTCACATACCACATAAACCTCTTATGTGCTTTCTAAAGGAGTATTCTTCCTTCCATTTTTATTTTAAACATCAGTATGAATTTTGATAGGTTAAAAGAAACTAACTGTTTTATAGATTTGTCTCCTAACATAAACTTAGGCATTAGTCTACTAATACTTTTTCTTCCTTGAGTGCATACTTCATAAAGAGTCTTTCAATACCAGCTAATCTGTCCCTCATCATTTAAGATATCTCGTACTATCTATGAAGACAAACTGGCCTAGGGGGTAGAGCAAAATGGGCCACCTATACGGCCTTCAATGATACCTTGATTATGATTATGCCGGGTTCATAACAATAATCGAGACCCCAATGAAAAATATTGCTCTAGGTACTCGAATTTGTTTCATTTGTGGTTTTTTTATTTCTACCTCTTCATCCATCTCTATCTCTACCTTTGGGAACTCCAGTCCCTTATAACATCGGAATGAAGTAGTAATTAGCACCTATTGCAAATATATATATATATATATATATATATGTATATCTTCCTTGCAAACTTACTATATTACTATAGTTGCTAAGTCATAACAGTAAACTATGTTTAGTTATCACTATCTTCGTAGCCTCCCTTGACTGGTACTAGGTTCATATTTCGTTATGTGACTACATGTTATCTGTGACTAACCTTTGGAGATGATACAGAAAGGAGTGGGAATTGGTTGTACGTTCACCGTTTAAGGGTTCATTCGTCCTTTCTATCCAGAAGCAGTTCAAAGAAAAAGGGTATAAGGTTGATATTACCCAATCGTTTAACGGGTAGAGAAGACCTTTGCGTCGTTTTGCTCGTAAGTCATATTGACTTTTTCTAGATGTATGTTCTTTTGCTAGTCTTATAGTGTTGACCTGCCATTATGTAGAGCGCCTATTAATTTTTGTTGATATCAGGACTCGTCGCAAGAAAGTTTGGATTCGTAAGAGGACTCTCTCTCAGAGTTATCTTGTCAGCTGAAAATACTCACAATTGTCATCATTGGATGGATGATCCGATCCCATAGGTCTCTTTGGCTCAGAGGGTATACTAGCCATTGGTTCTGGGTATACTACGTTCAGGGATACTAAATAAAAAGGTCCTTGATCATATATGGTTTTGTAAGGATATTCCGGATTGGGGTGGTATTCAGGTTCGGGATCAATTATCAGAGCAATATCATATTCAAGAGCAGAAAGATGTATTAGCTCAAGGTTTAGTTCTAGAGTGGGTAACTGATCAGGTTGAAGTACAGGTTCAGGATTGTACACTAGCTTAGGATGGCATACTTATGAGGGTTTATGGTTATGAATGGGTACAAGGGGTCTTTCAGGGTTTGGGTGATCTACTGACTCAAGGTGGTATACTGGTTCAGATTGATATACTGGTTTGGAATGGTACACTGGTCTAGGGTTGTATATGGATTCGTCAAAACACTCTGGTTTGAAATGATACTCGGGTTCTGGATCAGCTACATGTTCGGGGGGTGGATAGATTAAATCAAGGTTACGTCTATGTTTGACCAACTCAGGATTTACTGTTTCCTAAGCGTTATCCTTATCCTTCTAAGTTAATCTACATAAAGGGTTTCATCTTTGTCCACCTTTACAACAATACACCAAGGTTTTATTAGTACTCTTTCTAAAATAGGTTTTAAGATAATGGCTTAGAGCCCAACTTAGTTAATCAAACCGATTGGCCAGGTAGGTGTCTATCATGGGGGTCTCACCGACTTTACGGCGACTGAATGACTGACCCACATAGACTAGCCCTGCCTTCGGCACCAATGGTTTACTATAACTGAGCCAGGTTCTTGCCAGGTAAAAATGCTCTTGGTTGAAAACTCTGAACCTAACTTCGTTACTCAAACAATCTGGCCAGGCCGGTGTATTTGAGGAAGCCTCGCCGAGGTTTGACAGCGACTGATTGACAACCACAAAACCCTTTCTAAACACCAGTAATGTTTGGAGTAGCTTAGTTAATTTCATGCGAATATGCTGCTCGATACCAAAATGTAACATCCCAATTTTCTAAAGTGTTTTCAAAATAGTTTGATCAGAGTAGAGCATCAGAATAATTTAAAAAAAATGAGTATATGATAAACCTTCACTGCTGATGTGTCGGTTGCTATTACAGTGGTACAATTATCTGAATATTTAATAATACGGTGATACAATAATTCATAACAGTCTTCTCCGCCCGTGTCCTCACGTGTGCTGCTTATCCTTGTCCTTGGTCCTGGTTCCTCCGCACCACGAAGCTATAGTGGTGAGGTTCAATTACCATTGAACCTCGGTAACGTTAACCTCATGCTTATGTAACAGTTATGTATGACAGATATTCATGACATTACAGCAATAATCAACATAAAAAATCATAACATATTTGTTCGGATAACGGTACACAGCCACTCAATATGTCCGTTATCTCTAGTCTGCACTATTCACCAGTGCCATGATGTACGGTCGTGTCCTCAACGCTAGGAAAACTCAACGGCATTATCAAAACCATAACCCGTGTATAAAGCTGAATGTATAAGTAGTGATCTAAGCCCCATAAACTTAGTCACGGTGCATGACTCGAGACAGAGTCCCATCCATGTCTTTATGAAAGTATCGATCACATATAAGTATACAATAAGTATCAGAGTTAGTATTACAGTATGCGTCCGTACCTTCGTTTGGTGATATCGGTACGTTCGTCGGTTGGTGTATGATTACGTATATCCTATAATGGTAATGTCGCATTTATTAATTCACAAATAATATTCTAGTAGATATCTTAGTCCCTAATGACCTTTTTACTCTTGGTGGGATTATTTTTCAACTTATTTCCAAAATTCCGTAGAAAAACGCTGGTACAGTATTTCTGGGCATATTTTTGTCTAACTTTGAAAAATCATAATTAATTCTAGAAAAATCAAAACGAGGATATGTAAAATTTCCTGGAAACCTCAGCATGTATATGTTTGAGAAAAAATACTGGTTTACACCCAGAATTTTTGATTCATTCCCAGTTTGATGATGTTCATCCTCTGCCCAAAAATTTCCAGAAAAATGTAGTTTTATCTCCAGAATTTTTATCTCCATCTACAGATCTCTAATTGATGCATATTGTATATCAATAGAAAGCTATACATGTCTAATGCACACATGAATTATTTCAGAATTTATGAAGATGATCTTGCATTTAAAATATCACTATCTAACTGCGACTCCCATTGCCCAGCAACACCCCACAATTCCCATCTTACTCTAACTTGTTTTATTAATCCTAGAAGTCACTCCCCAACATGTTTCCACCTTGTCAGGCATCTTTCGATGCAATAAGGATTGAAAACAATTATGGAAAATTACTTTACCTATTTCCTAGATTAAAACTAACAATTCTACTAAAAGCTACTAAGAACTACTAAGAACTGAAAACTAGAAACTAAAGACAAGCTTACCTCTTGAAGCCTCTTGCTTCTACTCTATTAGAAATCAACTCTTGAAGTTTGATTTGGTGTGAAGAATTATGAAGGGCAAGCCCTATTTATAGTAAAATCTTATGAATTTTATCCCTTGGATCAACTTTTCTTATCAAGGGCTATTATTAATTTGTGCTTCTATGGTGATACAATTTGTGAGCAAATGCTTCCCATTGGTTAAAAACAATTACATTGGATTTAGCTAATTAGCTTAATTTCCAAAATTAAATCCCACATGTGCTCTAATAAAAATCATATTTTAATCACTCTCTCTCTCTCTCTCTCTCTCTCTCTCTCTCTCTCTCTCTCCATAATCTTTTTCCTTGCTTTAACGAAATTAATTTTTGGTTGCTTGATCAATCACTAATACTTTTAAATTCTGAGTATGCTTTTTGATTAGTAGTTTGATATCCAGATTTATGGTCTAATTAGATTCCCCCTGGTTGTACTAAGCTTATTCTTCAACGTTTGCAAAAATAGCCTTTACTAGGCTTACTTTCGAGGTTAAATTACGTGGGTTCAAGATAAGTCCTTATATTTTCTCCAGGTTCCTACTTCTTCACAACTATTTAAATTTGTATAAATTCTCACTTTATTTGTTGTTTTGAGCTTTTACTTGTGTACATCGGATATTTACTTGGATTTCAAACCATTATCCAATTTACTCTAGGAATTCAAACTTATCAAATTTGCTTTAATTTTCTTTTTCTCTCTTGATTAATTGATTTAACTAATCATGAAAATTAGTGCTTAATTAGGAAAGTATTATTTCACCCTCATTTTATACTTTTATTTTGCCTCTTGATTATTTTGCAACTAATCCCAATTAGTGAAGCTAACTTGTTCATTTGTTCATATAAGAACTATAGTTTAATATGGTATTTATATCATATTTTATGATCCTTAAATATAATTTCAAAATTGGCCCTTGATTCTTTTTTAAGTTAAAATATCCCTAATTGATGACTTTTAATTGCCACTAAATTTATTATGGACATTTATAAAATTATTTTAATTAACGTAAATTTAATTGTCATTTATTTGTTGGTAATTGCCTTTAATTGATTTAGGTATTTTCATAACATTTTATGACTTTCTATAATTAAATAAAACTATATTGTAATATAATAATCTTAGGGTATTTTATGATATCTAAACCAAATTAGAAAATTTGGGTCTTTGGTTTATTTACTTCTAGAACAAAATTCCCTAAATTAAGCTACTAAATTTTGAGACCACAAATTCACCTATTTCCAATAGGTATTATTTGCCCAAAAAATAGTATTTATGAAATTATAAATTCTTGGGTATTACATAAGCATTGTCAACTGTTATAGTGAAGACTTTGTCTATGCCCCACTGGAATAAGCAATCCTCAATTTTATTGCCAATTGTTTCCCCTTTATGATTTTCAATCACACAAAAATTCAAAATTCTTTTTTGCAAAGTCCACTTCTCATCGACCCAATGAGCAGTCAAACACATGTAGTTTGAATTTTGAATTGAAGTCCAACAATCTGTAGTAAGAGACACACGGACTTTAGATCGCTTGAAATATTTTCTCAAACATTTTGCTTCTTCTAAATAAATTTTGTAGCAATCCTTAGCAATTGTCCAACGTGAGGGCATTTGAAATCTAGGTTCAACCTCTTGCGGTAATTCTTTAAACCCCTCCCCTTCCACAGTTCGGAAAGGTAACTCATCCTTTATGAGGAATTTTGCAATAGCACAAACTCGTGAGTTGCTAGCTTTGTTGGGATTCTTTGGACACTTTTCCAAAGGCCGCAACAATTGTGTAGTGCCACAATTTGTAGGATAACTTGCAAAATCTTTGCCACAATGGTTACATTGTGCCTGATGTTTGCCCTTTGTTTGGGTTAGTGGCAACCTTTTGAAATGCTGCCAGGCATCAGATCTTGTCCTCCTTTTTCTCTTAGTAAGTTGTGTTTCAGCTGCACGTCCCTCTCCTTCATTATCTTTTTTATTTTCATTACAAACAAGTGGTAGTGCTAACGACGTGGCAGTAGTTATATTTTCAGTGGCCCCTCTAGTAGTAGCAGCTTCAGTATTTTTCGATTGAGATTGTGCCATGCTCATTTGCCTACTCAAACCAAATCAAACTTAACAATACTATAAATGCTTCAATATGAAAATAGGAAAACATAAATATTAAATACAAAAATGTAATTGCAAATTGAAAAAAATATTTAAAACTAACGACAAAAGGAGTTTGTGCCATTTATGATCATATTCTCCATATCCCATGGTATGTATATATTGCTAGTATATAAATTGCACTCATTCATATCCAATTTCTTTATGTTCTTGATGCCTCAATACATACATATCATTTGAGCAAAAAAAAAAAATACATATCAAATATTCAATGTTTGCGTTGTGTGACCGCCGGTGTTATGATGCTCATGAGTTTTGTAGTTCACAACGGAACACGGTGCCATCTGAGAATAATTAAACAATAAAGAGAGCCTTTTATGTTGTTCTAATCAAACACACATGATAAAAAATATTGGGATGGGGTTTTTACTGGTTCATGACAACTTTCACATATTCCAAGATATTTGAAATCATTTGGATTATTTGGGATGTGGTGTACGTGTTAGCTAGAAGATTTTTTTTTTTGGTCAAAGAAGATTCCATTAAAATAACTTCAAAGAAGTACCATTACAAAGAGAATAACCAAACAACAATCAGAAAAACCAAATGACAACCATAACAGAAAAACAAATAGCCACAACAAGGAAACAAATACAACGGAAACAGAAAAACAGAAAAGCAAAAACAAGTAAACTAGCCACATCCAAAGCAAAACTGGAAAGCGAAGGATTATCAACACCATCACCAATCTTCTCGAGCCTCCAGAGTTAGAAGAGATAGCAAGGCGGGTATTGGTTGCGAAACCCACCCAATAGGGCACAACCCTTTATAAGCATCAGCTGCGAGGAGATCTGCAGCACGGTTTCCCCCTCTCGGGGAAAAGGACAAGGAAAAGCCAACCCTAGAACACAAAAGACAAATAATATCCTGGATAATACTTCTACATTTCCAATCATACAAGTTCGGTGACTTGGCTTCAACACAAGAAAGCAAAGAAAGACAGTCTGATTCAAAGATCACTTTATCATGACAAAGGTCCAAAGCCAGAAGCAAAGCCCTTTTCAAAGCTAAGGCTTCAGTCATGAAGGCAGAAATAGACTTGACTTTATCCACAAATCCCCATTTAAAAAAGCCAGCAAAGTCACGACAAATTACCCCAATAGCAGCATCTTTCTCATAAGAAGAAAAGGCTCCATCAAAATTAATTTTAAGGCTACCTCGTTCAGGGGGAAACCATTTAGTGCCAGGACTATCACAGCCCCTCGACAATAAAGGTTCCCTCACCCCTTTATCGCAGTTAGCCCAAAAATCAAAATTACTTTTCCGAGTCAATTCAATAACAATACCCAGATTTGACTTTCTATGGTCAAAAGTCATTTCATTTTTAGCTTTCCATATAAACCACAGAAGCCAACAAATCAAAGAAAGATTGTGCTTACTCAGCAAGGGGTACCTGTCGTCAAAATCCACCAAGCATTGAAGTTGGCGATATTGGAGACATCAACTCTAGCTCCGAGCGAGTAGCCAAACCATATGCAACGAGTCCAAGGGCAATGGAAAAATACATGCTCAATAGTTTCCTCGGCATTAGCACAAACTGTGTATAGACTATCTTGGGATTTCTTTCGCCGAAACAGGGCGGATTTGGTGGCAACTGCTTTACTCAAAAGCCGCCATATGAATTGTTGTACACATGGGATCACTTTTATCTTCCAAATCGAGTTCCAACATGAGGTGTGAATGACATTCAAAGAGCCAACCCTATCCACATTAACAGATTTCCAGTCTTTCCAGCGATGATAGCCCAGCTTCACCATATAAACTCCATTCTTGGCGCTAGTCCACACCAATTTATCTTCCAGCCCATTGGATGGGATGGGGATTTTATATATTGCCTCTTTGACTTCAGGAGATACATAATGGTTAATAGGCGTAAGATTCCACTGCCCATCAACAATTAGATCGCAAACCCCACCCTCTGCAATAATCGGAACATCTGTGGTACGAGGTCTCGCTGGAAAAGTAGCTCCAGGAACCCAGGGATCACCCCAAATTCTGATAGCCGTACCATCACTAATGTCCCATCTAAGATCTTTCTTGAGAAACTATCTACCGTCAAGGATACTAGACCAACACCATGATGCCTTATAGCCTTTCTCCGCATAATGAAGTGTTGTTTAGGGAAGTACACACTTTTGATCACCCTTGCCCAAAGATCATTTGGCCTCAGCAAAAGCCTCCATGTTGTCTTAGCTAGAAGGGCCTCATTCATCATCGATAGATCTTGAAATCCCATACCCCCGGCACTCTTACTACTGGTCATAGCATCCCAAGATTTCCAATGAGTCTTGCCTCCAATGGAATTACCATCCCACCAGAAATTAGCTATAAGGCTATTGATCTCCTTACATGTCTTGATGGGGAATCTGAAACAGTCATCGGGTAGATCGGGATTGCCTGGATAACCACTTTGATCATAACTTCTTGACCGACAAAAGATAGGAGGGGTTGACTCCATCCATGGATTTTACTCGCTACTCGTTCTCTGATGTAAGCCAAAGCCTGGTGCTTAGTTTTTCCCCAAATGCTAGGTATGCCAAGGTAAGTTCCTAGGTCCTCTGTTGCTGGGATGTTCAACAAGCCGCTCACCATGTTTATCACTGCAGGAGGAGTGTTAGAAGAGAAGAAAATACTGGATTTATCTAGATTAATGACCTGGCCTGAGGCTGCACAGTACAAATCCAGAATATTAGCCAAATAAGTACAATTACGACGACTAGCATGCATGTATAAGAGGGCATCATCAACAAAAAAACTGTGAGTAAGAACTGGACACCCATTACTCAATTTAATACCTCTAAGCCGCTTGTCATACTGGCTCTTACTTATCATAATAGAAAGAACCTCTGCAACCATAATGAACAGGTATGGCGAGAGGGGGCCTCCCTGGCGAATACCTCTACTAGGAGTAAAAGACTTCACATTTTCACCAGATAAACAAATATTTAAGCTCACTGAACGCACACATTTCATAATAATAGACACCCACTCTGAACAACCAAATCGTAATAGGACGTTCTCAATGAAGTCCCACTCAACCCGGTCATATGCCTTACTCATATCCATCTTAAGGGATAATTCATACTTACCTCCAGATTTTTTACGTCGAAGGTAATGGTAAACCTCATGCTCAATAATGATATTATCATGAATACAATGGCCAGGCACAAAGGCACTCTGATTCTGGGAGATACAATCATCAAGCAAAGGTCGCATCCTATTGGCCATAATCTTTGAAATAATTTTATAAGAGAAGTTGCATAGGCCAATAGGTCGAAAATGGGAAACATGTTCCGGTTTATGAATCGTGGGGATTAGAGTGATGTTAGTCATATTAATCCCCTCTAAAACAGAGTTAGCTGCAAAAAAAAACTCATTAACCATAGAACACACGGAATCAGCAATTTCAGACCATGCCGAATGATAAAATTTACCAGAAAAATTGTCAGGTCCCGGCGCCTTTGTACTCCCAAGACTAAATGCTGCAAACTTAATCTCCTCCCTAGAGACCGGTAACATAAGCCTTCAATTCATATCCTCAGAAATTTTGGGGTCAATGTAGCTCAAGACAGCATCCATTGAATGTGAACCAGAGGAAGCAAAGAGATTCTGAAAAAAAAAAACTGGCGATATTCTGAGAGATAGCATCCTTCTCCATTAACCAGTTGCCCACATCATCTTTAATACAAGAAATTCGATTCCTTTGTCTCCTTTTGATAGTGGACACATGAAAGAAGCGAGAAATTTTGTCACCAGCAGCTAACCAGTTGATCCGAGAGTGCTGCCACCAATATTGTTCTTCTAACTCCAGTAGTCTATCCAGTTCACCTTTTACCTCCAAAATCCCTCTAGCAATGTCAGGGGTTCGATCGTGCTGTGCCAACTCAGCCATGTAGGCCTTTAAAAGATCAATACGCTTAGCACTATTGGGGAACTCCTTCTTACTCCATGAAATTAGATTCAGCTTGCATCTCTTCAGATTGCTTAGGAAAGACTCCAAAAGCGAATAATCCTGCTCAGAAAAGGTCCGCCAACTCTCTTTGATTACCTCAAGATAGTGGTCGTGAGAGGCCCAAGTAGCTTCAAAGTGGAAAGCCTGCTTTTTCTTATAATTCTCATACTGACATTGGATAAACAAAAGATGATTATCGGATGACCTAGCCGGATCTATATTAAAGACCTGGAGGGTAGGAAACTCCTCTCTCAATTGCAAGTTGCCCAAGGCCCTGTCAATGCGTTCACTGATAGTATCCGGGCTATCACGATTATTACACTAGGTAAAAATGGGACCACTATAACCCAAATCCTCTAGCTCACAAGTAGCCACAAAACACTTAAAATTAAGGATCTTCCTCCAGGCTCTGGGCAGACCGCCACATTTCTCATTTTGAGATAAGATATCATTAAAGTCCCCCAAACATAACCAGGATGTTCGATGTTGTTGCTAATTTTTCGAACCTCTTGCCAACATAACATTCTTTCATCTTCATTAGTGGGACCATAAATAAAGGTGATATATGATGGAGTAGAAAAAGCAGACGGCATCACACTAGTATGAATATTCGATGATGAGAATAGAATATTAACCGTAAGCACATCATACCACCACAAAGCCAGGCCGCCACTCTTACCCACCGGATTAACCATCCATTCTTCATTGAAGCCACATCTACGTCTCACCTTCCTTTCGTAACACGCTTTCTATTTAGTCTCCATTAAGAAGACTAAATGGGGTTTTTTTCTGGAAGCACTCTTGCTTCAAATTTTTGACTGTCAAGGCAACCCCCAAGCCTTAACAGTTCCAAGCTAACAGATTTATGGCGAACCGGTGGTTGGTCCCATCCAACCACCGGCGTTACTCAAACAAGTAGAATCCATATCCTCATCCTTTGCATTACCAGCAACCATCCAACTCTCCGAAAATCTATCTCAATAGGAGAGGGAGTTCCATTAGCTGAATCCATTCACAGCATTTCCAGACTGTCGAAGAAACTTTTTAACAGATTTAAAGCTTCTTCTGCGTCCCTTTTTCTCAATACTCAGAGCAGATTTATCATTATTCGAATCTTGAGCCAAATCAAAATCCAATTTTCTACACTTGCTCAATTTCTCATAATTAAGGTCATCTTCATTTTGCCTCTTAATCTTGATCCCTTTCAAACCAGTAGATATAGCAGAGATAGGGGATAATCCACTAAAGGGAATTAGTGATTTCGCTTTGGGCTCATCATCACTCGAGAAATCAACACTATATGGTTGGGAATTACATGAAGAATCAAGACAAAATTCATTACAATTAAGGCTACTAACCAAGTGTGCCGTTGGACTTTCATGATTAGAAATAGCCATGCCTGCATCCTGAATTATAGGATTAACCAAGGATGCATTCCCACAATTAAGTTCCACGTTGCCTGGGCTCTCAAAAGGAACCAAAATATGCTCAGCTTCGATCTTTGTGGAAAGGTGTAGCTGTGCTGGAAAATATTCATAAGAAGAAGCACCCAACGGCCCATTGATAAATTTAGAATTCCTTGAAGACTCATCCAACCCATTCGTGCAGCCCATGTGTAAATTTGATGCTAAGTCCAAACCATGCGATGGGCCCAACCTTGGCCCAAGGTCAGCCCAATTATCTAAACACAAAGGCAAGGTAAGGCGCATGTGATCCCCTCCCTCATTGCTGACGTCATCATCTGCCAAAGCAGTCAACCCTGTCGGGCCCACATCCAGAGTTAACCGAGACATCTCCTGCATTCGCAGCTTTGGCTCAGAAGCAACCTGCTCTGCCAAGACCTCGGGACCGCAAATGACCGTTAGGCAAGGCGAGCTCCGGCATAGCAGCATCTCCACTTGAATACTCCAACCATCCGACGATGGAGTACGATGAGCAAGGGAGCACTCAGCCGGCGTTCGATTTCCAACCATGAGACCTTTGCCATTTGATTGACCCGCCATGCTACTACCTCCTCCCCTAGGAACATCACTACCTGGTTCTTCCGGCGAGGTAGCCATCCAGCTCCGGCGGTTAAGGTTTGTAGACTCTCTATTAATGGAAGAATGATTTAAATAAGAAAAAACAATTCTTTTTGGAAACAAAAGCTGGACCACATAAATTTAAAGGGAAAAAAAGTACAGATGAAGGAACATATCAATGAGAATTTAATGAAATAACATTCAAATGGTACACCTTGGCTTGCTCTCTCGTTCTAGTTCAAGGGATGAAGAAAACATCTACAAATGCTGACCCACGAAGATTACAAACTCTGATTTTCTTGTTCTGGTCCGTCGTGACGACTCGCCAATTGAATAGGCAAATATAGAGATAAAGAGAGTGAGAGTCAATAGCTATTAGGGTTTGGGTAGTTAATAAAATAAAATAAAAACACTTAATGGGCGGGTATGGGTAACCTAAAGGTGTGCCATAGCCCGCTCATTTAATTCTTAAATAAGCGGGTTTTAACCCAACCCATTATGAATCTTTTTGGGCGGGCTAAAAGTGGCCCAATTACACCGGGTTGTGGGCGGGCTCATCGGGTTATGGGCTTCTTGCTCAGCCCTAGGTCAAAGGTTCATTTCAATATAAATTATAGATATACACGCTAATTACAAACTGAACTCATCCCTATTAATATTTTAGTCTATTTTTGCTAAAACCAAACAACTTTAAATATTTATTTTTTATCAAAAAGAAATAGAAAAAACTGAACTAATCCGTGGCTATATTTTAGTCTAACAACTTTAAATATTTATTTTAGGTCAAAAAAAAAAAAAAAGAACGACCGAGTGCAATTCATTTTTTGAATGTGATATTTTTTAACATTCACATATGCGTGTAATTTATAAACAACTATTAAAATCAAATTAGGGAAAAGTTAAAATTAATATACAAACAGTGAATGAAGTAGAAATTTTTTTAATATATATATATATATATAAGATTGACAATATTTAATTTATAGAAAAATATTTGGAAAAAAGGTGTTGTATTGAATATGATACGCCGCTATATCATGCACGAAGAGAGAGAGCCTCTCGTCATGCAGTAGAAAATGAATAGTTGCCCGTCACTGTCGGCTACTCTGATTCTAATGTGAATAATGTCATAATATTCCTTTTGAAAGACGGAATATTACCAAGAGGGGGGTGAATTGGGGATATAAAATTTTCTACACAACAATGCTCGTTAGTTGGTTGGAAAACAGGGGATGAACGAGTAAGGAAAAGAGAGATTGAACACAATGAATTTATAATGGTTCGATCTAAATCCTTGACCTACGTCCAGTCCCCACACTCTCTGGGATTTCGCTATCTCAAATGATTACACACTCTGTAACTCTTGGAGTAATTCTCTCACTAGAACTTACTCGCCCTTACAAGTTGTAATCAAATAACCCAATCCCAAAGTCCCAATACTTTGAGATTCTTACAAGAAAGGATAATCAATAAAGAACTCTCTAAAAAAGCAGATTAATAATTACTAAAGATTGATATATTCAGAGATATTAACTCTTAGAGTAGAAACAGTAAATGCTCTTAATCGCTAATTGAATGCGCAGAGTTTCGGTAGTTGGAGACTTGAATGCTTCTGACTTTTATAGATGCTTGCATTTAATGATCGTTGAGATGAGTCTTAATGAGCCGTTGAGAATAATAAATATATCTGTTGAGATGGACTTCATCTCTTCGCTTCGTCTCTTCGTATACTTCGAAATTAGTCGTTATTCTTCGTTGACATTCTTCATTCGATTTGTCCATTGAGACTCGAAAGAATGTTGGATCGGGAATGGTTGAAATACTTTATAGTTGCTCGAAGTCGATTTTCCTCTTTCATGTTTTGTCTCTGGTTCAGCATTTAATGCATCTAACAAGATTTTGCTTTATGGAATTTTGAAGTTCAAAACTTGTTAATCATGTCTGAAATCCACTAGCAAACTGATTAAACTTGGTTAGAAACAATAATAATCAATAATATGTAGTACCCAAGATTTAACCAAGGAGTTGCGCATTACGAGGACGATGAATTTAAACTATGATGCAACTAACTCGAGTTACTCGGATGACTCGAGTCAAGTTTAAAATGTTTTGAAGTCGAGAAGAATTTTCACATAAGACAACTCGAGTTACATCAATTGACTCGAGTCATAGTTGTGGTGTCTCAAGACAGAGAGGAAATTCCAAATAAGACAACTCGAGTTATATAAGATAACTCGATTCATAGTTGCGACAATTTCAGACAGAGAAGAATTTCAAATAAAATGACTCGAGTCATCTAAGGCAACTTGAGTCATATCGAGGCTATATCGGTTAAGCTCTTTCTCAGGACTCTTCATGACTCGAGTTATGTTAGAAATAACTCGAGTCATATCGACTCTAAAAATTTTGATATTGCGATGGTCTTTTTGAAAGATGAAGTACAACTCATAACTCAAGTTGTTAAGTGACAACTTGAGTTATGTTCTTTGCAAAAACCAGATTTTCTAAACCCTATGACTTGAGTCATGATTGATAACTTGAGTTACTAAGTTTATAAATCTTTTTCAAAGGATTCAGATATACTTTGACTGAAGATCAATTATTACAATTGTTAGACATCATCAAAACATATAGAGAACTAACACCTTCCGGTCCTTATTATTATAAGACACCAACTAATAATTCTCAAAAACCAATAAAAACAGTTAAAGTCATTGAATTCGTCCTAAAATTTAATTAATTTCCAATATTACCCTTAGTAATTGTATTAAATTTTAATATTATATTAATTATTACTCTCACTTACTACTCTTATTATTTATGAGCATACATAGAAAAGAACATCTAATGTTTTTTGAAAACAAGCAATTATCTTATAAAAAGGACCAATTACACTTGTTAGTTGGCATCTTATAATAAGAACTAGTAAAAGTACTCATTAACATAACCAACTATATGATTACCCCCTCAATAAAATCAATGTCCCCGGCAACTGTTCTATCTAACCCCGCTTCCTTTCAATCCCTGCTCTTAAATCATTTCTTCCACTCCAAATCTTTCCACACGAAACAATCAAGGTGCCACAAATAGAATCAGGAGGTGAATCAAAAAGCATACAGCCGAAGCAAGCACGACCAGGAAATGTGAAGCCATGTTGTTGGATCTGATCCAAGTCGTACATAATATTGAGACTCGTACAAGGTAAAGCGGATGGTGGAATAATGTCTTGGAAAGAGAGTGTTACATCTAAGCGAGGTTTAATCCTTCTACAATATTTATGAGAGAGTGGAAGTGATTTTAATGTTAATTCCTTCAATAATGACCAACGAGTGATGTTGTTGGGAACTTTTGTGAATACAACACTCTTACTGCAGCAATGTTCCATCGAAACGTCATCCTCTTTGTCATCTTCCATTAATGACATCGTCACCATTTGATGTCCATTCATCATTTCTCCTCTGTCACCCCTCTCCTCCTTATCAACATACCTATCACGATAATCAGAATAATAGTCAAAATGTTGGTTGAAATCATGCCCAAACTCAATTGGACCCTCAAACCATTCAACTGTCCTCACAAATGGAAGTAAAGACCCCAAACGTTGTGCCTCCTTTCTCAATTCTTCCTTCTCTTCCAATGGCATTACCTCCTGTTTGAATCTAACACCACATATCATGTTGCCACATACGAACACCTTCATTGTCAATTTATTGAATGAAAAATTGTGAAGATGCAAATAACTAGACACAATCACTAACCTTGAACTTCTCCCTTTATACTATCCCCAACCTTAATTTGCATTGGCCCACAATCACAAATCCTTAGATCGACAAGATTTCCCAACAAACATGAAGAATGAATTTGAGCCAAATTCACACAACCCATAAGATACAACGTTTGAATTTTAGGGGTGTGAGAGAGATCCGGTAGTGCAATGAGATATTTTGAATGCGATAAATTAATAGTCTCTAAATTTGGAAAATGCTGAAAAAGAAATAGAGTTTAATACATTAGATAACAAATAACTACAATTTAATCAATAATTTCTCCCATGCCAATTAAAAAAATGTGAGCATTTTATGGAAATAAGTCAATGCATTTAAAAGATGAATTCCGATTCCTTCAAACATAAAAAAGTACGGCTGCTATTAACCCTCAATTTAAAGGGTAGTAAAGCTAACATTTGCATTATCCATTATTTGGTCAATGTTTTATATGAGATATTAAAATCACTCCAATAAAAAAATGACATGAATTATGGTATTTCAAGAAATGTGTAATAAGATTTCCATTCCAAAGTTGTTGGATATTACTATTACACATTTTAAGTGTAATAAGATTCTCTGCACAGAAATGTAATGGCACAGATGGTAGTGGATATTCTTCCCAACTCAAACCTCAGTTCTTCGAAAGATAATCCAAAACTCCACTAATATTCAACATCGAAGGCTTTCTCCAATCGGACTTGTAAATTTTAAGAAATATTAAATTACGTATCTTTTGAAAAATACTAGCCCCCAATGTAATCCTTTTTATCTTGCTCACATCCAAAGACATGCATCGAATTGCCTCAATTGCCTAGTAATAGTGAATCAACAGGGAAAAAAATTATCATTACCTAAAAAATGACCCAAAAAAATATAATATAGAACAATTAAATATATCCATTCTATAGAAATATCCAATTTAATAATGACATTATGCATTTTATTAAAAAAATTCTACAATTCATATTTCCCTAATAATAAATTAATTTAAAAACTCATCAACTTGTAGACACACTCATACGTATACCTACATGCTTTGTATGTGCAGATATTCATTTTCAAAACACTTGGCATACATAATTTTCAATCTTTATTTAAATAAAAAAGCATATCTAAAGACTAACAACAAGGCAAATTATAATAATACATCAAAAAATGAGTATCCCTATGAATCTCATGCACTATATAAGCGGAAGACAATGCCTCCTTCCCTCTCCATATATTTTATTTGTTTTTTTTTTCTGAATTTCATATAATTTGTTCATCTAATAACATTAAGTTCTTTACTATTATAAGAGCATAAATGCTCATGCGAAGCGTATGCATATACTCCTTTACACTACATCAATTAGTAAGAGAAAAATCAATGTTGTGTTTTATTTATCACTTAATGAACAATAGTTGTAAACTAATTTTATCTTCTAGAATAACACATGCACATCACAATAGTCCTCATTAATTTAAATTTAATGTTTACAGTGGATGAATAAATTACACCTCAATGCAATTTTAGTCATTTAAATTGAGAAATGATCTCTTATAGGAATATCTAATTAAAGAAAATAAAATAGAGAAACTTCGACATAAATGTTGACACTTACCAACAAAGATTTTAACGAATAAAAACCATTGAGAAAAACAAAATATCACGAGGACTTTGATAGTGAAGATAATAATAATAACAATTACAATAAATAATAAACAAAATAAATCATTACCTTGCCATGATTGAAAAAATCAGCAATGTCTTCATGCCGCCATAGTCGAATTGGGGTTTTAAAATTAGAGATTAATTGGTTCCTAGCGATTTTAAGGCCCATTTTCTTCACAAGATCATGCATCACAATAGGACAATGATGATCAAATGAATTGAGGGATTTCTCTCTCACAATAGAACAGTGATGATCAAATGAAATGAGGGATTTCTCTCTCAAAGCAGTTATCTCAAACTGAGCAAAAGAGTCATATAATTGTTCTATTAGGTTCAAAGAAGTATCAACTCTTTCATTGATTAAGAATGCTAGGTCAAGAAACACATTCTGTTGTTGCTCATCAAGTCCATCAAAACTCAACTTCAAAACATCAACAACTTTCTTGGGTGGATCTTTGTCTAATTTTTCTAAAGCACTTTCCCATTCTTTTTTTACTCTACCATAGAGAAAGCAACCCAACACGTCCAAGGCTAATGGATTTCCTTGACAATATTTCACTATTGATATAGATAAATCCATGTAACCTTTAGATGGCGTAGGTTGATTGAATGCTTTCAAACTAAAGAGACGAAGGGAGTTGCAGAAATCCAAATTCGGAACATGATATGTAGAAGATGAAGAAGCTTTCCTAAGCACATGAATGTCTCTTGATGTGATAATAATTCTACTTCCTTCCCCAAACCAATAAATCATTTGGTTAGATCTTTAACTATTATTTCAATCGTCCACATCATCAAGTATAAGAAGAATTTTTTTGCGTCCAAGTCTATTTTTCACATAAGTGGATTTTATGTCATAGGATGCTAATCTCCTTATCTTTTAATAATTCTTTGAGGCAATTTTGTTGTAACTTGTCCAAACCAATTTTTTTTAATTTGTCTTTGGCATTTTCAATAAAGGAGAAAGCATCAAATTGAGCTCTCAACTCTTGAAATATAGCTCTAGCAAGAGTAGTCTTACCAGCACCACCCATACCCCATATTCCCACAATGCGAGCCTCCCTTAAAAGGTTTTCAATATTTCTGATATGATGAGCAATGCCAACGAGTCCTTCAAGATGATATGATGAATTATAGTTCAGCTTGCTCAAAGCGTCTTTGACAATCTCTTCAACAAGTTTGAATTCAGGTCTATCACAAATGTCAATCAAAAGAAAAGCCATATTTAATAGGTAGAAAATAAATAAAATAAAAAAAATAAAAACAGTTAGAATTCTTGAGGTTAATCAAACAAATCCTTGAAATCAAGAACAAAGGGAACATTTTTGAAGCTACCTGGTACTTTTGGAATGCCATCCAGATAGACTTGTAGATTGGATTAAAGCATCACTCCACTTTTGCAAATTTTTTGGATTGTCTACAAATCTTAGCTTCAATTCATCAAATCCCTTTCCAAAACTCCCATTTTGTTTGCGTATGTTTGAAGGATCTATATTATAGAAAATAGGTATTACAACCCTTCCAAATTTTTCCTTGCATTCCAATATGTGAACGAGTTCATCCAAACACCATGTTGAAGAAGCATAATTCTCGAGAAAAATAATTATAGATATTTCGACTTCTCTATTGTCCTCAAAAGAACTTGTAAGATATGTTCTCCTTTGTGGAGTTCGTAATCCATAAAAGTGTGAATGCCTGCATTACAAAGTCCTTTGCAAAGATAACTTGCAAAAGAGTGGCGGGTGTCTTCCCCTCTGAAGCTAAGGAACACATCATACTTTGTAGCAGGAGGAGAAACAACAATATGCGAAGATGGAGGAGAAACCATTTGAGTTAAAATCACATCATCTTTAGTGCTACAAATAGAAACAAACCATCAACAAACTTTGGGTTATATATAGGAGCAAACCAAACAAGAAAATAAAGAGTCAGAGGTTATTTAGAAGAAGGTAATTACCTATCATCAACAACAAGAAGTTGGTCACCATAAAGTGAAGGAGAGATGAATTTGATAGCTTTGGAAATTAATAAAGCTAATAGGATCAGCAAAGCTTCTATGAGCATTAAAACAATTGTTCCACCCATGTGATAGCAATTTATAGTTCCACCTTCAACAACTTGAAACTAATGCAATAGAAAAAGCAAGCAAAACAGTATATCAATGGGAAAGCAAGTAGAAGAGAAAAAAGAAAAGAAAAGAAAAGAATCAATGCATTGTATTAACAGCTGGCAGATGTGGTGGGAAGCCAAAGAAATAGCTCACAAGGTCTCAATATATTGTGGAAGGATAGTCATTATATTTCTTATGAATGTGATTTTTTTTTTTTATTTTTTTAAAAAAAACATAGGGAGTAGCATTTCTCACTTTCATCTGTTTTTTTCCCCCATGTCTTCCCTTTCATCTCACAACAAAATGCAAGCAACGTAAAGATAATTAGATGTTCGATTCTTTATGTTTTGTAGTAAAATATTGTCGAAAGTTTTGTAAATAAGAAAGCATTATGAGATAACGTCCTTTCATTTGTAACCCAATCAAAATCTAAAGGATATTAATTTTAACAACATTATATATATATATATATATATTATTATATATATATATATATATATGTATGTATGTATGTATACCATACATACTTATATATACATACACACATATATATGTGTGTGTATCTGAATATGACATGCAATAATTTTTAAAGTAGATGAACCAAACCAACCGCATGAAAGTAGAAAAAGCCCATTGAATTATAGGCACTTAAAAGTATGGAAAAGGGTGCCAAACCCCTCAAATTAAATATAGGCATTGTTCGATTCTGTTTTAATTTTTTGTGTTAGAGTAGTTTTTGAAGTTATTTTTAAAAATAAATTTTGTTAAGGAAAAAAATCTCCATCATGGATTATTCTAAGAAATCATATTTTAGAACAAAGCAAGTATGAAATCTTATACGAAACAATTGTTCTTAAAAACAACTTAATAAAATAAGAAGGAAAAGGATTGTATGACAAAACAATTTTTTATAGTAACTTATATCTTAGTGTATTGATAAACTAATTTAATAAAAATTTTGAATAGCATGAATAATAAATAACAAACAAACAAAATTCTACTAAAAAAACAACCTAGTAAAAATTTAAAAATAGACTAAATAGATTTTATGCATAACTAAACACATCATCCACATAATAGTAAAATGGGTTCAACTTGTTAAAGTGACATGTGCATTTAACAATATATTTGAAAAATTGTTGATTATCTTTAAAAGCCACAAAGGATTTAAAACTTTATGAAGCTAACAAAAGTTTGACAATGATTTATTTGAGACAAAGAAAAAAGGGGTGAAAACAGAGAAACTTAGCTAGCTCAGATAGTTGCAGCATTTTTTTTTCTACACATGAACCCCAAAAACTAAGATAAAAATCTCACAAAACAATAAATAGAAGGGATAAAGCAAGTGGAATAAAAAAGAGAAGAAAATAGGCATGAACCTGAATATGTGAAGGGAAGATATTTCACAAAGATCACAAAAATGTTAGCTTTGGGATCTCCGTTCAGACTTCCTCCTCTTCCAAACAGTTCTTAAAATAAATAAAGATTTAAATCAGTAGATCAAGTCCATAATAATGTTTGAAGGTTATGTATTTCAGAAGGAAAAGTATTAAAAAATTCCAATGAGTAGAAGAAAACATAAAAAATCTTTTGCAGAATTTTTCTGAGAAAAATGAAGGCAAAAAGAGGAAGGATGATGGATCCATGGGATAAAGCAAGCAAAAGAGAAGAAATAACCTGGATCGATGAGTATGGAAGCCAAAAAGAAATAGGCTCACAGAAAAATGGCAGCTTCAGAATTTGTAGATGTGGCTTTCTTCAGAGATGAGCAAATAACAAATGCCTCCCTCACATATTTATCTCTCTTGTTTCAGTCTCTATTACTCATCTTTCCAGGAAGCTCGCCCGTCGGTGGTGATGCAATGGTGCAACAATGATGGTCAGCTGTAGAAAAGGTCACTCTCCGAGGGGCCCACACGTCATAAAAATTTGAATAATTTTTCTACTCCGAGGAGGCCACACTTCATAAACAATGAATGGTGTCATTTTTAGGGCATTTTTATCTAACGCGTGCCTTCTTACGTCAACAAGTCGTCACGTTTGTGACTTTTGAGAATTGCCGTGTTACTTCAATGCATTTAAGTTTTTGGGAACAGTTGCAGTCTGCAGGGCCACTTATTAACATTTTCATACATCTTAAATTAAGTTTATTATGTTTTTAAATTTGTCAAAAAAAAATCCAAATATTTCAATTACACCTTCGGTAATGAAAACAAACATGAGCAATTTATGATATCACTTATCAAATTCTGATGGGAAAAGGAGAAGTTGGAGAAAACTCCTCAATTAATTTTTTCAAAGAATTTAGTTCAAACTATTTTTTTTAGGGTCATCCCTTACTAGGCATATATGTTTGGATTAGCTTCTGAAAAATAGCTTTTATGACTTATGAGTTAAGTATGTAATAAGAATTTTGTTTCAATTTTTAAAAAATGACTCAGAAACCATAGTTTCATTATTTCCCAAATATTTACTTATCGCCCGTAGACTCTAAGATTATTGCCATTTTTTGATTTGTGCATTGCCGCGTTGCCGTACACGGTGTTTAATTTGTCCTACATTTCCCCATGACTTTTGGTGATTTTTGTGGTCTTATAATTGAGTTTCATATAAGAGCATGTTATGAGTCCCACATTGGGGAGCCAAGTTTTTGGAATAAGATTTATAAGTCCATTGGGTTCTCCTTCCTCATAGACTAGCTTTTGGGGATTGGGCTCTCCATTTGGGCTTTTGCTCATCACGTTGGTGCTTTCATTGAGAGAGTCTCATGGCTGAGAACACGCGACTTAAAGAGCTACAAGCAGAGTAGAAGCGGGAAAGTGATTTCATGGAAGTAGAGCAGATGCGGACGAATCAATTCATGGAGTGAGCAGAAACTTGATTCGTTCGATTGGAGAGTTTCATGGAGGTTGTTTTACTGAAGCTAGACTAGTTGGATAAGAAGACGAGAGTCCTAGCTCGAGCACAAAGACAGACCCTCGGTTGGAGACCGTTGGCATGCAACCGGGCTCTTATTTTCCTCCATCCCATCGCCAAGTGAAACTTGATTTCCCCTATTTCATTGGCGCGAATGTCCTACAATGGATTTTTAAAGCTGAACAATATTTCAAATACTTCGAAGTGATGGACGCTCAACGCCTGGTCATTGCCTCTGTGCATTTAGACGGCGACGTGGTACCATGGTTCTAGATGTTGGAGAGAGCTAATAGGATCCCGCACTGGAATGCATTAGTTCAAGCAATAGAAGATCAATATGGTCCTTCAAAGTTTGACTGTGCAAGATCTTGCCTCTTCAAGTTGTTGCAACAAGGTAAGCTCGAGCACTACAAGAAAAAGGGTAAATACCGACCGACTATTGGAGGCGGTTTTAAATACACCGCCTCAAAATACATTTAAAGGTGGTTCCCACGGCGTAGATACTAACCACTTGTATATTATCATAAATTAGAGGCGATTTTCTTAATCCGCCTCCAAATTAATAATATAGAGGCGGTTAGTTAAACCGCCTCCAATATTATCATAAATTAGAGCGGTTTTGTTTATCCGCCTCCAAATTCATAATATAGCGGCGGTTTTGAGGCTTTTTAATAAACCGCCTCCAATGTATATTTAGAGGCGGTTTGGGCGGCGGTCTTGGATAATTTTTATTTTATAAATATAGCCCAATTATTTTGTGTTATTAAATCATAATTTTAGTTCCTTTGATGATAGAGTTATTATTATTTAATTTATAAAATCAATTTAGAGAAGTTATGTTCATTACAATTTAAATCAATGTTCAATTGTTGCAGGACAAAGTTGGTTAGCGATCAGCTTGATGGCTATAACATCCCAATTTTCTAAAACGTTTTCACGGTATCTTGATCGAGTTGAGCATCGGAAGTAAATAGTATTGAAAAGTAAGCGATAAATATCCATTGTAATGTATGTGCTTTTAACAGCGTTACAATTTTTTTCAAATGTTGATATTGTAAAGTACATGTCAATAGGACTTTCTCCAAAGGTTCCTACATCTGCTTTGCTTACCCTTGTCTTCGATCCCGTTTACTCGGATCCACGAAGCTATGGTAAGAGCGAGGTTCAATACCCATTGAACCTCAGGTAACGGTTAACCTCATGTTCATGTAACAAGTATGTATGACAGTTTATTCATGATATCACAGCAATATTCACATATGAAAGATAATAACCGAACACAGCCACTACATATGAACGTTATTATAGTCTGCACTATTCACCAGTGCCACGATGTACGGTCGTGTCCTCAGCGCTAGGAAAACTCAACAGCGTTAACAATATCATAACCCGTGTACAGCTGTATATGTAAGCTCAATAACTTTTTAAAAACAGAAGCTCAGTCTATGAATACAACTATCACATATAGGTATACGGTAAACATCGAGTTAGTGTTACGATGACGCGTCCGTACCTTCGTTGACGATTTTGGTACGTTGACGGTCGGCTGTGATCACGCTTATCCTATAATGGTAATATCGTATTTATTAATTTACAAATAATATTCTAGGAGATATCCTAGTCACTAATGACCCTTTTGACCCTTGGTACATTTATTTTTCACTTTAGTCCTTCAAAATTCGTAGAACAACGCTGGTACCAATTTGGTTAGGATTTCGTCTAACTTTGAAAAATCATAATTACTTCTAGAAAAATCAAAACGAGGATCTGTAAAATTCCTTGAAATTCTTAGGATGTCTATTTTCAAGTAAAAATAATAAATTTTTCCCAGATTACACGGATCACTCCCAGGTTTAAAGTTTTGAGCCTCTGCCCAGACTTTTTCCAGAAATTCGTAGCCTAACTTTAAGGATTTTTATCTCCCTGTAAAAAAATCATTTTTACATTTTCTTGACATATTTATAAATCCCTATATGTCTATTTTAACCATGAATTTTCTCAGAATTTTTTTACCATCGTTTCAATATGGAATTCTGGCGTTTTCATCACTAACTCCAGAAATTCCGAAACCGATGAAATTTCGCGAACTTTGTTACTTTGATGATTTTCTTCCGAAATTTTGCCATAACTTCTTCTCCATCAATTTTTTTTAAATAAAGACAATTTTGACTATAAAAACATGTAAATAAAATTATCCTAGCATATTTAGGATCTAAGCTACTTCTATCTAAGAATTTAAGAACTAAAACTCAAAGAACTTAAAGCTAGAGCTAGAGAACTTACCAAGAACTTTGCTCCTCCTTTCTTCAAGGCTCTCACTCTCACTTTCTCTCTATATTTCAGATGTTGCTTTGTGAATTGGTGAGGAATTATGAAGACCCCAACCCCTATTTATAGTAAAAGTCCATGGCACTATTCACAACCCCTCATCTTGCATTATGGCCATTGGATCTAGGTAAATTAAAAGCACAAATCCTAGCCCTTAGAACCCTCAAATCTGACCCCCCTCTCTCTCCTTGATCCTCTTCCATTTTCTATCCTAAAGTACCATATCCTCTTCCAAAAACTTTTTGCAAAATATCCCATGTGTTCTAGCTTTTTCCCAAGCCAACTATTTTCTTTGTTTTTCACTAGACAAAAATTCATTTGAGGATCTTGATGAAGTCTTATTAAAATTCTCTCATTGCTTTTGAACTCTTGAGATTTTTAGCTTTAATTAGAGACCATAACCTCTCATTTTCTCAATTGGACACAATCCTCAAAAGTTGAGGAAATGACTTTGATTATAGTCAATCTCAAGCTTGAATTATGCTTGTTAATAATCTCTTCTTATATTTGATTTATGATTAGTGGATCTCAAGATACAATTTATTTTGTATAGGTTTCTCTTTGATTAAGTCTTGAATTAATCCTATTGATTAATCTAATTAATTCATGTGTAATTTTCTCATTGGATGACAATTTGACTTTCCTCTTGATTTTTCCTCCCACCACTTTATCCTCTTCCATTTCACCTTTTTATCCTCTTCCATAATTTATGACAAAGCCTTCAAAGTCTCCATTTAATTAATGTTGGCTCATGACTCATAGTGCAAGTGAACAACTTGAATTTTTGCACACTCTTTCTCTCTCCCTCAAGCAAAAGTTGTAAAACCCTAAAATTCATATTCATTATAAACATTATATGTTGGTAAGTAATACCTATTAGAAATAGGTGAATATGTGGTCTCAAAATTGAGTAACATATTTATGTTAATTTAGGGAATTTTCTCTAAGAATTAAGGTAATCAAAAACCAAATTCTCTAATTTTATTTTAGGGATCATAAATTGCCCTATAATTATTGAATTAATAGATGGTGCATAAATGACCATGAAAAGCTAAAAGTTGTGAGGAAATAATTAAACCAATTAGAGAAAATTGCCAACAATTAGTGGATGATTCAATCTATGTTAGTTGAATTATTTTCATAAGCATTCACAATTAATTTAGTGGCATATGTTAAAGGCATAATTAAGGATGTATTACCTTAATTAAGAAACAAGGGCTAGTGAAGGGCTAGGATTAGCATGGAAGTGGTTTCTAATTAATCTTAGAACCAATCATATGTTGACAATTACACTTAACTACTTTATTAGGGATGTTAATTAAGATTAGATATGGAGGGCTAAGATTAAAGCCAAATCCAAAGGCCTTAATTAAGCCTCATAAAGCTTAATCCATGAGAAAAGGTTTTGACCAATGAGAGAGAGAGAGAGAAGAAAGAATTAAAGCAAATTTGATAATGGTTTGAAATCCGATAAATATCTGAAAACTAAACAAAAATGAAATGAGAATTTATACAAATTTAAATAGTTGTGAAGAAGTAGGAACCTTGGAGAAAATATAAGGACTTATCTTGAACCCACATAATTTAACCTCGAAAGTAAGTCTAGTAAAGACTATTTTTGCAAACGTTGAGGAATAAGCTTAGTACAACCAAAGGAAATCTAATTAGACCATAAATCTTGATATCCAACTACTAATCGAGATACATACACAGAATTCAAAAGTATTGGTAATTGATCAAGCAACCAAAAATAGATTTCATTAAAGTAAATTAATCAACAATGACACCTAAGCTTTGATGATGTCATCAAGATGACATCACAAGGATGACATCACAAGAGCACATGCTTTATAATGAAGGGTGAGGATTAAAACTTCTTGATTAAGTTTAGATCTAATGGTTGAGATTAAGGAAGAGGCAAATGGTGGGGCCCACATTGGGCTTGAGATTACCATTTTAACCTTGAGATTTTTCCTATAAATAGAGGCCTTGCCTCTCCTCATTCTTCACACCAAATCAACCACCAAGTGGTGATTTCTAAGAAGGAGGAAGGAGTTCAAGAGCTTCAAGAGGTAAGCTTGTCTTTAGTTTTTAGTTTCTAGTCTTTAGTTTTTAATTCTTAGATAGAAGTAGTGTAGATCCTAAATATTCTAGAATAAATTTTATTTACATGTTTTTATGGTCAAAATTGGCTTAGTCTCGAAAAAATGATGAGAGAGGTTATATAGCAAAATTTTTGGAAGGAAATGATCAAAGTAACGAAGTTCTGACGAAATTTCATCGGTCTTGAAAATTCTGGAATTAGTGATGAACATGACAAAATTTCATATTGAAAACGCAGTCACAAAATTCTGGAAAACTTCATGGATAAAGTAGACATATAGGCATTTTTAAATATGTCAAGAACATGTTAAAATGATTTCTGTACAGTGAGATAAAAATTCTCAAAGTTAAGCTACGTTTTTCTGGAAAAATTCTGGGCAGTGGTTGAAGATCATTAAACTGGGAATGAATCACGAATTATGGGTGAAAACCAATATTTTTTTCAGAAATAGACATCCTAAGGATTCCAAGGAATTTTACGGATCCTCGTTTCGATTTTTCTAGAATTAATTATGATTTTTCAAAGTTAGATAAAAATCTGTCCAAAATTCTGGACCAGCGTTTTTGAAGAGTTAAATGTGATAAGTTGAGAGATAATCCTACCAAGGGTAAAAATGTCATTAGTGACTAGGATATCTGCTAGGAAATTATTGGGAATTAATAGATATGACATTACCGTTATAGGTTGAACACGATCACAGTCCAAACGTCAACGTACCGACATCATGACTAAGGTACGTCCGCGTCGTAACTTTAACTCGATGTGTCTTGTATGCATATATGTGATAGAATGATTTATGAAGTGATGGACAAGACTAGGTCTTGGGCCAGGCAATCGTGACTAAATTTATGGGGCTTAGATCACCTATTTATACATTCAGCTTTATACGGGTTATAGTCTTGATAATGCCGTTGGGTTTTCCTAGTGCTTGAGGACACGATGGGCCGTCGTGGCACCGGTTAGTGCAAACGGGGATGACTTTACATGTCTTTGTGTGCTATGTCTTTTGATATGTTAATCTTGCATCTCGCTTTGTGTGCTTATGTATTGATTACTTTGTAATGTCATGAATATCTGTCATCCATATACCGTATTACTTGAGCATGAGGTTAACAGATTCCGAGGTTCAATGGGCATTGAACCTCGGCTCTTAACATAGCGTCGGGTCGGGAGGACCGAGGATCGAGGAGAAAGGCAAGCGGCACGCATAGGGACTCACCAAGACTTTCTTTTGTTATTTACTTTGAAAACACTCGGTATAATGTACTTGCTCGTAATCAGCCAGACTTACGGCATTTTGAATATAAATATCAGTTACTCAATCGCTCCGATGCTCTACTCTGATGAAAAAAAAAAAATATTTTCCGCTTTTGAAAATGGGATGTTACAAAAGTCGATCCCCCCCCCCCTTGCTTCATCTTTTTTGAGTTTTGTTGCTTTAATTAATTCCATGTGGAGGCTATTTCATTGGTTGTTCACTTATGCACATGGATTAAGCTTTATTAGAATTAATTAGGGCCTTTGGATAAGCTTTATGAGATTAATTCTTGGCCTTTAGATCATAGTTGAAATTGTTGACTTTTCAACTCTTGATTAACATTTGATTAACATCTTAATCATAAGCTTAATTATCTCTTGATTGTTGCATTATTGGTTCATGGAGTGATTTATGATTGTTAACAACTCATTAGTGCCAATCTTGATCCCTTATTGGTTCTTGACTTTTAATTAGCCTAATACACCTCTAATTAATGGCTATTAATAAAAGAATTACCTAAATATTCCATTGGTGTAATTTTAATTGTTCATTAATTATTAGTAATTGCCCTTTAATTGTTCCAAGTGCTTTGATAATTCTTTATGGCCTTTTATAAATTAAATATAAACTAAATATTAATTATAGGGTATTAGAAAATTTAGTCTCTTAATAAATTATGAAAATTGGTGTTAAGGTCCTTTAATTAATTATGAAGACTTGCACAATTAATTTAATTTAGTGAAGGTTTAGTTGGTAATTAATTGCCATTGATTTCTCTAAATTGATTTAGGTATTTTCATAACACTTTCTTGTTCTTTTTGATCTCACATAACCCTTAGTTTAATAGGGTATTTATTGTAATTTATGGTATTTTATGATGCCTAATAAAATTTATTAAATCATTGGTTATTCTAATCCTAAGGAAAAATTACCTAGAAAATAGAATAAACACCTCTCAAAATTTGAGACCACATACTCACCTATTTTACATAGGCTCTATTTATCAAAATATTGTATTTAAGACAAATAGGAAATTTTGCGTATTACAATGGCCGCTTTTTCTAAGGAGGTATTTCTAATGGGGCGTGAATTCGAGACTTAAAAATATTTAACAGGGTTTTATATTGCTAAATGAATTATATGTTGATATTTTGTTAATATTTATAGTTATATTAGATAATTGATGCTCTCTCATATATATCTTAAATATAGAATAAATTTTATAATGTAAATTGTAATATAAACTTTATCCTATATTTAATATATAAGATAATATATATTTGATAGAACATAAAAAGTAAAACTTAATTTAGAATCATTCGAGAGAACTAAAATAAAAAGAAACACTTATGATCAAGTCCCTTAGAAAATTACCTTATTGAATAAAAGAATAAAGAAAATTAATTAAAACCTTTTAATGCCGTTTCTTAAACCTTTTTTTTTTAAAAAAAAAAAAAAAAAAAAAACCAACCCAAACAAAAACCCTCGGGCGGGGTTACATTCATATTTTACGGTTTTAGCAGATATTGAGGAGTCACCCCTTGCTTTGAAATCTCATTATTCTCGTTGAATTATAATCTATTCACGATGTAGGGATTTTTATATACCGTAAACTTGGATGAGATAACGGAATTCGATTTTCAGACGCTAAAGACTATTATTAGTGAGATGAGATAATGCAGCAAGGCGCCATAAAACTTGAATTAAAATCTCCCTTGTCAAATTCTATATCTATCATGTTTTTTAATATTAAATTACACTAATGCAAATTTTATAGGAATATATTACCTGATCATATCCTAAATTTAGGATTTAGTTTATACTACAATTTCAACGATAAAGATTTCACATCTAGAATAAGTAAGACGAGTAATATATAAACTTAGCAGGTGCTTTAATTTATTTATTTTTTACAACACAATTTCATTCGGCGTATCATTTAAGATTTACTATCAATATAAAAGTGGCATCCTTTTTTGCCCCAAAAACATTCCAACGTTTATTTTTCAACACTTTTGATGGCCCCCTAAATTTGATGCTTAATTTATGTGCTTTTTTTTTATCTCTAGTTACAAAAACTTGACGTTGTAGTTTTTTGTAATTCATTCAGTTATTTCAAAGCATAGTATATAAAGTAAATTACTTTGATGTCTATAAAATTTCATACGTTATTCATAAGATATAAACAATGTTACTTTTTTCCTACAATTTATTTTTCCCGTGAACATATGACACATTAAGTTTTATGAATTAATCTCTTTATTATATCATCATTGTTTTTATTTTATTTTTTTCCCTTTATTTTTTATTTTTTGAATTTAAATTTTGAATTTTCCATATAAAATTCTGATCCAAAACTTTAAACGCATTTTTCTCTCGAAAATATTTTTAGGGAACCACCTATGCATACTTTTAGGAAATTTATAAAAATTGTAGCATATTATCTTTCAAAATTGATATTATACTGTTATTTTTTTATTTGTAACTTGTAAATCTGTCAATAAATTTTTAATATAAATGAACTTTTTTATCCTTTATTTTTTTTTTTTTTGTTTCCCCCTCACCCGACAGAGCCCACTCCTTCCCGACCCTAGGAATCGAGAGTCCGACTCCAAATTCCAATCGCGGCGCGAGCGAGAGACGAGATAACTTAGAAGCGAGTTTTTGTCTTTCAACCCCCAAACTCAAACCCTAACACACCGGCACGAGCACCGTCGCACACTAGCACGCTTGATCGCCACGCGAAACGTCTGTCGCCGCCCGATCATACGTCTTCCTCTCCTCTCCCTCTCACCATCGACGTCTACCTTTTGTAAGTATTGAGTCTTGAATCTTGCTAAATTTCAAATGCCATCTCGATGCCTATTTTTTCTTGAATCTTGCTTTCTCTCACTATATCTGTATGTTCCTGTTGTTGGTTATGATTAGTTTTGATGATGTCTCATATAGATGCCATTATTAAAAGCAAAAAGATTGAGTAATATAGTTATCTCCTACATTGACTAACTATTGTATTTAATGTAGATTATAGATTAATCCTAGTTGAAGTATGGAGATTGATCAAGAAAGGAGATTAAAGAAAGAAGAACTTGCACAACATTCAAGTTCTTGTGTACATGATCAAACCAGAAGTTGGAATGAAGCTTCATCATATTTGAGCTACAATGTAGATACAGAAAGACAATACATGAGATTATGAAATCTTTCTGGGTATTGAAGAAGGTAGAAGCTGCAAAGAATGATGAGCTCAAGATCAAAGATGAAGAATGATCAAGTTGGAGATGGAAGAAGGAAGAACTTGCTAAATGGAATGAAGATATAATTGTTCAAGTTCTTCTATTGAAGCTAGAAGCCTCCAAGATCATATGGAAGTTGGAATGACTGAATTTAGAGTTAAAATCAGCAAAAATTAGCTTCTGGAAGAGCAAACTCGAGTCCCCAATTATTACCCTCGAGTTTACCACCTTTGCTGTAGCATTTTGCCTCTCTGACATGAACAAACTCGAGTTCAGGATCCCAAACTCGAGTTCAGGACTTCAAACCTGACACATGAATCACAAACTCGAGCCAATAAGTGTCTTCAGCAGTTTTGGTATCTCTGGACTAGGCAAACTCGAGCCTGTAAGTACAAACTCGAGTTCACAGCGGTCATCAGAACTTCAGCTCCATTCTGTTTCACGTTCAGCACAGGCGAGGTTCAGTATTTTGGTGATATCTCACAAACCAGAGATCAGATTGAGGTAAAAACAGTGGAATATGAAACTAGACTCCCAATGCGTCATTTTAATATATAATTTAAGCCAAAAGGAGTTCAGAGCAAGGAGATATGAATTTTACAAGTTGCCACAAACATCACCGTCATAATCAGAACCAAGCTTCAATGTTTTGGTTGTATCTCACAAACTACAAATCCAATTGAGTTACAATTGGTGCCATTGGAAAGTAGAAACACAGAGCTTTCCACCAAGAGTTGAACGGACTAAAACAGAGTTCAGAGCAGGGAGATATGGCCTTTACAAGTTGACAGAGTTGCAAACTCGAGCCAGACCAAGTCGAAGCAACCAAGTCGAGTGCGGGTTGCAAACTCGAGTTCATCACTTACGAACTCGAGCTCGAGAGTTCCGAGAGAAGAAATGAACATTTGGAAAAAGCCAAACTCGAGCCTCGTAAGTGAACAAACTCGAGTTTAGCTCGGCAGAGAGCAACCAGTCCGGGAAAACATCCAAACTCGAGCCTATAAGTAGCAAACTCGAGTTTGCGGGTTACGAGATCATCGGGCTATTCAAGACAGATCCAAACTCGAGTCTACAAGTTATGAACTCGAGTTCGCGGGTTTTCCAAGTTCTCAATTCAAATTTTCCTTCGATCAAAACCATCTTCTAAGCTACAGGGATATCAAACTCGAGCCTATAAGTTACAAACTCGAGTTTGGCTCAGGCAGAGAGAAATCCAACCTTCGACAACACAAGGAAACTCGAGCCTATCAACTACAAACTCGATTTTACACCTCTGAATCAGAAAAATCTCCATGACTGAAACATCATATCTCATCAAGAACATCTAGTTGATTACTCAAATGATTTACACTACTTCTTAACATCATTTATATCATTTGTGTATAAGTTTCGTGATTAAAGTTTGAGATTACATCAAACTTGACAAAACCAAAATCTGTCATAAGCTTGAAGATGAAGTTGCTGCATATTTTCGAAACAGACAAAGAAGATCGAATTCAACGTGAAACTTGAAGAAACAAAGTTGAATGCTCAATGGTAATGTTGTTCAATGGATTCAAATGTTCAATATCCTTAACTACAGATTTGAGAAGTTTTGAATTTGCTTTAAAGTCAAATAAAGCAACTCCATGAGCCACTTGTATTATTTTAATATCTCTTCTCAAACAAAGCAAGTTGATGACGACTGGAAAGTTGGACGACCATTTCTCAATGCGGACAACATGGCCACTACCAACTAAAGCTGGACATCATCATTCTTCAAACAAGACCACATGGGACACTTCTTGAAGAGCCAAATTTCAAATATTCAAATCTACAAAGTTCCCAACAGCTATATTCAAACAGCAAGTGGTCACAGCAAATAGATCCATGAAGAAACACCCATAACAGCTATATTTTCGAATGGGTTGAAGCCTCAACGGATCTATAATGTTCACAAGCTTCAAATCACTATAAATACATGAAGATTTGAAGTTGGATAGCGAAAAGACAAAAAAAACTTACACGAATTACATCGGTTTTTCTCTTTATTCATTTGATTGTATCTTTGATACATTAAGCTTCGGTGCTTATCATATCTACTCTTAGAGAGAGTTTATTTCCTTGTATATCATTCATTGTAATAATCTCAAGTCGGTGACTTGGAGATTGGGAAAATCGAGTACAACTTGTAAGGGGAGTGTGTCCTAGGTTGAGGAGCATCCTTAGCTTACAGAGTGGGTATCGATTGTAATCAGTACAACTTGTAAGGGGGAGTTAGTCCTAGGGAGAGGATAACTCTTGAGTACGAGTGTGTATTCGATTGTTTACAATTACTGACTTGTAAGGGGAGTGAGTCCTAGGGAGAGGATCATCCCGAGTACGAGTGTGTAATTGTTCTTGAGTGATAGTGGAAAATCCCGGTGTGGACGGGGACTGGACGTAGGTCAAGTTGTTAGACCGAACCAGTATAAATCTTACTCGTGTCAAGCTCTTCTTCTCTATCTCCACTTAGCCTTGATATTATCTTTGTGTGAGTGATCCGAAAAGAATTTTAAAATCCCCAATTCACCCCCCTCTTGGTGATTTCCTTCACTTTCATTTGGTATCAGAGCATTGGTTATCTGTTTGAAGGATTAACATCCTAGATCAAAGATCCAATGGAAGGAATTCTACCCGAAGGAGCTGCAATCAACAGACCACCAGGTTTCAATGGAGAATATTACTCCTAGTGGAAGGCAAAGTTCAGAGTCTATATAATGGCATCGAATATGGTTTGTGGAGAGTATTCGAAAGAGGAAATTATGTTCCATCCTCGAGTTGAAGATGGAGTTAGAACTCCTAAGCTAGAAGAAGAGTTTAATGAGAATGACAGATGGCAAGTCACTCTCAACATGAAAGCCATCCACATCTTTGCAAAGTGCTCTAAGCCAACAAGAGTATTTTCGAATTTGCACTTTGTCATCTGCTAAAGCTATGTGGGATGCTCTTGAAATAGCTCATGAAGGAACAGCCGCAGTCAAGGAAAATCGAGTAAACACTCTCATGACTGAATATGATTTATTTCGTATGAAGTCTGGAGAATCCATTGGCGAATTCTAGCTCAGGTTCACTCATTTGGTCAATCAACTTGCAGCCTTGGGCAAAGTTTATGATCAATCTGTCCAAGTGAGGAAAATTCTGAATATCCTCACTAAAGATTGGGAAGCCAAAGTCACAGCAATCGAAGAAGCCCGTGGAGAATCAATTCAATCGGTAGCTGCTCTATTCGGAAGCTTATCGAATATGAAGGCAAGCTCAAATTCAAGAAGGGCCTGAAGTATACTAATTTAATTACTAATTTAATCACTTAAAGTATACTAATTTAATTACTCACGAGTTAATTAGGATAAGCTTTCTTGACATGATATATTTATTTTACTCTCTAACTTAATATATTATTTGAGAAATATTGAATTTCTTAGCACTCGGTTTAACCATCTTGATAAATATGTAAGTACGGCCAAGTTAACACGAACATCTATGCTTTTTAAATTTTTTGCTTTTCATTCTCCATATCTGCTTTTGGATTCCACTGATCTTAGTTGATTTAGTTTCGTTTAGTTCTAGATTAAATGTGGCTTTACTATCAAAAATTTCAGTTTTGTACCTCCGAGGCATGAATAATATTGTTTAGAGCGTAATATCAATGAAGAAGCAGTATTTTGTTTACATAAATACATTTTTCTTTGGTCATGCAAAGAGAAAGGAGTTTTATGTGATTGTAATGTCATCATTGCTTGTTCTTATGAATTCATCCCTCATTTGGATCTTTTGTTTACGTTATATCTTTTATCAATTCTCCATGACTTTAGCTGTTTTTACGCTCCATTTTTTTTTTACTATCAAAGTGCTGCCCAAGTGAATGAGTTTCTCTCCAATTGATAAGGTTAGTTCTTTCCTTCCATGTTTAAATAAAATAATTAGAAAAATTGTTATAAATTAAAGTTACATGTATGAAGGATGAGAGTACTTCATACTTGACATAAAGATACTTCAGCATTTGTATTTGCTCTATCAAATAAATAAAAATTCTATAATTTGATGATTCAACGCTAATTAATCTTCTGTTTTCTAATAAGGTGAATGATTGAGGCAAACAATTTTAGAGAAGGTAGCAATTCTTGATTCATGCTAAAATCAGTGAGGATGAAAACGAAAAAAGTATCAACATGCAATTCTTGATTTTTGATATGTGGATGTTGTTAGTTCTCCATATTAATGTTTTGGTTTTTCACTTTCTTGTTTGCTGAAATAGTGGTCATTCTACATCTTATTATCTTTAAAATCTAACTTGCATAACAAACTAATACAGATTAAGATTAACATGGGAACTACATTCTCTTTCCCCCTAACCCTAACATAGATGATAAAGTAGTGTCCACTAATTTCTTTATCCTGTTACGGTTCAGCCTTGGTTGTATAAATGCATGAACACCTCTGTTTTGGATTGAAAGTAAATTAGACAAGATGGTATATTTATGAATAGTCTTGTGTATATGTAAGAAATTGATAATTTCATTGTTGTGATATTTTATTTAGACATTGAAATTATTGTTTCTTGGTTGGTTGTATTTTTATAATTATTGACTTAGAATTCATGGAGCTTGTATGCAAAGTCTGTTGGAAATCAAATTTAATTAAATCTAATTAGTTAGCTGATTAGGTGCTTATCTGAATTTAAGTTGTTAGAGATTTTAGGGATTAAGTTAGATTTTATCCTTTTGAATTTAAATCGATTGTAATCCCGAAATAGTAGGAGCTATCTAGGTTCTTGTTTTTGTCGCATTGTTGTTCTTGTTTAGTCGGCGAGTCTCACTGTATATAATTCTCATTAGTGAATGAATAAAGATATTGCATTTTGGACTCTTTCGAAACTCAACGTCGGCCTTCATAGGTTTATCTTCTGATTTAATCTCTAGCTTGAAATGTTTTTTTAGAATTTTCTTCCTTGGTCATTACTAATTAAAGTACCATCAATGTTTTTATGCAGATAAGTACTTTTACTTTACTTTTTTTTTTGGTGCAGCCTTTATTTTGTTGGAGTAGATTTACATGGATTCCCTCTCCACTCTTTCAAAATTATGTAGAATTTTTTCTAGAGAAAAATTCTCGTCCCCAATGAATGTCAATTGTGATAAGGCCTGGTGGCACCTAGTTCTAAGGTTTTGGGGTTTATGACTTAGGGAAATTAGAAATAATTTGTTTGCTCACATCATAATTTGGTGGTCTGTAATTTTGTTTAAATGACATATTGCATTTAGAAGGCCGTGATCAATGAAAGAGTTTTGTTACAATTTTCTTTGTACTTGATATTTAGATCTTAATGATATCTTTCATTTTTCATTAAAAGAAATGACATATTGCAAATCTTTCATATAAAAGAAAATTGTAAATTCTTAATGATAGCTTGCATCGGCCTTCAGTTCAGCTATTCACACTACCAGATGATGGTGGTGAGCTTGGGTTGTAACTGGCTTGTGGTTACTATAACAATATAATCATATAGGGTCCTCTAAATCTTTTATTTCGTTGAACAAAAATATACAAGGCTATAAAAATATAATCATATAGGGTTCTCCAGGTCTGTACTTATATGTTTCTATTTCAGAGAAAGCTAGAAAGTTAAGTACCCTGTTTGCATATTGTGATTGATTGCAAATTTGTTTTGTTTTAAAAATTTGCACTTGGTCATATCACTAAAAATCAAGTTTTAAAGAGTTCAAATCCACTCAAATTTTGTTTGCTAAATGCTAGACTGCTTTCTTTGTACTATGCTTGATATATGATAAATTGATAGTCATGTTGATGCAATGAAAAAATGGCTGAACAAGACATTGTAGCATTTGATGTTTGTTTTCAATTTTGTTTCAATGTATCAGGATGCAAATTTTGGGTCTCCAGGGCTCAGAAGATCTTCTCATGCTAGTCATGACCCGCATTGTGACGGACCGGATTCATCACCTCATATTCCAGCTCCATCACCACAACCACAACCTTGAATATTTTATTTAGATATTGATTTTGGATAGTATTTTTGTCATTATCCAATGTTTAGCGAGTTGAGACTTTGTTTATGGTTGTTAAACATATTTTGTTCTATGATTTTGGATAATGTATGCAAAAATACACTTTAATCTTGTGGTGAATTTATATATCTTATGCTTTTAATTAAGGGCTTTTAACATTGTATGGATATGTATGCTTTGAAATGCAATAATTTTTTTTTGATACATCAAATGCAACAAGTTATTATTTCATTATTAGAAAAAAAAATTATTAAATTGAACCTGTAAAAAATCACCTATTAACTACCTTTCGTTATTAAAATTAAAAAATATAAAAAAGTAAAAAAATTATTTTTATATATATTGGTTGATAAATAAGCATGCGCAAACCGTCTCAAAATGACATTTTGAGGCTGTTTATATACCCCTTTTTAAAATCTTTAACCCCATGCAAAACCGCCTCGAATGACATGTTGAGGCACCCGCGAAACCACCTCGGAATGATATTTTGAGACGGACACAATAACCGCCTCCAAATTCCAATCGAGTCGCTAAAAATAAACCGCCTCTATATCACATTCAGAGCCGGTTCATACACCCGCCTCAAAATATCATTCAAAGGCGGTTAACGAAACTGCCTCTATATCACGGTCGAGGCGGTTAATATACCCGCCTCAAAATATCATTCAGAGGCGGTTAAGGAAACCGCCTTTGAATGCTCAAGTTGGCGGTTACTCCAGCGGCTCATTTAAACCGCCTTAGTTTCCCTCTCGACAGAGGTAGCTTCGACGGTTTTTCAACTGCCTGATATTGCAAATAGAGGCGGTTTGAACCGCCTCTAAATGCTCATAGAACCGCCTCCATTTACCAGTTTTCTTGTAGTGGAGGAGTATAACACACAGTTTACAACGCTAGCCAATCGCACCATAGAGATCCTTGAACTAGCCTTACTTGAGTGTTATGTGGGGGGATTGAAACCAGATTTGTGACGAGATGTATTAGTCCAGAACCCAGGGACAGTACTACATGCCATGACTTTGGCAAAGCTATTTGCTGAGGCTCTAGAGTGGATCAAAACGCCAAAAACTCATGGGTTTAGCAACTTTAGTGGATCTCATGCGACGAGCAAGGGATACTCATATTCAACGCCGAGTTCTAGCAACACGTCTCCTATGGTCAATAGTGGGGGCAAAACCAACTTACCTCTATTATTGCCAATGCTGACACGAAACCACTAAAACGCATGACATCGACCGAGATGCAAATCTGACGGGAGAAGGGGCTATGCTATACCTGCAATGAGAAATTCTCCCCAACACACCGTTGTGCTAAGAAACAACTAATGATGATGGTGGAAGACGAGGAGGCAGAAGAGACCGTTGAACCCGAGGAAGAGGGACTGGCTATGGATGGGTACCCTTCATCATTTGTCGATTCCAGCCGCTAAGGGAACCCATAGTACTGCCACTATCCGTTTCACAGGGAATATAATGGGCACTGATGAGTCGCAAATACTGCTTGGTGGAGGGAGTTCAGATAACTTCCTACATCCATAAATTGTAAAGTATCTAGGCTTGACCGTTGAACAAACGAAGAAGTAAGGATCCTGGGGGGAATCGGGTAGATCAAGCGAATGAACCAGCAAGTAAGTAATATACTAGTTCAAATTTGTGGGTACACCTTATTACTAACTATGCTAGTTTTGCCTATAGCAGTAGTGGACATGGTAATGTGGGTCCTCATGTGGCCGATCATAGCACGTCTACGATTAAGTTCCTCAAAGATGGACAGCGGGTTACCTTGAAAGGATTCCGGGGCAACTCAACTACCCAAGCATAGTTCCACCATTTGACTCGACTTACCTAGATGGAGGCTTTGACTGAATTAATCTTCATGGAACCAATGTGACCCATGTGACTTGCAGATGATAATATACCATAGGACATGAGCTTGCTACTGACATCATTTAGCTCTTTTTTTGAAACTCCACATGGATTGCCATCGAACAGGGGACATGAGCACATGATTGAGTTGTTGCCAGACTCTGCTCCTGTGAAGGTTCGTCCCTATCACTATCCAGTAAGTTAGAAGGTAGAGATCAAGAGGATTGTGGATGAGATACCTAGTGAGGGGCTAATTCAAGCTAGTGTCAGTCCTTTCTCCGCCCAAGTCATACTAGTAAAGAAGAAAGATGCCGACGGTGGATGAGTTGCTTGATGAACTCCACGGGTCGAGATTCTATTCTAAGCTCAATTTACACTCAGGCTATCATCAAATTCTAATGAAACAGGCTGACCGCGAGAAAACAGCATTCAGAACGCATCAGGGACTATATGAATGGTTAATTTTGTCGTTTGGACTCTCAAACGCTCTGTCTACTTTTCAAGCCCTTATGAATTCGCTATTCTGACCGTACCTCCGCAAATTTGTCCTCATATTCTTTGATGATATACTCATTTTATAGCTTTACCTGGGAAGAGCACCTTGCACATGTTAGACTGGTTTTGATGATGCTCGAAGAACAGAGCCTATTTGCCAAACATTCAAAGTGTGCTTTTGGTCAGCAACGCATTGAGTATTTGGGCCATCTCGTCTTTGCCAAGGGAGTAGAAATGGACTCCTCCAAAGTCGTAGTAATTCAGCATTGGCCCACTCCAAAGACAATAACCCAGCTGAAGGGGCTCCTTGGGCTCAATGGCTACTACAGGAAATTTATATGTGGGTATGCCCAGATTGCTGGCCCACTCACCCAATTATTGGTCAAAAACGCATTTAACTAGATAGAGCAGGAACAACGAGCTTTTGACTCTCTCAATGAAAGCTCCAATATAATGAGCACAAGCCCAAAGGGAGAGCCCAATCTCCAAAACCTAGCCTATGAGCAGGGAGAACCCAAAGGACTTATAAACCTCACTTCAAGAGCATTGAACATTGTACTCTTTTTTAAGATAGTGGAATCTTTTCACTTTGGACCGTGGTCGTTTGCTCTCACTCATATTGAGGGGAAGATTTTTCCATGTTAAATTATTGTGTCTCCATCTATTATTTTGCTGTTGATTTATTTTCTGCTTTAAATGACTCTATACGGATATTTTTTATTAGGAAGATTTATTATTAGATGTAGTCTTTCTAACACGTGCTTTGTGCTCTCATCAAAGAAGTAGGAAGCAGGGTAATAATCACATTCAAAATGTTGCCTCAGATTCCCAAACTCAATTGGACTCTCACTTATGAACAGTCCTGACAAAAAGACAATTAAAAACGCCCAAACTTTTGTTGAAGAATGGATTTCGTCCTACTCTACCTAACCATCTATGCCTAAGCTTAATGGCCTTACATAGATCATCAACAAGTGGCATGAGACTTTTCGAGTGAAGTTAGAAAATCAAGGTGTACTTAATATTAATCATACTTCTTTGGTGATGAATATAAGATAGAATGAGTCTTATATTTAGAATCTGAGGCGTATTATCAAATCAGGATGTTGGGTACGTAGTTAATTACCAAAATAATACAATAAACTTCAAACAAAAGAAAAACCACTTTGCTTATGTTTATATTCTTCCCTGGTTTTTAATTAGGTAATTGTGAAAACATTTTGTTAATTCCACTATCCTCTAGAGATTGGGAAATGCATTGAAACAATATAACGGAGGAGATAGCACAGGTTAAAATTACAAAGGATGGGTTTTCTATAGATAAATAAAAAATAAAAACGAGTATGCAAAAGTTTTTCAAAGTAAGTTGACTATTTTTATTTTCAGGCACATATATTTAGTTAAGTGAGGTCGTCCTGCCTTTCCGACTTTTGTGGATTGCCCTGTTGCTTTCATTGTATTTTTACAGCACCGCCCCTTTGCTTTTAGGAAAATATACACCCCAGAGTGCATTTGCTCGTTTGGATTTTTTTTTTTTTTTTTTTCAAGTTACTTATTATATTATTAAAATTTTCAAACAAAATCTAAAAATTCCAATTAAACCTTCGTTAATGGAAAAACATAAGGAATTCATGAGAACATTAACTAAAATTCTAATTAGCAAAAAAATAAAAAATCATTGGTTGCTTTTACACACTAAATTTTTTAAATAAAAAAAAATGTTTAGTTAAGTTGGGTCTATGGAGCTCATTGAGGCCACAACATAACTTCAGACTCAAATAACACTTACAAAGGTATTTATAAATTACTCAACAATAAGGTCCTCATATCAGCAATGTAATATGAACTTACAACACTTTATATTTTAGACTAAAAATATTTTCTTAGAAAGTACTCCCTCCGGTCCTAATTATAGGACATATTTAACTAATTTTGTGGAGATTAAGGAAAGAAGTTAAATTAGTTAATTTTACTTATTTTCCTAAAGTGCCCTTATATAAATTTAAAATGACATAAGTAAAAGTGAATCAATAGCTCTTGCCACATATTTTTCCAACATAAAATTTTTCTTCCCACACACTACCTAATTAAAATAATGATCTTGCTATATATATGTGTGTGTGTGTGAATATATATATATATATATATATATATATATAATTATATGTGTGTACATAAATCCACACATATATATATGCACACACATATATACATATATGTATATGTATATATGTGTGTGTGTTTATATATCTAAATATATACACACATATTTATTGACAGACACACACACATTTTATATATATATATTTATACACACACATATGCGTGTGTCTATATATATTTGTGTGTAGACACACACATATACATATATACACGAAACACACATACACACACACATACATACAACTACACACACACACACACATACATACATATATACACAGAAACACACACACACACATGTATATGTGTGTGTAGACACACACATATATACATATATAGAAACACACACACACACAAACATATATATATATATATATATATATCTTTAAACGTTTCGTTGATTGGAAGAGTCTACGCATCCACATACATATACTCACTAAAAACCAAACACACTTGAGAGAATAAAATGAGGGTATTTTAGGAAGAAATTGATAAAAATTAGAATGTTCTCTTATAATTAGGACCAAAATCAACCCTCAAATGTTGTCTTATAATTAGGACTGGAGGGAGTACCTTATAATAAGAATAAGGTAGCGTAATTTGTTGGTTCAAATTCTAATAAACTAATTTAATTTTTTTATTATGTGCCTACAGATCCAACTATATATAAAGTGTAATGTCCTAAGTAAACAATAAAAGTGTAGGAAATTAAAGAAATAGACATATTGAAATATTATATTGATCCAACATAAGGCGTGGTTTTTTATATGTTTATTCTATTTTTTCTTCAATAATTAAATATGTCTTTATGGTCAACAGGTCAAGTCATCCCAAACTTGTGCTGCGATATATATCACATGGCTTTTGGAGAAAAATGAATCAGAATATGGCCCCCATTCAATAAGACTTAAAAATGTTTTACAAATTTTAGTGGCTGACATGTTTTGGTACGCAATAGAGATATCAAAAGACAACATTTATTCCATGCAGTGGCCTTTTTACATTGTTTTTAGAGACTATAAATATAGTTGAAGTTGTAAGTAAGTTTATCCACGTTTGTTTGTTTTAATTTGTTCATCCAAAACAAACATTAAAAAAAAAAATCTACACAATTTAAACTTGTCAGTCTTTTTTTAATAAGGTTAAGTAGATACCAAGTCACGAATATGAATGATCGAACCATATTTTTATATGATTTTTGATAATTAAATTGGGATTCTTAATGTATTTTGTCATAATTACTAAGCTTACAATATGTTTCTTGTGATAAATTGAGATTAAGAGTAAATACATTAAATTTGGATTAAAAAGAGCAAAATTGTTAAATAAATTGTAATTACTCTTAATCATTTATTTTTCTAATAATATTTGATGTTAGATTAATTCTTTAAATTGTAGGTGCTGGAAGAAATTGGACCAAATTTTTTTTTTTTTTTTTGCTCAAAAATTGGACCAAATTTGAAAATAGAAGTTTGAACTCAAGTTGTAAAAATTTCAATTTAGTCCCTCCGCAAAACTTTTTAAAAGCTTCAACCAGTCCATGCGGTGAAACACGGCGTTTTGAATTAAATTAATTAGGTCAAGGCGGTGAAGGCAATGGAAGGAGCAAAACCCGACCCGAGAAGGAGGACCCGACAAATTAAAGAGGAGAGCACAACGCCGCGGGAGACATTCATTCGACCACATACGAGCTTCGACCATCATCCTTCTTCCTCCTCCACGTCCATTCCCTTGTCGCTGGCGACTCCACCGTCACTCCCATCGTCGCTGACGACCTCAAGCCTCCACCCTCACCATAGTTCCGTCGACCCCGACATTCACATCCAGCGCCGCGAACACACGCATTCACGACCTTCATTTTCCTAGCTCAGACTTCACCTTCGGCCTTCCCTCTCACTCCGTCCACCATTGGGCTTGCCAACGACCTTCACTTCTTTCATCCTTACCGTCGCCGGTGAGTGGTTTAGAACAGAGAAGCAGACCGGCCTGAATCAGAACGTAGAGCACGCCGTGGAAGGTCGTTCATCGTCTTCCTTGACCACCCACTCTTCCACCTTTCAGCACCACAGCGCCGTGAAGAGCATCATCCAGACCACACCAGACACCTTCAATCCTTCCACCATTCCACTCTCTCACCACCATCGTCGGTCTTCCTGCTTCCCACTCCCTTCGTTGAGCACCAACACAGTCAAGTTGTGTCAAGTGTGCAAAGAGCCTTGCCTTCTTTCATTGAATCTGTTGGCGTGGATACAAATAAAAGAGGACTTGGAAAGTTTGACCGGAAGCAAATTATTCACTTGTGGTTTGATTAAATTCATGGGAGGCTGATCCTTTATTTCTTGGTGGTGGAGATTGACTTGAGTTCAGAGCTTCAAAGGGGAGTTTATTTTGTTCAATCCATTTTCTCTAATTGAATGTTTTTAGGAATATTGATTTGTATTGTTGAGACTTAGTTTACCCAGTTGGATGACTTTGTGGATTGAACCTATGTGATTGGATTGAATTTTGTAGTTTGTTGGATTTATATATATGTATTTCCTTATTGATTCAATGATATTGTTCTTTCTATGTGGTATTGTTAGATAGTATAATTGAATTGGATTAATTAAGTGACGTGGTATCGCATTCATATCAAGAGGAAGCAAGTTGCATTAATTTAATCTCAATCACATTAAGTGGTTTTAAACATTATCTCAAGAGATAGTAGTTAGCTACGGTAGTAGGAGTTACTATTAATTGAGAATATTGGACTCAAGTGGTATCTTGGGGTTTTTCATCTAGACTTAGTGAAAATGTACTCCTATATTTAATTGAACTATGATAGTCACTATTTCATTTCCAAGAGCATCCATTATACATTTCATATTCCATTTCATTTATTAAAGAAAATACCAAAAACAATAGTTAGGATTTAATTAAATTGCATCCTTATTTTAGTTTATTAATTTGAAAATCCAAAACCATTTCCCCCTTGTTTTTATTGCATTTACATGACATTTAGATTATCTAGGACTCAATAAAAGGCTTCTCGAGAGAGAGAACGATCCTAGGTTTGTCTATACGTAATCCTTAGTTTATTTTTGATTGTGGACCCCAAGGCTAAAGACAAAAAGGCCCTCATCAATGAAATATATATTTGATCACAGTTCACATTCTAAAATAATAATCCTAGTAAGTTTTTAAAAAGTTCATATAATCTCAAAGTCTTATCATTCTTACGGTACCATTTATGCATCAAATATTGGATTTGCAACAACGATTGCCACCAATATTTTATGATCTATTTTTCAATAACCGCACGCCAATAATGAAAACACGAGAATCGAAAGTTAGCCACAAAAGATCAAATTAAACAAATTAATATTTAGATTTTTTTTTTTTGAAAGAAAAAAAGATTTACTATGCCAAGGTTTAGATGGAGCTACCCATTTAAGCAACCTTAGTCCAACAAGTGTTCCTAAAAGCTCTAGAAAATAGAAACTTAACTAGAGTGAGCCAATTTGAACCTAGTCTAATTGAACAAAATAATCTTTGATTCTGTAGGTTATATTTTCATTACATTTGGCACCAAAGTTTCTTATGCATCAACTAAACAAGTCTAGAAAGCCAAAAAAAAAAAAAAAAATCAGGGCTAAACAAAATAAAGAAAATAAGATACAAGACGCTTCCTTATCAGTAACTTAAATGCATGCCTTCGCCCTCCTAGGCAGGCACCAATAATTACATTTTCAATAATTACCATATTTAATCTAAAGAAAAATATTTGAAAAAAGGGGCTGTAATAGTTGCCAGCCATTGTTGTTGTAACATCCTGAATTTTGGACCCTGAGAAGAATTGAGAATAAGCCTAAAGAAGGTAGATAACTAAGCCTAGTTTGGGAAGAGTCCCAAGAATGTCGAGAGATAGGAAGCCTCTCGGGAACTAAGCAACTCAACTATAGGGTTAGTGGACCTAGTATGTATAAGTTGTGGAATTAAAGTGCTAACGAAAAAAGGGCATAGAAGACCTATACGGTGTAAATTCGGTTGGAAAGGATGCCACCCAATTATGTCCTGAGGTATAGGACAATTAGTTGAGCGAAAATATGCCGATATAAGTAAGTATACGACATTTTCAAGGTAGTTGGGTATGCCCTGCATTTTTGAGAAAACATCGGTATGTGGCATCATTTGTTAGGTCTTGGTATGCGTGTTGCAATCCCGAGTAAAACCCGAGCAGAATTCCAGGAAAACACCAATAAAGTAGCTTTATTAAAGAAACTTTAATAAAGTTAGGTCATGATAACATACTTTTGCGTTGTTCTAATAAAATCATGCCACGTGTCCCTTCATCATGACAAGGGAAAAAACTTGTGAAAGAAGCTATAGAAAAGAAAGTCAAAAAGCTTATGGAAGAAGCTATGTAAGAAGGATGACTCAAAGGCTTCTTAAATAAGCCTCAAATTCGTCCAAATTAAAGAACAGGAGGAAAAGTCAACGAAACTTATAAAATAAGTCAAGTTAAGAGGATATTTTGTAAATGCACTTTTGTCATTTGATTTGAGGATTTTCAAATGCCTTCTTGACATTTTGCATGAATATTTTGACCAAAGAGCTTAAGGGCCATAGAAATTAAAGTGTCAATGCAAAAGGGCACAAAACACTTATACAGTATTAATCAGTTGGTAAAAATGCCATTTAACTATATCCTAAGGTATGAGACAATTAGTTGAACAAAAATGTGTTAAAATAGATATGCACATAACATTTCTTGAACTAAAAAGGTTCCTACATTTTTTAGGAAAACTTGAAGAAAAAGTAAAGAGACAAGCTATTAACCGACAAAGCACCCTATTGACCATTGACAAAAGGGTGACTTGGATAATTCATGAAAAAGCAATAAAAATCTGATTTCATGGTCAAAGATGGCACCGTATGTCCAGCTCTATAAGATTCTTGAATTTCTTGGGAATTAAGCAAAGAAACCCTAATGCACCTTATTAACCAGTGGATAATAGCACGTACCAGGTAATTCAATGCACCAATGCCATTATTTAGAGACATTTACCCTTACATTCTTGGTTTCAAGAGTTGAATTCAAGGAGTTCCAAGGAGGGTCAGCCAAGCCTAAACACTAAGAAGAAGAAGAAGCACCAGTTAAAGCCCCAGATCAAGGTATGTTCAAAACTAGCCTTTGTAACTTAGAAATATAGAATTTCGTCTAGCTGGTTTATACATGGTGATATGGTGTGATTATGATGTTTTTAAGGGTTCTATTAATTTTAAAATGAAATTTTGTATGAGAATAAGTTAGGATCATGATTTGGAAGCCCGAAACCCTAATCCCGAACTTGCTAGAAATTCTGGGTATACACGCTTAATAAATCGTTTTAAAATAGTAAACAAAGTTCAATGGCCATGAAATTTTATAGGGTTAAAGTAGACTTCCCAAGATTCATTTTGGTATAACATTTTGTAACATTTCAAGATGTGTACTTGGAGAAATAAATTTTGCAAAATAGCCCAGAATCTGAAACATTGCCTCTGATCGGTGAGTGATGTTTTTACACTACAGAAAGATGCATGTGTTTTTGGTCTCTGGAAGTATTTTTAGTAAAAACTAGATATCATAAGGGTTCAATGGCCAATGGATGATTCACGTCAATTGGATTTTTGTATTATTAATTAAACATGTTTGAAGTTGAAATATGATTTCTGTAATTTCTAGGTTTTGGTCAGATTTTCCAAAAATAAGAGAAGAGTTTATGTGAATATTGGAAATAAGGTATATTTATTTTGTCTAGGACAAGAACATATCCAGGGAGAATCTCAAACACCAGGAAAGTTTAAGTAGACTCTAAACAGTTATCAGGTAGTAACTGTTCACTCGCGTACTTTATGTTACTTTTGTATGTTTGTGTACTATGATTGAGGAATGTATAGGGCTGTAGGCCCTAGTGGACTATGTTCTTAGGTCGCTACCAAGCCTGAGATGCATTCAGAGTAGTTGGGTTTGAGACCCGGCTACTGTATTGTCCTAGCGCTGAAGATTTTTCGGGGCTTGCCTTGTTAGGCGGCTCGATGCCTATGTGGATTCCGGGGCTAACTTAGTTCAAGCAGCTCAACGGCTATGATGATTCCAGGGTTTGCCTTGGTAAGGCAACTCGACAGCTTGTTGATATTGTGTTTGTGATATTGAATGCATATATCATTGTGATTGTGTTTCCTAGTTGTAGTTTGCATACACACACTATATACATACTGTACTTGAGTTTAACAGTTACTCTGAGGTTCAATCTTGAACTCCAGACCACTCTGTAGATACAAGTGAAAGGTGTTAAGCTATTCAGGAAGTCAGAAAAGGTAACGGCATATGGCGGAGAGTTGAAGAAATAGGGAATGACCTATTAAACTTGTATATTTATTTTGGGATCACTGTATATATTCATTTACTGCTCAGTATTTTATTTTGGATGACTATACCCTTAACCCTACTTTTGGTTTTTCATACTTTTACCAGTATATCGTATTTGTCCAAACCGATAATATGCTCTATTGCGCATACTCTGATGTATATTAAAGGACTAATTATCAAAGGAAAGGTAATAAGTAAAAGGAATCCCTTTAACCCGTCCCCCGAAAGGATCAGGCCGGTAAGGGTGTAACAGTTGTCTACTCTGATTCTGATGTGAATATTATCATAATATCTATCCAATTACTCATCAATATAACTAACCATATGATCACCCCCTTAATTACATCAATGTCCCCGCCAACTGTTCTATCTAACCCCATCTCCTTTTAATCTATGTTTCTAAAAAAAATTTCTTCCCCAATAGTCCACACGCCAAACTAGTATGGTGTTGAAGTAAACATAACAATTAGATGGTGGGTGTTGTTCCAAGTCATGATGAATACCAAGAAGTAACCTAGGAAAATGTAAAGTGGATGGTGTAATAATGTAGGGGGTAGGGGTTGGGGTTGGGGGAAGAGAGTGTTACATCTAAGTGAGTGAGGTTTAATCCTTCTGCAATATTCATTAGGGAGTGGAAGTGATTTTAATGTCAGTTCCTTCAACAATGACCATCGAGTGATGTTGTTAGGAACTCTTGTAAATATAACACTCTTACTGTAACAATCTTCCATGAGCACATCATCCTCTTTGTCCATTCATCATTTCTCCTCTATCACCCCTCTCCTCCTCATCAAAACCACTAAAGCCAGGATAATCAGAATAATAGTCAAAGTGTTGGTTGAAATCATGCCCAAACTCAATTGGACCCTCAAAACAATCAAATTTACTCACAAATGGAAATAAAGCCCCCAAACTTTGTGCCTCTTTTCTCAATTCCTTTGGCATTACCTCATGTTTGAATCTAACACCACATATACTATTGCTACATACGAATGTCTTCATTGTCACTTTGTTGAATGACAACCTGTGAAGATCCAAACAACTGGACATAATCACTACCCCTAAACTTCTCCATATTATACTACCCCCAACCTTTATCTGCTTCGGCCCCCAATCATCTATGCTTAACGTGACCACCTTTCTTGAGATAGTTGAAGAATGAATTTGAGCCAAATTCACCCAACCCTCAAGTCTCAACTCTTCAATCTTAGAGGCCTAAGAGAGATCTGACAGTGCAATGAGATGTTTTGAACGTGATAAATCAATTTTATTCAAATTTGGAAAATGCTAAAAACAAAAATAGAGTTTAATACATTAGATAACGACACATAACTACAATTTAATCAATAATTTATCCCATGCCAATTTACAAAAATGTGAGCTTATTATGTGAATAAATCAAGGCATTTAAAAGATGAATTGGGTTCCCTGCACACAAAATAAAAGTACGATTGCTATTAACCCTCAATTCAAAGGTCGTAAAGCAAACATTTGATTGTGCATTATTTGTTCAATGTTTCATATATATGAGATCTTTGAATCACTCCATTAAAAAAGATTATGACATGAGTTATGGAGTGTACCTGATTTCCATTCCAAAGTTGTCGGATATTACTATTACAGATTTTAAGTACAATAAGATTCTCCGTCTCCGCACAAAAATGTAATGGCACATATGGTGGTGGATATTCTCCCCAACTTAAAAACCTCAGTTCTTTAGAAAGATAATCCAAAACTTCACAAATATTCAACATCAAAGGTTTTCTCCAGTTAGACTTGTAAATTTTAACAAATATTAAATTATGTATCTTCTAAAAAATACTAGCACTCAATGTCATACTTTTTATCATGTTCACGTCAAAAGACATACATCAAATTGCCTCAATCCCCTAGTGATGTAAAATCAAGGGAAAACAATTTTCAGTACCTAAAAAATGACTAAAAATATAATATAGAACAATTAGATATACATGCTATTAAAAATATCCAATTTAATAATGACATTGTAAATTATTAAAAAAATTCTACAATTCATCTTTCCCTAATAATAAATTAATTTCAAAAAACTCATCAACTTGCAGACACACTCGTATGTATACCTACATGCTATTTCATGTGCAGATATTGAAAATATTTTCTTAGAGAGCGCCATCAAGCAGAGGAAAAAATGTATAAGCTGCTCTGCTACCATGGCTTTCATTTTGCAATCACCAAATTGAAAATATGTTGTAAAAGACGTGCTAACCACAGTATGAAAGTACATTTCAATGCCTGGAGCCAAACCAGTAGAAGTTACTGAGTAAATTTCAAAGCATGTTTTAGCTAGGTCTTCTGCAAGCTTCAAATTTTCAATGTCTTCGAAGCTCAGCGCATTGTATAGCAATATAGCATTGCCTTTTCCTTTGTAAGACCTTTAGTGGCACCAAGTGTTAGAGTACCAGATAAGAAACACACCTGCACGGGCAGCAATTATCTTAGCATCGATATTAGGTGGTAAATGTCAACAGAAACATCACCCCATTAGTTGTTTGTTTATACTGTAAAATTAAATTTTGGAAAAATAGATAAGAAATACGTAAATGACATTTAGTAGTTCTTTTTTTAAAAAAAGGAAATCTCGAGGGCAGCAGAGAACTACAAGTCATTAATGTGACGGAAGTAAAAAATTTGAAAACTCTGTAAATTTTAAGAAGCCCTTTTGTACTCTTTCTACTAGATTTAACAAAATAAACCCAAAAAAAAAAAAAAAAAAAAAAAAAAAAAAAAGTCCAGCAACTAAGGGACTAAATGAACTTCAAGAAATGTCAAACATGAAAAGAGGGACTCAGTGCATACCAGGCGATCCATTTTTGGACTGAAACCACCATTTAATCTATTAGGCAATTCTACAACAAAAACTAATCCATTTGGAATGGATTTTCTGACAAGAAGATGTTCAACACCCTTCATTGCTTCCACATACGTTTTATACGGTACGATGTATTACTCTCAAGACTAGCTCCAGACTGAAGCCACACTTTGATTAAGTACTCATAATAACTATCACCACGAGATCCCAGTCTGATGTTTTCTCCACTAAGGCCCCGTTTGGTACAAGGAACTTTTGAGGAGGGAACTTAAAAGAGAAAACTGTTTGGTAAAGTAAGGAATGGAACTTAAGTTGAAGGAAAATGAACTGTTTGGTATGAAGAATTGGGTGTTGGTTAAGTGGGAAGATGGGGTGAAATTCCCACAATGCCCTTAATATTAAATAAAAAAGGAAAAAGAATGACGAACTGATTTTGTCGTTAGAACAGTCGCGACATTAACGAAACGAAATCGCTTGTGAAAGTTGAGATGCAAAATTGAAGTAGACGCCGATGGGAAATGAGATTGCGATGATGAATGGCTTCCACAGGCGACGATGATGACGAAGAAGGGAAGAATTACCGGGGAGGACAGGAAAGAATGAAACCAGATGCAGAAATGAATATGACGAGGATCAGGAAAGATGATCACTGAACATATGAACCCAAGCATTAGTTTGACAGCGGAGGAAAGAAAAATTGTAAATAATACCTGCCAAAAGCTTGAAAAGTGTGAAGTCCATTAATCTGAAAATGAAAGTGACGCTGTAGTTTAAATGGGGAAACGAAACAAATGACCTAGCGAGTGCAACAATTGAAGAAGAACTAATTCACAGGGTTACGATTCATATCAGCAGCTTTGTTTCTCAAATTGCTGCATTAGAAGGAAAGCAATTAAGGAACAAAATTATTGGCTTTTTAAAATGTTGAAAAAAAAAGAACACAAAATTGGACATGAGAGCACCAGAATGCACAGGCACAGAAACGAACATATAATAAATACCATGTCAACTGTACGTTAAAGGGAGTGAATGAAGGAAATTGGCATTTTGAAATGATTTAGTAACAAAGTTACATAAGTTCCCTCAGACAACAGTAGAAGGCACAAGAACAAGGGGTAACCCATAGTATAGCATGTTCATTGAAGGGGTTTAAAGGTAATAAAAGGAAGGCATTTGGCCTTCTCAAATGTTGCAAAAAAATGAACACAAAGTTGGAGATGAAGTCAAGCATCAGAAAGATATCTGTGAGGCATGAATAAAAGTTGTCTTCCTCATGGTTAGGACATTAACAACCATTTAATTTCAAGTGTAACAAATTGTAAGTTGGCACTAATACCTTATACAAACAACGAATAGCCTAAATCAGACAACTGATACAACCGATACGAGCAGCTGCAAGTACAGGGAAACAGAGAAGCAATACTACATGAGGCTCCCCTGACATTTAAACAATGTTTCAATAGGTTTGCATACCCAAATATTGAAGGGACAGATCAATGCACACACTACCGTATAAGTTGCCTGAACCTCAAGTCAAATGATGTCATTGGATACATCAATAATGGCAACATCAGTTTAATAGGTTCACAAAAGTTAAATAGTCAAATTGCACAAAACAACTGAAGTTTACGTTCGAACCATACACAGTCGTTCGAACATGGAAAGTAGTACAGAAGGAATTAATCAGGCAATCAAAACAACAATGGAAAACCATAAACAAACAAAGTAAATTATCCCTAATTCTTCTTCTTTCTCTTGGCTGCGAGCCTCTTGGCTGCCCATATTTTAGCTACCTATAAAATTACACTACCGAATACAAAACTCAACACACAGCCATACACATTATCACACACAATCAATTTAACACTCACCCAACATGATTCACGATCTACACCAAACACACCATCGGCCAAAATTTCCCAGAAATTAAACAGCCATTTCCAATTACCTGGATTTGACACTGGTCTCCCCTTCATTAGACTTGTCGTTCGAGTCGTTCAAGCACCGACAATACCTCGTCGTTCTCCTAGCTCCTCCTTCTCCTTCTCGCAGCTCCTCCTTCTCACTTCGCAGCTGTTTATAATATGATATGTTCAGGGGCTTTTTCGTCCCATTATTTGGCTCTCCCGGGAACATTTTGAGATCCCTCCAGTTTCAAATGGATTTCATCTTCCCACCTTCGTGGGAACTAACCATGCCATGGGAACTCGTCTCACCGGAACTGTGCCTCACCAAACGGGTTTTTTTAAGTAGGAATTGCCCCAAGTTCCCTTTCCCTTGGCCCAATTCCCTGTACCAAACAGGGCCTAAATTGGCCAGAACGAGGGCTGCATTAAGTTTCTAGACAATATCAAATGTTTAGAAGAAAATCATTAAAAATAAAGGAGAAAAATCCACAACGGCCTGAGCATGTTTGAAAATATAGGTAAAAAATAAGACATTGAATACAAAAAATTACATCGAATAACATGACTAATAAATAAAACAAAAGAAATGTTGCAGCTATATCATTTTAAGCTCTCATCTCAGTTAACAAAAAGAAGCCTATAAAAAAACCAAAGAAAAATCAAAACTTGATGTTCATGAATCATGATGGCACTATGTTAGCCACAAATGGGATCCGGACGGACCGTTAGTATCGTCTTCCCCACAGAGCCACGACCAAAATATAAAAATAATCAGAGCAATCAAAAAAACACAGAGCCACGACCAACACAGAGCACAGAAAACTCAGGCAAAATATGAAGCAGTGAGAGATTTTTTAAATCGACACCCATAATTACTGAAAGGAGAGATTTTTTTGTTGTTTGGAAACACTGAAAATACGAGTGAAGTGAGACTGGAGAACTGGAGAAGAGGCAAATCGGTGAGAGACCGGAGAACTAAAAATCCGAGTAAGATCGGTTAAAATAAAGCACCGAGTGAAGTGAAGCAACTCACTAAGTGAAGTGAGAAGGCTAAGCAAAAGTGTAGAGTCAGGTGACCGGATCTATGAGAGTGCGAGATAAGGCGCTGTGACTTGTGAGAGTCGACCTCTGGAAGTGAAGAGAGAATGAAAGCGAAGTGAGTGCGAGAGCCGACTCATATGCGAGGGGTTTTCACTGAAATGAATTGATGTTGAAATGAAAGTTACTCCGTGGTGCCACCGTGCAAAGGGGTTGTTGATGGTGGCGGTGGCGGTTGCGGCTAAGAGAGAAGAGGAGGAATTTTTCTGCCAGACAACGGAGTCAGGGACACGACAGTGAAGTGAGAGAGTAAGGGGGTGTTTGGATTGAGGGAGGGGGAGGGGGAGATCTTTGGTCTCCCCTTTACTAAATTACCCCTGGAAACTTTTCAATATTCCAAAAACATATTCTCAACAAAAGAGAATATTCCTTTCATTATTGGCAATTTGGTCATTTCCTTATTTCCCTCTCCCTCCCCCTCCCTCAAACCAAACATACCCTAAGAGCGAAGGCAATGGGATGCACTACAAAAAAATCAGTTTTTTGCGACGGAAAAAATCCGTCGCAAAAAAGGGTATTCCGTCGCAAAACGTATTTGCGACGGAATTAGCGACGGAATTGGTCCGTCGCAAAAAAAGGTCGTCACAATTGCGACGGAAAACGAAATTCCGTCGCAAATTGCGACGGGAAATAACTTTCCGTCGCAAATTGCGATGGAAATAACATTCCGTCGCAAATTTGCGACGGATATTTTTCCGTCACAATTTGCGACGGATAATATTCCGTCGCAAATTTCAAAATTTGCGATGGAATATTTTTCCGTCACAAATCATTATTTTTTATTTTATTTTTATATTTTCGGTTTTTTATATATTAGCGACGGATTTTTAATTCCGTCGCTAATTTTCATTTTTTTAAAAAAAAAAATTTAAAAAAAATGTTTATTCCCATCACAAATCCTAATATCTAGGAATTATAAAAGACATATCCTAATATCTAGGAATTATAAAACATAAAAGCAATTACAAAATTCAAATTCTATAATCTATCATTCTATTGATTGATTTAGGCCGATCCTAATATCTAGGATTATAAAAGGCATATTCTAATATTTAAAAATTATAAAAGGTAAATCCTAATATCTAAGAATTATAAAAGGAAGATTCTAATATCTAGGAATTATAAAACAAAAAAGCAATTACAAAATTTGAATTCCATAATCCGATTAGATCCTAAAATATCTCTAACTACCAAGATTATACATTATACACAAATTTAAACATAAACAATCATCATACTTCACCATTTAACAACCAGATAACACTAAGGCATCAAATTAGTTTCACATAAAATCTCAATATTTCACTCAATACCACTATTTCGCTTTAAATTATCCTTTCCTCTTTGAGGACCATGCCTATCTTCTTCTAGCATTCGAACGCCATCTTTCTAATAGCCAACACACCCACACATATAAACCCACCTACACACAAGTTTATATATTCACAATTCTATTTTCCGTAACAAGTTTAGAAGAAAGAAAGAATTATTTAGCTTCTTTATGCATACAAGTCTATATCCATTAAAACCTTATATATAATTCTTTATGTCTGAACATCCTCATATTATTACAAAATCAAGTTCCTTTCCAATACCATTGTATAAATTTACCATACTTCTAAAATTCCACAAAATACCTTTCTAAAGCATTTAAGCAAACACTTCATGTGCACTATATAAATCCTAAAAAAACAATCAGTATTAAATCATAGTTTCTCCTAATTTCGGTTGCTAAATAAGGTTTAGCTCAGAATCATATTAAATTAATAACCAAATCCAATTACTTCCTCCAATTTAAATATTCTACAACTCTTCTCTACTTAAATTTAACGTATTCAAGCTTACCACACAGAAAAGACATTGGAAGAATGACATACAGGGACTGATTCAAGAATGAATAATCAACAAGATTGACGCGCACACACCAGCAACAAAGGGTAAGAATCAACAGTGTCGAGCAAGGAGGAGGTTGCAGCCGAGCGACCCTAGGCAATCTCCTTATTTCCAAACACACCGATGACAGCACAAACGAAAGGGGACGGCTGATACAACAACCATAAAACAGAACAAGGGAAAATGTTCAGAACCAAAAAGAAATTAGAAGAGATGAAGCTCGGCTCACTCCCAAATCACCAAACAGAGAAAAGTAAATAGATTGATATTGCAGAATCACAGATGCACCATCGACAAGGTGGAAGAACAACTTCTGCGATTTGGGGCACAGAAATTAAACGAGATGCCGACGGCCAAACTGACGGACGGTGGCTAACGAACAACGGCAACAATGAAGGGAAGAAGGACGAAGGAACAGTCGCACGATCAGTTTTGGGGTTTTTGGGTCTCTAAAGAATCTTGAAGGTTCTCTCTCACGTGGACGAAGTCGTGCACCGCAAGAAAATATGAAGTTCTCATTCTCTTCTCTTTTTTTTTTAACACAAACCGGCGGGCTTATTCCCACCAAAAAACAATTTTTGTTTTTTTAGTTTTGCGACGGAAAAACAATCCGTCGCAAATTGCGACGGATTCCATTTTCCGTCGCAAACCGTAAGACTTTTTCCCACCAAAAAACCAATTTTTTTTTTGTAGTTTTGCGACGGAAAAAATCCGTCGCAATCTTTTTCCGTCGCAAAATTTTGCGACGGAATTCATTTTCCGTTGCAAACAGCGGGCTTATTCCCACCAAGAAACCGATTTTTTTTTTTTTAGTTTTGCGACGGAAAAAAGCCGTCGCAAATTGCGACGGATTTCGTTTTCCGTCGCAAAATTTTGCGACGGTAATTAATTTTCCGTCGCAAACGGCGGGCTTATTCCCACCAAGAAACCGATTTTTTTTTAGTTTTGCGACGGAAAAAAAAATCCGTCGCAAATTCCGACGGATTTCGTTTTCCGTCACAAACTTTTGCGACGGAATTCAAAATCTGTCCGCAAATTGCGACAGAATTCCTTTTCCGTCGCAAGAGATTTTTTTCCGTCGCAAATTCCGTCGCTATTTTACAATTTTCTAGTAGTGATGGAGGGTCAAAAAATTCGGGAGCTCGAGGCAAAGTCACTAGAAATAAATATCACGTCATCAGAACATTTTTGTTTTAATTTATAAGATATTTTTTAGCAAGTTATGAAATTTAATGAATCTCATTAAAAATAATTAGAAATCTTATTTTTCGTTTTAAAAACTGGCATTCATTTAATATTAGTTTCTAGTTAACTTTATACTTAATTAATGAAGAGTATTTGTTTAAAATAAAGTCATTAATGAATCATCATTTTCTTTTAATTTAAATTCTTACCATGCGCCATAGAAATGTCTTATCAGTAAACATGGAGGGATTATTACATTAGATCGTAATTCAATTTAATATTCCTTTTTTATAATCTCAATTTTCTTTTAGAAGTTTTTGTAATATTTACGAAATAACTAATGTTTTTTAAGGAGCTTTGTCAACTTTTTAGAGGCGCCCTTAGTGTGTGCGTGTATTTTTTAAATATTACATTATTATTATAGATAGGAATTAAGATATATAAGTAAAATAATTGGTTTAGACATTCGGGGATTTTAATAATATTAAGTAATTACTAAGGCTAAATTAAATGAAATTTTTCTGAAATGTGGATTATAGTTTATAATGACCTTTAAACCTAAATAGTAAACTTTTGTGAAATAAAGAACACTGAGCGGCCGGCGGCAGCAGGATGGGTGAAGGAAACATGGATGTATGTGATTATTTTAATGAATCCCACGGCCTATTATTGTTTAACGTACTGAACTACGTAGTATAATTTATATTTACCATTAACTAAAGCATGATTGGCAGAATAAATTATTATTCAAAGTGTAATTTTGTGAACAACCATAGTCACAAAACAAACCCCGAGAGTACCAGTCACTACTCATATGCAAAAAGCAACCAAAAACAGTATTAGAATCATAGTACATATGCAACACAAAACAAACAGCAGAAAGGAACATCGTACGTCTTGGGACAGCTGTAGAAAAACTTACTCTCCGCGGGCCCACACTTCATAAAAATTTGAATAAATTTCCGACTCTGGGGGGCCCACACTTTATAAACAATGAATGGTGTCATTTTTAGGGCCGTTTTATAGCATAAATGTCAACAAGTCGTCGCGTTTGTGGCTTTTGAGGATTGCCGTTTTTAGAAAGGTTGCAGTCTGCAGGGCCCTCTTATTTGGGTATCCTGAATTTTTTTTTCACCATGGTATTCTGAACTTTTGGAATGTTTTTTTTTTTTTTTTTTTTTTTAGTTGAAATTTGAAAAAACATATACTTTTTTTTTCTCGGAAGAAAAAGAAAAAGCATATACTAAGAGTTTGAAGTTATAGACAGTATTAAATATGTGATCTCCCACTTATTAACATTTTCATACATCTTAAATTAAGTTTATTAGTTTTTAAATTTGTCAAAAAATCCAAATATTTAAATTACACCTTCGGTAATGAAACAAACATGAGCTATATATGAGACCACTTATCAAATTCTAATGGAAAAAGGAGAAGTTGGAGAAAAATCCTCAATTAATTTTTGTTTTAAGCAATTCAAGTCAAAATATATTTTTATGGTCATCCCTTATCATGCGTATATATTCTAATTAACTTTTGGAGAATAAATTTTACGACTTATAAATTAAGTATGTGAGAAAATTTTTATCTTAATTTATAAAAAATGGTTTCTAAAACCATAATTATATTATTTATAAAATATCTACTTATCGCCCCTTGGTCTCTGAGATCATTGTCACTTTTTTGTTGATTTGTGCATTGCCGCGTTGCCGTACCTAGTATTTCATTTGTCCTACACTGCCCCAGGACTTTAGGAAACAGAATTGAAAAAAAAAAAAAAAAAGGAATTAGAAAGGCCCACATATAGCTACCAAAACACTACCGGCAGTTATTGCATTACTCTTCACTCATACTTCAAATGAAACGATTTTTGTAAGCTTATAGAACCGGCTTGTTTGGGTTAGTCTTCGAAGCCCCAATCTCACTTTTCAATCCTAATTTGATGGTTTACCAGATAAAAATATGTGGTTGTCTCAGTTTATGTCATCTTCGTTATATAAAATGAGTCATTCAATAGACTTTCTCAATAAAGTGAATATAACTTATATGGGTTAAGAGAAGATGATAGGATGTGATAATTAACCCATGTAGGTTATAGCTTTGAGTCTCAGAGATGGAATTTCTCAACACCTTTGAAGGTAGTCTACCTGACTATAGGCTAGAAATTCAATTTGGATTAGTCATGTAATTAATATATAGCCGCACATTTACCACATGTGAAAAAAAAAGGAAAATCACAAAAAGAAGCAAGGAATTTGGGATGGATTTACAACGAAAAATGTGAATCCAAAAGCATAAATTAGTTGTTATCGCAAAGTCTTGACTACCTAACCCTCACTCTCATAATATAAGTTAGATTTTGTTTTAAATATAGAACTTCAATCAACTTTGTTTCTTAAATTTATAATTATTCTATAAAATATCCATATTGATCGTACAAATTAGGGGATTTTTATAAAAAATATTCCTGATGAAAATGAAAGATGATATTTTAATAAAATCAATCTATATTTGTTATGAATAACTAGTATAACTAATCTTTTTAATTTACTTATAAATTAGTCAATAACTTTTACATTAATAACTAGAGGTAATATTTTACCCCCACAGCGGATAGAGTATGTGCCTTTAATTTGAAATGGTTGAAATGGTGATGATGTTTAGAAATGGGTTTAGAATCATGAAGTATTAGTTAGAGACATACTAACAGTTTATAAGTAAATTAAAAAGATTAGTTATATTAGTTATTCGTAACAAATAAAGATTATTTTATTAAAATATCATCTTTCATTTTCATCATGAATATTTTTTTATAAAAATCCCCTAATTTGTACGATCAATAGGGATATTTTGTGGAATAATTATAAATTTAAGAAACAAAATTGATTGAAGTTTTATATTTAAAACAAAATCTAATCTTATATTATGAGAGTGAGGGCTAGGTAGTCAGGACTTTGCGAAAGATACACAGCTAATTCAAGCAGGGAATTTGAAAAAGTGTACACTAACCGTTTTTTTTTTTTTTTTTTTTTTTTTAACAATTCTAGTGTATTCATTACTTTCAAAAGGACTGTATTACAACTACAAAGCATTAAGGCTCCCAAGAGAGAAAGAAACATACTAAAAACAGCAAAGTAAAAGAAACTAGTGAGACTTCAGAAAAGAAAGTAGAAACCCGATAGCCCAGTGAGACTACCAGAAAAATAAAATTTAAAGACGTTCAAGATCGCCCGAAACCAAGTATTCTGGATGTTCATTGCTCCGATGCAGATGGCTCCTGGTTTCTTTCGCTTCTTCATCCAAAACTGAGAACAAAGGGGGTACGGGTACATCTACCCATCCAATGGGGTACACCCCCTTATCGGCAAATGCAGCTAACGTGTGAGCTGCTTTATTCCCCTGGCGAGGAGAGAATTGTGTCGGGAAACTGGACTCAGAGCGAAGGAGACTCAAGATATCTTCAAGGATTGCACGAGATTGCCATTCACCTAGATTCGGTTGATCCTTTTCCAAACACTGTGCAAGAAGTTGGCAGTCTGTCTCAAATAACACGTTTTTATTCCCTAGATCCTGAGCAAGCATCAAAGCTCTTTTCATTGCTAGAGCTTCAGTCATGAACGCTGAGATAGATTTGATTTTATCTGCAAATGCCCATAACATCTTGCCTTGGTGATCTCGACATACTATACCCATCGCAGCAGATCTGGTGGAATCGTGAAAGGCACCATCCATGTTGACTTTGAGCTTGTGTACAGGAGGAGGTACCCACTTAGTAGGACGGTTTGCCCTTGCTCTTTTACTGCATCGTCTTTGCACGTGAAGTTCACTTCCCAGTGTGCGTTAAGCGATTGCTTTGAGCGTTCAAGCACCGAAGTTGGATTCGGTTGGGCACCTTGGAAAACAACTTCGTTTCTCTCTTTCCATATATACCATAGGATCCAGCAGATTAGAGCTTTGTCGATGTCCGTGAGATGGCCGTGGGCTTCACGATGTCCAACCACCACCTCCGGAAGCTTTGGATTCTGCCGAGATCTCCATTGAAAGATAAGCTGCAGCCAAACCATATGCATCTGACCCAGGGGCATCTAAAGAACAGGTGTTCCGTGGTCTCGTAGGCGTTATGACAGATTGGGCAACGATCAGAGTTGTTTCTTTTCCTCTTAAACAAAGCCTCATTGGTTGCTATAGCATCTGAGAGTATGCACCATATGAAGTTAGATACTCTAGGGATTACTTTGATCTTCCAGGTTTTTTTCCACGTCTCCCTAGTCAGCAAAACCGAGGGCCCTGCTATCATAGTTGTTGCTTTGACTGCTGGACTTACACAGTGGTAACCAAGCTTAACTGTGTATGCACCATTTTGGGATAGGGTCCATAGTAAACGGTCATCGTGGGGGACCCTTGGAATGGGGATAGTGAGAATAGCTTCCCAAGAGTGGTCGTCAATATGTTGTCTAATCAGTGAGAGATCCCAAACATGAGCAATTTATTAACATTTTCATGCATCTTAAATTGAGAGAATCCTCTCTTCTCCTCTGAGAGAACACTCCCTCTTAAATCTGTGGTCTCCCACTTATTAACATTTTCATACATCTTAAATTAAGTTTATTACGTTTTTAAATTTGTCAAAAAATCCAAATATTTCAATTACACCTTGCGTAATGAAACAAACATAAGCAATTTATGAGACCACTTATCAAATTCTAATGTAAAAAGGAGAAGTTGGAGAAAAAGCCTCAATTTTTTTTTTTTTTTTTAAGAATTCAGGTCAAAATATTTTTTCACAGTCATCCCTCATCATGAGTATATATTCAGATTAGCAGAATAGATTTTACAACTTACGAGTTAAGCATGTGAGAAGAATTTTGTCTCAATTTGTAAAAAATAATTTCTAAAACCATAGTTTTATTATTTCTAAAATATGTACTTATCGCCCGTGGTCTTTGAGATTATTGTCACTGGGTCTGGATCTTCTCATCATCATTTCTCTGCCCATCTCTCATCATCAAAGGCAAATCGACCTTTGAAATCTTGATCTAAGGGCTCGGAATAATTTAAAAAAAAAAATCCGTGCGTGGTTTTGTTTATCGTTTACAACGCGGTTTTTAAAAAAATTATTCTACAACCTTTGGATTAAGATTTCAACGGTTAGAATCACTTGTTAGAGATAATGAGAAGACTGAGGGAATCCTCTTCCATTGTCACTTTGTTGTTGATTTGTGCAGTGCCGCGTTGTTGTACCTGGTGTTTAATTTGTCCTACACTCCCCCATGACTTTTCGAAAAAGAATATATAAAAAAAAAAAAAATTAGAAAGACCCAGATATAGCTACCAAAACACTACCGGATAGTTATTGCATTATTCTTCACTCATACTTCAAATAAAAACGGTTTTTGTAAGCTTATTTGGCTTGTTTGGGTTAGTCTTCGAAGCCCCAATCTCACTTTTCAATCCTAATTTGATGGTTTACCAGATAAATATGTGTTTGTCTCAGTTTATGTCATCGTAGTTATATAAAATGAGTCATTCAACAGACTTTCTCAATTAAGTGAATATAGTTTATATGGGTTAAGAGAAGATGATAGGATGTGATAATTAACCCATGTAGGTTATAAGTTCAATGGAACTAGCTAGACTTTGAGTCTCAGAGATGGAATTTCTCAACACCTTTGAAGGTGGTCTGCCTGACTATAGGCTAGAAATTCAATTTGGATTAGTCATGTAATTAATAGCCTCACATTTACCACATGTGGGAAAAAAAGAAAAGGAAAATTAAATCACAAAAAGAAGCAGGGAATTTGGGATGGATTTACAAAGAAAAATGTGAATCCAAAAGCTTGAATTAGTTGTGTATCTATCGCAAAGTCCTGACTGCCTCACCCTCACCCTCATAATATAAGAGTTAAATTTTGTTTTAAATATAAAACTTCAATCAACTTTATCTCTTAAATTTATAATTATTCCATAAAGTATCCCTATTGATAGTACAAATTAGGGGATTTTTATAAAAAATATTCTTTTAATAAAATCAATCTATATTTGTTACGAATAATTAACATAACTAATATTTTTAATTTACTTATAAATTAGTCAACCAATTTTTATATTAATAACTAGAGGCAATATTTTTCCCCACAACGGATAGAGAGTATGTGCCTTTGAAATAGTGATGATTTTTAGAAATGGGTCTAGAATCATGAAGTATTAGTTAGAGACCTATTAATATATGAATCCAGCAATCTTTTGAATACTGAAAAATTCCTGTTTAGTATTAGACTTTGATCCAAAAAAAAAAAACCAGATGACAAAAAACAAACCTAATCAGTCACAGACAGGATTAGGAGCCTGCTTGGCAAAAGAACCTCCAGAATAAAGTATCATTCTACCATGTGGTGAAAATAAAGGACACTGCATAGTGGCCTTTAAATTTGAAACCGTAGTCGAATTTAAATCTTTTAGGCCTTTTCACAAAAGGCCCAAATATAAAATGGCCTTAAATCGATCCCTTCGTTAATATTTTTTCTTAATCTTTGTGTGCATTGTTAGCCTATTGGTTCTAAACAATTCTTTAGGTGTATTACTGTGTGAAGTATTTTAAAATGATATCTTTCTGAACAAAATCTCCTTAATTCAATCTGCTGAGACTTTTATCTCCTCATTTCTTTCTCCTTTATTTCTTAATATTAAGCTCTCTTTTCCTTACGAATAACTTATATGATTATATAATTTTATGAACTTTTTTGGATTCACTTATACCCTGTTTGGTATATTGGAAATGAGGATGAAATAGGAGAAGTGGAAGTGGAAGAAGTGAATTCCACAAATTGGTCTCTTTGGGTGTAGGAGTCCACTTCCACTTGGAAGTCACTTCATAAAAAATGATGGAAGTGAGTAGACCCATGGAATTCATCTCACTTTTGTGGAAGTGAAATTTATGGACCACTATACCCTTATATATTTTATTAATTGATAACTTTATCCTTCCTGCATTATTACTCCGTTCCCTTTTCCTTGTCCTTCCTACATTACTGCCCTTGTGATTGATACTTAAATGTAGCTTTTCTCATTTTTTTTTATCAATTTTTCTGGTTCACGTAGAAAGATGAGGAGGACAATTTTGCCACAACCAAGAATAATAATTTGTAGTGTTTTGTGATCTAATAAAAATATATTATAAAAAGTGTATAACAAATACTTCTCCGGTCCTTAATATAAGAAATATTTACTTAATTTTGATTTGATTAAAAAAGTTGATTGAGTTAATTAACATGATATGTATTTTCTAAAACAACATAATCATCTTCTTTAATTCTCTCATTCACATCCCTCCTTGATTATTGTTGAAAGAGTATTGATAGAGGTAAAATAGAAAAAGATTGACAAATATAAAAATTGTCTTATTATTAAGACTAATATTAACTCTTCAAATATGTTTTATATTAAAGATATGAGGGAATAATACTGAAATTCAAGAAGACTACAAGCTTGCACAAGAAGTTGGGATAATAATAAAAATACAATATACATTTAATGCAAGGAGATGATATATATAATCACATAAAAACACTCGGAGTTAAGAAAAAAAAAAAAAAAAAAAACGTTATGAATTGTGCATATTAGTTTGAATTTAGCATTCGTTGGAAAGATGAGTTCAGCAACCTTTTTTACCGTTGCATGGATACAGAACTTCCCCGAGACCCAAAGACTTTGGGTTCTAGCAATGAAAACGAAAACTATTTTCATCCATTACATGCAAAATATTGCAATGCAGAAATTTTCCATGGTATTTTCAATCAACTTTTTCTTTTATCTTTTTGGTCAACTCAATCAACTTTTTCCAGGGAAATTATAATGAGGTATTAAATAAGGGACTTAATTATTTATAAGTGCTCATAGTAACTGAAAAATAAGTAATAAGAAGTTCAAGAGTAAAAAATGACAACATCTTACTAATTATTGAGACTTCTCAATAATTAAATTCCTTATTTACAACCTTCCTCTTAGGTTACACTATATCGATCAGCCTTTATTTATATGCTTGACTATTGTCTACTTCTCAAAGCGTGTTTGGGAAGGCAGTGAGGGCTGAAAAAGTATGGTAAGAAGAAAAAGACACAAAAAATCATTAATTTAAAAGTATTAAGATTATATTCATAGAACAATTGAAAATTAAAAGTGTAAAAAAAAAAAAAACGGACATTAAAAAAAGATGACAAATTAATAGGTATTGCTTAGTTTTCTTTTTATTTTTGAGAAGTTTAAACAGGAACTTTTCATTTGTTACATCTGTCTCTGCCTTGCATGATCAATTATTCTAGAAACTAAATTATAAGGTCAAAGGTTCATTTCAATAAGGTGGAAACGTTACCATTTCAATAAGGTTAAGTAGATACCAAGTCATGAATGTGAAATATATATTTGATCACATTTCACATTCTGAAGAGGTAAAACAATAATCCATGTAAAGTTTGAAAACCAGTTCACATAATTTCAAAGTCTTGTCATTCTTACCATTTATGAAGCAAATATTGGATTTGCAATAACGATTACTTTCAATATTTTATGATCCATTTTTCAATAACCGCATGCCAATAGAAGAATAGAACTATGACAGAAAGCTATATTTCTTCATTGAAATTTCTGCTCTTCAGACCAGATATAATTTTCACAGAACATTTACTATTATATCCAAGACACATCTTGATGGTACTATATAAGAATCAATATATTTTGAGGAAACCTAGCTTACTTTTAAATGTTGTTTTATTTATTGTGTTATAGCTTCAAAGTGGTAAAATATTTCTTTTGTTTTATGTTTTTAGCCTTATTATGTAGTAATATTCTAGGTGTTTCCATCCTAGAGAGGAAACCTTAGGAAATTACTCGTATTTTGTTTTCCTTCAAGTGTCACGTGAAGGAAACCTTTTTCTCTCCCTGTGTTTCTATCTTTCTCTCCCATATCACTCTATTCACATCTGTGCAAGTGTGTGTGAGTGGTTATTGCATCACATCTTCATTTACAAAACAATGCAAATCAGAATTAGAAGTTATCCACAAAAGATCAAATTAAACAAACTAATATTTAGATTAAAAAAAAAAAAAAAGATGCACTATGCCAAATGTTCTATCTTTTTTTAAAAAATTTTTTAAAAAATAAGAAGGATGGCATAAAGCCTATATTAAAGAGTAAAAATTACACATAATGGGAATTTAATCCACCAAATGTTCATCTAACCCTGCTTGCTTTTAACCCATGCTTCAAAACCATTTTTTCTTCCCCAATAGTCCAGACACCACACCAGTATGGTTTTGAAGTAAACATAACGAGGAGATGGTGGGTATTGTTCCAAGTCATGATGAATACCGAGAAGCATCCCAGGAAAATGTAAAGCGGATGGTGTAATGTCAGGGAAAGAGAGTGTTACATCCAAGTGAAGTTTGATCCTTCTGCAATATTCATTTGAGAGTGGAAGTGATTTTAATGTCAGTTCCTTCAATAATGACCAGCGAGTGATGCTCTTGGGAACTCTTGTGAATATAACACTCTTACTGCCCAAATCTTCCATTAACACGTCATCCTCTTCGTCATCTTCCATTAATGACATTGTCACCACTTGATGTTCATTCATCATTTCTCCTCTATAACCCCTCTCCTCCTCATCAACACTAGTAAAGCGAGGAGGATAATAAGAATAATAGTCAAAGTGTTGGTTGAAATCATGTCCAAACTCAATTGGACCCTCACAACAATCAACTTTTCCAACAAATGGAAGTAAAGACCCCAAACTTTGTGCCTCCTTTCTCAATCTTGCGGCATTACCTCATGTTTGAATCTGACACCACATATCATGTTGCCACATACGAACACTTTCATTGTCACTTTGTCGAATGACAACCTGCAAAGATCCAAACAACTGGACACAATCACTACCCCTGAACTTCTCCATTTTATACTGCCCCCAACCTTTATCTGCTTTGGCCCCCAATTATCTATGCTTAAAGTGACCATTTGTCTCGGGAAAGTTGAAGAATGAATTTGAGCCAAATTCACACAACCCTCAAGACTCAACTCTTCAATCTTAGGGACCCGAGAAAGATCTGCAAAGAGGTGAGATGTTTTGAACGCGATAAATCAATTGCCTTCAAACTTGGAAAATGCTGAAAACAAAAATAGAGTTTAATACATTAGATAATGACACATAACTACAATTTAATCAATAATTTCTCCCATGCCAATTAACCCAAAATGTGAGTTTATTATGGAAATAAATCAATGCATTTAAAAGATGAATTGGGTTTTCTACACATAAAATAAAAGTATGGCTCCTATTAACCCTCAATTTAAAGGTAGTAAAGCAAACATTTGCATTGTGCATTATTTGGTCAATGTTTCATATATATGAGAGCTTTGAATCACTCCATTAAAAAAAATTATGACATGGATTACGGAACGTACCTGTTTTCCATTCCAAAGTTGTCGGATATTACTATTACACATTTTAAGCGTAATAAGAATCTCGGCACGGAAATGTAATGGCACATATGACTGTGGATATTCTCCCCAACAAAAAACCCTTGGTTCTTTTGAAATATAATCCAAATCTTCATAAATATTCAATTTTGAAGGCTCTTTCCCGTCACACTTGTAAACTTCATGGAATATTAAATTATTCATCTTTCGAAAATTACTAGCTGTCAATATAGTCTTTTTTATCTTGCTTGCGTTCAATGGCATACATTGAATTGACTCAATCCCCTAGGAATAGCAAATCAAGAGAAAAACAATAGTCATTGTCTAAAAAATGAAAAAAAATAAATATCGTAGAACAATTATATATATATATGCTTTTGTGTGATATCCAATATCCAAATTAAAAACGCTATAGTGCATTTTGTTCAAAAATTCTCACAACTCATGTTTTCCAGGTACTAAATGAATTTCTCAAAAGTCATGAACATGGAGACACACTATCAATACATATACTTGTATCCATGGATTGAGCCGCTAATGTGCCTCTCTCTATTGCTCTCCCTCATTGATATCCTCCAATCTCCCAAAAGATTTTTTTCTTTTTTCTTGTGATTATCATACTCTACATAAAATAAATAACTTTTTGATATCTTATAAGTATAAAATGGCACAAGATTAAATTTTTTTTTTCAAAGAAAAATGCTTTGGAATTGTGCGTTATTTTTATTTTTCTTAAAAGAATAAAAAAATTCAAAAATGTCACTCATTATATGTACAATCTAATGACCATTGTAAACAAGAACAAAACACTCGTAAAATGGTGAAATTTAATTAGAAAAATTATTCACTTAAAACAATTTGTACACATAATTACATTAAGAAAAATAATTTTGGAGCCGTGAGGAAAAGATAGTCTTAGCCCCTAGTGATTTTTTTTTTTTTTTTTTTTTTTTTTTTTTTTTTTTTTTGGGGGGGGGGAAGGGGGGGGTTGGGGGATTCTTAATATGTAAAAAATGATCAAATAACAAGTAGAACAACTAAATATATTTCTTTTAGAAAATCTAAATGAATATATTTTGGTGCACTTTATTCAAATAATTCATTTATCTTATAATAAATAAATGTCAAGCACTCGTATATTTCATTTATAATTGAGTATTTAAAACCCCCGCCCCGGCATAAATTAAATTCACAAAAGAAAATTTATATTCAAATTTCATAATTTGTACATTTTGTAGTATAAAATTTTTTATCAATAAAACGAGTGAGGGCAGCATGTGTCAGTTCACAAACTTTTATACTAAATGAATTATTAATGAATATTAAAAAGTAAACCTTTGTGGATAATTTATAACTTATGACTATCGTTCATGTTTTAAATTTAAAATATATCTTAAAATCTATCTCAAAGCTTAAAAGATATGAATATTACAAAGATTTAGAAGATTAATAAATCACACGCAACAAAACAGGCTTTGCCAGAACCAATTTTAGTCAGCTATCAAATGACCCAAAAAGTTATCAAAAAAGAGAACCAATTTTAGTCCATCCAATATTGGGACAAAAAAAAAAAAAAACTCAATAACTAGTTTTTAATTATAAGGAAACCTCGTGAGAGGATATATTTGCAAGACTGAGCAACAAAAATTATTAAAGGTCAACTAGGATTTTCCTAGGATGGCGCAGGAAAAAAATTGTAGTTTCATATTTCTTTTCATTTTTAGAATTATTATAACTACGTTGTTGATGATAGTTACGGCTTCAGAAATCAAACCAAAGAACTCTTATCTTTCAAAAGAAAAAAAAATACCACATCAGAAAAATAATCAGAGAAAGTCGATGCCCACAATTTTTTAAATCTCGACACCCACATAGAACACTGAAAGAGGAGATTTTTTATTGTTTAGAAACACTGAAAATACGAGTGAAGTGACACAGGAGAACTGGAGAAGAGGCAGAACGGTGAGAGACCGGTGAACTGAAAATACAAGCAAGATCGGTTAAAATAAAGTACCGAGTGAAGTGAAGCAACTCACCAAGTGAGAGACGACGCTGAGACGGCAAGATCGACCATTGCTTCGTCGGACTACAACTTCGGAGAACTGGAGAAGAGGCAGATCGCAGTCGCAGATAGATCGGCCTTTGCTTCGAACTTCAACCCCGACGAGCTGGAGAAGAGGCAGATCGCAGATACTAGAGTGAAAGCGGATCTGCAAAGTCTGACAAGATCGAGCTTTGATCGGCGTTGAGAGTCAACCGGAAGTGAAGTGAGAAGGTGAAGCGAAATTGCAAAGCCTGGCGACCGGATCTGTGAGTGCAAGAGAAGGCACTGTGACCTGTGAGAGTCGATCACCGGAAGTGAAGAGAGAACACGTTGTGAACTGTGAAGTGAGAAGGCGAAGAAGCGAAGTGAGAGTGCGAGAGTCGACTCCGAGGGCTAGGGTCTTCACTGAAATGAAAGTGAGGATATTAGAAAGGAAGACTTGGATATGGGTTACTGGGTAGGGTCAGGAGGTGATGATGTAATGTTGTCTCATCGTATGTCTTGGACAAAATCCCTATAGCTGGCAAAAAGAATCCAAAAAGGGCCCTAACTTTCTGGACAGCGAGAAAGGGCCCAGGGCCCTTTCTCGGAAAAAATGCATTAAAATTTAACAACTAAATCGCCTCATTTACAACAATTTTTTTACTCGTTTACAACTAAATCGCTTACATTTACAACAATTTTTTTACAACTAAATCGATCGATTTACAACAATATCAGTCCCGATTAACAACTATATCGATCATTTACAACTCACCAAGATTCCGACAATCCCGCAAAGGGCCCAAGGGCTCTTTCGAGACTATCGTAAGTTAGGGCCCTTTTTGGGTTGTTTTTGCCAAAAAGGACCCTCAGAAGGATTTTCCCAAAGTTACTCTCCGAGGGACCACACTTCATAAAAATGTGAATAATTTTCCGACTCCGAGGGGGCCCACAGTCCATAAACAATGAATGGTGTGATTTTGAGGGCAGTTTTATATACCATTGATTCTATTTATAAATTTATTTTAACTAAAAAATTTGATCTTATTTATAAGTATCTTTTGACTAAAAAAAATGAACTTGTGATAATTTTGTCCATATTTGTACCAATAAAAATATAAAAGAAAAAAATTAAAAGGTACTCAATCATAAATGAGGATAAAGTTGAAAATTTATCCCATAATCATTGAACTACCTACCTCTCTTTAGTATGTATGATTTGATGAAAATGAACTTATAAATAGAATCAGATATGTCCCAACCGGTCGCGTTTGTGACTTTTGAGCATTGCCGTTTACGGAAAGGTCGCAGTGTGTAGGGCCCACTTATTTGTGTATCATGATTTTTTTTTTTTTTCACCATGGCATTCTAAATTTGGAATGTTTTCTTTTTCTATTTAGTTGAAATTTGAAAAACTGTACACTAACAGTTTGAGGTTATGGACAATATTAAATCTGTGGTCTCCCACTTGTTAACATTTTCATACATCTTGAATTAAGTTTATTATGTTTTTAAATTTGTCAAAATATCCAAATATTTCAATTACACCTTCCCTAATGAAACAAACATGAGCAATTTATGAGACCACTTATCAAATTCCAATGTAAAAAGGAGGAGTTGGAGAAAAATCTTCAATTAATTTTTTTTAAAGAATTAAGGAAAAATATTTTTCACAGTCACCCCTCATTATGAGTATATATTCAGATTAGATTTTAGAGAATAGATTTTATAACTTACGAGTTAAGTATGTGAGAAGAATTTTGTTTCAATTTGTAAAAAATAATTTCTAAAACCATAGTTTTATTATTTCTAAAATATGTACTTATCGCCAATAGTCTCTGAGATTATTGCCACTTTGTTGTTGATTTACCTGGTGTTTAATTTGTCCTACCCTCCCCCATGACTTTTGGAAAAAGAATATATATATATAAGAATTAGAAAGGCTCACATATAAAACACTACCTGATAGTTATTGCATTATTCTTCACTCATACCTGATAGAACCGGCTTGTTTGGGTTAGTCTTCGAAGCCCCAATCTCACTTTTCAATCCTAATTTGATGGTTTACAAGATAAAAATATGTGGTTAACGTTGTCTCAGTTTATGTCATCCTAGTTATATAAAATGAGTCATTCAATAGACTTTCTCAATAAAGTGAATATAGTTTATATGGGTTAAGAGAAGATGATAGGATGTGATAATTAACCCATGTAGCTTAGTTCAATGGAACTAGCTAGACTTTGAGTCTCAGAGATGGAATTTCTCAACACCATTGAGGTGGTCTACCTGACTATAGGTTAGAAATTCAATTTGGATTAGTCATGTAATTAATAGCCCCACATTTACGACAAGGGGAAAAAAATCACAAAAATAAGCAGGGTATTTGTGATGGATTTACAATGAAAAATGTGAATCCAAAAGCTTGAATTAGTTGTGTATCTGTCGCAAAGTCCCGACTACCTCATCTTTATAATATAAGAGTTAGTTGACGAGTTGAATTTTGTTTTAAATATAAAACTTTAATCAACTTTGTCTCTTAAATTTATAATTATGTCATAAAATATCCCTATTGATCATACAAATTAGGGGATTATTATCAAAACTATTCATGATGATGAAAATGAAAGATCACTAGTAGAAAAATCGTAAATAGTGACGGAAAAAAAAATTCTATCGCAAAAAAAAAAAAAAAATGCGACGGAATATACAATCCATTGCAAATTCCATAGAATAAAAAAATTTAACGGATTTTTTTTTTTTTTTTTTTTTTTTTTTTTGCGATGGAGAAGCATTTCCGTCGCAAAATAGCGACGGAAATAAATTTCGTCGCAACCCCCACCTACATTAAACGTTGCAACTCCCAGCTAGGTCCGTCGCAGATCGGCGGCATTTTTTGCCGCCGATCCTCCTTCCCCTTCCCCAATTTTTGTTCAACGAAATTTAAAACACCGCCCACCACACCTTCACGCCGACCCCACCCCCATCCCCCTCCTCCGTCCCCCCCCCCCCCCCCCCCCCCCCCATCCCCCACTCCCCCCTCCCGTCATCCCCCACCCCCTCTCCTTCCATTGTCCCCCACTCACAACCTCCACTCTCCCTCCTTCTTCTTCTTTCATTATTATAAGTTTGGGTGGAAAAATTTCAAAACTTAAAACTTGTAATTGCATGTATGAATTTTGATTTTGTAAATTTCCTTGTTAAAATAATCATAATGTTGTTGTCTTTATTAGTCATGTGCCTCTTATTTCTCTAGAAATTTTCTGTGTATGGTTATGTTGTGGTAAAAAATTAAGGTTTACATGTTTTGTTTATTTTGTGTACATGGATGAAATAATTTTTTCTTATTGTGGGTGAACATCGGATTCTATTTTAACATTTTAAGTTACTTCTATTATATTGCTTTTGTATATGTATCATAATTAAACTAGTTATGTACTAAGTTTCAGGAAGATGTCGATTTAGGAAATATCATAATCTCTAATATGTTAATAAATATTTCTATTTCATTTTTCAATTTATCAGAATATTTAATTAGTATATTCTTTTTTCTAAATAATAAGAATATAATATTATTTATTAATATATTTATATTTCTATATATATATATATATTTATATATATTAATTTATATAATTATTTTATTAGTAAGAGTATTCTAATTTTTAATTTTTAATTTTATTATAAATTTGTATATATAATATAGAATTTGAAATATAGAATTAGAATATGAATTTCATATTTTAAATTTTTTTTTTTTTTTGTTTGTGAAAAATTTGTCAACAAGTTACACATATGGATGGATAATTTGAACAATTAAATTATAAATATTATACAAACTTGATTATGTCTTATATAGTATTAAAATAATCACACAGATTTTTTGTTGATTTTTAAATGATTATAATTCATTAACCTGTTATCACAACTATAAAATTACATTGTTAGTTCAATGCATGTGTTGGTTTCTCAATTTCTTGAGTAAGTGGCAATTGGTTGGTGCCACTTATATATATTTATAGCATAATGAGATGTTAATTAGATTAGTAACTGACATAGCTAGGAAGTATGGAAGGCGATCGTGATAAGAGTTGGATGTACAATCGTCTAACTGAGCGAAGACAACTAACTGCCGCATTCTTGGCGGGTTTGAAAGAGTTCATCAATTTTGCTTTGGCACATTCACCTAATTCAAGTAGGGCGATCAGTTGTCCGTGTGTCAAATGTAGGTGTTAAAGATTTCAAGATTCGGAGACGGTCAAAATCCATTTGTGTAAAAAGGGATTTATGAAGGATTATGAGTGTTGGGACTGTCATGGTGAAGTTCGAGAAACACCGAGTGGTTATTACGGGGATAGTAGTCATCGAGACAACCTTAATCAATATGAGCAGTTGGTTATGGACGCTGCGGGACCGTCGATCGGCCAATATTTCGATCCCGTTACTCACGCTGAACCATCATACATGGGAGAGGAGACCGATAGACATACTCAACCATCATACATGGGAGAGGATCCTCATCCGGAAGCCGATAGGTTCTATAAAATGCTTCAAGAAGCGCAATGTCCGTTATGGGAAGGTTGCGAACACTTTGAAAATAGTGAATATTCATCGCTATCGGCTACCCTACAACACTAAGCTTGAAGACTGATCACCACATGAGTGAGAGGAATTACAACTAAATGATGCAGATCATGAGTAAGGTTGTTCCCAAAGACAATAATTTGCCGAAGGATTTTTATCAAGAAAAAAAAAAGGTGAAAGAGTTGGGCCTTGGATGTGAAAAAATCCATTGCTGCCCCCTAGGTTGTATGTTGTATTACAAGGATGATGCTGAGCTAACCAACTGTAAATTCTGTGGACATGACAGATATATAGTTGTGAGGATTGGAAGGAAAACGACCCGTCAGGCATTAAGCAAGATGACACACTTTCCTCTTGTGCCCAAACTTCAGAGATTGTATACATCAGAACAAACAGCTGTTCACATGAGATGGCACCGGGAGCATCATAGGGATGAAAACTTTGTGACGCATCCGTCCGATGCCGAGGCTTGGTGTAAATTTGACGAGGTGAACCCTTCCTTTGCTATGGATCCCCGCAATGTCCGTCTTGGTCTATGTTCGGATGGGTTCGCTCCTTTCGACAGTACAGGCAAGATTTATTCCTGTTGGCCTGTCATTGTGACATCGTACAACCTCCCACCTTCTATGTACATGAGAAGAGAGTTTTTGTTTCTTAACGCGTTAATCCCTAGGCCATCCAACCCAAAAAAGAAGATAGATGTGTACCTCAGGCCTTTGATAGACGAGCTGAAAATGTTGTAGAGTGAAGGGGTTCTTACGTATGATATATCGTTGAGCCAGAATTTCACCATGCGGGTTGCCTTAATGTGGACGATAAATGACTTCCCTTCATATGGGATGTTGAATGGCTGGCAAACGTCGGGGAAGCTTGCATGCCCAATATGTCTTGAACAAAACATGGGTTTTACGTTGGATTACAGTCACAAGGTCTGTTGGTTTGATAGGCACCGGCATTCCTGCCCCCCGAGCATCTATATAGGAAAAATAAAAAGACTTCATGCGGAGTGTGGCCGAACGAGCAGATCAACCTCGTGTTTAAGTGGCCAAGAAGTATGGGACAAGGTCAAATACATTCAAAGTGTTGAAGAGGGGGCTGCAGCCAGCCAACCTGAGGGATACGACGTTGATCATCATTGGAACAAACGCAACATATTCTGGGAACTACCATATTGGAAAGATCAATTGTTAAGACACAATCTCGATGTCATACATATTGAGAGGAATGTGTTTTGCAATATTCTGTACACCGTGATGGACACCAAGGGCAAGATGAAGGACACAGTCAACGCAAGGCTGGACATAGAAGTGATTTGCAGAAGGCCTAATTTGCATTTGGTGCAGAATGCCACGGGACGGCCTTCCAAACCTAGAGCTATACACATTCAATAAACAACAGAATTTAGAGTTGTTGCAATGGGTTAAAGACCTAAAACTCCCGGACGGTTATGCGTCAAACTTGAAAAGATGTGTCAACATGCACGAGACGAAGTTATTCGGGATGAAGAGTCATGATTGTCATGTTTTTTCCGAGATTGCTCCGTGGGCCTTCAAAGCACTTCCGAAGCATATATGGTCTATTTTGACTAAATTTTCCATGTTCTTTAGAGAAATCTGTGCTTCTGAGCTTAATGTTGAAAAGTTACAGCACCTGGATACGAGCATGCCAATAATGCTATGTAAGTTAGAGATGGTGTTTCCTCCTAGCATGTTTGATTCAATTGAACACTTGCCTGTTCACTTGGCCTACGAAGCAAAGGTAGGAGGGCCACAACAGTATAGGTGGATGTATCCGTTTGAAAGGTAATATATATATTTTTTTCACACATTTATTAATTGACGGACATGATACTTTAGTTTATAAATACTCTCTCATTGTCCATTGTAGGTTTTTACGCACACTTAAGAAGAAGACCAAAAATCCAAGGTACGTTGAAGGATCTATCACAGAAGCGTATCTAGTCGAAAAGGCGACAAAATTTGTGTCATAATATTATCCCCCTGAAATGATATCAAGATGGAGATGGGTGCCTCGCAACGATGATGGTGGTGATACGATTAAACAGAAATCAATATTTAATTTTCCAGGCCGAGTCGTGGGAAAACGTTGGAGGTCAACTCTGGAAGGAAACGATAAGAAAGTAGCAGAGTGGTACATTCTAAACAACCGTGAAGAGACCGCCCGCATTTAAAGTAAGATTTCTTTTCTTTTTATCACATACGGTAAAGTACCAAGTATTAACTTCATTTTTTTCTTACAACTTACTTCTCTAATTGGGTCTGATTGAAAAATCCTTCAATGTCGGATCCCAAGTTGCTCAATTCACGAACTCTGAGTTTCCAAAATGGTTTCGAGAGTACTTCGTGAAAAATCCCCCAGATCCCAATGAAGTTGCATGGAGTTTATCTTATGGAGCTACAATAGTTGTTACCCGGTGCAACAAATATTTAATCAATGGGTATCAGTTTTCAACTGTTGTAGCGAATGCAGGTACAGTATGTTGCAATTACGATGTATGTTGTCGAGGTGACCAAGTTGATGGGGTGAAGGACGACTATTACGAGAAGTTAACTGACATAATTCAGCTGAGTTACCCGTGGGACAAGTTGGTGACCCTTTTTAAATGTGAGTGGTTTGATAACAGTCCGTGTGGGACAAAAGTAGACAAATATGGAAATGTTGAAATCCACTGGACAAGGAGATATACAGTTGGTTATGAGCCTTTCATCCTTGCTCAACAAGCAGAACAAGTTTACTATACATCATACCCCACATCCCGCCAAGGGTGGAGGGGAGTTATCAAAACAAAAGCACAGAATATTATACCCAAGTCCAAAGAGTCGAAACAAATGACGGTATGAAGGAACCGTTCCAAGCCGATGCGGAACATGTACGCGCCGTAACGTTGCCGACGACGATGTACCAAGCAATCTATTCGATTCTCATGGAGTTAGAGTTGATTCCTATTGAAATTGACGATGAGGAATCAGACGATGAGGTAGAGGAGATTTTTCTGATAGCGAATCTGAGTTCGACGACTATGAGACTCCAGAGGAAGTCATGGAAGTAGAGGCCGAAGAACAAGAATCGTCCGATTGATTTGTGTTAGTTCTTTGTTTATGACGATATATTATCCTACTTTGCCAGTGTCATATTAATTAAATTTCTTAAGTTTATATACATTTTGACATAATGTTTATGAGTGTTTAGAGATGGAGCATACAGGAGGGCGTTCAGGTAGTGGACGGAGTGGTGGTCGAACTCGGCCCCGTCCTATTAGAAGGGGTAGGGAGACGCCATATGCCCCCTTTGTAGGCAGAGGAGCTAGTAGGGCGACGCCATCTGCCCCCTCTGTAGGCAGAGGGCTCGGCGGTTCCCCAGAGTTGCCGCCACTTGATCATATCTCATCTTCACCATCGGTTTATTTGTCATCTGCACCGCCACTTTATATGTCATCTTCTCCGTCTACCACCGACTCTTTTATGGGCGATGGACGTGGGCTAAGAACTTCCAGTGATCCACAGCAAGAACAGGTTTACTTTACAATTTCTGATTGATTTACATATGTTAAGTTCTCTTTAACCATCTATGTACAAACATCTTCAATATAGTTGACATTCCTTCCTTCAGCACACTGCATCGCCTTAGAGCCAAGTCGGGGAAGAAGGTAGTTCCTCCAGTACACCCATCTGGGGAACGGTAGATCCTGCGACAGGGAAGCTTTGGATCCGTTCTGCAGGCGACAACAAGTAAGTCATGTAAAGTTACCATTAATGTTACGATTTTCTACCTTTAGTTGGTATGCTAATATTTGCATCCCGTCCTCTCGTCTTCGATTTTACCCTTATATTCAAAGTAGATTGGATCTCAAACCAAATATTCCGTAATTTCAATCGGCCTTGGGGCAGTTGGACACAAATCCCTAAGGAGAATCGGGATCGTTGGTTCGAAGAGTTATTGGTAAGTTGTGTGTTTTATCATTAAGAAGTTTTAAAATTTAAAGCACTAATTATTCGTTATTGATTTGCAGCGTGAGTATAGGACATTGCCTAAAGATCGTGAAAATCTGAAAAAAGCTTATAACTACAAGAGAGGCCGGTGGTTGTCTGAGAGGTGTTATAAATTGAGAAAGCAAAGAGGAAAGCAAGATTGGATTCAACCCGACACTGCAGATGAATTAATTCAAAAATGGGCCCAGGATCCCAAGTTTCATAACAAAAGTGACAAAAATAAGCAAAATAAGGCCAGAATGGAAGGACTGTCATATGTTGGCGGCTCCATTCCAATTAGTGAGCATCGACGAAAAATTGTGAGTACACATTATTTCCTATTTAAGTATTCAATATTTTGTACTATGAAGTAATTAATTAAGGTCATCATTTGTGTTTGCAGGTAGAGTCTGGGGAAGTTCCTACAGGATCGGTTGAGTGGGCTACCTTTGAGTGGACCCATTCCAAGCAGTCTGAAGGGAGTGAGAGGCAGTGGATTAACCCCAAGGCAAAGCAAATAGCGGTGAGACATTTATTGCATTGTTTCGTGCACCACCATATTTTGCTTATTTCACACGTCTTATTTGTTATATATTTTTGTGCTTGTAGGAAACCTTTCAGAAGCTGTCGCAGGATATAGCCTCGCAGAGTGGGACCGACCCCTTATCATCTTAGTCAGATAATGAGAGTCTATTCTTTGAGGCTGTAGGCGGATTTAACAAGAAAGGGAGAGTCTTCGGGCTCGGGCTCTCACAGAGGATCGAAGCAAACGAAACGCTCCTCATCCAACACCAAGGTGTTTCTCAAGCAGTAAACGTTATACATTTGCTATTGATTGTGACATTTTCATTCCCTAGTCTATTTAAATGATGTACAAAAAATAAACGCACTCCCTAATACATTTTGTAGATGAGATAAAAAAGATGAAGGCATTAGTGGAGGAGCAAGCAGCCAGATGAGTCAGCAAGCAGCTCAGCTTGCTAAGCTGAGCCAAACAAGACAGCAGATGACTCAGGAACAGAAGATAATGAGGGAGCAGATGATTAAGGAACAGGAGATGATAAAGCAGCAGATGCTTCAAGAACAGGAGATGATGAAGGAGCAGATGAGGCGAAGAGATGACTCAAAGAATGTGCCGAAAGATTGAGGAGCAGATGAGGCAGCAGATGACTCAACAACAGGAGATGATGAGGGACATGCAGCTTCAAATCCTATCCCTAATGAAAAACAAGGGTAAGGAGCCGACTCTTGGTGGTGTTGATGATGATGTCAGCGCCATAGCTTTAGATTATCTTTTAGTAGACTTTCTTTTAAACAATATTATTTATATTTTGTTCTCAATGTGTAAAACTCTTTCGATTGTTATTTAATGTTTTTATGATATACAAGTTTATTATCATATTTTTAAATGTTTTTAATTAATTTTTCAAAAAACAATTAAAATCAATATTTGTGATAGGAATAAACAATTTCAAAAAAAATTCAAAATTTTTTTAAAAAAATCAAAATTAAAAAAATATGAAAAAAAATTAATTAAAAAAATATTCGAATTTAGCGATGGATTAAAAATCCGTCGCTAATCGATGGGATTAGCGACGGAAACTAAATCCGTCGCAAAATTTGAAATTTGTGACGGATTTAGAGGTTTCCATCACAATTGCGACGAGATTTTTTTTACGGATTAAAATTCCGTCGCTAACTTTAAAAAAATTAAAAAAAATATGAAAAAAATTAATTAAAAAAATATTCGAATTTAGCGATGGATTAAAAATCCGTCGCTAATCGATGGGATTAGCGACGGAAACTAAATCCGTCGCAAAATTTGAAATTTGTGACGGATTTAGAGGTTTCCATCACAATTGCGACGAGGTTTTTTACGACGGACGAAATCACCGCAAATTCCGTCTAACTCATTTAGTGACGGAAAAATCCTTTTTAGCGACGGATTTTTCCGTCGCTAAAACTGATTTTTTTCGTAGTGGATGATATTTTAATAAAATCAATCTCTCTACATATTTATTATGAATAAGTAACATAATTAATCTTTTTAATTTATTTATAAATTAGTCAACTAACTTTTATATTAATAACTAGAGCTAATATTTGCCCCCATAATGGATAGAGTATGTGCCTTTGAAATAGTGATGATTTAGAAGTGGGATAAGGGTCTTAAATGCTATGGAAGTTTTCGCTCAGGAGCACTGGTAAGATGGAAGTTTTTTTGGGACAAAAAATGCCACGGAATTTCACAAGACGTAGCAATTTTGCCCCGGAAGTATCATTTTTGCCACGGAAGTTTTCAATCGAGGAGTAATTTTGCCCTGGAAGTTTTTTTGAGGAGCAATTTTGCCTCCTAAGTTTACACTAAGGAGCAATTTTGCCTACGTATAATTTTCCCTTCGTCCCCAAATATTAAATTTGACTATTAAATTAGTCAAAGACCACACATGTCATACCTTGAAAAGGTCGAACTTGGAGTCGAGAAGGAGATCTTTCGGATGTTGAAATCAAGGCGACGAAATTTGTGAAAGCCGAACGGTTAAAAGGATCAAGGGTCTCACAAAACGCAAATGAAACGCAAAACGAGAAATGAATTGTTCCAAAAATTGGTTAAGTAAAACAAATCAATAGTGATAATATTTACGTTTGTATAGACTCGATCATTTGCTTAGATCATAAGTGATGCTTCCTTTGGGTTTTGTGGCAATTTGCGACCTTTCACCCTTTGACCGCTTTGACCCGCTTCTTCACAAATTCTCGCGCCTTGAGCTCAACATCTCAAGGATCTCCTTCTCTCGCTCCAAGTTTGACCCTTTCAAGGCATAACATGTGTGTCTTTGACGATTTAATAGTCAAATTTAATATTTGGGGACGTAAGGGCAAAATTGCTCCTTAGTGAAAACTTCCGGGGTAAAATTGCTCCTCAGCGAAAACTTCCGGGTAAAATTGCTCCTCAGCGAAAACTTCCGTGGCATTTTTGGTCCAAAAAAACTTCCGTCTTACCAGTGCTCCTGAGTGAAAACTTCCATGACATTTAAGACCCTTTTATCCCTTTAGAAATGGGTCTAGAACCATGAAGTAATAGTGGCTTGCATAGCCAATAATACAGGTTGGAGGCCATGGGCCGAACCCACAACTTGTAAAAATTACGTGGGTTGGTTGTGACAAACTAGGCTCATTTGATATGGGTCTTTTTTGCCCATAATCCTGACGGGCTAGCCCATTTCTTTTTTAGATTTATGTTTAGTTTGTAATGTGTTGAATTGTGATGTATGTTTAATGGGATAAGTTATCTCCAAATGACCCAAAAGCTACGTTTTTTGAATTAATAAAGAATGTGTTTGTAATTTTAGGTGAATTAATGAATGGTACAAAATTACGGAAACACTCCTTCATTAATCCAAAACGACGTAGTTTTGGGAGTCAGTGGAGATAACTTATCTCCAAACGACTAGAGATATCCTTTACCTATGTTTAATTTGTAGTATTTTAAACTTTGAATTTGATATTTTGTGATCACTTTATGATTTTGTAATGTATTTTTATGATTTAGGTTTGTGAAAAATATTATTTTATTATATTGTTAAAAAAATAAAAAAACAATATGAAAAAAAAAAACAGGTTGGGCAGGCACCCATAGGTTATGAGTTGTGTTAGCTAAATGTCAGTCAACTTGAATACAAATCTTTCCAACCCCAACTCAGAATGCCATCAACCTATGGCGGGTAAGCCCGAACCCAACAAACTGGCTCATACTGGCTTGCCGCTTGCTTGTGTTACGTTATTCATAAGCATGCTTCAATAATAATTTGATTGGATAATAACATGGGGGTAACAATCTTTCAAAACCTGTTTAACTTTTATCCCTTCAACAAAGTTGGGATTTAGATTTTATGGATTAGGGGGTGTAAACTAAATAAATATTGTGTGTATATTCATGTTCAATATGTCTGTATATATACAAAGAGGGGGAGCCTCACTCTTAATAGCTCATTATGATAATATCCTTGATTTATGAGGATTATGATTGATCACATATTCATAACGTATATTTCCTAACAGGGGAAAAAACTTCACGCCCTGAAAAATATTTTAGAATTTTAAATAAACTACAAAATACTTTACAATATTAGACATACATGAATCTTGGCCCTTCTAATAATTCCCAGCCAAGAAAAAAAGGGTTCATATAATTAATACTCAACCAGTTCTTAATATAACACATATTTACCTAATTTGATTAGAGTAAGAAAATTAGTTGAGTTAGTTAATATGATACATGTATGTAAATTTAAAACATCCAAGTTATTTTTCTTAATTATTTTATTTTCTCTCCTCTTTTATTATCGTTGATGGAGTACCAATAAGGATAAATTAGAAAAAAAAATTGATAAATAAAAAAATTATATTTTATATTTAAAACTAAGATTTCCAAATGTGTTTTATATTATGCAGGGAGTAATGTAAAGGGAAAATGATGGGAGTAAACATGTAAATGTATTTTACAAGCGTGCAACTAAATCATCTAACAACTAAATCACCCCCACTAACAACTTGAAGCCACGCATCATGATATAATATGGGCCCTGAACATCATTTTCCCTAATGTAAATGTATTACAAGCGTGCACCATGAAGCCACGAATCATGATAAAGTAATTGACTATTCTATCCTCGCTTTACAACAAAAACCATCAAATAGGAAAAGGAATCCAGCAAAGAGAATATAAAGAAAAGAATAAATACAAAAAGAGCCAAAATACCAGAAAGTTCCTGCCAACCTGTCCCAAGCTGTCAGCCTTAATAATTCTTTGCGAAATCAAAGAGGGATTTCTTTCCTCCATCCCTCTTTCTTTCTTTAAAGTATTAGCCTCCACCTATAATTTAACACTTGGTCAAAAGACAAAGCCAATAATTAGGCTCTCATAGTTTCTTCCTTATCCTTCCCTTTACTCTGTACAAACAAATAATGATAACAATATTATTATTCTGTCATTAACTTTTAGGTATCTGCAGGGATTTATCACCCCACATTGTGATTAGATAGTTGAAGCATCTTCCATTTTCAAACAACAAATCTGAGTCTGCCCTGTTGATTGTTTTAGTGCTGGGAATTTTGGTGGCAGAGTTGGCCACTTGAATGTGCTTCAGATTGTGTCTGAATTCTATGGTCACCTGTTCAAAAACTTGTACCTCAAACATGTTCACTCTCATTTTGGGTCTCATTTTGTCTCTCACAAAGGCAAATGCTAATTGGTCCCTTGGGTTAAATGCCTCCAACTCATTGAACATTAGGCAAGAGAATAGGTTACTGCTCATCCCGTGCTTCCTCAGAATCAGAGCACTGTCTGGAACATCTGCCTCAGAGCCAATAAAAGAAAGGTTTTAAAGCTTTGTTACAAATACGGGACATGTTATTATACAATGTGAAGTTATCACATTCTTTATTCTTACATGTGCTAGCATAAAATAAGATTAAGAATATTCCATACAATATGGCATAGGCATGTGTGAGTTTGACTATGTTTTGTAAAACCATCAACATGACTCTGTCTTCAAGCTTTGTTACAAATAACAAGACATGTTATTCTACAATGTGATGTCATCACATTCTTTTTTCTTACATGTGTTAGCATAAAATAAGCTTAAGAATATTCCATACGATATGGCATAGGTATGTGTGAGTTTGACTTTGTTTGTGTAAAAGCATCAACACGACTCTGTCTTCAAGGTTTGTTACAAATAACAAGACATGTTATTCTACAATGTGATGTTATATAGGTATTGTTCTTTTTTCTTAAATGTGTTTAGCATAAAACAAGATTAGAAATATTCTATACAATGTATGACATAGGTATATATGTATACAACATATGTTATTCTAGAGTATTGTTTAAGCTTCCTCTCTCTGCAATGGACATGGGAAGTTTGTGCAGTGTTGAAAGGGAATTTAAATATTATGTCACTTTTGATAGGAAGATCATATGTATGCACTGGCCTAATATTATGTCACTTTTGATAGGAAGATCATATGTGTGCACTGGCCTCATTACTGTGTTAATGAAAAAAAAAAAAAAAAAAAAAAAAAAACATGATGGGAATGGTACAAGATAGAAAATATGATCCTAACAATGCACCTCTGAGACTGAAAAGAGGGAAAAATTGAACGTTGCATGTGATACTCTATCACACCCTCAACCCAATGTTTTAACAACTGTGCTACTGTGACTTAATTAAATGCCAATACATAATCCAAGGCTCTTTGGTTTAGGACCACCCACTAGTTAAAGATGGAGTGGTACAACTACTTTGGGACCATGAATATGATCCACGCATTTATTGTGATATGATTTTTGATATTTGACGCAAACCTTCTCCTACTTTAATTCTAATTTTTTCCATCTACAGAGAAAGAAGAAGCACGGAATATCTATAAGTTTATTTTAATCAAATCTCATATATCAAGAAGAGGTAGTTAACTCAATGATTATGGGATAAATTTTTAACTTTGTCCTCATTTATGATTGGATATTTTTCAACTGTTTCTTTTCTCTCTATCTTCATCTTCACAATTAATATGAGTAAAATTATTAAAATTTCATTTATTACTTGAAACTAAATTTATAAATATTTTTTGTCAAAATGAACTTATAAATAGGATCAGGGTGGTATATTATATTCCCTCTGGTCCTAAATATAAGACAAAATTTATAATGCAATTATACTACAAATTTTGTTCTGTATTTAAGACCGAAAGTAGTACTTAAAGTTAGTTCTATGACTCAATTCACAGCCTTCACTGAAAAGCATTTTGAATAATAGGGATAAACTCAATTCCACGTAAGAATTAGACCTTCCTTAGACGAGCCTTCCCAATAATGGACACTTTCACTACTTTTATGTACATTTTGTCAACGGCTTAATAATCATCTATATGCTTAGTTAGGCTGGAACTTAGTTATTGCATAAAGTAAGCGCATCATGCATCACCACACTAAAATAATCACTATTAAACTAGGTTTAAATAGATTACTTAAATCTGTCACTGTAAAAGAATGTCTTATACTTTTATTAAAAAAATATTAATAATAAACATATCTCATTTTTAAGTTTTTCCACTTAGCGTTGTATTAAGAAGAGTCTAAACTAAAACTAATTGTTTTTTGCTACTCAATCTTTTACACTCACATTCATGATATATAACAATGTTTTCGTAGAAGAGCAATGTTATCATGAAAGTTTTTTGAAGTTTAATGTTACCCCAAAAATGTTAAAATAGAGTAATATTGTCCCTTGCCATTAAAAAGTTAACAATCAACGTCAATTTTTAAACAGTTAGCGCTAGTTTTTTAACGATATGGGCAACATTAATATATTTTGAAACTTCTGGAGCAATATTTATCCTTAGTGAAAACTTTTTCAAGAAACATCTAGATAACTAATCAAAGGTCGAAGTTCCAAAATTAAAAGGTCAAATGCATACCTGAGGCATAAGGAAGCTTACTGGGACTCCATGGCTGCAATCCATTTTCACAGTAAGTCTCCATTTGCATCTTCAAGGCATCAACATCCCACCATTTCTTCCACCTTGCTGTAGCCATTGCTTCTTCAATGGTGTGAGTATAATATGGATGTTTTGATATGGCCATATCAGCATTCTCATCTATAACAAGCGAATGAATCAACAACAAAGGATCAACCACTAATTGTAGTTTTGCATCAATCCAAATGCTGAATTTGGAATTTGGGAACACTCTGTGGACTAAGAATTTGGGTATAACCCCATTCATTGCTGGGTTCTGATACAAGTTTTGGCTTGAAACCTTCACTATCCTCCATACACCTATCCTGTATTCACTGGATTGTGTTGAATTTAACAGTCCATGGTGTTTAAGACCCTCTAGTGTGACATCATCTATGAACATGAAGAAACATGTATAGTCCATTGTTTTTGATCCAAGGCCTTTTGGCTGCCGGATTTTGTCATGGTCATTGAAGATTGCTGATACTACAACTACTCCATCACATTTTTCCATGGCAATTCGATCTGAATAAAGAAACTAGAACGTCAATGTTCAATTTAAAAGAAAATTAACTTCATGACCTACACATTGAAAATTAATTCTGTAAAAATTGAATTTCGTATCAGTTAGTTTCCAAAGCAATTCAAGCATAATTCTGCCTAACAAACCAACACAGGGTTAGTTTAGTGGTGCCAGATCTCTCTGGGTCTCTAGTTTGAGTACTAGAGGAAACACCCGTGGTTGGAAGGGAAGCCACAAACCCCGAATCGGATTCAAGAGAATTGTGTTTGAAGGACTATAGTCAACTGAACATCAAAATTCAGGCACTCTGAAACGAAGAACTGAGGTCTAACGAGGAACTTACCAGAGTCACTTACTGGAAAATCTTTCAGAAAACCACAGGGAATTTCGGTATCATGGCTTTGATGATCGAAATAAGAAAATCTCTCCTGTGTACTAAAATTTCCTCCAAAGCTATCTGCATTACCCTGCATATACCTCAGAACCCGCGAGGAAGACGGAGGGTTCTTGCGATAATTCTCAATAATCCTCAAAACATCCCAATAATCTGAATTCAAAAAACCAGAATCCACCATTTCAATAATAAAATAAAAAAAGGAAAAATATGAATCCAACGAGAAATCAAGGTTCGTACCAGAAAACTTGATCGGAGAAGAGCAGGTAGAACGGGTTGTTGGAATAGCGTACTTATGCTCTCCATAAGAAGAAGGGTAGGAATACAGAGAAGAAAAGATAGGATCAGAGGAATGAGACGAAGACGACGACGTGAAGAAGCATTGTTTGGATTGAGAGAAAGTGAAGTAAAGAGAAGCAAAGAGATAAAGCAGAGAGAAACAGAGGAGCTTTGATTGGAAGGCGAAGAAGAGAGGTTTGAAGGAGGAGGTGGGTGAAATTGGGTTGCCCATAATGAAGCAATTGAATTTCTGGGGGGAATGCTGAATTGGATTTGATTTTCATATCTGAATTTTGTATAAAAGTGGTTGATGATGACGATTCTTTGATCTTGATTGATGGTGAAAAAAGGGCAGAGAGATTGTTGAAGCTTTCAGTTACTCGTGAAAATTTTCACAATGAACGCCAAAGTGGGACCGTCATGTAAACCTAATGCCAAACCGAACTTTTGGACTCGTCTAGAATTTCGTGAGTGAAATAAATATAATATATATTTATTATATTTATCATTTTTTTTTTCTAAATTTATCTCTATTGAGGTTTTTTTAACTACTCCTGAAATTTTGATTTCAAATATAATATATATTTTTTATATTTATCATTTTTTTGAATTTATCTCTATTGAGGTTTCTTTAAAAATAATCATGAATGAGAAGAGAAAATGAGGTAATCGAGAATAATGATTATGTTTATTTATCGAATACATATCATATTAACCAATGACGGACCCGGGAATTTCACCGACGGAAGGCGAAAATAAAAAAAAACAACCTCATAAATAAAAATAGTTGAAATATGACACAAATTTAATATACAAAAAAATGAAAGAAATCTATTACAGAAATTAAGATTACTTCACTTGATTCTTACTCTACGTGTTTTTATATTGTTAAACTCATCTATGATTGAATCTGTGTTAAAACTCAAAACTTGCTCAAATTCCCAACCCTAAAATATTCTTTAATCAGTACAAAAGTAGTATCATTAGAAAGATAAAAACATGTATAATAAATTTCATGAAGGAAATTTAATGAAAAGAAGTGATTTTGAGTACCTTACTGATTCTCAAAATTTATCATAAGTTGTTGAAAAAAAAAAAGGCGGACAATGGGACGAGCCACAAGTGAGAGGAATAAAAGATGAAAGATTTCAAAGAGTACAAACAAGTAGGGTTGGGATAATTAAAACTTATGTGTCTAACTTCTTTATTATTATATTCTTTATATATATGTGTGTGTGTGCAAGGAAACGAAGGGTTAGGGAGTAGGGAGCTGAAAACAAAGGGCCCACCTCTTCAAATCAATCCAATCAAATGCAAAGGATTTCCACACTATCGATTAATAAAACGAAAGGTATTCTATTATTCTTTTTTATTATTATTAATTTTTTTTTTTTTTTTTGGGGGGGGGGGCTAGCCCCTCTGTCCATCCCTAATATTAACTAAGTAAATAATATTAATATATCTTATATTAACGATAGAGGGAATATTTGTTTATTTCTAGGTTAATACAATATTTGATCTGTCAAGTTTATCCCAATTTTAGTTTAAGTTCCTCAAGTTTTAAACGATAAGTTTTGGTTTGTTAATGAGCAAAATGCTTCATCTTTTTATTAAATTATTGGACCACTAATTTAAGTGATGAAATTTAAAGTACCAAAACCTATAGTTTGAATATTTAAGAATTAAAGATCATATTAACACTTATTTTTCTATAAATGAAAATTTTAATTGAGTTGAACCCTCAAGCTACATTGCTTATAGGATATCACATACAAAATACTGCGTGTGGATTATCGATAAAATTTTCTTAGTTCTTATTTAAGTAAGGATATATATATTTTGGAGACTTAAAACTCAAGGGGTTTTTACATATCTCAACAAGCATACTTTACGGTATTTAAACTTGCAGCTTGGTAGACAAAAATTTTATTGATCACAGTGATATTGAACCAACTATAAATTAATTTGATTAAGAATATTAGTCTTGTGTTACCAAAAACAAACATTGGTTTTAATTAAAGAGGTTTGATTTGCTCTAAAAAGAATTAAAGGGGTATGATTGCATAAATATAAAATCTTGAGATAAAATCCATGTAATTAAGTAAGTACGTAAATGCAGAAAAACATTTTTGAATCTTCATAGAAAAATAGAAATAACTATTAACTAATTCAAATGGATTTCTAAATTCTAAGTTTCATTGTAGGCCTAATTGATTGCTTCTAATTTTGTAATTCCATCATTCAAACAGTATCCTAGGTTGGAAACTACAACATGGGTCTCAATCTCTAAAACTTCCCTTATAACTAAGAGAAGTTTTATCTCAACTTATAGAAAAAAAAAAAAAAAAAAAAAAAAAAAAAAAAAAGCTTTAAAAACCACAGTTTTGTTATTTCCCAAACATGCACTCATGAAAACTGACGAATTTTGAAATTCATATAAATACGAAAGATATGCTTTAAATTATTAATATAATATCAATAGCATCAAGAAAATGTGATGAAATGAAAATATAATAAGCATTTCATAAGCAGCAGTAATATACATCACATGTAAACAAAAGTAAGTATAAAACAGAGTCAAATATCTTTATTTAAAAAAAATATAATCGGATTTTTTTTTTCCAATTTTTTTTTTTAGAAATGTGTGCTTTCACTGCTGTTTTTTTGTGCTGGCAATTTCGTTTTCAAGATTTTGGACTATTTGTTTGAAGTTTTGGAAATCAGAAATTCTGTGAAGTCTTCCAGCTGGCAGAGTGCCCTCCCCAACAATTGATATAAGTGAATCCCTCACGTCGACAAAATCATCCCAAGAATTTGCTGCTTCTTCCCACTTTCCCAGCATTCCATGTATTATTGCCTGTAATTCAGTTTTTTTTAATATATATATATATATATATATATATATAAAAGAAAGATAAATAACATTTTCTAGTTCCTACCCACATTACATGAAGCCTATGAAATGAGTTATTGTTTATTAATTGTAAATACTTTAATTAGTTTATTAATTCTTTTTAATATAAAATATCCTTTCCATCCCCACGTCTTCTTCCTTTGTCTTTGTTGCCATGCCCTCCATAAGTTTTACATATGTGTAAATATTTTGAAGAGATGAATGAAGTTGAAGTATACCTTGAAGAGTGGGGGTCGAGCATCAAATTGATTTCGTTGATAGTCCAAGCATTCATATTTCAAAGCTTCTTCAGGATTTCCCTAGACTCATACAATCCATCAGATATATATTAAAGGAAAATTAGTTTCTCCTCATAAATTAATAAAGAAATTGAATATTATAATTGTAAACGACTATTATTGAGGGAAATCTAAAAAAAATATCATTTAAACTTCAAAATCTCAAATAGGTAATTTCCCAATAAAACGAGTTATTAATTGCTTTACTTGTTTTTCTTAACCCTACCCTATTCTTTGTTGTTGTCAACAGGATTTTAAAGTTCAAGTAGTATTTTTTTTTTTTGTTGTTGCCATTTTTCCTATTATTAAAACGTAAGCGAGTGATTATTATTGTTATTATTAATATTATTGGAGTACCTGGTAGATAAGCAATTCGACAAGGGCCAATTCAATCTCATGAAGGAAAAAAGATTTATCAGAATGTTGAACATGTGCTGACTTCAGTATTCTCAATCCTTCATCCCTTCCTGTCTTCTCCAGTTTCTCCACCACCCTCTATTAATTCCATGCACATATATTCACATTCTCAAATTACACCATTCATTAATCTTATTTCTTTCGGATAACAAGCGAGGAAATTATTTTGTAGAAGCAAACTAAGAAGTTATTATGTAAAGTGCAATGACTGAATATTTTTTGAGTTGGATTTTTTTTTTTAAAAAAAATGATAAACTTGAGGTTAAAAGCTTTCAATTAATTTTTCTTACTCATTTACCCCCCCCCCCCCCCCAAAAAAAAAAAAAATCCAAATCCCTCATACCAAAGAGATTCTAAGGAAAGGAAGCTAAATAAGTAACTTAATCATAGGATATGTTGTGTGTTATTTAATTATACATTAGTTTATAAATCAGAAAAATTAGTTTGGAGAAAAAGATAAATATATATATTTTAAAGTAATTTATTTAGTTTCCTTAATCTCTGTCTAAAAAAGTCACATGAGTCTTATACCACATCAGGTCCTTAAGATAAAAGCTAGTTAACTTTTTGTTTAGAAAGATTATGTAAGCAAAATAAATTACATTAAAGTATTTATATTTATTATTTTTTTAAACTAATTTGCCCGACTTATAAATCGATATACAATATAATGATCCACAATATATGTTATCATCAAGTAATTTATTTAGCTTTCATAATCTTTCAAAAAAAAAAAAAAAAATCAACTGACTCTTATATTAAACACATAAGCTAGTGTATATATATAGCGAAGGTGCCAAAGCCCAAACCTGAATGTTGTGCAAATCAAGGTGTTGCTCATCCACCTCAAGCAAAGACTTGAGATCAGTTATTTGATCGGAGGAACGTGGAATAATGGCCAAAGCTGCGTTGTGATCCTTCAATCTCCTCCATACAATTTCTCCACCGTACAGTTCTGCAAGTGACTTTGAACTCAGAAGCATTCTCTTTTCCTTTGATCTCCATTCACCCTTCACCAACAACACGTACACAAAAACACACCCAATGATCACTGTTAATATTATTATTATTGCAGCGCTCGGAGATGTCCCAAACTTTGAACTTAAATATTCTGCAAACTTTTCTGTAATAATCTCATGTTCCATTGTTCTCTCTCAAGAAGAAGAAGTTAATGACGTATAGGAGATTATATTTTCAATTAAACGTTGTTTGAACTTTATAGTGAACCTATTAGTTATATATGGGTGCTTATAGTTTCTTGTCGTAAAGGAATTAGAGTTTTTAGATGGAGAATTCTTGATATTCTTGTCTTGGCAGATAGGTCAATTAAAGAAGAACAAATATTCAGCGTCAAGAATGTATCCTTTATCTCAACCAAGAAATGAAAAAGCACACACTATGCATTATATGGAGTGAAAGTTGATATATTCCTTCATTCTTGATGTTTCATTCTTTTTATTCTTGGCCCCAATTCATTAAAAAAATTAGCTCATATAGACCCACACATGTATTACATACATGCATGTTTCTATTTATTAGAGAAAAACAAATGAAATATATATTCTACAGTAATAGTCATACTAGTTTAATTATCTCCTTCTCATCATTTGTTATTTTTATTCTCGGGCAACTCAGTCTCGTAGAAAGGATTAGTCTTTTATAACATTATGAATTAAGGTTTGAATTTTTATTGAGATGTACAATGCACATATTTAATGTCCAACAATACCTCAAATATTATTATTATACGGTGCATATGTTTATGGTACTTACTACTTAGCAACGGATGGAAAAAAAGAAAAGACAAAAGAGAGATCCCCCCACTTAGTTTTTCTTGTGATTCAAAGTGCAAACTAATAAATGGTTCTCGTGTCCCCACAAAATTAATATATCTTTCTTTAAATTTTTGTTATATCCGGTTTTTTTTTTTTCATATTTAAAAGCTTACAATAAACCCTCTCAAGTTTTATGTTTATACAAACACTTTCTTTCTGTTATTTTACTAAAAGAATTTAATATGATAAGACGTTTATATATATATATATATATATATATACAACCTAAAATTTAAGAAGATTTCATTCATTTACAGTGTTATATGTTAAATTATTTAAAAGTTGTTTATTCTTTTTAAATATTTTACAAAATAAAAAACAATTTTTGTAAATGAGTTCGATGAAAAAATAATTATAAAGTATTAAAATTTTCTTAAAGATGTCTGATCCCTCCATCTTCAAATAGGAAAAGCTTGTTTAATTTTGTGCGTGATAGTTTTAAAGAATTTTAAAAAACAAAAGGCTATGATATATAACTCATTCAAAAAGTATATTGGTTTCTACTTATGCATGATGCAAAAATAAAATTCTAATCCTTTAGCTATCATACATCTAATATTCGCTATATAAGAGCTAAATAACATATATATGTATATTGAAAAGATTAGTTAAGCTAGTTATTTATAACAAATGTGTATTTGTTTCTTTAGAATACCCTTTCTAATTATGTGCATTATATTTTAACTACTTAATTGAAATCAATAGGAAAACATACTTAAGGGAACAAATTATAAACTTAGGAGACAATAAAATAAATTGATTATTAAACTTAGGATTATGGCAAATCCTTTATGGGAAATACACTTTTTTATGTTGGAAAGGAAATTGACGTATTAAATTTCCGTGCTTGAGTTTTTTTTTTTTTTTAATAAAAAAGATGTGGGTCCCACCATTTCATGTGTGTGTAAAAATTTTTTCTTCTTCTTATGCAACATGAGCTAAAACCCCATCATTTATTTAACCATTTAGGACAAGAGTTAGTATAATACATTGATTAAAATAGAGTCATATATCTTTATTAGAATAAACAAACAGAAACACATTGAAATGAGTATGGTGTATACATACATACATACATGCTTCCAAATATTTTTTTTTCCTTCTTTTTTTGCCCTTCCCTTTTTAAATAGTTGCTTAGCTTCAGTGAGACATCATAGTATTATGTATACATTCAAGGATTTTTCTTGGTGATTTCATTGCGAAGATGGTTGACTTTTTCTTTGAACATTTGGAAATTAGTAATTTCATCCACAAGTCCCTCCAGCCCTCGTACGTTTGGCATAGACTTGCTCCTCACATTTACGAATTCATTCCAAAATCTTTCAGCCTTTTCCCACTCATTCCTCATTCCATATATAATTGCCTGTCAATTTTTCCAATCATTAAAAAAAAAAAAATCATTAAGTTTAAATAAATAGATAATATGAAATAAAAAGGGTGAACAGTCACTGTTTAAAAATTTTATTGGTAATAAGGACCTAAATTAGAATACCAATACTTTTAATGTATGAAATTCTAAGTGAGTACTGGTATTTCCTACGTATAAAAACATCCCATGTTATTCTGACAAATAAAATTTTTAAACAAAGACTTTCTAGAGATTGAGAAAGTCGGTGAAAAGTTAAAATAACATTTATCGTATATTATAAAGCAAGACTAAAAGAATACAAATTAATGAAGTTGAAGTACCTTGAAGAGTGGAGGTCGAGCGTCTAGTGGCTTTTGTGGACTTTTCAAACATTCAAATTGCAAGGCTTCATCAGGTCTTCCCTGCAAGCAGATGGATTATTGTTAGATATAAATCAAAAGGGAATAATAATTTGTGATGATCATGAATAATCAATAAATAAAGTAATTTAAATAGTTTTTTTATAAAAAAGTAAAATGAAAATTTAAAATATTGGTACCTTATAGATGAGCATCTCGACAAGTAACATTTGAATCTCATAAGAGTCAGGTGATTTGGAAGCTTCAGCTTTTCTCATTTTGGCTGCTTCACTAAGTAACTTGACTCCTTCATCTCCCATCCCAGCCATATCCATCCTTGCTATCACACTCTTCCATTCACAATATTCACCACTTCAAATAATCCTCAATACCATAATTAAGTATTCATTCTTAATTAACATAACACAAATTCTTCATTTTCCCACACGAGTTTTTAATTTTATGTTTTTAACCAACTAGCAATGATGATGTGAGATCAGTCTCTTACTGTTGTAGCAGTATGATCAGGGACGGACCCAGGAATTTTACTTACGGGGGGTGAAAATAATAAATGCTATATTATGAATAAAAGTGCTTAAAATATGATAAAGACCTAATATACCAAAAATTGAAAGAAATATATTACAGAAATTAAGTTTTTTTCACTTGACTCTTACTCTACGTGTTTTCATAGTGTTAAACTCATCTATAATTGAATCATTACTAAAAATCAAAATAATTTCTTTTTCAATATATGTAATCAAAGAATCATCAAGAAATTGGTCTTTCATTCTATTGTTCTTGATTATCTTAATTTATAGCAGAGAAATATCTTTCATAGTTGCTTAAAAAAAACTGAAGAAATGAGTAATGTCAATCACTTTATCATTAATATTCCCATAATCATCTCTGTTAACAAAATTCAAAACTTGTCAAAATACTAACTCTAAAATATTCTTTAATCAGTATAAAATGAAAGTAGTATCATTAGAAAAATAAAATCATGTATAAAAAATTTTATGAAGAAAATTTAATGAAAAGAAGTGATTTTAAATACCTTACTGATTTTCAAAATTTACCCTAAGCTATTGAAAAAACGCAGAAAGAAACAAGTAATGTTGGGAATATATATTAAAGTTGTGGGCCCCACCTCTTTACTTTTTCTTAAATGGAGTATATGAAAGCAAACCTTTGAATGAAACCAAACGGTCCGTGAAACTGTGAACGCAAACCCCCACCTCAGTGAATATATATAAAAGCAATAACTAATAAGCAAATTATGTTTTTTTAAAAAAAAAAAAAAAATGGGGGGGGGGGGGGCCACCTATGTCCGTCATTGAGTACGATGTAAGATGAAAATGTTTTTTAGTTCAACAGCAATAAGAGATTTACTTTCTTAGATACTAAATATAAAATCTAGTTAACTATACAGATTAAAAAAATTGGTTAAACAAGTTATTTGTCATTATTGTGTATAAAATATGTGTTACTTTTGTTCAAATATTCCTATTTTAATGAGAGTATTAAGTATGAAAGACGTGTATATATATATATACATATATATATATATCGGCAAACGAAAGGCAAAGAATTAAAGCATGATGGCAAAACTAGACAAAGAATTAAAGTAAGAGAAAGTATGAAATTAATAAGAGTAATCTGGAAAAAAATTATTAAGTAAGGAAGAAAAGAAGACTGAGATGACGAAAGTAATATTCTCCACTAAGTTTTATATTTATTTGGATGGGCCCAGCTATGTACCGTCAGCATCATAGATTTTTCAAAGGGACTTTAGTATTGACCATGAGTCTCTCTCCATACACTAGAGCCGTCAATCGATCAACTGGCCGCCAAATCCAGCCCGGATGGGCCCGATGGCCCATCGGCATCGGGCCTCCGCCGAGAGTAAAAAAACACTGCTTTTTTTAAAGCCCCTACCCGAGAGCACCAGGCTGCCAGGCCCTGCCTGCGGAAAATTATTATTTCAAACTTTAACTATTTTTCCTCCGTTTTTTTCTTAAAGAAATATAATTAGTAAATTACAACAATTAAAGCTCTAATTTATCAAATAAATGTTGTCAACATTTATATCCAAAAAACACAATTATCCAACAAATAAGCAAATACGAATTCATAATCAAAAACAAATTATGTTCTCAAATAACTTACATAAAATATAAAAAGCATCTAAGTTCTTAATTGTTGTAATTTACTATCAAAAACAAATTATGTTCTCAAAAACAAATTATGTTCTTAATTCTTATGGATTACTATCCTCATGATTTTTGGAGAATGCATTCAAAATTCAACATTAAAAGAAAAAAAATATATATAACGGGCTAAACGGGCCGGCCCGTAGCCCGCAGGGCCGGCCCGTAAAAGCCCGTGGCCTGCAGGTCGGCCCTTTCTGGGCCCGAAGTCACCTCTCTCTTCAATTTTGAGGCCCGCCCATAACGGGCCAGGGTTAAACGGGCCGGCCCGACGGACCCGGCCCGTTTTGACGGCTCTACCATACACACCACTAATGATCAAACTCCTGATTTGTTGCTTAAAAAAGTCAACTAAGTGTTGATTGTGTTAAGCGTTAACTAAGTTTTATATTTAAGATTGGATAAAAAGAGGAAGTAGTGGGCCGCTAAAAAGGAGATGTGTGGGCCCCATATGTAGGGCTAATGAATCAATTTTATTTTCCTGCCACTGTATTGATCCCCGCAAGTCATTTTCTCTTTTAGTACTCCTTCGCACCCCTCCGGTCCTTACTGTTATCATAAGATGTTCGTAACCAGCTAGTTCCCACTTACAAATAAAAATATTAAATTTATCAACAACAAAAAAAAAAGTGATTTTCAGTATCTAACTACACTATATATATACTACAACATCATATTATTTTCTACTCTTATGCACTACCCTTATAGGTGTATATATCTACGTAAAAAAATATTCAAGACTCAGACCAAAAACATTCTCGAAGACGTGTTATAGAATGGACAAACCTGGAGCCTATTCAAGTCAAGGCGTTGTTCCCCAAGCAGATCCTTCAAAACAAGATTAAGGCGTTGAGTAGTAGTATCAGTACTAGCCTTATTAATGTTATTGAAGTCTTTAAGTCTCTTCAATGCAACATCGCCAGTATACACCCTTGCAAGCGGAGGCCTCTTATCAACAATTTCTTTATGAAGATGCTTCACTCTCTCTGTGAAGTTCTCAAAATCCTTAATCTCAGGGCTCAGTTCCTCCTGCCCCACCATTGTCATTATTTCTTCCCTCAGATTTACAAATTTGTTCCAAAAACTTTCTGCTTTTGCCCACTCCTCACGCATTCCATATATTATTGCCTGTACAAAATTATTCCAGCTTAAGTTCGCAAGACAAGAATATATCTTTAGTCATCTAACTTTGTAAAAGATTTCAGTTTAGTCCCTCAAATTTTTTTTTTTTTTTTTTTTCAAAAGTTGTGTTTTAAATCTTCTTAATTTCTTATAACCCTAACACTGATGGTCTCAAATGATAATTTTTGGTTGTTGACATAAAAAAAATGACGTCGTATGCAATTGACTATACTTAGTAGAATAAGGTTTGTTATCGTTTAAAATTCCAATGTTAGCATTTGAAAATGTTTTGTTATCGTTTAAAATTCCAATGTCAGCATTTTTTGTGAATTATGTTAAGATTAAAGAACTTGGAAAAAACTTTATAAAATTAAGAGACTACAATAAAACATTGTGCGAAATTAATGGACAAAAATGCACTTTTGTGAATAAATAAATAACATTTTTCAGTGTATATATATACGTAAATATTGTAAGAGATGAATTAAACTGTTCATGATTTCTAATAACATTTTTCGTTATATTTCCTGTCATGGTACTGTTTAGATGTCCAGGCTAGCCAGTACTCTCTTCTTGGAACATGTTTTCACATAAAAGCTACATCATATGGACGCGTGGGTTTGTAGTTTTCACCAAATGTCACACTATTAATTTGAGAAACAACAGTAGAGATTGAGATTAAAAGAGTGTGGTTTAAAAAAAAAAGATTAAAATAGAAAATCAATAGAAGTTTTGTTTAAGTACAAAGTATTAATATTATTAACACTTAAAGATTGTACCTTGTAGAGGGGACGTCGAGCATCAAGTGCCATCATTTTTTGCTGTTTCAAGCATTCACAATCCTTGGCTTCGTCATATTTTCCCTGCAAACGTCAGAAGTATATGATTAGTCAATATAGAAAGAAATATTATTAGAAAAATTTAAAAGAAAATGAAAAATAGTGTTAGATATATATGCATGGAGAGATGGAATTAATTAATAAATAGGATACCATGTAGATGAGCAATTCGGCAAGTAACATGTCAATCTCGTAAACATGATGAGATTTGTCCATTTGAGCATTCTTCGTTTTTGCTTCTTTAAGTAACCTCACTCCTTCTTCTTCCTTTCCCGCCATCTCCAGCCTCGCCGTCACACTCTTCCATTCACAATTTCATGTCAATCATCAATAACATTACACACACACACACACATACATACATACATGTCTATATATATATATGTATATATAGACATGTCTGTATGTATGTATAAATGTGTTTGTATATGTATGTAGATATATATATATATATATATACAAGTGTGTGTATATGTATGTATGTGTGTGTGTGTGACAAAAAATTTATTTTTACAAAAAACAAAAACCTTCATTTTCAAGACAACTCATGTGTCTGTATGTATGATGGGTAAAGTCCCTCTGCACTGCATATATCAATTGCATGTGTAGGGCCGGTAATTTGGGTTCAACCTTAGAAACTGACTCGTTTAAGCCTGCTACACTTGGGTTGGGTTTGAACAACATATAAGATTTCTTAGGTTGATTGGGCTTCTTATGACATATTTGGACCGATTTAAAAAAGACCAGTCCGACATCATGCACACTTAAGAGCTTATTTGGAATGGTGCCTTCAAAAATAGTTTTTTCAATCGTGAATTAGAGTGTGGGAGATAAGTATGTGAGAATAGTTTTTTCAATCGTGAATTAGAGTGTGGGAGATAAGTATGTGAGAAGAATGCTTATTATGACATATTTGGACTGATTCAAAAAAGACCGGTCCGATATCACGCACACTTAGAACTTATTTGGAATGGTGCCTTCAAAAGTAGTTTTTTGAACTGTGAATTATACCATGCGAGATAAGTATGTTTGAGAAATTTTGGTTTAGCTTTCATAAACTTGCTTATTGAAAAGAAAAGGGGAAAAAAAGACCTCCAAACAAGCACTTAATTAGTAGCTTGTTTCAGGCAAGCCCATCTGAATTCCCAACTTTAGTTCCCAGGGGGAGCCATGAGAGAGAGAGAGAGAGAGAGAGAGAGAGAGAGAGAGATTTTACTGTTGGTATATCTTGTCCCTTTTATTTCAAGAAGTAAAGAGAGATATAACCACCCACTAATCCCATATGCACAACAAAGATACGGTGCAAAACAAGAAATTAAAAGAAGTAATTTAGTCAATCAAATATAAATAATGATTTATCCAAACCTGGAGCTTCTTCAGGTCAAGATGTTCTTCCTCAAGGAGACCCTTCAAAACAAGATCACTACGTTCAAGAGTGTAGGGTATGGCCACAGCTGCATTATAGTCATCAAGTCTTCTCAATGCAAGATCTCCACCATACAGCCTCGCAATTGACTTTGACCTTTCAAGTATCTTAGGCCTTGACTTTGGCTTTTGATCTTGCTTTTTTCTCCAGCAACGCGTCACAAACATGTACAAGCAAACACAGCCCAGAATCACCGATATCGCTGGGCTCGGAGATATCCCATACTTTGCGCTCAAATATGCTCCAAACTTCCCCATCTTTTCGTACATTCGACATTCATATCCATTCAGCTTGTTCACCACCTTTTCTATTATCAGATGCTCCATTCTCTAATGTATATCTCTCTCTTTTACACTGACAAGAAGAAGAAGAAGATATAGTTAGTTACATGAAAGATTATAGGATTGATTAGGTGCAAGCGCAAGCTCTGGTGTATATATATGTGTGGGAACTTTGTTAAGATAAAGTTATTGGTGGTAGTTTCTGGTAAGGACACCTCGGAGCTAGGATGGAGAATAATTCAGATGTATTCTTATCTTGGGAGATAGGTAAAGAATAAAATCAATAATGAATATTATTTTCAGCCTCCATCTCACTCATGACGGAAAAAAGTGTACCTTTCAAAGAATTGATACTAACCCTCTTTTTAAAGAATACCTTCATTCTCCATGTTTCATTCTTATATTCTTTTGTCGGCTTCAGTTTAATACAAGAAATTTAGTCGACTTACTCCTGAGGCTTATTACGGTCAGAATAAATTGCCTGTCAACAAGGTCTTCATATGACCAGTGAGATTTGAATTTATGAACTTGTAGGTTATGAGCTAACTCCTTACCTATTGAAACAATTTTTATTGACTCTTATCTAGACATTTTTGTTATGATTCTTTTCACATAATATATTCATGGGTTAAGGTGTTAAAATAGTCATAAACTTATGCTAAAAGTGTAAAAGTAACTATAAATATTATAAAAAGGGAAAAATGACTATGACGTCAATAATCACAAACATCAGTTACTGTGAGCTTTTTAATAAAGGGCTACGGTGTTAAAATAACCATTAACTTATACCAAAAGTACAAAATTAACCAAGAACTTTTTAGGTGTAAAAGGAACTAACATATGACTTCTTGAATATTAATTCATATGTTTTTATTTAACAGAATTCAAAGAAAAACTTATGAATTAATGTTCAAAAGTTCACATTTTTTATTCTAGTCAAAATGACCAATCGAAAGAAACTTGTCACCCAAACTCGGAATTCCCAACAAGAATAACTGGCTTTAAATGTACCATCATCGCAAATGTTGAAGCAATCTCATAACCAACACTGAGAAGATTTTGAGGAAGGAGATCCGAGAGAAAAATTGAGAGGCAATGGAAGATTGCATATGTACATGGTAGAGCTGGGAAAATCCATGTGACCCCTTGTCATCTCATGATTAAAATCCACTTAGACTCAAGCTGTCACAAACCACACGAAAAACTTGTCACGTTTTATTAGTTACTTTTGCATATAAAAAAACGTATGGTTATTTATGTATTTTGGAGTAAATTAATGGCTACTTTAGCACCATAACTCTGAATTAAAAAGCTCACGGTAATGGATGATTATTAAAGCCATGGCCACTTTTGCCCTATTTATAATGTTTATAGTTATTTTTGCAAAACAAAAAAAGATTATGATTACTTTTGCTCTTTTAGCATAAGTTAAGGGTTATTTTAGCACCTTAATTCATATTCATAAAGGAAAAAACACAAATGAAATATCATGATGATAATCCTTTTTTAAGGAGTCAGGAGACATAATTTTATACTGTAAAAAAATAAATGAAAATGTATAAGTCAATTAGAGCTGAAAACCCTAAAAAGGTCCGTATATTATCACATTGATGGCCTATATATGTGTGACGATCTTAATTAATCTGACAACATAAAATATTTAAGTGTAATTATTTATTTTAAGCCCATTAATTCCAATGTGAGTAGTATATATAATATTAATTTAATTTAATTAAAGTAATATTACTTTAATTATTTAATTAAATATTAAAGATGAGATGAAGCAATGCTCAAGTTTTGTTTAGCAGCCGGGTATGCAATTAGATTGGTTGGAATCATTTTCTCAGGCGACGTTGACTCACCTACCACGTCTCCATTGCTTTTGCGACTTGATGGGGACATAGTGGAGCCAGCGAAGGATCGTCCTTTCCGTTAGGGTTTAAGGATCTGGTTAAAAAGTCATGGATACCGAGTAGACAATGGGAGGAGAACGTCCAAAGACGTACTTGCAATGTCAATTAGAATGGAACAAGAACGTTTTTGGGGATGTTAATAGAAAGAAATCCCGTATTATTAGGCATTTGGATGATTTAAACATTATAACCGTGTTGAAGCATTACAGAAAGAGAATGGTGAGTGGGTATATGAGCAATCCCAAATTATGCAAGTGGCGGCACGTCATTCTATAGAGATTTATATCAGAGTGACAACCAACATGAGTGGAATATAAGCTTTGGGAAGAGCTACCCAGAAGTAAATGAAGGTGTAATGGAAGGGCTAGGGAATGCTTTAAGCACGATTGAGGTGAAACAAGCTCTTTTTGACATGGGGCCTCTTAAAGTTCCAGGACCCGATGGATTGAATCCTCTCTTCTACCACAGTCAATGAGAGATAGTTGGTAACTCCATAGTAGAGATGGTCTCTTCCTTATTCGAATGTCCTGAAGGTGTTAAGCAGGTTAATGGAAAGAATATTGTTATCATTCCTAAGTGGATCACCCATAAACAGTCCGTGATTTTCGTGCCATTAGTCTTTGTAATGTGATTTATAAAATTCTTACAAAGGTGATTTCGAATAGACTATGAAGAGTAATGCCTCAAGGGGGAAAGCAAGAGTTAGAACGAGGCATACATTGGTCTCATCAATTGTAATACCCTAGAATTCCTATTTATCATAAATACTATATTATGATAAATAATATATATTAAATAAGGGTGAATAGGTGGTCTCAAAATTTTTGTGATTTGTTAGTTATAATTTTAGGCAATTTTCTCCTGAAATTAAATAAAGCAAAGGTCAATTTTGAAATTACATTTAAGGATCATAACTAAAAATATAATTAGCATAATTAACTAAACCATGATTCTTAAATAACCAAAAGGAGTAAGAAAATGTTATGAAAATACTTAAACAAATAAAAGGAAATTAACAAAAAATTAATGGGCAATTAAATTTACACTAATATTGTATAAATTTGTATAATTAATGTGATGGCAAATTAAGAAGCAACAAATAGGGAATGTTCTAATTAAAAAATAAATAAAAATAAAAATAAATGGCAATTAAACACTTGATGAAAGAGATTAATAAAACATTATATAATTAGAGTTGAAAAAGTCAATATAAGTGGTGCCATATATGGATGAGTTTGTTTGGAATTTGTAATTAAATAATTGGGGTATTTTGCTAGTAAATGACGTGCACATAAGCAACAACAAAAGAAAACACAATTAAATGGCAAAAGGAAATAGGCATGTCGGCACATTGAATGGGAGAATTAGAAAATAAAGTTGTGACATGTGTAAAGCAATAATCAAGCTATTTGGTTAATTAAAAAGCACATGAAAAGCAAACTTAATGATTAAAAAGGAGGAGCATTAACATCCCAATTTTTGAAAGTGTTTCCACGATCCATACCTTTCTAAATATGGTGTCATTTAGAGGTCTGTAGAGGGAGATATCATGATCGAGTAAAGCATCGGAAGTAAATAGTATTTAAAAAGTAGAAATGCCAAAGCAGCGTTTTTTAGAAATAAATCCTATTGTAATGTATGTGATCAAAATATCTCTTAATGATATTATTTATAAAGGAATAATGTACAAAAATTTCAAATATCATAAGTACAAACAAAAGGTCTATCTCCACCGTAATGGCTCCTAGATCAAAATTTTTCAAATGTCATCGCTTGAGTACGACCCTTGTCTCCAGGTCCTGTTTTACCCTTGTCTTCTCCGGATCCTCGAGCTATGGTAAGAGCTGAGGTTCAATACCCATTGAACCTCAGGTAACGGTTAACCTCATGTTCAAGTACAATTATGTATGACAGATATTCATGATACCACAGTAAAATCCACATATACCAAGTAATAACACACCATATACACCTGCATATGAATGTTATTACAGTTTGCACTATTCACCAGTGCCACGATGGCCTATCGTGTCCTCAGCGCTAGGAAAACTCAACGGCGTTATCATGACTATAACCCGTATAAAGCTGTATGTGCACAGTCAATAACTTTTGAAAACAGAATCTCAGTTCAAAAACACATCTCATCACATATAGGTATACAATGAACATCAGAGTTAGTGTTACAAAGACGCGTCCCGTACCTTCGTCGGCGTTGGCGGTACATTTGACGTCGAACCGTGATCGCGTTGATCCTATAATGGTAATACCGTATTTATTAATTTGTAAGTAATATCCTAAGAGATATTTTGGCCCCTAATGACCATTTTGCCCTTACAACTTTTATCTTTCACTTTATTCCCTCAAAATTCGTACAACAACGCTGGTATAAATCTGGGCAGCATTTTGTCTAACTTTGAAAAATCATAATTAATTCTACAAAAATCGAAACGAGGATCCGTAAAATTCCTTGGAATCCTTAGGATGTCTAGTTTCATTTAAAAATAACCACCTTTACCCAGATCACACGGATCATTCCCAGGTTTAAAGTGTTGAACCTCTGCCCAGAATTTTTCCAGAATTTCGTAGCCTAACTTTGAGGAATTTTAACTCTCTGTACAAAAATCATTTTGACATGTTCTTGACATATTTAAAAATCCCTATATGTCTACTTTAACCATGAATTTTCTCAGAATTTTTGGATCATCATTTCAACATGAAATCCTGGCGTTTTCATGGCTGACTTCAGAATTTCCGAAACCGATGAAATTTCGCCGAACTTCGTTACTTTCATGATCTCTCCCAAAATTTTGCCATAACCTCTACTTCATCAATTTTTCGAGATAAAGGCAATTTTAACTATAAAAACATCTATAAAAATCATCCTAGCATATTTAAGCTACTTAACTAAGAATTTAAAACTAAAACTTAAAGAACTTAAAGCTAGAACTAGAAAACTTACCAAGAACTTGCTCCTCCTTTCTCCAAGGCTCTCACTCACTCTTTACTCTTAGAATCAGATTGCCTTGCTCTGATTTTGGTGTGAAGAATATGAGGGCCAAGGGCCCCTATTTATAGGAAAACTCTATGGCTCTTTGGTAATTAAATGGAACTCCTTCTCCTTCATTCCTAACCCTTGGATTTAAGTTAAATTAGAGCACCAATCCTAGCCCTTCATGTTCTCAAATCTGATCCCCCACTCTCTCTCCTTATCCTCTTCCATTCTATTCAATAGTACCTTATCCCATGTGCTCATTCAATTTGCCTCTTCAATTTTTGTGTTGAACACCACTAGATAAAAATTCCTTTGAGTGTTTTAATGAAGTTGGATTCAACCTTTCTTTTTGGTTTTGAACTCTTGGGATTTTTAGCTTTAATTAGAGACCAATCTCACTATTTTTCTCAATTGGCAAAATCTTAAAAGTGGAGAAAATAGCTTTGGTTACCATCATCTTGAAGCTTGAATTTTGCTTGTTCATAATCACTTTTTATCTTTGATTTATGATTAGTAGATTTCAAGATACAATTTATTTTGTATAGATTTCCCTTTGATTAACTCTTGAATTAATCCTCTTGATTATCCTAATTATCCTATGTGTAAACACCTCATTGGCTAATGGTTGGATATTTCCTCTTGATATTTCATCTCACCACCTTATCCCTTCAAGCAAGTGGGCAACTTGCATTTTTCAGCAACTCTTCCTCTCTCTTCAAGAGCCAAAACCGAAATTCCCCCCTTGTTTTATTTTTAATTTGTGTTTTAATTTATTCCACCACCTAGAAGCTTAATTCCCATTGGTTTACCTTTATTCACAAGGATTGTGCTTTGTTAGAATTAATTAGGGTCATTAGATAAGCTTTATGAGGTTAATTCTTAGCCTTTAGATCATAGTTGAAATTGTTGACTTTTCAACTCTTGATTAATATTTTGATTAACACTTAATTACAAGCTTAATTATCTCTTGATTGTTACATTAGGGGTTCTTAGAGTAGTTGATGATTGCTAATAACTCATTTAGTGCTAATCTTAACTTCTTATTGGTTCTTGGTTTTTAATTAGCTTAACACACCTTTAGTTGATGACAATTAGTATTAATTGTAGAGAATTACCTAAATACTCCATTAGTGTAATTTTAATTGCTCATTACTTGTTGGTAATTGCCCCTTAATTGGTTTCAAGTGTTTTGATAATTCTTTATGGCCTTTTGTGACTTAAATATGATCGAAATATTAATTACAAGGCATTAGAAAATTTAGTCTCTTAATAAATTATGAAAATGGGTGTTTAAGACCCCTTTGATTAATTATGAAGATTTGCATAATTTATTTAATTTAGTGAAGGTTTGGTTGGTCTTTAATTGTCATTAATTTCTCTAAATATACTTAAGTATTTTCATCTCTATATGAACCATAATTTAAATATGGTATTTGTTGCATTTATGGTATTTTATGATGCCAAATATAGTTTATGAACCTATTGGCTATTCTAATTCTAGGAAAAATTGCCTAGAAAATAAAATAAACATGTCTCAAAATTTTGAGACCACATACTCACCTATTTAAATAGGCTTTAATTATCAAAAATATTGTATTTAAGATAAATGGAAATTTTGGGTATTACATTTCTCCCCCCGTTGAATAAAATTTCGCCCTCGAAATTTGCCCTATACTAACTAGACTTTGAACCATAGATTCTAGAAATGTACCCTATTAGAATGTTTTCACATCTAAGCCGCTTCTCTCGATGATCGAGAATTCACTTTAGCTTAATTACGAAGGTATTTGTCATGTCGTACTTTGACACAACAAAAATGTTTCCGTGGCGCCTACATACGGTGGCCACTTAAAACACCTCATACTCTATGTCACGATTGCGGTCTGATTGGTATAATTGAGAAACACAGGAAGTGTTATGGAGATTAATCGGGTTCGGGGGTAACGTTATCTGGTAAGTGACTGGTTCACGTTTAACTAAAATTTTCGAATGGTCTTACGTAACGTGGACTAAATTTTCTCCCCGAAGCCTTCTCCCTTTTGTCGTCGTAGCTCTTCTATCCGCATTGTGCTTTGCTAGAAGTTGTCTTTTGAATAAAACGATTTGTTCGGAGGTCTAGTCAATCGATCTGGTCCAAGCGATTACCGCTCGATCACAAAGGATGGCGACACGTTCGCCCTTGACGTTCCATCGTATAAACTCAGAAAACTGTAGACATCTAGTCTATTTCCTTACTATGCATGCTTACTTAGCATGCACTCTAATATTCAAATAATAATTTTATTCATTTCTGTACTTAAGTACGATTCAAACATAGGACCTTCTCGTCCTTCCTCATCGTGCTTGGTTACGCAGCCTTACCGCCGACCCATTCAGCCTCTCGGCTTAACACATATTGGCCTTCCTCAATTCATTATCACAATACTAGGGACCTTAGCCCTACTACCTGGTATAGTAAATATTTTAATAGACTCAGGACGTACTTGTAGACATACTAGTCTAAGGTCACTATAACAATTCATATTTCATACGGTGATAAGTACTACTATCTTAAGGCCTAGGGACACGCCCCAGGTGTACATTCGTACACCTAGATTTCAAGCATCTGCTCGTCTATTCTATCTAAATCTCTCCCAAGTCTAACTCTTAGACTACATTAGAAGCTTGATACTAGTTTCTATACAAGAATTATTGATTACAACGGCAAATCTTTTCTTTGCTAAGGTAATTACTACGCCAAATTCCTAACATAAAATGAGGATTTTATATTCCATATTTTTATCAGGAGTGAGGAGGAGTCGACATACGAAGTAATCGGAAAATAGTTTCAACGAAACCCAAAACAACTTGTAAGTACTTTTTAGTTTCTATGAAATTCACATGCTACTACAAATTTCATGTTTAATACTTATCAATAGATGCAAATAACAAGAAGACAAAAAAAAAAAAAAAAAATTCAACTTCAATTACTACTTTGTAACCTACACATTCCAATTTATGTTTTATATATCTGAAATCTAATTGGTTTGGACGAATTCAACACAACATATCAAGACGGTGGTGTACTAAAGTAGGGTTTTAGGAGTATCAACAACAACAATACTAACTCTTAATTAATCCAGATTTACTAGAGTGTACACTCAAAATTTCATATTTAGAGCTTTATGCCTTTAAAATCCAGGAATCTCATCCTTACGGTTTCTGTTTTTACCAAGCACCAAAGATAAATTCAAATTTGTCGAGCCAAATAGTTCATGTATGTTAACTTGAAGACGTTCATCAAAATTTCAAAATGAAACAAGGATATATAATGCATGGTTATCTCATTATGATACAGGATAAGAAATCTTAATTTAAATGGATTAAAAGTACAATGTATTTCAAAACAAGGTTCCTATGCAAAGCATGCCACAAAATTTCACCAAGTGTCATTTCAATAATCAATCCAGTTTATCCCTCGGGTTTCATCTAATTTTAACATGCATCATTTTGAAACTGATCTCGTTTTAACACACCAATAACTAACAATCGACTTACGACGAAAGAGATTACTAAAACAAAGTTAATGGATGGTCAAGTAATTTAAGAAAAATGATATCAACAATATTCATTGGTTCAAACCTTCACAAGTGTGATAGCAAAATTCAAAGAGTGGTAATGCACATATAGTATACTCCAAGCTACTTTCATGAATTTGATTCGTTAAAGATTTTCTTGTATAATGAAGTAAAATTTCCGAACTCAGATTTGCAAATATAATTTAATGAAGCAAGTAATATCACAAGGATGTACAAGTCATAGCATCATTAGACATGCAAAAAAATTTTATTTTTTATTTTTTTTTTTTTTTTTTAGAGTAGGTTAACACAAAACACCTAGACTTTCAACCAACTATTTAAGTGTTACTTCCAACATATTTCTAACACCCTATGCAAGTGTCACCATTTAGAGTTCTTACAAATGAGGCTAGTTGTTGGACTACAATAATTGCATGCATAAACTTTAATGAAATACTGTAACAAAGGTGCACTTAACAATATTTAACAAATTTAAAGAAGAATCACTTTCAAAAACATAGTTTCAAACTAGCTTAGTTTGGAAAATTTAAGTGAAATGCTCAAGTTAGATTCCTGAGTGAACAAACAATTGGTCAACATGTCTATGAGTTATATTTGGTTGGAAATTTTCAGAAATAAAGTAAGCATTTAAACATATGTGTAACATACTTAATATATTAAATCATACAAGTTTCAAGTTTTAACAACAACCTTAAAGCGCAAATATCCAATGCAATCTCATATTGTACAAAACGTGTTTATCAGCAAGCATATGATCACACAAGGTTTTCAATGTCAACCTAGAGAACACTAAATTCTAATCATGCAAATGGTCCAAATGATAAGAGAGAGTTCATACAAAGCATTGCTTGATTTATCCTAAACTTCATGATGATGCTTAAATTCTATTCAATAAGACATATCTCTTCACAACAACATAAAGAAAGGGGTTTTTGAGTTTTGGCAAGATATATCTAAAACATTTAAAAAAAAAAATCATGCATACAAGGAAAAGCGGAACTCAATATCATATACCACATAAACCTCACTTCTCCTCTTATGTACTTTCAAGTTTTTATTATAACACCAATATGGATGCCAACAAAGTTAACGTAACTACTCATGTTTTCTAGACATGTCTCCTAACATGTACTTAGGTACCAACTTACTATTTGATTTTTCTTCCTTGAGTACATACTCCATAAAGAGTATTTCGATACTAGCTAATTTGTCCCTTACCATTAAGGTATCTCACACTATCTATGAAGACAAACTGACCTAGAGGGGTAGAGCAAAATGGACCACCTATACGGCCCTCAATGATGCCTTGATTATGATTATGCCCGGGTTCATAACGATGATCAAGACCCCAATGAAAAAGTATTGCTCTAGGTACTAGAATTGGTTTTATTTGTGGTTGTCTAACTCTATCTCTATCTCTACCTCGGCCTCTAGGAACTCTAGTTCCTTGCAAATTTGTCATCTTATCTTTCTATTAAGAATGACACATATTAAGGAATAACTTAATTTTCTAAACAAATACATACTCCACATAAGGTAATATACCTGCCATGACAGCTAACTGACTTTAATACCTGTAATCATATTTAACATTTCCGTATTTGTCGTACTAATGACTAATTGTTTACATGTTGCCTAAAATGTTCTGCCTTTAGGAAGTTCGTTCGTAGAGCGCTTATCAGCTCTTTGTGTGTACTCAAGACACATCGCAGGGTATTTGGGTTTATAAAAAGATTCACTTTCGGAATCATCTTGGTAGCTTAACAACTTGGAAATACGCACGGTTATTATCGATGGATGAATGATTTGATCCTATAGGTCTTTTAAAGGCTCGAGGGTCTACTCGGAGGGTATACTAGCTATTGGTTCTCGAATACACTATGTTCGGGGATACCGAATGAAAAGGTCCTTGGTCATATATGGTTTTGTAAAGATATTCTAGATCGGAAGTATTCGGTTCGTTCGATCGATTATCGGAGCAAATATCATATTCAGGAGCAGAAAGATGTATTAGCTCAAGGTTAAGTTCTAGAGTGGGGTATAGCTAATCAGGTTGAAGTACAGGTTCAGGAATAGCTTAGGATGGTATATTTCTGAGGGTTTATGGTTATGAATGGGTACAAGGGGTTTTTCAGGGCTTAGGTGATCTACCGGCTCAAGGTGGTACACTGGTTCAGATTAATATACTAGTTTGAAATGATACACTGGTCTAGGGTTGTAGGATTCGTCAAAAGTACTCTTCGGTTTGAAATGGTACTCGGGTTCGGATCATCTTCGGGTTCGGGCTCATTTATTGGGGCAAAGATGTCTTTGTTCGGGTGGTATTCGCTCGTTCGTCATCGGGGTAGTTGGCATATACTCGTGGTCTAAATGGTATTTTGGAGCGGGGAAATATGGTTCTCGTTCGAGTATAGACATAGGGGTGGATTTGTTGGTTCTCGGGTTCGGTCTTACTTTTACGTTTCCGAGACTACTGCGACCGACGTGCTACACGTCTCCTCCTCCCATAATAATCTACATAGGGAAAACTCATCTGTTTATCACTACAACAATACCAGGGTTTTATCGACTTGTTTTCAAAAGATGCTCTAAGATAATGGCTTAGAGCCTAACTTAGTTAATCAACCGTTTGGCCGGGTAAGTGTCTATCATGGGAGCCTCACCGTGCCGGGGTGACTCAATGGCTGATCCACATAGACTAGCCTTGCCTTCGGCACCAATGGTTTGTTATAACCGAGTCGGGTTCATACCGGATAAAATGCTTTTAGTTGAAAACTCCGAACCTAACTCCATTACTCAAACAATCGCGGCGGTGTATATCATGGGGCCTCACCGTGCGAGGGTGACCGATTGGCTGATCCACAATAAACCTTTCTAGACACCAGACCGTTTGGAGTAGCATAGTTAAATTCGTGCCAGGATGTCTGCTCTGATACCAAAATGTAACATCCCAATTTTTGAAAGTGTTTCCACGGTATCATGATCAGAGTAAAGCATCGGAAGTAAATAGTATTTAAAAAGTAACGATAAATCCACCGTAATGTATGTGATCAGCCTTAATGGCGGGTACAAAATTTCAAATATCATAAGTACAAACAAAAGGTCTATCTCCACCGGCTCCTAGATCTCGCCGCTTTACCCTTGTCTCCCGGTCCCCGTTTACTCCGGATCCCGGAGCTATGGTAAGAGCCGAGGTTCAATACCCATTGAACCTCGGTAACGGTTAACCTCATGTTCAAGTACAATTATGTATGACAGATATTCATGATACCACAGTAAAATCCACATATACCAAGTAATAACACACCATATACACCTGCATATGAATGTTATTACGATCCGCACTATTCACCAATGCCACGATGGCCTATCGTGTCCTCGCCGCTAGGAAAACTCAACGGCGTTATCATGACTATAACCCGTATAAAGCTGTATGTGCACAGTCAATAACTTTTGAAAACAGAATCTCAGTTCAAAAACACATCTCATCACATATAGGTATACAATGAACATCGAGTTAGTGTTACGATGCCGCGTCCGTACCTTCGTCGGCGTTGTCGGTACATTTGACGTCAAAACTGTGATCGCGTTGATCCTATAATGGTAATACCGTATTTATTAATTTTTAAGTAATATCCTAAGAGATATTTTGGCCCCTAATGACCATTTTGCCCTTACAACTTTTATCTTTCACTTTATTCCCTCAAAATTCGTACAACAACGCTGGTATAAATCTGGGCAGCATTTTGTCTAACTTTGAAAAATCATAATTAATTCTACAAAAATCGAAACGAGGATCCGTAAAATTCCTTGGAATCCTTAGGATGTCTAGTTTCATTTAAAAATAACCACTTCTACCCAGATCACACGGATCATTCCCAGGTTTAAAGTGTTGAACCTCTGCCCAGAATTTTTCCAGAATTTCGTAGCCTAACTTTGAGGAATTTTAACTCTCTGTACAAAAATCATTTTGACATGTTCTTGACATATTTAAAAATCCCTATATGTCTACTTTAACCATGAATTTTCTCAGAATTTTTTGATCATCATTTCAACATGAAATCCTGGCGTTTTCATGGCTGACTTCAGAATTTCCAAAACCGATGAAATTTCGCGAACTTCGTTACTTTCATGATCTCTCCCAAATTTTGCCATAACCTCTACTTCATCAATTTTTCGAGATAAAGGCAATTTTAACTATAAAAACATCTATAAAATTATCCTACCATATTTAATCTAAGCTACTTAACTAAGAATTTAAAACTAAAACTTAAAGAACTTAAAGCTAGAACTAGAAAACTTACCAAGAACTTGCTCCTCCTTTCTCCAAGGCTCTCACTCACTCTCTTACTCTTAGAATCAGATTGCCTTGCTCTGATTTTGGTGTGAAGAATATGAGGGCCAAGGGCCCCTATTTATAGGAAAACTCTATGGCTCTTTGGTAATTAAATGGAACTCCTTCTCCTTCATTCCTAACCCTTGGATTTAGGTTAAATTAGAGCACCAATCCTAGCCCGCTTCATGTTCTCAAATCTGATCCCCCACTCTCTCTCCTTATCCTCTTCCATTCTATCCAATAGTACCTTATCCCATGTGCTCATTCAAGTTGCCTCTTCAATTTTTGTGTTGAACACCACTAGATAAAAATTCATTTGAGTGTTTTAATGAAGTTGGATTCAAATTTTCTTTTTGGTTTTGAACTCTTGGGATTTTTAGCTTTAATTAGAGACCAATCTCACTATTTTTCTCAATTGGCAAAATCTTAAAAGTGGAGAAAATAGCTTTGGTTACCATCATCTTGAAGCTTGAATTTTGCTTGTTCATAATCACTTTTTATCTTTGATTTATGATTAGTAGATTTCAAGATACAATTTATTTTGTATAGATTTCCCTTTGATTAACTCTTGAATTAATCCTCTTGATTATCCTAATTATCCTATGTGTAAACACCTCATTGGCTAATGGTTGGATATTTCCTCTTGATATTTCATCTCACCACCTTATCCCTTCAAGCAAGTGGGCAACTTGCATTTTTCAGCAACTCTTCCTCTCTCTTCAAGAGCCAAAACCGAAATTCCCCCCCCTTGTTTTATTTTTAATTTGTGTTTTAATTTATTCCACCACCTAGAAGCTTAATTCCCATTGGTTTACCTTTATTCACAAGGATTGTGCTTTGTTAGAATTAATTAGGGTCATTAGATAAGCTTTATGAGGTTAATTCTTAGCCTTTAGATCATAGTTGAAATTGTTGACTTTTCAACTCTTGATTAATATTTTGATTAACACTTAATTACAAGCTTAATTATCTCTTGATTGTTACATTAGGGGTTCTTAGAGTAGTTGATGATTGCTAATAACTCATTTAGTGCTAATCTTAACTTCTTATTGGTTCTTGGTTTTTAATTAGCTTAACACACCTTTAGTTGATGACAATTAGTATTAATTGTAGAGAATTACCTAAATACTCCATTAGTGTAATTTTAATTGCTCATTACTTGTTGGTAATTGCCCCTTAATTGGTTTCAAGTGTTTTGATAATTCTTTATGGCCTTTTGTGACTTAAATATGATCTAAATATTAATTACAAGGCATTAGAAAATTTAGTCTCTTAATAAATTATGAAAATGGGTGTTTAAGACCCCTTTGATTAATTATGAAGATTTGCATAATTTATTTAATTTAGTGAAGGTTTGGTTGGTCTTTAATTGTCATTAATTTCTCTAAATATACTTAAGTATTTTCATCTCTATATGAACCATAATTTAAATATGGTATTTGTTGCATTTATGGTATTTTATGATGCCAAATATAGTTTATGAACCTATTGGCTATTCTAATTCTAGGAAAAATTGCCTAGAAAATAAAATAAACATGTCTCAAAATTTTGAGACCACATACTCACCTATTTAAATAGGCTTTAATTATCAAAAATATTGTATTTAAGATAAATGGAAATTTTGGGTATTACCCCTTCCGAAGTGGTGCAAGAAATTATTGATACTAATGGTAGGGGATGATACTCTTATGGTAGGGGATAGGATCAGTTAACCTGGCGATGGACTTCGTCTGGGAATTTCACTAGTAAATCGGCTTACCAAAGCATTGTAAATAAAGGAGATGCATCTCGCAAACGGTTGTGGGAAGTATGTGGTCGTTGAACGCTCCACAACGTTGCAAGTCATTCTTGTGGCTTGCCTCCGCCCGGAATCGCTTCTTAGTTAATGAGGTTCGTTTTGCTAGGGGTTTTGCAATCTCAGCTGAATGTGGCTCTTGTGGTAGTCGGATTGAAAGTTTGCTGCACGTACTCAGCAGATTGCGAGCTTTCATCGGAAGTTTGGGTACGTATGGTTCCAAGAGTACAGGTGATTCACTTCTTTAATCAGCAAGATGTTACTTAATGGATAGAGTGGAATCTAAAACAGCGTTTCAAAGTCTCTAATGTGGAGTGGAAAGTTTGGGAGCTACACGTGGTTTGGTGCCAAAGAGAGGCGAACAACGTTGCTGATGTACTTGCAAAGAAAGCACTTCGTCTTGCGATTAGTCCACCTGAATCTCTAGGGAGCTTCAGAGGGATGCTCTATCTGTTGCTAGTTTAGCTGTTTAAGTTGCGCTAATGTAAACCCCAAAAAAACGAATGAAGTCTATCACCAAACAATTGATTCAACTAGTAAAGAGTTATACTAGCTTATTCAGAGATCTGGGTTACTCTAGACCCTCGATAAACAATATAACTTGCTACTATCAACGGCCTTGTAACTTAATGGTATAAAAATTCCCCCTTTTTTTTTTTTTTTGGGGGGGGAATCTTGTTTATGATGGTAGACTGTTAGTGCATGCCCTCTAAATTTAAACAAATTGTACCTTCTAACTTATTCCATGCAATGTACTATAGGAGGGCCAATTGATCTAGTTCTTCACCATCTATGTATTTGTGTGCAGTAGTATACCTTGGTATAAATATTTGGGGGCCAAATAAAAATTTATTAACTAATTAAAAAAAAATATTTTTTTGGGGAGTCCTCTTTTAATGTATAATAAAAATATTTTAACAATTCTAATGTAATTAAGATAATAATTAGAGTAAAATACTCTAACCACCCTTTTTGCATTATATTAATTTTGAAAACATACACTTTAGTTCAAATCATTAACACCATTACACAAAATTCTAAAAAGATTCTTCAAGTATATTTTTAAACTAAAAACCATATTAAAATAAATGTAGTTTACTAATTTACCCCCCATTATACTAATTTACCCACATTATACCAATTCCCTAATTTATCTTTTAATATTAATGTTCATTAATGATCCATTTAATATTTTTAATAAATTTAATGTAGAATAATTTTTTGTAATCTGTTTATGTTATAAATATTAATAACTTTTTCAAAATTTGAGTAATTACTTTTAAGAATATATGTTTAATAAAATATTTTTTAAAATTTTAAATTATAAGATAATTAATATGTGAATCTCATAATAATATCATTTTGTAATTATATAATTTAATTGAATATATGTATGTATGTATGTATTATTGCAAAACATCATCATACGTATTTAAAAATTACTTGATAAGTTTAATAAATAAAAGAGATTAAAATTTAAATTTATCAAAAAAATTAAATTTATAATGATAAAATAAAATAAATTTATAATATGATAATTTTAAAAGTATGACAAATATATACTAATTTGTTTTAAAATTTTTAAAATTTTGAATAAAGATATGTAGTTAAATGATTATTTTATTGCCAAAGATTGTCATTTTTGTCAAAATAATGAGTCATGTTGTGATTTATGAAATAATGATGTATGGGTTCATATTTAATAATTAATTAGGACCTCCGAATTGGCCACCCTCTTCATATTTAATAATTAATAATTAATTAGGACAAGGTCAATAAAATATATAATTCATTTAATTTAATATCAACAATCATATACAAATGAGATGAAATAATTAAATTAATTAAAGACAATAGAAGGAGCACATTGCTTTATTTAAATAAATATATAACTAGATATACATTGAGATGGGCACGTATAGTAAACGTGCTTCTTATTAAACACTGTAGATAGCATATCTCTCTTTCTCTTTCTCTCTCCCCCCTCCCTCCTTTATAAATATTTGCTTCACTCGGCATTAATTAATTAGGATTTCTTTTTCTTTTCCTCAATTTCATTTTGAACACGTTGGACTACGCGTTTGAAGTCAGTGAAATCTGCAACATCAGGTTCAGGTTGGCCGTGCCCCACCCCACTCAAAATTTCTTGCCTCAGATATTTGAATTCATTCCAAAAATGTTTAGCGTTTTCCCAATTTTGCTGCATTACATATATAATTGCCTGCCAATTTTTCCAATCACAAATAAGTAAATAAATAAATATAAGAAGATGAATCAAACTCTTTCATTGTAAATATCATGTGAAGATGGATAAGAAGTTCTATTATGTACGCAACGAGTTATAGATTTTCTATTTAATATAGATAATGTCTAAAATTTAAAAGGGAGTGAGTCAATTTCAAGAAATTATTGTCTGTTTTATTCTTACTTTTATAGTATGTTTGAAATTAAAAATAACATTTCACTCATGATGAAACGTTAATGTATTTTTTACGTGGTCTACCCAAGCATGAGATTACACACACACACACATGTATATAGATATGCGTGTGTGTTACATGCACATGATGAAAAGTTCAAAAAAGTTATGTTTAATTATCTCAAATTAAAAATAGAAGTCCTTTCGTTTTCAGAGATAACCTAGATACTTCATTGAGCTTATATATCTAAGATGCTTTTTTTCCCAATCAAATTAAGACTCTATATAATTTTTTTTAACATAATTCATGGTTTATCCTTTGATTAACTAATGTTATTAACACCTACGATTTTTGGTGTCTCATATTGTTTACTTGTTGTGAAAATAGCTTTGTTATAATTCTATGGTGCTTGATAAATGATAATTAAACATTTTCGAAGATCCTTGAAATTTAAAAAATTTAAAAATCATATGGAGTCATTAATTGGAGTACCTGGAAAAGTGGACGTCGAGCATCAAGTTCTATTACATTTTGATCATTCAAGCATTCACATTTCAGAGCTTCTTTATGTTGTCCCTGCAAGCGTAAATATAGATAAAGGGAAGTTAACTAATTGTCCTCATGCATTAACCAATAAAAACAAAATTAAATCAAATTAAAAAATATATAATTGTACTAGATATGAAATATTAATAGGATATTTACATTGTAGATGAGCAATTCGGCAAGTAACATGTCAATCTCGTAAACATGATGAGATTTTTTCGAATCAACATTCTTCCTTTTTGCCTTTTCAAGTATTGTCACTCCTTTTCTTCTTGTCCAGCCATCTCCAGCCTTGCCGTCACAATCTTCCATTCACAATTCAAGACACAATAAGTTCATTTTAACAAAGCTGCAATATGCATGCATCTATCGAATATGGTTTGAGCTAGTAATACGGGTTCAACCTGATGTACTTAACCCTCTTACTTAAACTTTAGGGTTGGGTTTTGAAGAAACATTTTAGGCTAACTGAGCCTATTATGACTTATTTGGATCAATTCGAACAAGGCATGCGTAGCATCTAGCATGCTCATATTAAGCAAGCCTGACTGAATTCCCACCAACTTTAGTTCTCAGGGATGGAGGGAAAGGGAAGAGAGATATTTTACTATTGGTTTATCTTTTCCTTTTGTAGTAGGAGAAAAGATAGATATACTCCCTCTAGTCCATATAAGGCACCAACAAACAAGTAATTTTGGTCATTTTTATAAGATATTTGTAAGTTTCTAATGAGTATTTAATTTAATTTTCCTTGTCTGTTTATATTTAATAAGGATAGTGAGAGAGAATAATAATTAATATGATATTTGACTGTAGTATAATTGATAAGGGTAATCTTTGAAAATCATTTGAATTTTAGGACAATTTTAATGTTTTAACCGTTTTTATTGATTTGTGAGAATATATGTCTTATGATAAGGACCAGAAGGAGTATCACCTGCAAATCCTCCGTGTCTATTGAGTTTCAGTGCTCATTAAAAGTGATGAGGACCATAATCTGAACCATCTAAATCAAACATTATCCGATCTAAATTTAAATTTTTCAAAAAAATATTCTAATATGTATAGAATATAAAATAAAGATAATATCTCAAATAACATATTTTCAAAAAAGAAGATATTTTTACTTCAAAATCATCTGTTGAAAATTTTTAATCTAGAGTGTTGAACGGTGCAGATCTTATGGTGCGGTTATGTTATGATGAGCCTGAAACCACATCCTTCCAGTAGGGAAAACAAAAACAAAAACAAAAAGATACATCGTACGTACGTGCATAACACAAGTAGTGAATTAAAATAATGAATTAGATAATAGTTGTGCCAAAAACCTGAAGCTTCTTCGAGTCAAGATGTTCTTCCTCAAGCAAACCCTCGAGAACAAGACCACTGCGTTCAAGAGCATGAGGTACGGCCTCGGCTACTTGATACTCATAAAGTCTCCTCAGTGCAAGATCTCCACCGTGCATCCTTGCTATTGACGTTGACCTTTGAAGTAGCTTTGGCTTTTGCTTTGGTTTTTCTTGCTTCTTTCCCCAGCGACGCTTCACAAACATGAACAAACAAACACAACCCAGAATTAGTGATATCGCAGTGCTCGGAGATATCCCATACTCTGATTTCAAATATGCTCCAAATTTGGCCATTTCTCCATATAGACAATCTTCACACGCATTCAACATGTTCACCACCTTTGATATCAACGAAAAGATGATGTACTATATGCAGATTTAGAAGATGATATAGTTGGATGATGAATTTGAAGTTTGCATATGTGAAAAATGTTATAGTTGAACTTAATTATGGTGGTAAAATTATTGTATATAGTTTCTTTAGTAGAGAAAGCTTGTAGGATGGAGAATTCTATTATTCATAGCTTGGCAGATGGGCAAGGAAGAACAAATATTCAGAGTCAGGAATCAATGAAGTGTACCTCTCAGAGAACTGATGCTAACTCTCCTCTCAAAGGAAGATATGTACTATAATAAATTAGATGATGATACCTTCATTCTGGATGCTTCATTACTCTTAATGATTGTTATTCTTATGTCGGCAGTTTTTATTTTGAAGAACTAAAATTTCAGTTTTGGGGAAAAAGTGATAAACTTAAGAAATATATATATATATATATATATATATATATATATATATATATATATATATGTGTATATATATAATAAGTATATATATTCTTTTATTAGAGACGATTATATTTGAAGCACTATTAGATACTAAATCTGGGTACATCTTGGGGTTTGGTGTAAAACTGTTTTCGCTATACCTTTGCATGTGTGTGCAGGGGTAAAACTGTAAATTACTCAATGAAGGCTTTAGGAGGGGGAAAACGGTTACGTTTAGTTGTAAGCCCAATAAGCCCATCCCGGTATGGGCTTGGAGTTAAAGCCCCTTTTTAACGATAATTTACATAAATTGGTTTCTTTCCCTCCAGCTAAATTGGTTTTAGGCTATATTAAGATTACTCTTTTAAATTTTAAAAAAGAACTCTTAGTTCAGAGAGTATTTACGTAATTGGTGTATATTACCACCTAGATAAATTTGTGCATATTTGCTTGTGTGTAATTCGTGCAGATCTTGTGCAGTTTTAAGTGATTGTAGCTCATGCTAGCAAGGGGATTTTTGAAATAATGTATGTCGCCCTAGTGTTTTCAGAACTGAATCAGATTAGATAGTTTGGACCACTCAGACCATCAACGGGAGCTAGCGATGGCTTATTTTCCTAAATTAAATTAAATTGTATGATAATAATTGTTAGTGCCCACCTTTAATTGAATTGTTTTTAAGTGTTAGTCAAAAAATTGAATTGTTTTAATCCCATTGACTAATAACTGCACATTGTTATAATAGTAGGGAAGTTGTTTGACTTTTTCCTTATAAGATAAGAGGGAAGTTGAATCAAATCAAATATTAGATAGTTGATCAAATGGTTTGCATGCCTCCTTCCAGAGACATTGGGATTTGATTCATCAGGATATTGTGAATATGGTGAGACACTTCTTGAATTCTGGACAAATGTTTACCTGCTTGAATAAAATTGTCACTGTTTTAATCCCCAAGATTGATGATAGACCACAAGGATTGATGGACTTTCGTCCGATAAGCTTATGCAATGTTGCTTTCAAGATCATCTCTAAGGTTTTTTGTAACAGGCTTAAAATTCTCCTTGCCACCCACAGTGCACCAAATCAAAGTGCTTTTCCAAAGGAAAAGTTGATATCAACACTATTATGTTGGTTGCGGATTTATTATCATAAGTCCATTCTGCAGGCAAAAATAGAAGAAAATTGGCAGCATTAAAGAAGGATTTCTCAAAAGCTTTTGACTGACTCTCTTGGCCTTTCACTACTAGAAAAATCACAAACAGCGACGGGATTTGCAACGGAATTTTTCCGTCGCAAATAATTAAATATTTGCAACGGAAATAAAATTCGGCCCAAAAAAAAAAAGAGAGACAGAAAAATAAAATCCATTGCAAATTCGAGTGTAAAAAAAGTAATTTTTTTTTTTTTTTTTGGAAAAATATTTCCGTCAAAAACCGTCAAAGATAGAGATGGAAAAATAGTCCATCGCAACCCCCAAATTGAGGGTTGCGACGGAATTAATATCCGTCGCAAACCCAGGTGGGGGGTTGCGACGGACAAGCAATCCGTCACCCCCCACCTAGGCCCTGGAGGTTACGAACCAGTGGGGTTCCGACGGATACACAATGTTACGATAGCATAATATTCTTCTACTAATCTTATTATTGCACTTATTATTCACTAATCCTTTGATCATGAGATGTTAAAAGATTGTTACAATTGTTTAATGTTATTGGCTTAGTGATCTATTCTTATAAGACATCAACTTAAATAAGATTTGATGATATGATCTAAGTGTGGTGGTTTATTGCTTTTGTTTAGAAATTTCATGAGCAATGTTCTTTTCGATAATGAATTCTCTTTCTTTTGCTTGAGGACAAGCAAATATTTAAGTGTGGGGGAGTTTGATAAGTATATATTTTATAATTAAATAGGTGTATATTCTATGATATAATTGGTTCGACTTATTAATATTTTATACCTATTTAATTATCTTTTATATATTTATCTATATTTTAATTAAATATAGGATAATAGAATATTATAATAGAAAATCTATTGATATCCTATTTTACTGTACATGAAATATTATGTGATCTAAGAGAGACAACAAATTAAATTGAAAAGATATAATATAACATATTATTATATTATTATATTATATAGTATAATATATATACTATCAATGGACAAAGGATAAAGGACGTACCTGCATGAAGAAGAAAAGAAGGACGTGGACCCCACACGAATTGCAAATGCCATGGATGTTTAATTGTTTTGGGATATTGTGATATGATATAGATCACAAAAAGAAAAAGAGATCACGCAAGCCCAGGCCCCATCACAAGCAATATATATTAAAAGGGAGATTGAAAACATTGGAGGGGGACGCAAGCCAAGACGCACAGAGATTCATTGACGACGCGGCTCGATCAGCACAAGCGCAAGAACGAAAACAGAATATCAGCGCAGACTGAGAACGGCACGCACAGGCAGCAACTCGTTCCTTCTTTGAATTTTATTTTTATTATGGATTTTATTAGAGTTATGTGAGGCTAAATTTTCTTTTTAATCTAGAGGATCTATGAACTTGTTTGAGACTTAGAAATTATTCCCACTATTATTTTTGATTAATTTTATTTCAATTTATTTAATATTGTCTTTATTGTTATTGCTTCTTGATTGGCCATCATTGAGCATGTTTTGGGGATTTAAGGTTGAACTTGGAAGAGAGAATCCTAAATTGACATTGGGATTAAATAATGTGGAATTATGTTTAAATTTAATGGGGAATTAGGTTTTAATCTAATTTGCGTCTAGGATAGGAATATACTTAGAAGCTCAATAATTAAATTAGAGTGAACCGATTTAAAACGCATCTTATTTAGTTGTGTGAGGCATCGCATAATTAATCAAGGTGTATAAGTGGACTGGAAGGCATTTATAGACATTAATACTCTAGATTAGCTAATAAGTTTAGTCAAAGTTAATTTAGTGGGAGTAAAATCTAAGAACCAGATAAGGGATTAGTAGCTCTAGATTGCTCATTTAATATTTACGGTAGTTAGTTTATTTTGATTTTAGTTTTCTCTTAATTAAATTTAATTTGGTTTGCTCAACTTAAACAAAAGTGTAAAATTAATCTTAACTGAAGTTGTGGATACTAAGTCCCGTGAGAACGATATCTTACTTACTCTTTATTACTTGATACGGACCGCAGTACACTTTCACGGAGTTTTTAGGCTATAAATTTTGCTCTATCATCCCACCCCCTCCCATTGCTCCCTTTGCTTCTCCTCCTAACTCCAGGAATTCAAAATTAGAAACATTTACAAATTGTACGAGTATCACATCATTCAAATCATATTCAATAAAAACATAACAACTCATATAATTTTAGTCTTAATTAACAGGTGACTCATTTTAAAAAAATTCCCATTTTAATTTGTTTTTAAGAAAAATACACATCTTAATTTGAAAAAAGCCAAAACAAAATGATCAACTCATATTTTTCATTAAAACAAATAAAAGTGAATTTTTTTCATATGAAACACCTGCGAATTAAGATAAAATAATCTAAATTGTTATATTTTTATTGGATATGATTTACTGGAGAAAAATAATTAATTGAGAGAGAAACGATAGAAGATAAAAATTTGTGGGACCCACTGTTTGTGTTTTTCATTTGGTTTGACCGTGATGCCACAGACGACTGAGCTGGTTTTCTGTTTTGGATGATGTCGGGCATTATTACAGTGTTTGGATCAGCTGGCACAATGAGAGTACCTAAGTCTTCCTCCTCATACATGTTACTGTTGTGTGCTAACAAAGTTATTTAGGACAAAAGGGAGTAATATTCATAAGGCCTGGCCATTATCTCTGTGCCATTCACTTCTTCAGTCAAGACCTTCACTTTCGAGTAAGGGATTTAGTCTGGGGATTTTGTGTTCTTCCATCTCCTCTGCTTCTTTGTTCAACATATGCTCTGTTTTTGAGCTCTCTCTCTAATCTCTATGCTCTGTTTCTTCTCTCTGTTTTGCATTCAGTTTAGTCGAGATGCTTGTATTGCATATATCTTCTCTCTGCTTGTTTTTCTATATTATCTGCTTTTGCTAAATTCTCTCTGTTATATAAATATATATATATATATATATAAATATATATATATATATATATTGAAGATGAGATTCTGGTATTACACCTTCTCTGCTACATTTTCCTGGGTTATGTTCTTTATGCTATTTTTCATTCTTTTTCAGTTAGCATGAGGCTCTGATTCTTTGAGGAGACTTGTTTCACCATATTCTCCCTCTTTTTTAATCTTTATTATTAACCGAAGGTTATGTGTGTTTGTTTTTTTTTTTTTTTTTTTTTTTTTTTTTTTTTTTTTTTTTGTATGTGCTTATTTTCAAGTTGGGAATTTATTTTGGAAGAAAGATTGAGGTTCTCTTGTTCTCCATATTCCTGTATTTTTTTAATCTATGCATTCCTTGATTGATAAAATAAAAACTTGTTTCAACTTTCACCCACTTACCAGTAACAGATTTATCATTTATCTAAGTAATATTTGAAAAAAAAAAAAAAAAAAATTCAGGTATCCTCTTCTGTCTATGTTAAGGTTTACTTGCATATTACACATTAATAACTTTTGGTTTATATTGATTAGGTTTGAGTTTCACATTCGTTTCCAGGATGCTTATGCTATCTACTTTTGGTTTATGAACACCCACATGTTTCCTGATAGAAGTTGTTTCTTATTTTCTTGTTATGCAAATGCAGAAAGAATATATAACTATACTCAACAAAACTAGAGAGAAATGACAGAGCCAATTCAAACTTTACCTCAGTCTAATTTTGAAAGAAGAGAAATTGCATCGGCATCTTCGGATGATATCATAGAGCATGGTCAACAAATCTCCATACAAATGGCAAAGCAAACTGAAAATTCAACTCACCTTGATTCAGAAGTAACCAAAGCTTCAGAAACATCATTGAAGGATCTCATAGAACCAGGTTTGGGAAACTTTGCCAGGACACAATTTCTACTACAATCATCATCGGTGCCTACACCGTTGCCCACCCTACATGGCATTGCACAAATACCAATCAAACAAAATGTAGCTCAAGCGATTTTGATATTCGCAGACTACCAAGAGCGTCTGGGCTTGGGATGGACCTAAACTCAATGACAATCATATCTCAATGGGGTCTTGAATGAGCTAGTCCCTTCATTACAAGTTTACCCCAATCTTCCTTCTTCATGGGATGCTTTGTGGCCGAGATGCTTATCGCCCTGTTCGCAGATTCATCTCTTGGTAGGAAGAACATGCTCTCTCTTTGTTGTTTAACAATGAAAATTGCTTCATCAATCATTATCTTCTCCACCAACATTTGGATGAACTATGCTTTCAGTTTGTGATTGGGTTTTGTCACTCATCGCTTGACACCTGTTCTATGGTTTTGTTGGAAGAGAGAGTGCGTAAAGAGTGGCAGTTTTGAGTAGCAGTCTTTGAGTACCTTTTGTTAACATTAGGGTTTCTATCTTTACCTGCTATTGTTTATGTCTAGAGATTCCTCATGGAAGCCACTTTACCTTTGGATATCCATTCCTGGAATTTTCTACTCCATCTTTGTTTATATTTTTGTCATTGAATCTCCTAGGTGGCTTTTCATGCAAGGTAGAGAAAACGAAGCCATGGCTTTATTCAAAGGGACTAGTGGTGCAACTTTGACTTTAAGTTAACCAACAGAACTTGCCAACCAACATAGTGCTTCAACCTTCAACCTCTACGCATCAATCAAAAAACTATTTGCAAAAAGTTGGGGTCTCAAACGTCTCTCAGCAGTTCTAATGGTTGGTTTTGGTATTGGAATGGTGTATTATGGCATACCTTTAGATGTGGGAAACTTGGGATTCAACAAATACTTGAGTACTGTCTTTCATGCTTTATAGGACATACCAGCTACTATAGCCACATACTTTTTGGATAACTGTAGAAGAAAACCTTCACTCTTGCCTTCTCCATAGCAAATGGGATAAGTTGTTTAATTTGTGTTGTGATACGAAATAAGCAACATATAGTGAAACTAGTCCTTGGTTTGGTTTCATTCTTTGGACGTCTTTATCTTATATGTAGTAGAGTTGTTTCCTACGAGTGTGAGGAATACTACAACATTCATGGCAAGGCCAGCCATAGTATTTGATGCCATATATATTCAGCACATTTTTTTATTTCAGCAGGGAGGATAAATGACTTTTTCTCTTACGGTATATTTGGGGTCATCATTTTATGTACTACTTTTTCTTTGATATGCCTGCCAGAGACTAAAGGAATTTCTCTTTGTGACACAATGGATCAACAAGAGAGGAGGGAAAGAACAATTGAGTAATGCTGAAAATGATTCAGGTATGCTCAAGTAGTTTTATGTGGGTTTGTTTTGATTATCTAGATTTGTTTTAAGATATTATATTAATCACTTATTCTAGTGTAACTAGAGCACAAGTAAAGTGCTGAAACATTGTGACTGCTTTCATCTTTGTTATTGTATTTCTGTTGTTGTTCATGCTTTAGTAGCCTGCTCCAACATGTAATTGAACTTTTTGTTGGATGATTGGATGTCAAATTCACAGTGTGCAATTTTTTTTTTTTTTTTGGTTATGATTTTATTAAGCCCATACCATTGTGGGCTTAGTATTAAGCTCATACCATTATTGGCTTGGAGACAAATCTCATTAAAGAAAATAGTTACCTTCGTTTAATTAGTAAAGGGTCGGACACTCTCACGAAAGCGATGAGATTCGATCCTGGAGTTGGTTAAGGCGTTGGGGGAGGCATCCTAACTCCTTGGTACCTAGGTAAACACCCGGTACTAGAGGCAATTTCCTTGTCCAACATTGGTATCACTTACGAGGAAGGGAGATTTCGCCCTGCCCTTGGATCATGAGTGAGTTCAACCATTTTCCTAAAATTTATATATAAAAAAAATTAAAGAAAATAGTTCAAATGAGTTTTTTTTTTTTTTTTTAAAAACAAGAATTTAGATAAATTAGTTTTAGTTTATCATAAGTGGGTTTAACCTACTCATTTCAAGTATATATTAAGCTTACTCTTTTTAAATAAGTTCTTGCATATTTGCTTGTGCGTAATTCGTGCATATCTTGTGTAAAACTAGGTGCATATAACACCAACACGAATTATACACAAGCAAATATGCACAAGAAGTGCCCGAGTTATGCGCAAAATATGCGTGAATTGTAAATAATTGTTGTTAAAGGTATTAATTACTAAAGCAATACACATTTAGTGTTTGTTATCAGCGGCCATGGACGTCACCATCGGAACAACAATGAATGGCCAAAAAATAGAGGAATTAACCGACAAAACCCAATTCGGCTACGAGCCGATGATGCGGCTATATTAGTGTATGATTTTATAATTGTTTTTATTTTTTTCAAATACCAATAATATATAAACATTTATAAATTAGACGTAATTTATATTCATCAATTGATTTTTATAACAAAGGCATGTAATATTGTGGTATTTACTTTTTCAAGAATATTGAAACAAGCTTCAACATCTACTTTAAGACATCTAGACGATATTTATGAATCAGTAAATACTTCCACTAACAATTTTTTCACAATAATTGCATAATACTTTTTTTTTTTTTATTCCTATGAAAACTAAAAAGTAGAGATTATAATGGTGGAGGAAAAGAATTTGAAAATAATGATACTCCATCATTAATTAATTGATGATCCTTGTTAAATATGTACTTATATTTTTATTTTATTACTCTATATATGAAGTCCATAGAAATTTCTATATTAGTAATAATAAAGTATAAATTTTGATGGATTTAATTTCACTTATGTGGGTATGAAATATATTATAAACTAAATTGTTTCCACTTTTTGTATTTAAATTATTTAATTATATATTTTTAATAGCTATTTATTGATAGAGGTAAACTCTTACGAGTTTAGATTTCTCTCATGAATTTTCTTAAACTCATTTTTGTTGTCAATGGCGATAGACGACACCATCAGAACGCCAAAGAATAGAGGAATTAACCTACAAAACAAGTTTATGAGTTAGCAACCACTTGGAGTTGGCTTTGAGCACAAAGAATAAGGGATTGCGTGAGGATTGAGTATGCATCATGCTTGTACATAATTCGTGCCATCTGCACTTAGATTTGGATTTATAATTCGTACATATTTTGTACATTAGGTTAATATGTTAAGTAGTGTAGCTTGAGAAACTCTGTAGATATAAGATTTTAATTACATATTCTTTTCCAATAAATAAGTCTATTAATATCCATTAAATATACCTAATTAAATATTTTATTATTTACAAATTTTACCTAATAATACATGTCTTTTTATTTTTATAAATAAGTCTATTAATGTCTATTAAATACTCTATATTAAGTGTGTGAGAAATATAATATAAAAATAATAGACACTGTACATACATGATTTAATAACTTTATCAATGGTAATACCTATGACGAAGTCGAAAATCATCTTATTTAATTTTTACTGTTTTTATTTTTTTGTTAAACACACGTATCATAAAATGCATAAAGATTATTATCATTTTAAATAAAGCAGCTCTTTCAAATATTATAATTTATATTAAGATTACTATCAATCACAATCAAAAGAATTTTTTATTTCATTTCATTATAAATTATTAAGATTAATACAAAATGTAATTTAGCTATTTGCATTTCTAGGGGAGGCAGCTTTTGCAAGGAACAGCCTTTACAGGCAACACAAACGGGAAGGAGACCTAATGGCATGTGATGTGCTTTAAATTTTCATATGAACATGAGTTGTACACAATCACATGCAAATGCCAGGAACATACAGCAGCAAATTGCCTCAGAGGCTGAAAAGGAAATTTGATTTGCCGCAGGAAAGAAACAGCCAACCAAGCATCAATTAAATTTGGGCCATTCATAATAAGTACTACTAGCTAGCACACTACTTAGAGTGCATCTTGTATAGAGTACTTGTAATGTGATAGTGCAATTATTCATAAAATACATGTTTGAACGTTGAGCTACAAGAACTTGATGGTAATGATGCGTACTTGTAATGTGATGGTGCAATTATTTTCTGTTTCAAACAGAGTTATTTATTGGAGGATGTGAAGTTATTAATGTTTAACAACTACCGTGTCACCTTCAACCTCAAACTACTGGTCAGGATGCACATGGGATTGGTCTGTGTATATTGTTTATTTAACGCAACATGGACGAACATAGGAATGAATACTCCTTTTGTGCAACACTAGTTTAGGGTAAAAACTTTCAGGAATAAACGTAAAATCTCTTGAAACTCACGCCAGAAATTGTAGCTCAGATGGATGATCCCAGCGTTCGGAAGACGCCGCCGGACAGGGAAGCAGAGGAGTGTGCTAATGCTGGTAGGGTAAAAAAAATCTAAAAAAGAAGTTAAGGAAGATTCTGTTATGTCGGATAAAATGATGGATGCTAATGCGTATGAAGCGGAGGAAGCCTTACAAGCCAATGAAACATCATCAAATGGCTAGTCTCAAATCCTATCATACAAAGAATCACTTTTAGGGTTTAAAGGAACAGACTACAATGGAGTAGCTCATGGTAGCTCAAATATGGATGAAGATCCATTGATATCTAATCTTTTAGATTAGGAATGGCAGATTCCAGAACCTTCAGAGGAGTTAAAGAAACTGATGGAGGTATACCCAGTCCTACCAATCTCCCCAGAGGAATATAATAGAGGGGCTCAACCATGGAATAATACTCTTATTATAACAGTGTTGGGAGCAAGATTCAATCTTTTTAGGCTAAAGGAACACCTTGCAAGAATATGGCAGATAAATAGTTTCAGCCTAATTGACCTCCCTAATAGTTACTATGTGGTGAGATTTAAAGATAAGGAAAACTGGGGAAAACATTATAAGAAGGTTTTGTTTGAGGGGCCATGGACAATAGCAAGACATACCATATTAGTGTAAAGATGGTCACCACAATTTGATCCTTTCAATAACCCTTTGGGAAAGGTGGCAACCTGGGTGAGGATACCGAATATACCATTGATCTGCTACACAAAAGAATGCATGTGGTGGTTAGGGGATATGATTGGGAAAACTCTTCGGGTGGACATGCATACTATTGCAAATATAAAAGATAATGAGGTAGAGGTTGGACGAGGGAGATATGCACGAATCTGCGTGGAGCTTGATCTTCGAAAAAATTAATCCCGTGGATTATATCTGCTTCAGCTCTCTTCAATTAGAGTATTAGGGACTTGGACGTATATGTTTTGCATGTGGTCGGTACGGTCACCGTAAAGATCAGTGCCCATGATTTGTGTCATTGGAAAAAATTCAGGAAAAGCATGCTTCACAGTCCACGTAGAGTCGAGCACCGCCGGTACCAAGATTATCACCGGAAAACCCTCTTCCGGCTGAGAAGAACAATTTGGCCCATAGATGTTCGTTCAAAAACCAGCAAGGTTGAGATTTCCAAGAAGGGAGGGTGACAAGAAGTTTTGAAAAAACAAGAAGGAGTGCTTTAGAAGAATCAGGGCGAAAAAACGATGGCAGAGCGGATTCATCAAGATTTCCAGTGTTGAATTCCCTCGAAGATGAGGAAGACGTGGTTCCCAATGAAAATTTGACAGATTTGGTAGGAGGTGAAATGGCTGCAGCGAAAATTAGGGCGGCGTGAGGTCAGATGAAAAATGGAGAGATCAAAGGAATAGAGCATTAAAGGACACATTAAATAATAAAGTGGGGCCCGCAAAATGAAATGGACTGAAATAAATAGGAAAGGGAATTCAAGACAAATTAATGGCTACGGCATTATGGTCAAAGGAAGCAACGGAGAAAGACTTTTGGGTTCAAGTTTTGAAAGTCAACAAAGTTCTAAAGGTAAAAGTGTAGTGGGCGCATGGAAGCATAACGTGGTCCAAGGTTGTTTGGAAAAAAGGAGAATCTAACTTTATTAAAGATTCAGACTTGGAAAGAGATGAGATAGGAAAATTGAGGAAAAATAAAAGAGGTAGTATACAAGGATTGAATAAACAAGAAGAAGCCTCACCTAGACAAGAGAATCACGAACGGGAGGATGGCTCAAATCAGTTGCTTCCTATCATGGATAATTCTAAAGGAAGACAAGGCAACTTGGAGGTAGCAATTATTGGTAGTAACCAAAAGGAAAAACCACCCGATCGTAAGTTGTCTTCCATATTTTATTTTGGCTTCTTTAATATATATATATATATATATATATATATATATATTTTTACTTTACTTTATGAGTATAGTTGCTTGGAAGTCGGGGGGGGTGGTAGTTCGTTCCCTCGAGTTTTGAGAGATATAGTTAATAAATATGGAATTAAAGTCATGGGTATTATGGAACCTCGTGTTAGTGGTGTTAGAGTGGATAAAGTAGTGAAAAAATTAGGCTTCACAAATTGGCTATGGGTAGAAGCAACTGGGTATGCAGGGGGTATATGGGTGTTGTGGAATAGTAGCGAGACTTTTGTGGAATATGTCTCCTCCAACACTCAATTTATTCATTGCAAGATCACAGATAAAAAATCAAATCAAATTACCCTTGTTACTTTTGTTTATGGGGACACTAATGTGGCAAGAAGGAGGAACTGTAGGAATCACTTAAGTCAATAGCAAGTTTGTGACAATGTCTTAGATGGTCTTAGGTGATTTTAATGCTTTCCTCCAACAATCAGGTAAGAGTGGAGGAGCTGCTCCCTCAAACTCTGTGATGGCCCTTTTTCGAGATTGCATTGGTTAGAGGTTCCAGTGGTAGGAGACAAATTCACTTAGGAAAGAGAGGGTATTAAAGAAAGGATTGATTGGGTCTTCTATAATTTGGACTGGGAAAAATCACACCCCCAGGCAAGAGCATACCACCATCTTCGTTTCAAATCGACCGTAGTAGAGTAGTGGTTGTTTCGAGATAGTACTTTAGGTATGCATGATAGGGGAGGGAAACGTTTTAAGTACCAAGCGGCGTGGTGTTTGGAAGAGGATTTCTCAAATTTAGTCAAATCATCATGGATGGGGAAGGATTGGCTTCAGGGTGCAAAAACTTTCAAGGAAACAGAAACAGAATGGAATACAAAGGTGGTAGGAAATCTAGGGAAAAAGAAGAAGGAATTGATAAAGAGGATTGAGGGCATTGACTGAGCAAGACAAAATAATAGACAGAATGGGCTCTTCAGATTGGAGAAAAAATTATGGAAAGGCTATCATAAGATAGCTTCTCAGGAAGAGCTTATATGGTACCAAAGATCTCGGTGTAAGTGGCTGAAATGGGGAGATAAAAATACAAGCTTTTTCCATGCCACTACAATCATTAAGAGGAAAAGAGGTAGGATTGAAGCACTTTAGGATGAGGATGGAGTGTGGGTCTCAGATCAGACTAGACTGAGAAGGATGGCACTTGATTATTTCAAAGACCTGTACTCTTCAGAAGGTAATATGGTCCAAATCCCAAGCTGGCCAAAAGATTTCCCAATACTAGATGAGTATCAGTTGGAGATGTTACAAAAAGAAGTATCCCCAATCGAAATAAAAAATGTAGCTTTTCAGATGGGTGCATTTAAAGCCCCGGGGCCAGATGGACTACAACCCTATTTCTTTCAAACACAGTGGGATTCTATAGGACAAAAAATTTGTGAACTGGTTTTAAAGATGTTTTCTAACCCAAAAGGGTTAAGAGAGATCAATAAGGCAAATATTGTGTTGGTACCTAAAATTGAGCATCCTCATTCTCTAAGAGATTTTCGTCCGATCTCCCTCTGTAATGTAAGTTTTAAAATTGTAAGTAAAGTAATTGCAAATCGATTGAAGAGGGTTATGGGATATCTCGGTGTCGAAAAACCGGTGTAGTTTTATCGCGGAAGCAAGGGCCTTGATAATATAATTGATAAGTGTATATTTTATGATTAAATAGGTGTATATTTTATGAGAATTAATTGGAATTATTGATATTATATACCTATTTAATTATCTTTTATTAACTTTTCCATCATTGAATCAAACTTAGGATCAAAGAATAAATCGACATAAAATCTAATCATATCCTATTTTTATTGTGCAGGACATATTAGCTGATTTGGAATGAAATAGAAAAAACAATTAAGAGGATATGCAATCAGCCAAACTTGGTGATCTCACGCAAGAAAAAAAGAAACAAAATTAATTGCGTGATCTGGTGGAGTAAATTACAAGATATAAGATATCTTTGTAATAAGAAAAAGAGAATCAGTGACCCAATACCTAATTTATAAATAGGGAGGCAGAGACAAGAAAGAAAAAGGGAGATTGAGAGAGACGCATAATGAGAAGGAACAAAGAAGTAGACGAGCAGAGGCTGAGCGTTTCAATTCTCTTCATCATCTTCACGGAAGGATCAGAGGCGACGGAGAATCTTTCTTTCCCCTCTCTCTCTCTTTATTCTTTGAACCTGAATTTTCATGTTTTTGTTATGGATTTGAATAAAGCCATGTGTGGCTAGTTGGTTTTTCAACCTAGAGAACCTATGAACTCGTTTGGGTTTTAGAGATTATTCCCACAGATTGGTTTTGCTTAAATTTTATTTTAGTTTATTTAATCCTGTGTTTATTGTTATTGCTTAGTGAGTGGCCACCATTGAGCATGTTTTGGGGATTTAGGGTTGGAATTGGAAGAGGGAATCCTAAATTGACCTTGGGAATAAATAATGTGGAATTAGGTTTAAATTTAACGTGAAGTTAGGTTTTAATCTAATTTGCGTCTAGGATAGGAATATACCTAGAAGCTCCGCATAATCAAATTAGAGTGAGCCTGATTTAAAACGCATCTTAGTTAGTTGTGTGAGGCATTGCATGATTAATTAAGATAGGTATATAAATGGACCGGAAGGCATTTATAGACATTAATACTCTAGATTAGCTGATTAGGTTAAGTCAAAGTTAATTTAGTGGGGATAAAATCTAAGAATCAAACAAGGGATTAGTGACTCTAGGTTACTCGTTCATTAGTGTAGTAGTTTTTTTTTTTTTTAATTTTCTTTTCCTTTATCTTAATTAAATTCAATTTGTTTTGCTCAAGAAATTGTGAAATTAATGCTTAACTAAAGTTGTGATACTAAGTCCTCGTGGGAACGATATCTTACTTACTCTTTATTACTTGATACGGCACATGCACTTGCGGAGTATTTTAGGCTATAAAGTTTTGCCCTATCAAGTTTTTGGCACTGTTGCGGGACTTGTGTACCACAACTTCTTGGTTGGAATTGATTAAGCATTAGTAGTTTAAGTTTGAGTTCGTAAATATTTTATTTTATTTTTTTAGGAAAAAAATTTAAAAGAAAAAAATGGATTTCAATTGGCAACCAACTGGTCTTAATATTGAGAAGGAGATGAATTCTTTGTCTTCTATACAAGATGGATTGATTGCTATGTTAAATTCTTTGAATAAATCTAGGCAACATTAAAGGAGCATAAATAATGGTTGTGTTCCATATGTTGATTCTTCTCAATATGTTTGCATGTCTTGTGTTTATTGTGGATGGAATCATTTATTTGAGCATTGTCCATATATTACAACTAGTCATTTAGTGGGGGATGATTTTGCTAGGAACCAAGCTGATTTTGATCATTCATTTTGTCTTAGTGAAAGTTTTGAGCAACAAAAGTTTGAGGATTCATATGTCTATTGTTCTCATGAAAATACCCCTCCTTTTTACTCTTATCCACATATTGAAGACCACACCATTGAGTACAGGGAAAAATCTAATTTAGAAAGATTGTGTGTGGAATATATGGAATCCTTAGAGAGATCTAGTAGAGAGCAAAAGGAGATAGTCACTAGCCTTCAAAATATTGAGTCAAGTGTTCAAAGTATTGGGGTATATGTGAGTCAAATTCTTTCTACCCTTGAGACTATGGTGCAAGATAATTCCTTAAGCTTGAAGACCACTTCTTATGATGATAATGATTATGGTGAGGAAGTTGAAGGTATGAGATTGCATGAGGCTATGGATAATGATAATGTAGAAAGTGATTGTAAGCTTGACATTGATTTCAATGAGAATATTGGATGTTTAGAAGAGGTTCTGGATGTGGAGCCTAAGGATTGTGATGTTGGTGATCCAATTGATGTAGATGTCCCAATTGTTGTTGTTCATGACCCTCCTCTTGAAGTGTTGACTCTTACTGATGAGAGTCAAGTTGATTTTATTGGATGCTCTAAATTCTTGGAAGTGCCTATATTTATTTTCAAGGATATGCATGTTGTGCCTTATTTGAATTCAGTGATTGCTTGTAATCCAAGATTGTCTATGATTAAGGAAGTACAAGTAATTAACTTGAACGATCAATTTTTATGTTTGAAATCTTGTTGCTTGAAAAGGAATGAAGACAAGGTAATTGAGGTGTTTGATACTTATGATTAGTGGTTTGTTTGAGAAGTTTGGTGAAGAGTATAAATTTAGCGCTTCTTGGGAGGCAACCTAAGGGTTTTGCTTGCATATTTTATTATTATTATTTTCTTGTTTTCTTTCTTTTAGTTTTATTCAGGTTTGAAGAAGATCACTCTTCTTGTTGCTGCAAGGTCTTGCTTGAACACTCTCTTCTCCCTAAAAATTTGAAATATCATGGACGGTACTAGGGGAAGCACTCCACATCAGAGTTAGAGGCCTAAACCAGGGGAGTACTAGTTCCTTTCCCTCTTTATATTTTTGCAACATTGAGGATAATGTTTGATTTAAGTGTGGGGGAGGGATATAATTTCTTTGGTTATGCTTGTCCTTATGTCCTTATGCAATTGAAGGGATATTTTTTATTTGAGATTTTTGCATTGTTGCCTTAATGTTGAGCTTTCCACATCTTAGAGAATATTATCAAGTCAAAAATTAAAATAGAAAAAAATGTTTTAACCAAGTTTCTAAGCCTTGAGTTTTTTTTTTTTTTTTTTTTTTTTTTCTTGAGATGGACTATGAGAATAGGGATTAATTTGTAATATGATCAACAGATTATTAGTTCAAGAATATTTTGCTACATGATCTCTTTAGAAAATTAGATGATTACCTTTGCTAACTAAGTAAAACTTTTGTGTAGGGAAATGACTTAGGAGAAATAAAAAAAAAAAAAAAAACACAACAACTCCAATGACTTCGTAGACCTCACTTAGTAACCAGGGGGCACTTCATCACCAATGTTGGCACTCGCGTCAAACGGTAAAGTCAAAGAGTTATGAGTTGGGCTAAAAGCCTCTTGAGGTGCCAGTTGGAGTAACTGAGTAACCGATGCTGCATCACCCATATGCGGGTCAAGTCAAAAGGAGACCTACAACGGCTCAAGAAACCAAAAAAAAAAAAAAAAAAGAAGACAAAATGAGTTATTTCCTACACGAGAATTCTTAATAAATTAAATGAAAAGCTTGGTTTGGTGGGGGCATTTGAATTTTTCTGGAAAAATTAAGTAGCGTAATATTCTTTTACTATTATTATGGTTGAACTTATTGCTTGCCGATCTTTTGATCATGGGACGTTAAGAGATTGTTACACCGTATTTTTCAAAAACGGAATCATATCATTTAATCAGAATGGTGCATCAGAGTAATTCAAAAGAGTGAGTACTGATGAGTATATTACAAAATATTAACCATGGTTGATTATAGTAGTGGTACATTCATCCAAATCATAATATACAGTCCAAAAAAAAATGAAACTCCGGCCAGGTCTTCAAGCGGGTTGCTTACCCTTGTCGTCGGCCTTCAGTCCTCCAGGCCCTGATGCTATGGTAAGAGCTGAGGTCCAATGCCCATTGGACCTCAGGTAACGGTTAACCTCATGCTCAAGTAATACAGTATATGGATGATAGATAATCATGACATTACAGCAGTAATCAATACATAAGCACACAGCAGATGCAAGATTAACATACCAACAGTACATAGTACACAGCACATGCACAGTCACCCACGTTTGCACTAACCAGTGCCACGACGGCCTATCGTGTCCTCAGCGCTAGGAAAACTCAACGGCATTACTAAGACTGTAACCCGTATAAAGCTGAATGTATAAACATGTGAACTAAGCCCCATAACTTAGCCACGGTGCATGACCCAAGACCAAGTCTTTTCCATGACTCTATGAAATCATCTATCACATATGAGCATACAATAAGCATCAGAGTTAATGTTACAGTACGCGTCTGTACCTCAGTCCGTGTAGTCTGGCGGTATGTCCGTCGGTTCGGTACGTCTCTTGGATAGCCTATAATAGTACCACTGCATTATTCCTTTATAAATAATATCCTAAGAGATATTTTAACCACTAATGACCTTTTTACCCCTGGTGGATTTGTTATTCCAATAGTCTCCCTTTATTTCTAAAAAACGCTACTTTAGCATTTCTGGGTATATTTTTCGATAACTTTGAAAAATCATAACTAATTCCAAAAAAATCAAAATGGGGTTCCGTAAAATTCCACAGAAACCTTAGCATGTCTATTTTTGAGAAAAAATATTGGTTTTCACCAAGAATTAGTGGATCATTCCCAGTTTAATGATCTTCAACCTCTGCGCAGAATTTTTCCAGAAAAACGTAGCCTTATATCCAGAATTTTTATCTCTTTGTACAAAACTCAAAATGACACATATTATGCATATTTGGAAAGATCTAGATGTCTACTTTACTCAAAATTATTTCAGAATTTTGTAATATAATGTTGCACATAAAATAATACCCTCTATCCGACAGACTCCAACAACCCAGCAAAACCCAACAATTCCCTATTTTACTCTATCTTGTTACATTAATCCCTAAAGTATTTTCCCAACATGTTTTTACCTCGTCATGCATCTTTCAATGCAACGAGGCTAGCTTAAAAACAATTATGGAAATCTACTTTACCTATTTTCTAGATTAAACCAACATTTTTGCTAAGAAATACAAAAAACTAAAGACTAAAGATTAATAATTAGAAAACTTACCCTTTGAGAACTTTGCTTCTTCCTTCAAGCTGCAAGAGAACTCTCACTCTCACTCTCTTAATCAAAGGATCAGAGGTGTTTGTGGTGGTGGTGTGAAGAAATGTGAAGGAGTTGATGGCCTAGTTATAGGAAAAAGTTGAGGACACAAATGGCAATTAAATTTGACCAAGTCTCACCTTAACCATTGGATGGAAAATCACTTTTTGAACCTTAATCCCAACCCCTACTTTAGTTTTCCGACATCCCAACTTTATTCAACCATTAATGTGTATTTTATTAATAGAATTGAATTGATCATTGCATTTTTATCCATCGGTGATAAGTGTATATTTTATGATTAAAATAGGTGTATATTTTATGAGAATTAATTGGAATTATTGATATTATATACCTATTTAATTATCTTTTATTAACTTTTCCATCATTGAATCAAACTTAGGATCAAAGAATAAATCGATATAAAATCTAATCATATCCTATTTTTATTGTGCAGGAAATATTAGCTGATTTGGAATGAAGTAGAAAAAGCAATTAAGAGGATATGCAATCAGCCAAACTTGGTGATCTCACGCAAGAAAAATAGAAACAAAATCAATTGAGTGATCTGGTGGAGTAAATTACAAGATATAAGATATCTTTGTAATAAGAAAAAGAGAATCGGTGACCAAATACCTAAATTATAAATAGGGAGGTAGAGACAAGAAAGAAAAAGGGAGATTGAGAGAGACGTAGAACGAGAAGGAACAAAGAAGTAGAGGAGAAGGCCGAGCGTTTCAGTTCTCTTCATCATCTCCATGGAAGGACTCGTGGAGGCGACGGAGAATCTTTCTTTCCTCTCTCTCTCTCGTTTATTCTTTGAACCTGAATTTTCATGTTTTTGTTATGGATTTGAATAAAGCCATGTGTGGCTAGTTGATTTTTCAACCTAGAGAACCTATGAAATTGTTTGGGTTTTAGATATTATTTCCACAGATTGGTTTTGCTTAATTTTATTTCAATTTATTTAATCCTGTGTTTATTGTTATTGCTTAGTGAGTGGCCACCATTGAGCATGTTTTGGGGATTTAGGGTTGGACTTGGAAGAGGGAATCCTAAATTGACCTTGGGAATAAATAATGTGGAATTAGGTTTAAATTTAACGTGAAGTTAGGTTTTAATCTAATTTGCGTCTAGGATAGGAATATACCTAGAAGCTCCGCATAATCAAATTAGAGTGAGCCCGATTTAAAACGCATCTTAGTTAGTTGTGTGAGGCATTGCATAATTAATTAAGATAGGTATATAAATGGACCGGAAGACATTTATAGACATTAATACTCTAGATTAGCTGATTAGGTTAAGTCAAAGTTAATTTAGTGGGGATAAAATCTAAGAATCAAACAAGGGATTAGTGACTCTAGGTTGCTCGTTCATTAGTGTAGTAGTTTTTTTTTTTAAAATTTTCTTTTCCTTTATCTTAATTAAATTCAATTTGTTTTGCTCAAGAAATTGTGAAATTAATGCTTAACTAAAGTTGTGATACTAAGTCCTCGTGGGAATAATATCTTACTTACACTTTATTACTTGATACAGCCCATGCACTTGCGGAGTTTTGTAGGCTATAAAGTTTTTCCCTATCAATAATCATTGCTAAGAAGTAATTCACTCAATGCGTACTAAGAAGGGTCAAAAAGGATTTATTGCAGTTAAGGTTGATATAGAAAAAGCATATGATGGACTTGATTGGAAATTCCTTAATTGCATACTTGGTAGTCTAAGATTAGCAGAGGGTTTCATTAATCTGGTTATGAAATGTGTAAAATCAGTTTCAATGAGAATTTTGTGGAATGGACAAGAGTCAGAGGAGTTATACCTTACCAGAGGGGTCCGTCAGGGGGGATCCGTTGAGTCCATACCTTTTTATTCTCTGTATGGAAAGACTGGCACAAATAATACAGTATGAAGTGGAAAATGGGAGATGGAAGCCATTGAAGATCAGCACAAGAGGACCAAAGATTTCTCATTTATTCTTTGTTGATGATCTAATCTTATTTGGCGAAGCTTCATCACGACAGATGATGTAAATGAAGAATATAATGCAATTCTTTTCCTAGGTCTCTGGACATAAAATAAACCTCAACAAATCAAAGGCTTTTGTTTCCTGGAACGTCCACTTCAACAGGGCATATGAACTTAGCCAGATCTTGGGAATTGGCCTTACACCCGACTTGGGCAAATATCTTGGTGTTCCCATTCTTCACAAGAAAGCAACTAAAGTGACCTTTTGCGCCCTTAATTAAGAAAGTTGGTCTAAAACTTGCAAGCTGGAAAGGAAGTTTTCTAAGCATGGCGGAGTAAAACCGTACTCATTAAATCTGTTTCATCTGCAATTCCATGTTATCAAATGCAATCAATTCTCATACCTAAAGGGGTCCTTCTTAATCTTGAAAAGATGAGTAGAGATTTCTTTTGGAATCATAATAAGGATTCGAAAAAGAGACATCTTATACCTTGGCATGAATGAAGAGGAATAAATCTGAAGGAGGGTTAGGAATTAAAGATCTACAGTGTCAAAACAAAGCTTTTATGATGAAGCTCTGTTAGAGGATTATTACCAAGCCAGATGCACTATGGATGAAATGTTTGTGTAGCAAGTATAGATGTGGTGAGAGTCAGAAACCAAAAGTGAACAAGAAAAGAAATCAATCTGCAGTTTGGAATGGCATAACAATGGTATGGGAAGAATTCTGTAAGGGGATTGGAAAGAGACTAACTCTCTACTATTTTTCTAAGATGGTGAAGTTATTAAAGATCATCCTTTTCTTGGTGATTTAAGGAAAAGGTTAAGTGTATTGGGTGATCAAAAAGGAGCAAAGATCAAAGGAAGTTTGGGCTCTAAGACAAGTAAGTCATCTATGAACCATGTTATGTTTTCTTTTGGATGTAAAGCTTGAAAATGGATGTTTCTCTAAGCATATATTTATTTTTGGGTCTGACTGGATAATGAAAAATATGAATGAAGATTTAAAGCTAGTGTTCATGGCCTAAAATGGAGAAACAAGCATAGTATATGGAGAATATGAGGTTAGAATGAAAGTTGATGTTTTGTTGGCTTAATAATGATTTTCGTTCAGCTGAATAAAGTTGTGTTTTGGAATTTATTTTGGTGTTTTTTATGGCTTTAAAGTGTTTAAAATGAGATTTTGTATAAAGATGAACTTGGATCATGTTTTTGGAGTCAAAGAGATAAGTTCTCAAAACGTTGAGAATCGCTTTTGGAAGAAACGAGGGGTCGACCCTTCTATGATATTTTCGACTCTGAAAATGAACTTAGAAAAATCTGAAAATTTACATTCATAAAATAGACATCTCAAGGATTAATTTGGTATATAATTTGTAAATCTTTGGAAATCGACCAGATAAGCTCTAGATTGGGAGAAATAAATCTTTGAAAATCGACCGAAAACTGGACTTTGTTTCGACCAAAGGGTGGATTTTAAATACGAGAAAACTCGTAAGAATTTATATGGTCTCTGGAAATATTTTTAGCCAAAATAGACATATTAAGGGTCATTTTGGCTTTTGAAACACCCCAATTGGAGTTTTCTAAAATTAACTATGAATTTTCGAAGTTCGGCCACTGATTATGGAATTTACTGTACAATCCGAAAGAAAAAGGGGTATTCACCAATAATGGATTTCCAATTGAGAAAAATGTTTTAGGGATTGTAGAAGCTTGGGAAAGCCTTATTTCAAGTCAAGAAGCCAAATATTTATTAAAGTGAATTTTCATTATTATTGGGAATTTATTTGCATTATTGTTTATTTTAGGGTTATTTTGCCAATTGTGCACCGGGAAAATTTATTGATACTTGTGAGCAACTATCAGGTAGTAACCTTAATCCTCATATGCCTTGTATTACTTTATATGTCTGTATTTTTCCATGGTTGTGGATCCGTGTCTCGTGAGGGACATGCGTTTGTATGTGCATTCAATGTGGTCTGGGTTCAGAGCCCGACCACTGTGATTTTCCTGGCGCCATGGATCTGGGGCTCGCTTTATGGAGCAGTCCTACGTTTGTTTCTAGGATATGTAGTCCTTCTGCAATTAACACTATTCATATGGTATGTTGTATTTGTGTTACTGCGTGTTTGATACTGAATGTTGTATGAATTATATTTTTCCTGATTATGGTGACATACATGCATTGCATACACATGTTATATGAGATTAATGGTTACTCTGGGATTCAATTATGAATCCTAGGCTTTTGCAAGGATTCTGGAAGCATTTCTAGGTCGGTGCCTGGTGACGAAGGTAGGCGTGTGGAGCAAGATTGAGTTGGGAGTGACTTTATTCTGAATGTTTATTTTGGGTTACTCGGATGACTGTATAACTATTAATTAGACTGATGGGCACTTTATTTGGGATAACTGTATACTAATCCCCTGGGGAAACCTTTACTTATTGCACTTTATTTTATTAGTATGTTTTGTCCAAACCAATATGTGCTCTGCTACTTATACTCTGATACACGACGTACATAACCTGGGATTGGGTCCTAAAAAAAACTATATAAAAATGGTATTTAAGATAAGGCTGCACACTACCCGCCACCCGAAAGGGCGAGGCTGGTAGGTGTGTTACAACAATAACTCTCTTGGAAGGTCACGTGGTCAATCTTGTTATAATTTTGAAAAAAGTAACTTCTTTCTTATTCCATGCAATATACTATAGGAGGGCCAATCGATCTAGTTCTTCTCTATGTATTCGTGTGGATGAATGAAATAATGATGTAGGGTCTCGTATTTAATAATTAATAATTAATTGGGACCTACGAATTGGCCACCCACTACATGAAGGTCAATAAACTATATAATTCATTTAATTTAATATCAACAATCATATACAAATGAGATGAAATAATTAAATTAATTAAAGACAATAGAAGGAGCACATTGCTTTGTTAAATAAATAAATAGCTAGATATACAAAGAGATGGGCAGGTATAGCAAATGTGCTTCTTATTAAACACTGTAGATAGCATCTCTCTTTTCTCTTTCTCTCTCTCTCTCCCCCCTTTATAAATACCATTCTGATCCTATTTATAAGTCCATTTTGATCAAAAAATTTGGCCATATTTATAAGTCCCTTTTGACCAAATAAATGAGATTGTGACAATTTAGCCTATATTAATTGTACCAATGAAAATAGATAGAGAAGAAAGAGTTGAAAGGTACCCAATAAAAAACAAGGGTAAAGTTGAAAATTCACCCTAATTACCTCTCCTTGGTACGTGTGATTTGATTAAAAGGGACTTATAAATAGGACCAAAGTGGTATTTGCTTCACTCTGACATAATGGCATTAATTAATTAGGATTTTTTGGGAACTGTAATCTTTTTCTTTTCCTCAATTTCATTTTGAAGATGTTGGACTATGCATTTGAAGGCAGTAAAATCTGCAACAGCAGGAAAAGGTTCGCCTTGCCCCACCCCACTCAAAAATTCTTGCCTCATATTTATGAATTTATTCCAAAAATTTTCAGCCCTTTCCCAATTTTGCTGCATTCCATATATAATTGCCTGCCAATTTTTCCAATCACAAATAAGTAAATAAATAGATATAACATTTCATTGTGTATTTACAGAGTCGAAGAGATTAATCAAACTCTTTCATTGTAAATATCATGTGAAGATGGATAAGAAGTTCTATTATTTACGGAGCGTGTTATAGGTTTTCTATTTAATGTAGATTGTGTCTAAAATTTAAAAGGGAGTGAGTCAATTTCAAGAAATTGTTGTCTGTTTCAGTCTTAATTTTATAGTATGTTTGAAATTAAAAATAACATTTTACTCATGATGAAACGTTAATGTATTTTTTTACGCGGTCTATACACAGACACACCTACACACACACTTATACACACACACCTCTATATATATACATATGTGTGTGTGTCTGTATATATATATATATATATATTATATGCACATAAAAACTTATGATGAAACGTTTAAAAAGCTCAAATTAAAAGTAGAAGTCCTTTCGTTTTCAGAGATAACTTAGATACTTCATTGAGCTTAAATATTTAAGATCCTTTTTTCCCCAATCAAATTAAGACTCTGTATAATCTTTTTTAATAATTCATGGTTTATCCTTTGATTAGCTAATGTTATTAACACTTGCGATTTTTGATATCTCATAATTTTTACCTGTGAAAATAGCTTTGTTATAATACTATGGGGCTTGATAAATGATAATTAAACATTTTCGAAGTTCCTTGAAATTTAAAAAAATTTAAAATCATATGGAGTCATTAATTGGAGTACCTTGAAAAGTGGACGTCGAGCATCAAGTTCTATTACTTTTTGATATTTCAAGCATTCACATTTCTGAGCTTCATCATGTTGTCCCTGCAAGCGTAAAAATATATAAAGGGAAGTTAATTAATTGTCCTCATGAATTAATCAATAGAAACAAAATTAAATCATATAAAAAAATATATATAGTTGTAGTACATATGAAATATTAATAGGATATTTACCATGTAGATGAGCAATTCGGCAAGTAACATGTCAATCTCGTAAGCATGATAAGATTTTTTCAAATCATCATTCTTCTTTTTTGCTTCTTTAAGTATTCTCACCCCTTCTTCTTCTTGTCCGGCCATCTCCAGCCTTGCCGTCACAGTCTTCCATTCACAATTCAAGACACAATAAGTTCATTTTAACAAAGCTGCAATATGCATGCATCTACTGAATGTGGTTAGAGCTAGTAATATGGGTTCAACCTGATGATGTACTGACTCGTTTAACCCTCTTACATAAACTTTAGGGTTGGGTTCTGAAGAAACCGTTTAGGCTAACTGAGCCTATTATGACTTATTTGCATCAATTCGTACAAGTCTGGCGTAGCATCTAGCATGCTCATATTAAGCAAGTGTACGTAGTAGGAGCAAAGAGAGATATACTGTTTCTGGTCCTTATAATGCACCAACTAATAAGTACTTATAGTTCTTTTTATAAAACACTTTAAGTTTCCAATGAGCATTTAATTTATTTTTTCATGTCTGCCTATATTTAATGAGGGTGGTATAAGAAAATAATAATTAATATGATATTTGAGTTTGATGTATTTGATAAGGGTAATAATGAAAATCACTTGAATTTGGACAATTTTAATGTTTTTAATTGTTTTTATTGATTTACGAGAATTTAGCCTTATAACGAGGACAAGAAGAAGAATCACCCACAAATCCCCCGTGTGTGTTGAGTTTCAATACTCATTAAGAGTGAAAAGATATATAGAGTGATGAGGACCAAAAGCTGAACCATCTAAATCAAACTTTAAATCTGATGCGTAGATTTAAATTTTTCTAAATTTTTTGAAAAAAAAAAAAATTCTAATGTGTATAGAATATAAAATAAATATAATATCACAAATAACATTCTTTTTTTAAAAAAAAAAAAAGAAGATATTTTTACTTAAAAATCATCTGTTGAAAATTTTTAATCTGGAGTGTTGAACGGGGTAGATCTCATGATGTGCTCATCTTATGATGAACACTGAAAGCGCTTCCTTCCGGTAGGAAAAACAAAGATACATCGTAAATACGTGCATAAAACAAGTAATGAATTAAAATTAATGAATTAAATAATAATTGTGCGAAAAACCTGAAGCTTCTTCGAGTCAAGATGTTCTTCCTCAAGCAAACCCTTGAGAACAAGATCACTGCGTTCATGAGCATAAGGTATGGCCTTAGCTACGTGATACTCATCAAGTCTCCTCAATGCAAGATCTCCACCGTACAGCCTTGCTACTGACTTTGACCTTTCAAGTATCTTTGTCTTTTCTTGCTTTTTTCCCCAGCGACGCTTCACGAACATGAACAAACAAACACATCCCAGAATTAGTGATATCGCAGTGCTCGGAGATATCCCATACTCTGATTTCAAATATGCTCCAAATTTGGCCATTTCTTCATATAGACGATATGATCTTCACATGCATTCATCATGTTCACCACCTTTTCTTTTATCGAATGTTCCATTCTCTGATCTGATATCTACGAAAAGATGATGTATTATATGCAGATTTAGAAGATGATATAGTTGGATGATGAATTTGAAGTTTACGTATGTGAAAATGTTATAGTTGAACTTAGTTATGGTGGTAATTAAAATTATTGTATACAGTTTCTCTCGTAGAGAAAGCTTGTAGGATGGAGAATTCTATTATTCATAGCTTGGCAGATGGGCAAGGAAGGACAAATATTCAAAGTCAGGAATTAATGAAGTGTACCTCTCAAAGAACTGATGCTAACTCTCATCGCAAAGGAAGATATGTACTATAACAAATTAGATGATGATACCTTTATTCTGGATGCTTCATTATTTTAAACTATTGTTATTCTTATGTCGGCAGTTTTTATTTTTGAAGAACTAAAATTTCAACTTTGGGTAAAAAGTGATAAACTTAAAAATAAAAAAAAATAAAAAAATCAGCTAAGCATATCTGTGTGTGCCGGTGTAAAACCCTTTTTTCCCCCTCATAAGTACATATATCTTTTTATTATAGACAATCTTATTCGAGGCATTATTAGATACTAAATGTGGATACATCTTCCAATGAGGGTTGGGTGTAAAACTGTTTTCACTATACCTTTGCATGTGTGTGCGGGGGTAAAACTGTAAATTACTCAATGAAGGCTTTTAGGAGGGGGAAAGCGGTTAAGTTTTTATAGTTGGCCTTAGTTGTAACCCAACTAGGCCCATTCCGGCATGGGCTTGGAGTTAAAGCCCAGTTTTTAATGAGAATTTAGCTAAATTGGTTTTATGCTGTACTAAGCTTACTCTTTTTAATCTTAAAAAAGGACTTTTGGTTCAAAGAGTACTTACATAATTTGTGTATATTAACAGTTAGATAAATTTGTGCTTATTTACGTGTGTGTAATTCGTGCATATCTTGTGCATCTTTAAGTGATTGTCGCTCATACTAGTGTTATCAAAGCTGAATCGGATTAGATAGTTGACCCACTAGGAACATCGGCAGGAGCCAGCTAGTGCCCACCTTTAATTGAATTGTTTTAACTATTAGTCAAAAATTGAATTGTTTTAATCCCATTGACTAATAACTGCGTATTGTGATAACAGTAGGGAAGTTGTTTGACTTTTTCCTTATAAGATAAGAGGGAAGTTGAATCAAATCAAATATTAGATAGTTGATCAAATGGTTTTCATGCCTCCTTCCAGAGACATTGGGAATTGATTCATCAGGTATTGTGAATATGGTGAGACACTTCTGGAATTCTGAACAATCGTTGACCTACTTGAATAAAACTGTCATTGTTTTAATCCCCAAGACTGATAGACCACAAGGATTGAAAGACTTTCGTTCGATAAGCTTATGCAATGTTTCTTTCAAGATCATCTCCAATGTTTTATGTAACAGGCTTAAAATTCCCCTTGCCACCCACATTGCACCAAATCAAAGTGCTTTTCTAAAGGGGAGGTTGATATGAGACACTATTATGTTGGTTGCGGATTTATTATCGCAAGTCCATTCTGGAGGCAAAAATAGAAGGAAATTGCAGCCGCATTAAAGGTGGATTTCTCAAAAGCTTTTGACAAACTCTCTTGGCCTTTCATGGCTGCAGTAATGACCAGAATGTGTTTTCCTCAGAACTGGATCAATTTAATCCAGCAATGTATATCCACGATGCAATATAATATCTAATCCAATTCAATGGACAACTCACCTATGTTATTTATTCTTATCGAGGCAAGTGCTAAGGAGACCCTCTTTCTCCATACTTGTATATTTTGGCTGCAAATGTGCTATCATGACTCATTACATCCCTATAAGCTTCTAATTCATGGAGGGTCATTAAAATTTGTAACACTGCCAGACCAATCTCTCATTTTCTTTATGTAGATGACTCTATTTTTCTTTGAAGTCTAAATCTTCTCTTGTTTTTAGCCCAAATATGCCTCACCAAATGAAGATGGACTTCTCCAAGATCCTTGATGTGCACATCAACCCATGTTCCAAGAAATTTCCCCAATCTTTGTGTGATGTGCAAAGGGAAAGAGAGCAAGTTCTTCATAATTTGTTTTTAAGAAAAATACATCTTAATTTGAAAAAAAAAAGAAACTAAAACAAAACGATCAACTCATATTTTTCTTTAAAAAAATAAAAGTGAATTTTTTCATATGAAACACCTGCAAATTAAGATAAAATAATGATATTTTTATTGGATATGATTTACTCACAGAGAAAAAGTCAATAATGGGGAGAGAAATGGTAGAAGATAAAAATTCGTGGGACCCACTGTTTGTGTTTTTCATTTGGTTTGATCGTGATGCCATAGAAGACTGAGCTGGTTTTCTATTTTGGATGATGTCGGGCATTATTACAGTGTTTGGATCAGCTGGCACAATGAGAGTACCAAAGTCTTCCTCCTCACACATGTTATTACTGTGCTAAATATAGGATAAAGTTTGTAACTTTATCCTATATTGAGGAAAAAAAGGAGTAATATTCATAGGGCCTGGCCGTTATCTCTGGGCCATTCACTTATTCAGTCCCGACCTTCACTTTCAGGTAAGGGATTTAGTCTGAGGATTTTGTGTTCTGCCATCTCCTCTGCTTCTTTGTTCAACATATGTTCTGTTTTTGAGCTCTCTCTATATGCTCTGTTTCTTCTCTCTGTTTTGCATCCAGTTTAGTCGAGATGCTTGTATTGTATATATCTTCTCTCTGTTTGTTTTTCTATAATCTGCTTTTGCTAAATTATCTCTGTTATACACACACACACACACACAGATATATATATATATATTGAAGATGAGATTCTGGTGTTACACCTTCTCAGCTACATTTTCCTGGGTTATGTACTTATGTTCTTTATGCTATTTTTCATTTTTTTTTCACAGTTTGGATGAGGCTCTGATTCTTTGAGGATACTTGTTTCACCATATTCTCCCTCTTTTTTAATCTTTATTATTAACCGAAGGTTATGTTTGTTTTGTTTTTTTTTTTTTTTTTTTTTTTGTTTTTGTTTTTTTTTTGTATGTGCTTAGTTTCAAGTTGGGATTTTTGTTTTTTTTTTTTTTGAAGAAAGATTGAGGTTCTCTTGTTCTCCATATTCTGGTTTTTTTTTTTTTTTTTTTTTTTTTTTTTTTTAATCTATACATTCCTTGATTGATAAAATAAAAACTTGTTTCAACTTCCACCCACTTACCACTAACAGATTTATCATTTATCTAAGTAATATTTTAAAAAAAAAAAAAAAAAAAAAAAAAAATCGGGCATCCTCTTCTGTCTATATTAAGGTTTACTTGCATATTACATATCAATAACTTTTGGTTTATATTGATTAGGTTTGAGGTCCACATTCCTTTCCAGGATGCTTATGCTATCTACTTTTGGTTTATGAACACCCACATGCTACCTGATAGAAATTGTTTCTTATTTTCTTGTTATGCAAATGCAGAAAGAATATATAATTATACTCAACAAAACTAGACAGAAATGACAGAGCCAATTCAAACTTTACCTCAGTCTAATTTTGAAAGAAGAGAAATTGCATTTGCATCTTCGGATGATATCATAGAGCATGGTCAACAAATCTCCATACAAATGGCAAAGCAAACAGAAAATTCAACTCACCTTGATTTAGAAGTAACCAAAGCTTCAGAAACATCATTGAAGGATCTCATAGAACAAGGTTTGGGAAACTTTGTCAGGACACAATTCCTACTACAATCATTCATCGGTGCCTACACCGATGCCCACCCTACATGGCGTTGCACAAATACCAATCAAACAAAATCTAGCTCAAGCTATTCAGATATTTGCAAACTTCCAAGAGCTTCCTGGGCTTGGGATGGACCTAACTCAATGACAATCATATCTCAATGGGATCTTGAATGTGCTAGTCCATTCATTACAAGTTTACCCCAATCTTCCTTCTTCATGGGATGCTTTGCGGCCGAGATGCTTATCGATTCATCTCTTGGTAGGAAGAACATGCTCTCTCTTTGTTGTTTAACAATGTCAATTGCTTCATCAATCATTATCTTCTCCACCAACATTTGGATGTACTATGCTTTCAAGTTTGTGATAAGGATTCACTACAAGAAAAAAGGTAAATACCGACCGATTATTAGAGGCGGTTTTACGTACACACCGCCTCTAAAACACATTTAGAGGCGGTTTTACTCAGCGAATTACAAACCACCTCAATATTATTAAAAAACAAAGGCGGTTATCTTAATCCGCCTCTAAATGGAACATATAGAGGCGATTCTTGAGGCGTTTTGCCCAAAAATCTGAATCATTCCGAGGTCATTATTATAAACCGCCTCTAATTTACATTTAGAGGCGGTTGGGGAGCGCGATGGCGGACCCACACTCACAAAAAGTTTAGAATATATATATTTAGAACGAATCTTGTTACAACTTGTTTCGATAGTGTCGTTGGTTACATTATCACCCAACACACCTAGAGGTGCCAGTTCGAACCTTCCCTTTTCCTTTTAGATCCCTTTTTCATTTTCGAGGCGGTTCGGAAAACCGCCTGCGAAAACCGCCTCTCGAATGATATTCGAGGCGGTTCAAAACCGCCTCGAATTATATTTTGAGGCGGTTGTACCAACGGTTCCTTCAAACCGCCTCGCTTTGGCTCCCGACGGTGGTAACTTCGACGTTTTTCAACCGCCGCTTGTGCAATTAGAGGCGGTTTGAACCGCCTCTAAATGCTCCTAAAACCGCCTCCATTTACCAGTTTTCTTGTAGTGATTTGTCACTCATTGCATGGCACTTGTTCTATGGTTTGGTTGGTAGAGAGAGTGCGTAAAGAGAGGCGGTTTTGAGTAGCAGTCTTTGAGGAACTTTTGTTAACATTAGGGTTTCTATCCTTACTTGCTATTGTTTATGTTTACAGAGATTCCTTATGGAAGCCACTTTACCATTGGATATCCATTCCTGGAATTTTCTACTCCATCGTTGTTTATATTTGGGTTAAGGAGCAATTTGGCCAACGAACTATTAGGCCGAGGAGCATCGACACAAAAAAGTTTTAAGGGTACTAATAATACCAACAAACAATTGAATTTTTTCAAAAACCACAATGATCATTTAACTTCCATTTGGTTTTTAAATGAAGACTGCCAGGTGGCTGAAGAAGTCCAGCTAGCCTTATTTTATTGCAAATGCTTGAAGTGGACCAGGGAAAACACGAACTTTAACATCTGAGGTGAGGAAAAAGAAAGAAAATCGAGAGTGAATGAGAGCTGAGGGAAAAGAAGAAAATTGACAGTGATAGAGCTGAACAAAGAAGCAGAGAAGGGCAAAATCAGCGATACACGTCCGCGCAACAGAGGAAAACCCGATCTCCGACGTCAAGGCGAATGTGATCTACAAATGTGGGGTTGAATGGTGACATCTTTGTGGAAGACTAAGAACAAACACATAAGCTGATGCCCCCTCCTAGAACAACAACCTGGGTACTTGCCTCAACCATAATTGGTTGTCCTCCAAGGAGAAAGTGGTGATAGTGTCGGGGCCTCCGAAGTGTAGCAGAACAAATGGGGCCCACAATGCCATCAAGATTTCCTTATTAGCATCATCATCGCCACCGCAGCCAGCAGTGTCATTGGTGATGAGTCCCATGGAGAAGTTGGCAACCCAATCAGCAAGAAGGTAAGCAGTTCAAATGAAGAATTGTAGTAACATATTGTCTGAGCATTTCCTTGATGGAGCAACCAAGACAATAATCATTTGGACCAACAAAGCAAGAAGGTAAGAAGTCCACTGGTTCTTCATGTTTCATCTTCTCTGTCGTGCTTGATAGTGTGTTTGGGTTTTTTTTTTTTTTCTCTCTTCATGTTTTGGCTTTTGGCTGGTCCACTTCGAGCATCTGAAGTAAAATAAGGCCAGCTGGACTTCTTTAGCCACCTGGCAATCTTCATTTACTCCCTAAACAGCCATTAGACGACCAACTAACGAAATTGTGATTTTTAAAAAAATTTAATTGTTTGTTGGTATTATTTGTACTCTCAAAACTTTTTTGTGCGAGGTTCCTGGCTTAATAGTTCGTTAGCTAAATTGCTCCTTAACCCTTTATATTTTTGTCATTGAATCTCCTAGGTGACTTCTCATGCAAGGTAGAGGAAAATAAGCCATCGTTTTACTCAAAGGGACTAGTGGTGCTACTTTGACTTCAAGTTAACCAACAGAACTTGCCAACCAACATAGTGCTTCAACCTTCAACCTCTACTCATCAATAAAAAAAACTATTTGCAAAAAGTTCTCAAACGCCTCTCATTGGAATGGTGTATTATGGCATACCTTTAGATGTGGAAAACTTGGGATTCAACAAATACTTGAGTATTGTCTTTTATGCTTTACAAGACATACCAGCTGCTATAGCCGCATACTTCTTGGATGACTGTCGAAGAAAACCTTCACTCCTTGTCTTCTCTATATCAAATGGGATTAGCTGTTTAATTTGTGTTGTGATACAAAATAAGCAACATATAGTGAAACTAGTCCTTGGTTTGGTTTCACTCTTCTGTGTCGCTACGTCTTTGGACGTCTTTATCTTATACGTAGAAGAGTTGTTTCCTACGAGTGTGAGGAATACTACAACATCCATGGCAAAAGGTAAGCCATAGTATTTGATGCCATATTCAGCACATTTTTTTTATTTCAACAATGATAAATGACTTTTTCTCTTATGGTATATTTGGGGTCATCATTTTATGTACTACTTCTTCTTTGATATGCCTGCCAGAGACTAAAAGGATTGCTCTTTGTGATACAATGGATCAACAAGAGAGGAGGGAAAGAATAATTGTGTGATGCTGAGAATGATTTAAGGTATGCTCAAGTAGTTTTATGTAGGTTTGTTTTGATTATCTAGATTTGTTTTAAGATATTATATTAATCACTTATTCTAGTGTAACTAGAACACAAGTAAAGTGCTGAAACATTGTGACTGCTTTCATATTTGTTATTGTATTTCTTTTGTTTTTGGCTTTTGATAAGAAAATTTTAGAAAAGATGTTGGGCTTACCTATGATCCAATGGCAGTGCGAAATCTCTCTTCCTCCTAGGTGATACCAATATTTGACCAACTATTACCCTCGTTTACCTAGGCACCCAGGAGCTAAGAGGCCTCCCCCAAAGCCTTAACTCTAGGATCAAACTCCCTCCCGGCCCTTTGATGATGCCAATGTTGTATTTCTTTTGTTGTTCATGCTTTAGTAGCTTTTCTTTGGTAAAACATGCTTTAGTAGCTTGCTCCAACATGTAATTGAACTTTTTGTTGGATGATTGGATGTCAAATTCACAGTGTGTATAATTTTTTTTTTGGGTATGGTTTTATTAAGCCCATACCATTGTGGGCTTAGTATTAAGCTCATTATTGGCTTGGAGACAAATCTCATTAAAGAAAATAGTTCAAATGAGTTTTTTTTAATATATATATATATATATATAACAAGAATTTAGATAAATTAGTTTTAGTTTATCATAAGTGGGTTTAACCCACTCATTTTAAGTATATATTAAGCTTACTCTTTTTAAATAAGTTCTTACATATTTGCTTGTGCGTAATTCGTTATCTTGTGCAAAATTAAGTGCATATAGCACAAACACAAATTACACACAAGCAAATATGCACAAGAAGTGCCCGAATTATGCACAAAATATGCGTGAATTGTAAATAATTGTAGTTGAAGGTATTAATCACTAAAGCAATACACATTTAGTGTTTGTTATCAACGGCCATGGACGTCACCATCGGAACACCAATGAATGGCCAAAGAATAGAGGAATTAACCTACAAAACCCAGTTCGGCTACGAGCAGATGATGCGGCTATATTAGTGTATATTTTTATAATTGTTTTTTTTTTTTCAAATATCAATAATTTATAAATATTTATAAATTAGACATAATTTATATTCATCAATTGATTTTTATAAGGGTCAAGGTGTAGATTTGCCAACCAATCAGCACCTAAGGAGTGTACGCACAAAATAACAATTGAGGGGACCAAAATTGCCAATCAACAATTAAAAAAGTGGAAAAAAAAAAAAAACACAATTTGAAGCAGATTCGCCAACGAATTATTACCCCGTCACTATTTTGGTGTCTCCGTCTTCCATTGACAGTCACAGTGTCGGCGACGTCGACGTCTCCAAAGCTTCCATTGTTGATGGGTGTTCTACTCACCCTCTTGAACTCATCCAGAGTAGTCCACGTTCGACCAAAGACACATCTTGTACCTTGGTTCCATCCCTCCGATGCCTTATGGAACCGCCGCCACAATGCCTGCTCACATGGGTCCCATCTCTGTTGGTGTTTGCCTTATCTAACAAGAAGGCTTAACCGCTCTTTTCTCCGACGTTTCCGCCACTGTCCTACGCCAGTGCCTCATATTTTAACTTAATTGTTTTTTTAGTAGTTATTTGGTGTTTTTTTTCACTTTTTAATTGTTGATTGGCGATTTTAGTCCCCTTAATTGTTATTTGTGCCAGACGCTCATCAAGTAATAGTTGGTTGGCAAATCTGCACCTTATTCCTTTTTTAACAAAGGCCTGTAATATTGTGGTATTTACTTTTTCAAGAATATTGAAACAGGCTTCAACATCTACTTTAAGACATCTAGACGATATTTATGAATGAATAAATACTTCCACTAACAATTTTTTCACAATAATTGCATAATAGTTTTTTTTTTTTGTTATTCCTATGAAAACTAAAAAGTGGAGATTATAATGGTGGAGGAAAAGAATTTGAAAATAATGATACTCCATCATTAATTAATTGATGATCCTTGTTAAATATGTAATTATATTTTTATTTGATTACTCTGTATATGAAGTCCATAGAAATTTCTACATTAGTAATAATAAAGTATAAATTTTGATGGATTTAATTCCACTTATGTGGGTATGAAATATATTATAAACTAAATTGTTTCCATTTTTTGTATTTAAATTATTTAATTATATATTCTTAACAGCTATTTATTGATAGAGGTAAACCCTTACGAGCTTAGATTTCACTCATGAATTTTCTTAAACTCATGTTTGTTATATGGCGATAGACGACACCATCAGAACGCCAAAGAATAGAGGAATTAACCTACAAAACAAGTTTATGAGTTAGCAACCACTTGGAGTTGGCTTTGAGCACAAAGAATAAGGGAGACAATTAATTATTAGTAAACTAACTACTCTGATTAAAGAGGTAGTAGTTGGCTTAAAGTAAATTAATTATGAAAGTAATTATTATTCTAACTGGCCCCCAACCCAATGCTTTCTTTTATGTATAGTGTGCGTCACTGTCTTGTTCAAATGGCTAAACATTTATTTAAAGTCCTAAAAGGACTTCTATTTCTAATTCGGGATTGTGTGAGGATTGAGAATGCATCATGCTTGTACATATATAATTCGTGCCATCTGCACTTAGATTTGGATTTATAATTCGTACATATTTTGTACATTAAGTTAATATGTTAAGTAGTGTAGATTGAGAAACTCTGTAGAGATAAGATTTTAATTAAATATACTTTTCGAATAAATAAATCTATTAATATCCATTAAATATTTTAGTATTTACAAATTTTACCTAATAATACATGTCTTGTTATTTTTATAAATAAGTCTATCAATGTCTATTAAATACTCTATATTAAGTGTGTGAGAAATATAATATAAAAATAATAGACACTGTACATACATGATTTAATAACTTTATCAATGGCAATACCGATAACGAAGTCGAAAATCATCTTATTTAATTTTTGCTGTTTTTATTTTTTTGTTAAACACACGTATCATAAAATGCATAAATATTATTATCATTTTAAATAATGCAGCTCTTTCAAATATTATAATTTATATTAAGATTACTATCAATCACAATCAAAAGAATTTCTTATTTAATTTCATTATAAATTATTAAGATTCATACAAAATGTAATTTAGCTATTTGCATTTCTAGGGAGGCAGCTTTTGTAAGGACACAACCTTTACAGGCAACACAAACGGGAAGGAGACCTAATGGCATGTGATGTGCTTTAAATTTTTATGAACATGATTTGTACACAATCACATGCAAATGCCAGGAACATACAGCAGCAAATTGCATCAGAGGCTGAAAAGGAAAATTGATTTGCCGAAGGAAAGAAACAGCCAACGAAGCATCAATTAAATTTGGAACATTCATAGTAAGTACTACTAGCTACCACACTACTCAGAGCGCATCTTGTAAATTTTCACATTCTCACAGTTAAATATTAGAACGGCCATTTGAAAATCTTATTTGTCTTCTTGCTAAAAAAAATTTCAGTTATAATTTTTAAACTTATTTATGTGTTTTTTTAATTCGTTTTTTATCATGAGATATGTTTTCTGAATGTGACTACTTATGAGTGATGTGAAATATGAAGTTATCTTTTCTAAACCACAATTCTTAAAATGCATTATCATTATTATCATTTTAAATAATGCAGCTCTTTCAAATATTATAATTTATATTAATAGTTTAGGGTCTAAAATATAAAAAAATTTAATCATTAGTTCATCATGTTGTGAGAGGTTAGATGCCCTTTTGCTAGACCCAACACCGCTATTCTAATCATGTTTTATAATTTTTGGATTTGATTTTCTCAAATATCTTTGTGGCGGTTTAATAATACAAAATTAAGAAATTTATAACAGAAATATTTGCAATTTTGGGAGTCGATACTTTTATGAATAAAAAGGAATAGAAAAAGAACTTTAAAAATATTAAAGGAGAAAATAATGTTTTGAATATTCATCATACCATATAGGCATGAGTACCTGATTTGTCTTTTTTTTTTTTTAAAAAAAAAAAAAAAAAAGAAAGAAAATGACACAAATGCCCCCATACATATATTTTTTTCCAAAAAAATTAGCCCCACCCCGATCGAATGCTGCTCCAGCCGTTTCTGGGAAGAACTGGTGTGTGGCTAAATCTGGAGTTTCACAATCTGACTATGCCTGTGGAATGGGAGGTGCCGATTGAAGAATTGGTTAAGCCATGTAAGTGTAACTCACCCCAGTTAAAAGTACTCCTTCTGGTGATGACGATGTCGTTGGAGTTGGAGGTTTTTTCGGTGATGTTGATGACGAAGTAGAGAAAACTATACATATAAGCTGCCATCCATATACCTTACAAATAAGAACACACACATATCTTTTATTATCCTTTTAAGCTAGCGTAGCATTAGGTGGTATCAAACCGACTCACCATTTTTTAATGGTCTAAAAATAGAAAAATGTTAATTCAAACAATTAAAAGATTAGAGAAGAAACTGATAAAAATGCAGCAAAAGAATATATTTTAGGGAGAATTTCAGTTAGCCCCATGGATGAGACTTTATTTTAGTCAACCTAAAAAACACTTAAACTTCATTGCACCCCTGAATCAAAATGAACTTAAGCGTGGGGGAAATAACAATGATGCCCTTTATTTTTTTCAAAAGAGAATTTTACAAGATAAATAAAGGCATTTACAAGACAAATAAAGGAGTTGAAAAGAAGCCAACCAGAATATTTTGGCCATTTACAAGACAAATAAAGGAATTTGAATGATGAAGATGATCATGATGTGGCAGCACTCTCCTATGTGGTTCAACTAACTATTGACCATCCAAGTCTATTAAATTGGGGTCACATTACTCCATTTTTGATATTTCCAAAGTAAAATTACCTCTTAGTGAAAACTTTCGAGAAAAAATAGGCCTTTAATCCTAAAATTAATAAACCTTGTATATGCATTATTTAATAAATTTATCAATGGCAATACTGATGATGAGGACGACGATCATATCCTATTTGATTTCTGTTTTCGATTGTGCCCCTCCCAGCAAGTTTATTGGGTCATATACATAATTCTTACAGATATAATATTTTTGTATAATATTTTGTTTTTTCTGTTTGTTTCTCTTTTTTATGCTTGGACATGTTAATCAAGTCATGTATTTGTTGCTCTTTTATGCTTAGACACCTTAATCAAGTCATTGGTCTCTTTGGTTCCCCTCGCAGGAAGTTTCTCTTTTACTGATGGGAAAAGAATGAGCAACTTAAAGTTTTATCTGGTTGACAAAAAATTGATTATGAATTTATAATTAATAAGAACATGATGTGATTGGATCCACCATCTTCTAGATTGCAAACTTTTATTAGTAAAAAGTGGTTTAAAAAACGTTAGTACTAAATTATCAATTTATAATGTTTGTTGAGTAATTCAAAATTCAAATGACACCTACATTCATCTTTAATTTTTCTTTTCAACTACAGAGAACCAAGAGTTATATCTTAAAAGTATACACCAAGAATTGAACTTTGATATTTCCTCTAGATTTAATTTGGATTTTTCCTAAATCAATATTTTGGAAAGCTGACCGCAATGTGAAGTAGGGAAAAGTAAAATTATGGGGTTTGATTTCTTGGCATGTATGAAGAGTCTTTATGGAATTATGGTCGGACTTCACGTGACTATCTAAATGGGAGGTTGCTATTACAGTAATGCACATTAATTGCTTCATGTGCTTCAATATCTTCAATTTTGTGTGTTAAGCGTGTTCTCATATTATCATAATGGGAAATTCTATATTAAATTAAAGGTTTTTCTTATCTTATATGAGCATGTTGAACACCGCATTTTCCTCAATAATTCCTCAGAAAAATTATCAGTTTTGGTTCCAATTAGTGCAAAGATATAAAGTAAATAAAATACTCATAATTTTTTTTTTGGTTCTCTATTTACAATAATTTTACTAATTAAATCCAGTTTATAATGACAAGTGACAACTATTAATTGGAACCTACTATTATTAGGACGGCATTTTCCAAAGGAGCACATATATATTTAAAAGGAAAGAGGGTCACCCTACATATGGTTGAAAAAGCAAATGTTAAAATTATTCGTTACAAATTTGTTATCATTTTTAATATTAGAACTTGTCTATGCTCTTAAATTGTTGCCCGGCTTGAGTCATCAGATCCCTTCTTTTGAACCATAGAGTAATTGACCCAATAATCCAAGCTAGTACAACTGGAATCTCATCTGCCACCCAAGGCCAAAAATAAAAGGTGGTAAGGTAACTAAACAAGAACCAACATATAGACCAGACGTACAGTTACGTAAATTCAGAAAAGATATCAAATAAGGAACAAAGAAAACCCACCATAAACGCATCATGAACCAGATAGAAGTGGGATGAGCAATAATAAATCATGTTTCATTGTCATATATCTGATTTTCTAAAATGTTTTGAGTGGCAATTTAATCATGCAAAACTAAGAAATTTATATAACAAATATTTTTACTCTTGGATATGACCAACTTTTTGTTGGTGAAAATACTTTCAAGATAGAAATATTACTAAAAAAAGGAATCTGTATAATTAATATGTATAATCTGTAAACATACAATGTTACTGCACTAAGAAAAAAACCAGTAAAACTCACAAGACTATCGAATATGATAATGAACTCTGAAGAAATCCGGCCCAACTCACGTTGTGTCCTTAAGAAAATTTTGCTCCCTCAATATGGATGCCGAAGGTTTCTGAGCAATTGCCTCCTGGGTAGAGCGGATTATTCGTCTCTAGAAAGATGGCTCTATCAATCAGTTCTCCCCAAGCGAATCCAACGAGTCTCTTTAATCGCACGGATGTGACTTATAGCAAAATGCATTAAACTATATGTATGAGAGCGTAGTGTTAAAAAAAATGAGATTATTTTTTCTGCCACACGCACGTCTATTTATAGACGATGAAACAATTAGATGGAGTCCTGTCGGCGAACCGACATGGCTTCTTATTCATAACCCATGGGATTACACAAAAATCTAACACTTTCCATATATAAAAAAGCTTCCATTAATTAACCTTACAAATTGATATGGTGGAGAAGCTGGAAGAAATTGATATTCATATTGCACCCATTTCAGTTGTAATCAGCTAAGCTCATATATGTAGAGTACTACTGCATGCTCATAGAGAAATCAGTACGCATGTGAAAATACTGTGTTTTTACCTCCCAATGTGAACCGTTTACACTTTCCTAGTGAGCCCACATGTGATCTCATATCCTTATCCTTATGCAAGATACTTCCAGATCTACCATGGAGTTTTATGGAGTTGAGTAAATCAATGATGCGGAGCCCTACATTTTAATGCTTCAGTTAATACCACCTCAGTGTTAGTTGAACTTTTTCCAGTTTTGGTTTCATTTTTAAAAAGTTTCCTTTTGAATAATTAAATGCTGTTGGCCTTCCTAGGCCATTCTGACCCATGCATTAAAGTCTACTTGGCCCAGGAAATCCAGATAGCTTACCGAAGAAGAATCAATTGATTAAAGAAAGGACGAGAACTCAGCCATAAATGAGCCTGACATTGAAGAGACCTTCAAGAGCCTCGTGAATCAACTGAAGAAGACCCCTCATGAAGTGTTCGAGGCTCTGAAGAACCAAACCGTAGATTTGGTCCTCACTGCTCATCCTACTCAGGCTGTCCGTAGATCTTTGCTACAAAAGCACTCCAGGATAAGGAATTGCTTAAATCAAATGTATGCTAAGCATGTAACACCCGATGATAAAAAGGAACATGATGAGGCCTTACAAATTAAGGGAGGTGAGTAATTTATAAGCATTAAATATAATTTTGTTGATTCCTTACATACACATTATATTTGAAATTGCTTTCTAATGCTGATTTGGTAAGAATTTTTATTGACTCTAATGATATCTCTTTATAAATCTGCAGATTCAAGCTGCATTTCGTACAGATGAAATTAGAAGCAAAGATGTTTGCAAGAGATGTTTGCTTGTCGGCTACAATGATGGCAGCTAATTTTTAATACTATACAGATTATATATTGAGTTTTTTAGTTAGAATTATACCCATGATTAGGCCACGAAAACATTAATCTATTAGCCAAGAATGCGACTCGTATATCCTACAATGACAATGGATTGAAATTCATTGTACAATTAATTGTTTAAATTTTAAATAATTAGATTCAAATCCCAACGTTTCTCGTACATATTTAAGTGTAAATGCATCGTGGCAGAAATATTAATAAATTCCAAAATGAAATTAATACGTATTAGATAGAATAGGACTATATATAGGTTGGGGGAAAAACAAATAGGACCATATATTGGGAACTAATGAGTTGTATTATCCCGAATAATGTACCTTCCAAAATAGTGATTTCAAAGATTGCAAACGTTTTAAATTTGTTACTAAATATATCAAATTGTTAATTCAGGCAGATTTACCTGAATGGTATATCTGCATACCACCGGGGCATCAGATTCTTGTTTGAGATGGAAAACATTAAAATCCATCAAAGGGATTGGATAAAATGGTGTCATACCTATTCGGGGGGCCCATTCGTCACATGACTTAGTTCACCAAGCTCAGTGTGAATGAATAATGTTGAGCTTGAGATTGCAAATGAAATAATTCATCGTCTGGTTGCAATTATTTATGAGCGCGCGCCATTAGTCAGAGTCACAACTTATCAGAGTCGTTCTTCTCTTCCAAGTCTCTCTCTCTCTCTCTCTCTCTCTTTGTTTGGTTTCTCTCGTTCCTAGCCAGCCGCTACCCCATTTCCAAACCCAAAACCGACACAGACTGTGTGCCAAATAGTTAGAACCAAGTCGCAGAAATTAAAACGAGTGCTCTTTGCCCCGATCATGTATCTGCAAACAAGGAAAGTATCATCAGAGAGCTGGTTAAGGGCTAGAAGTGTGCTTCCCAGTTCAAGCTTTTGTTTCAAAACTCTTCTTGGCCTCACGCCACTACTTCCTCTGCACAACAACTTGTCGCCAAAATTTTGAGATCCGTCACCCTAAGTATTTCAGTCCTCACTTCCTCCGAAGCCGGTGGTGAGATTTTAGCGATTTCCTACAATAACCGGAGGCCGGACGAATCCGGCCAGAGCAAAAAGAGATCACCGCCGCCCGCAACGGATCGGCCAGGCTGCTACAAAAGAAGGTATAAAATCCATTCCCTCACGATCTACTCTTTGACTCCATATTTCTTCACTTCCTAATGATTTGGATTTTGGGGCACGTACGGACATGGCCCAAATTGTTTTGGTCAAAGCTATTCATTATGTTTAAAAGATTGAAGCTGTGTGGTTGGGTGAATTCCTGTACTGTGGGTTAATTTTGACTAGTGTCTGAGTATTCCGATTTAAAACTTTGTTCTCTTTTTCAGTTGATTCATCTTTTAAAAACCAATTGGATTTTCTATTTTTCTTCATTTTGCAGAACTATTTCGCTCTGGATTCCTCCGTTTCGCAGATCTACAAGGTTCTCGCTGCTTTTGGTCACCAAGTAAAACCCTTCATTCTTCATCTTGCTCCTTTCTTGGATTATCTGTGTTTCCGATTTAAAACCTTGTTCTCTTTTTCAGTTCATTCATCTTTTAAAAACCGACTGGATTTTCTATTTCTCTTCATTTTGCAGAACCATGTGGCAGATCTACAAGGTTCTCTGTGGCTGCTCAATATATATATTTTTTTTAAAAAAAAAAACGTACAATTTTCTTTAAAACAGCAATTGTAAGTCATACTTATTCATAATAACTGTTTTAAAAAAAACATAAGTCTATATTAAAATTTTTGATGACACTCATATATATATATGTTGTCCCTTTGAAAACAGTTGTCTAAGAATCCAAAACATAGACGTTAAAAGTATCTTATGTAGTAGTGATACAAACACACATATGTAATGTATACACACACACATACATATAGGCATACACAAACATATATATATATATATACATATAAATGTGTGTGTACACACATATATATGTACATGTGTCTGTGTGTCTCTATATATGTATCTACACACGCACACACATATATATCTATACATGTATATATATATGTATATGTACATACATAGACACACACACATAGGCATACATACAAAGAGATATATATGTACAAATATATGTGTGTGTACACACCTATATATGTATACGTGTGTATGTATATGTATGTATGTACCTTTGTACACACTCATGTATATATGTATGCCTGTACACACACATATATAAATCTATCTATTATACATGTATATATATATATATATATGTATATGTACATACACACACACACACATAGGCATACATACAAAGAGATATATATGTACAAATATATGTGTGTGTACATACCTATATATGTATATGTGTGTATGTATATGTATGTATGTACCTTTGTACACACTCATGTATATATGTATGCCTGTACACACACACATATATAAATCTATCTATTATTTGTATATGTATATGTGTGTATGTATATATATTTATATATGTGTGTGTATATATATGTATATATATCTACACACACATGTATATATATGCACACACACACATATATATATATGTATGTAGGTATGTATATGATATATATATATATGTATATATATATATATATGTATGTAGAGATATCTATATGGATCTATCATATGTATGTGTGTGTACACACATACAAACGGCACATCTACATATACATATATACTTTTATAGAGTAACACGTGCTGTTCCTCCTTTAGACCATATTCAAACAGACTCCTTTGTTTCCTACTTTTGAGGCGTAATCTAAAACTTGATTTTATGTATGCATACACACACATATATATATATTATGTAGGTATACACACACATATATATATGTATGTAGGTATGTATATGATATATATATATATATACATATATATAAAATAAATATATGTATGTATGTATGTAGAGATATCTATATGGATCTATCATATGTATATGTGTGTGTACACACATACAAACGACATCTACATATACATATACATAAATATATATAGTGTGTGTGTACATATATATACATGTGTGTATAGACATACATACATATATATATATATATATATATATATATATATATATATATCTATCTATCTGTGTGTGTACACACACATATACCTACATACATATAGATACATAGATATAAAAGAAAAAGCTCTCATTCATAAACCTTACAAATAAGAACAAACTTTTTACTCAAACATCCCACCACATCACTGCATGTAAATGAGAAACTTTAATATTTTTACTCAAAAATTTCAATTACACCTTCGTTATTGAAAGAAACATAATCAATATATGAGAACATTCATTAAAATTCTGATGGGAAAGAAATAAAAAATCATTAGTTACTTTTACATAACCCTTTATATTTTATGGAAAAGATTTTATTAAAAAGTACCTTATAATAAGAATAAGGGGTATGGGTGGTGCTGGTAAGACCACTCTTGCTAAAGCTATATTTCAAGGTTTGAGAGCTCAATTTAATGCTTTCTCCTTTTATTGAAGATGTCAAAGAGAAATAATAATTTTTTTTTAAAAAAAAAACGGTTTGGACAAGTTACAACAATATTGCCTCAGAATTATTAAAAGATGAGGGAATTAGCATATATGACTTATAATCCACTTTTGTGAGAAATAGACTTGGACGCAAAAAGGTTCATTGTATACTTGATGATTTGGACGATTTAGAAATAGCTGAAGATGTAACCAAATTGATTGATTGGTTTGGTGAAGGGAGTAGAATTATTATCACATCAAGAGACAAGCAAGAATGCTTCTACCTCTTCTACATCTTTTTATCTTCTCACTAATTAGGATTGAAGTCTTGCACAAAATGAAGAACTCCACTTTATTATTGCCAGTTGGCAACGGATTCGCATATGAAAATAATACAGTGCTTTTGCTTCTTTTTGACTAACTAAGCCCATGAGCTTGTCTCTCTCTTGTTGAAAAACAATAGCATAAAAGAAAAGTGTCGTCTTTGCAAGCATAAAAGCAGAGATGACAATTTTCTTTTATGCTATTGTTTTTCAACAAGAGAGAGAAAAGCTCATGGGCTTAGTTAGTTAAAAAGGAGCAAAAGCACTGTATTATTTTCATATGCGAATCCGTTGCCACCTGGCAATAATAATGTGGAATTCTTCATTTTGTGCAAGACTTCAAATCCTAATTAATGAGAAGATAAAAAGATGCAGAAGCATTCTTGCTTTTCTCTTGATGTGATAATAATTCTACTCCCTTCACCAAACCAATCAATCAATATGATTACATCTTCAGCTATTTCTAAATCGTCCAAATCATCATAAGAAGAACTTTTTTGTGTCCAAGTCTATTTTTCATAAAAGTGGATTATAAGTCATAAGTGCTAATCTCTTCATCTCTTAACAATTCTTTGAGACAATTTTGTTGTAATTTATCCAAACCAATTTTTTTTTTTTTAAAAAAAATCTCTTTGACATCTTCAATAAAGGAGAAAGCATTAAATTGAGCTCTCAATCCTTGAAATATAGCTTTAGCAAGAGTGGCCTTACCAGTATCACTCATACCCCTTATTCTTATTATAAGATACTTTTTAATAAAATCTTTTCCATATAAAATATAAAGGGTTGCATAAAGTAACTAATGATTTTTATTTCTTTCCCATCAGAATTTTAATAAATGTTCTCATACATGGATTATGTTTCTTTCAATAACGAAGGTGTAATTGAAATTTTTAGATTTGTTTTTGAAAATTCTAGCAAAGTACAATGATATAGGAAAGTAAGCAGCTTCAAAAAATAACACCCACTTTCATCAAAAGCCTGCCATTAAAAATAGAGTATAATATTTTGACCACCCTCATGTTTTATCTTAATTACATAGGCGTCCTCTCTATTTTGGAAAATCATATAAACCTCCCTTAAAATTACAAACCTTCCTTATATTTTGATATTATATTTCCATCCACCCAAATAGTTGGCCAGATTAAAGTTTGACTTTTGAACTTTTTTTGATCAAAATGTCCCTCTTTATTATTAGAATTATTTAAACACAGAAACATATATATGGGCTAATAAAAATTTATACAACCATAAATGTATTCTCATAGCTTTTCTAACTTTCTAATTTGTTAAAAAATTTATTAATTTGGTTATTATAAATTAATTTTGACTTAAAATATATATTAAACACACATATTTTTATTAAATATAACAAACTATATAAGTTTGAGATTATATGTGTCATATAAATTTATAATTTAATACTTTTTTCCCAAATATTTATAAGAAAATTTGTTGAAACACATGTTTATTTAAAAAGTTCCTTGAATATTCAAGGTTTGTGATATTTACATTAACCAATGCTAAAATCATAGAACAATAACTATTTGTAAAGATAAAAATAGAAATTAAGGAATAGATAAAAAAACTGTTAGATTCTTTAAAACAATTTCAGTCAAAATGTTGAAGGCAAAATAAATACACAAACCATCAACATCGAATAAATTTGATGTTCTTACAAAGAAAAAACAACAAAGCGTGATTCTAAGCAATTGCAGCAAGTTTAAGGATATGTTAAACAGATTCACAAAAGTCCAGAAATAGACAAACAGCTCAGTATTGGAAAAATTGTATACCAAAAATACCAATGCTTTAGACTAAAGACATAAGTTGTTCCTCTATCTCATCATTCATCCACAACCCCCACATAGGGGCAAGTTGAACAAAAATGACTTCAAGAGGTTAATAGATCATGTTAAAATGCTTTAAATAACCAAGAGCATACGAAGGATTCAAAATCTTCACTCTTTGACAAAACAGGTTTCCTGAAATGTCAAGTGATAGGAAATAGAATTTATGCCATAAATCTGATGTGAACATGTAGAAGAATTCTAACTGCTAATTAACAACCAACTAACCCTCTTCTTTACATTTACATATCAATATCATACTTAACACACTAAAGCAATTCAAATCAACAACAGGCTATAATCTCATGTTGTAATATCCAAAAATTTCTATTTATCTTAATGCAATATTTTGATAGTTAAAACCTATTTAAAATAGGTGAATGTGTGGTCTCAAATTTTGAGATGTGTTTATTCTATTTTCTAGGTAATTTTTCCTTAGGATTAGAATACCCAATGATTTAATAGGCATCATAAAATACCATAAAATACAATAAATACCCTATTAAACTAGGGTTTATGTAAGATCAAAAAGAGCAAGTGAGTGCTATGAAAATCCTTAAATAAATTTGGAGACAACAATAATAATTAATGACCAATAAGGATCTTCTAAAAATTAAATGAATTGTCCAAACCTTCATAATTAATCAAAGGACCTTAAACACCAATTATTATAATTTATTAAGAGACTACATTTTCTAATACCTAGTTCATATTTGATTTATAAAAAAAGCCATAAAGAATTATCAAAACACTTGGGACAATTAAGGGGCAATTACCAATAAGGAATGGGCGTCCCGATTCACTATACTATGCTGGTGGATCTGGAAGCGAAGAAACTTATTTGTGTTTGAGAAGCAATTCACCCCTAATAGTAACATCATTGCTAGCACGAATGCGATGTTGGAGAGTAGCAATAGTATGAATAATCGTCTAGTAGGTATGCCACTTAACGGCATTACTCTTACTACTAGTCGTGGGTTTTGGCATCCGCCAGAAGCTGGTTGGGTAAAGGTAAATGTGGATGGTGCCTATTCTAGAACTACAAATAAGGGAGCCCGTGGAGGGATCATTCGAAGTTCTTCCGGCTCCTTTCTTGGGGATTCTTTCACTCTATTGAAAGGGGCGATGAGTTGACTGGCTTGAAGCGTGGACTTGCCTATTGGGCCTCAAAACCGCTTGGGCGATGGGCTTTTGGAAGGTTTGGTTGGAATCGATTCTATGGAGTGTATTACATTACTTTCGCATGCACAGGAGGTTCTCACCGTGACTCCGACATTCGGACGAGGTGAAGCAACTACCGCAGATGGAGTGGGAAACTAAGATGGTGCATGTGCCTCGGTCTGGGAACAAAGCAGCTGACTTTCTAGCATTAAAGGGACTAGAATCGGGATCGGGGTTCCATGAAGTGTATCAGCCTTCAGAGGCTCTTGAGGTTATCCTCTGTCAGGATTGTAACGGGTGTAATACCCTAGTAGGAGGTAGTTGAGGTATCTCATTCTTATCAAAAAAAAAAAATTACACTAATGGAATATTTAGGTAATTCTTTACAATTAATGTTAATAGTCACCAATTAAAGATGTATTAGGATAATTAAAGGTCAAGGACCAATAAGGGGTTAGGATTATCATAAAGATGATTACTAATGATCATGATTAAATTAGTAACCAAGCAAATAGATTTAATAACACCTAAAACACCATTTTAGGATTAATGACCAAAGATTAAGCTAATTAAAGACTAAACCCTAAGAGTATTTTGCTTAATTGCTAACCAATCACCAAAGTCATCTAGTTACAAGTATACTTAGAGTAACTAGGAAATTAGAACACCAAGTTGGGAAATGCATGAAGATGGAGATGCCACCAATGCATGCTTGGAGAATGCTTGATGGAGGAAGGGCCACCAATGCACTCTTGAAGCCAAGAGTGTTTCTCACACATGGAGCCAATTGAGACACCAAGGCAAGAAGCTTTTGTGGAAAAATCAATGGATGAAGAGTGGGAAGGGAGGATGTAACATCCCATTTTCAAAAGCAGTATATTTTTTTTTCATCAGAGTAGAGCTTTGGAGCGATTGAGTAACTGATATTTATATTCAAAATGCCGTAAGTCCGGGCGATTCACAATGACAAGATGCGTTATACCGAGTGTTTTCAAAGTAAATAACAAAAGAAGAAAGTCTTCACCGAGTCCTATGCGTGCCGCTTGCCTTTCTCCTCGATCCTCGGTCCTCCCCTGACCCCGACGCTATGTTAAGAGCCGAGGGTTCAATGCCCATTGAACCTCGGGTAACTGATTAACCTCATGCTTATGTGTGACAAAATATGTATGACGAGATATTCATAACATTACAAAGCATTAACCAATACATAGCACACAATGAGATGTAAGGTTACAACAATACATAAGCACACAAACAGATGTAATGTCAATAACAACAACGAGACATGGCACACAAAAGCACATGCACAAATCAACATGTTTGCACTAACCGGTGCCACCACGACTCCTCGTGTCCTCAACGCTAGGAAAACTCAACGGTATTACCAAGACCGTAACCCGTATAAACAAAGCTGAATGTATAAACGGTGAACTAAGACGAGTCTTAGACACGGTGCATGACCCAAGACAAAGTCCCGTCCATGACTCTATGAAATAGTCTATCACATATAAGCATACAATAAGCATCGAGTTAGTGTTACGGAAGACGTGAACGTACCTTCGTTGACGGAAAATGATACTTTTTGACAACTGACGATAGCGGTGCAACAAATGCGTGATTACGTATATCCTATAAGGATAATATCATATTATCAAGGCCCAACATCATAATAGGCATTTTAAGTGCAAATTACCATTTTGCCCCTAACTCTCTAATTGGCGGAATTTCGCGTAACTTCGTTACTTTAACTCTAATCTTCCAAAATTTTGACATATCTCCATCTCCAATATATTTTTGAAATAAATATCATATTTATCCCTAAAACATGATATCTAAACTAACTTGGAAAATTAAAGATTAATCTAGCATTTCTACTATAACTACCGAAGGAACTACCAAAGCTCAGACTAGGGACCGAAGAACTTACCCAAAGACTTCGCTACTCCTTTTCCGAGCTCCTCCTTGCTCTCACTTCTCTCTAACCTCTCTAGGATTCCTTTGTGAATTGGTGAGTTTGAAGAGAAATGTGAAAGGCTATTTATAGCAAAAGCCAAAGGATCTCATCCTTGGATCAACCTTTGCATCAAGGGCTAGGATGATGAAGATGTGGCCTTATGAGCATCACTCATTTTCCTCTTCTCTCCACCACAAAAATGTCCCCTTACTTTATGCATTTACCCTATAAAATCCCCTGATCGGTGTTCTAATCGCGTAATCTTAGAAAATCTCAAAATTCGGGAACACAGCCTTGAAGTTCTATTCTTCCTCTTTGGAAATATCTGAGTTAACTAAATTTTTGATCCCATTAAGGGTATTCCGTTGTCGGTGAACATTTTCGAACCCAGGCGTTGTCGATCTGAGAAATTACTTCGGTAATGCTAATTTTGGGACAAAAATCCACCGATTCATAATATGTCCATTGTTCTCTACTTAGTTCAAGGATTTCAAGTTATGATTTATTTTCCATTGGTTCTCACTTTTCTTATCTGCCCTTTGCTTACAAAATATCTTTTCATCTGATCCCTTATTCGCCCACGGCTACGGAAATGACTTCGCTAACACCGACGGACAAAAATTCACTTGTTTGTAATATGTCCGACCTAAGAAACTTAGTTCATGGTTTTCTAGATAGGATTTAATTTCTATCGGTTCTCATTTATCCAACTCAGTTCTTCCACAAATATCTTAATTATATTATTATTTAATTAACAAAATATCATGATATTATTTTTGAAAAACCCACAACCCTTTTCACACTCAAATTTCGGTTTCTCTTCCCTTTATTATTATTATGATTTTTTTATTTATCTAAATTAGCTAGAAGCTTAATTAGAGCCTTAATCCCATGATTAGCAATCTTTTAGGATCTAGGGTTTTCATGTTCTTAATCTCACCAATTTTTCTTAATCTTTTCTAATTGATTAGCAAGCACACTTTATGCTAATATTAGCCATAAACACTTAATTAAAGGATTTTCCATAATCTACCTTAAATATTCTCTTGTTCGGGCTTAAACAATTAGCCATTAATTACTTAACTAATCACTTTCTAATTGTTGATAATTTTCTTAATTAGGATTAATCATTTTCTCACAAGTATTTCATTCACATTGGTATTTTATGTCCCACATATCATATTAAAAATCATGGGGCAACTTATGCTCCCTAAAATTATATTTAATTTTGCCTCATTATTTTTCAAGGGAAATAATCCTAAAAATTCCTAAAATTAGAGACAACATACTTTCTAATTTTCAATAAATATTTTATTGCCTCTTGGGATTTATCATAATATTTTCAGGGCATTTCATGGCCCATAATTGCATTTAGGGATTTTGACACTTTAATCCCTCTAATTTCATTAGAAATTTCCCTAGACAATAGAATAAGTATCCTACAAGGTTTTAAAACCACATATTCACCTATTTCCAAATAGGTATTATTTGCTAAAATATAGTATTCCAGATAGATAATTATCCGGGTATTACGGAGGGCCACGTTTTTGGCCTTGGGAAAAAGAAGAAATCAGATTTAAACTATGGCCAAGAATGAAAGATGTGTAGGTGAATTAATTACCAAAGTTGCCATAGCCTTTTGCTATAAATAGGGGGCTTGAGTCTTCATATTCTCCACACCAAAACAAGCAAAGAAATCTGAAATAGAGAGTTGAGAGTAAGAGTGAGGAGCTTCTTGAAGGAGTAGAAAGTTAGTAAGTTCTCTAGCTCTAGCTTTAAGTTCTTTAAAGTTCTAGTTCTTAAAATTTTAGATAGAAGTAGAGAAGATCTTAAATATGCTGGGATAATTTTATTTACATGTTTTTATGGTCAAAATTGGCTTTATTTTAAAAAAATGATGAGGAGGTCATATAGCAAAATTTCTGGAAGAAAATCATCAAAGTAGCAGTTACGAAGTTTCATCGGTTTGGAATTTCTCGGAGCGGTGATGAAAACGCCAGAATTTCATATTGAAAATATTGTCACAAAATTCTGAGAAACTTCATGGTTAAAATATACATATAGGTATTTTTAAATATGTCAAGAACATGTCAAAATGATTTCTGTACAGAGAGATAAAAATCCTCAAAGTTAGGCTACGAATTTCTGGAAAAATTCTGGGCAGAGGTTCAAAACTTAAAACCTGAGAGTGATTCGTGTAATCTGGGAAAATTTGATTATTTTTACTTGAAAATAGACATCCTAAGGATTCCAAGGAATTTTATGGATCCTCATTTCAATTTTTCTAGAATTAATTATGATTTTTCAAAGTTAGACGAAATGCTGCCCAGATTTGTACCAGCGTTGTTCTACGGATTTTGAGGGAATAGAGTGAAAAATAAATGTTCCAAGGGCAAAATAGTCATTAGTGGCCAAAATATCTCGTAGGATATTATATGCGAATTAATAAATGCAAAATTACCATTATAGGATATATGTGATCATAGTCCGACCACGTACGTACTGACATCACCGACGAAGGTACGGACGCGTACTGTAACACTAACTCTGATGTTTATTGTATACCTATATGTGTGATAGTTGTATTCCTAGACTGAAACTCTGTTTTTAAAAGTATTGATCATACATATACAGCTATACACGGGTTATGGTTCTGATAATACCGTTGAGTTTTCCTAGCGCTGAGGACACGGGTGTACACCATGGCATTGGTGAATAGTGCAGACCGTAATGACGTTCATATCACGGTGGCGTGTTCATTATTATCTTTCATATGTGAATATTGCTGTGATATCATGAATAACTGTCATACATACTTATATATGAACATGAGGTTAACCGTTTACGAGGTTCAATGGTTATTGAACCTCAGCTCTTACCATAGCTTCAAGACCCGGAGTAAACAGGACCGGAGATAAGGGTAAGCAGCAGATATAGGAGCCGGCTAGAGGAAACCCTTTTATTTTGTACTTAATAATGACATTCGATTTTTTTTGTAAACGTTGTTAAAAGTTAACACATACAGTGGATGTTACAGTTACTTTTGTTTTAATACTATTTACTTAGATGCTCTACTCTAATCATATACTTCAAAAAAAAAAAAAAAAACGCTTAGAAAATTGGGATGTTACACATGTTATCCATGAAATTTGTTAGACAAGTTTACAGCAAAAGTTCAATTTGCATAAAAAATGACAAACCTAAGAATCGATAAAAGAATTCAGCCCATACACATTGTGGAGTGGACAATATTATAGGAATAAACATGACATACAATAGAAGGGATAGAGAAACAAGAATTGTACCAATGAAATTATTGTTGAAAAATGCACTTATTGAAATCATAATCCTAAGCCAACAATCTCAAAAATATTAGGAAGCCCTTCATTTTTCATCTTTGTCATTATCTGTTCATAGGAAAATTTGGAAATGTCTTGGCCAGCAACTTTTCGGACAAAAAAAAACACTTTTAGAAGAATAGTACTTCCCATCTACCAACACCGTTGACCTAAATTTAGGAGCATGAGCAGATCCTTCATTTGTAGTTTGATAAATAGTTAAAGGCATGTTTGACCTTTGAGCATATTCTTGTAACCTATTTTTGTGCATCAAATGCTTTGGAATAACTGGAGAGATTGATACACAATTCATAGGATTAAAGATCCTTTATGTGTAAACAACATAGTTAGAACAAGCTAGAATTGTCATATGACAAAACTTACAGCAACATTGAACTCAATTTATGTGCCAAAAAAAAAAAAACCAACCATCAACTAAGATCTCATTTTAGTCTTAGCCATACTATCTTTACACCGCAACTATTACAAATAAACTCACATGGAATTTCCTATTATGTCTTTGGAAAAAACTCAAAGTAAGTTGGAGTTGTAAAATATTCATGCAAAGCTTCACAAAAATCATATTCAAGTCACCTTCACATGTAAGGAATTGTAATAAAAACATTTATTTGAAAAAGAAGAAGAAGAAGAAGATACTTCCACTTTAACAAAGGAAAGATAAAAAAGGGATTTTGAATTTAACTTGATGACAAGAACATACAAAATTTCAGAAGAAAAAAAAAAAGAATCTACCACATTAGAGCCCACTCGAATGTTACAGGATAGTTGGAAATGGGAAAAATAGATAAATCATATAAATAGGAAATTTTAGAACCTAATGTTCTTCACGAGCAAGCAAACTAAGCAAATAAAATAAACAGGAAAACTCACAAGTGCCGGAAGGTTCCAGCAAAAGGAGCTGAGCTGAGGTAGATGGTTGAGGTGTTGACGAAGACGGACCAGGAACCAAGGCCTGAGGCTGGACAAAAGGAAGTGAAAATGAAGGCAAAGTTGAATGGGGCATTATCATTGAGAGAAAGCAGCTCTTTCTGACTATTCACGTTCTCTGGAGCGACCATGAATGAGCGAGTGAAGTGTAAAGAGTGAATCTAAAGGAGAAGAAAGGATGCGATAGCCTCCTAGGAATTCCAAACCTTCTCTGCAAATGCAATGACGACACTTTTCTTTTATGCTATTGTTTTTTTAGCAAGAGAGAGACAAGCTTATGGGCTTAGTTAGTCAAAAACGAGCAAAAGTGTTACACCCCTAATTTTATACTACTTATTATGCCTATTAGCATGTAGTACTAAGAATATCATCAGAGTGGCGGAGAGATAGAGCATATGATATGGAATGGGCATATGACTAACTGATAATACTTGGCTATAACTTTAAACTAATCGTGGTGTATCTGGTAGGGCATAATATTAGTACAGTTATCCAAGCATAATATCTAGCAGTAAAATAAAGTCCAAAAATATTAAAAACTCCTTCCGAGTCTCCGCACGTGCTGCTTACCCTTTATTCCGGCTCCTGATCCTCTTAATCCTGAAGTTAGGGTTAAGTCTGAGATTCAATTGGATTGAATCTCAAGTAAAACTTAACCTCATATTCAAGTTTAACAATATATAACAGATATTCATGTTATGGAAAACAACAACATTCCAGCTACCATAATACATAGCACACAGCAAATTTAATGTTAATGGTGTATTCACTCACCAGTGCCACATGTTCCAGACACGTGTCCTCAGCGCTAGGAAAACAAGCATGCAGCATTATCATTTACAACAATAATCCACAGCTTAACTGAATGTAAACATACATGTGACCTAAGACCCAGTCTAAGTCACGGTGCATGGCCCAAGTCCCAGTCTTATCCATGACTCCAACCAATCATGAATTAAACAATCATATATAAGCATACAAGACATATTAGAGTTAAAGTTATAGTACGCGTCTATACCTTCTACCTCATGGTTAAGGTTATGCTTGACTATCGCAACCGATCCTGGACTTCCCGCATATCCTATAATGTTATCACCGCATTATTTCCTTTTCCATATTTGAATATGATATTATAATAAATATCATATTACTTGGAATGATATTTAAAGAGGTATTTTTGCAACTTTTGAACTTTTTACACCTGGTGGATAAGTTATCTAATTTTTAACTTAACTTTTCCTTAATTTCAAAATTCCGACTTTTTTTCCGCTGATTTTCCAAACTTTGAAAAATCATAACTAAATAAAAATAAAAATGATGGGCTTCCAAATCTTAAATGACCATTGACATGTATAGTTTTATGGAAAAATAATTCCAGGCTTTAAACATTTGAGTCATTCACGCTTTGACATCTTTCACCACGTTCGGATTACATGTCTAGAAACATGCATCTGTTTGAAAAATTCATTTTTTTATAAAACTCTAAAAATTAGTTGTTATACATTAAAAGAAAGATATTTCTATATACTATATCTTTGAAAAATTTCAGGATTTTTAGACACTATTTGATTAGCCAAACTCCATGTATAATAACCACTTTCGCATTAACTTCTAGAAAAGTGGGTTAAATTCAGAAATTTGTAACTCTTAGTATAGAGCTATGAAAATTCCATATTTTATATTAAATTAAAGATCTCTATGTCTACTTTATTTCTTGAAAATTTCACAATTTTTAAAGATAATTTCATTCTTGAAATATTTTCCACAAGACAACCGACTCGATGTAATATCTTGAATTTGGGGTCGGAATTTGAGGATAAGCCTATATTAGGCAAACGACTAAATCCAGTTCAGAAGTATGATATTAAATTTTGGAACTGTTATATGGAATTAATATTTCAATGACCAATTAAGGTCATAATTTTGAGTAAAAGAAGGTTATTTGAATTTTTCCTTAATAAATATAATCAAGGAAACAAAAATGGCAATTAAGTCTATTATTTGCCTATTTAAGAAATTATTTGTTGATTTTTGGCCAATAAGGAATTTATATGGATTTTGTGACTACAATGGGGTTATTTAAAAATTAAATATAGATACCCTTTGCACACCATTATTTTCAAAATAATGGCGAAAAAAAGGGGGATAATGATTTTATTAAATTTGGAATTTGGGATAATCAAAATAATTGGTCAAGAGAGCAAGTGATTGGAAGGAATTTAAGACAATTTTGGATTCCTTTCTTATGGTGAATTTTCCTCCAAGATAGGGAGAAAGAAGACAAGACAAGACATGTGCATATGTGTATGGCTTATATTGTTCTAAGTAGCCAAGTGAGAATTACATGGAATTGGTCAACATTGATAACATAGCCAAAGAAATAGCCAGGCAATTTCATATTATACCCTAGGAAGACACTTGTCATGCTAGGGAAAATTATCTAACTAGATGATAAGGGACTTTATACATGTAATTGAGCTTGGAAAAGATAAATCAAGACTTCATGGAGAAGTCCTATATGCCAGCTAAGAGGATTCCATGGAGATGAAAGTTTATCTTATGTAATAAGCTAAAAAGGCAATCAATGAACCACAAGATGCCACATCATGTGGTAGGTAGAATATGTGAAGTTAAAATAGCCAACAAGGTAGGTAAAAAGCAAGGAAAAGAAGAGGTAAATGGAGGAAATGTGGTAGGTAAAAGATATGCACATAAAAGTGCCAACAAGGCAAGTAACAAACAAAGAAAAGAAGTGGTTAAAAGGAGAGAAAAGAGGTAGGTGAAAATTGTAACACCCCATTTTTGTAAAGCATTTTCAAAATAATTTGATCGAGTGGCGCATCGGAGCAATTCAAAGAGCGAGTACTGATGAGTAAATTACAAAACATCATCCATGGTTTGTTATAGTAGTGGTACATTTATCCCAATAATTCCAAAATATTTTACAGTCCAAAAACAGAAAGAAACTTCGGCCGGGTCCTCAAGCAGGCTGCTTACCCTTGTCAACGACCTTTGGTCCTCCAGACCCTGATGCTACAGTAAGAGCTGAGGTCCAATGCACACCGGACCTCAGGTAACGGTTAACCTCATGCTTAAGTAGTACAATATATGTATGACAAATATTCATGACATTCCAGCAGTAATCAATACATAAGCACACAAGAGATGCAAGATTAACATATCAACAATACATAGCACAAAGACATGTAAAGTCACCCACGTTTGCGGTAACCGCCCACGATGTACACTCGTGTCCTCAGCGCTAGGAAAACAATCCTACGGCGTTATCAAGACTATAACCCGTGTAAAGCTGAATGTATAAACAGTGATCTAAGACCGAGTCTTAGTCTATGAAATCATTCATCACATATAAGCATACAATAAGCATCGAGTCGAGTTACGACGCGTCCGTACCTTCGTTTGGTGATGTCGGACGTTCGTCTGCGGTGTATGATCACGCATATCCTATAATGGTAATATCGTATTTATTAATTCACAAATAATATTCTAGTGGACATCTTGGTCCCTAATGACCTTTTTACTCTTGGTGGGATTATTTTTCAACTTATTTCCAAAATTTCGTAGAAAACGCTGGTACAGTATTTCTTGGCAGATTTTTCGTCTAACTTTGAAAAATCATAATTAATTCTAGAAAAATCAAAACGAGGATCTGTAAAATTTCCTGAAAACCTCAGCATGTATATTTTTGAGAAAAATTATTGGTTTACACCCAGAATTTGTGATTCATTCCCAGTTTGATGATGTTCATCCTCTGTCCAGAATTTTCCAAAAAAACGTAGCCTTATTTCCAGAATTTTTATCTCCCTCTACAGACCTCTAATTGATGCATAGTTTATATCAATGGAAATCTATACATGTCTACTACACACATGAATTATTTCAGAATTTATGAATATGATCTTGCATTTAAAATATCACTATCTAACTGCCTGACTCCCATTGCCCAGCAACACCCCACAATTCCCATCTTACACTAACTTGTTTTATTAATCCTAGAAGTCACTCCCCAACATGTTTCCACCTTGTCAGGCATCTTTCGATGCAATAAGGCTTGAAAACAATTATGAGAAATTACTTTACCTATTTCATAGATTAAAACTAACAATTCTACTAAAGCTACTAAGAACTACTAAGAACTATAAGAACTAAAGACTATAAACTAAAAACTAAAGACAAGCTTACCTCTTGAAGCTCTTGAACTCCTCCCTCCTTCTTAGAAATCACCACTTGGTGGTTGATTTGGTGTGAAGAATGAGGAGAGGCAAGGCCTCTATTTATAGCAAAAGCTTATGAATTTTATCCCTTGGATCAACTTTTCTTATCAAGGGCTCATGTTAATTTGTGCTTTCATGAAGACTTAATTTGGGAAGAAAACACTCTCATTGGTTGATTCTAATAACATAGGATTTAGCTAATTATCTTAATTTCCAAAATTAAATTCAACATGTGTGGAAAGAATATTATATTTTATTCACTCTCTCTCTTCTCTCTCTCTCTCTCTCTCTTCCTCTCTCTTCCTTTCTCTTTCTTCCTTTCCCTTTCTCTCTCTTTTTTTCTCTCTTTTTCTTGCTCTCCTTTTTCCCCTCCCACCCGTGCTCCCTCTCCCTCTCTCTTGTCTCCTTGCATTTTTGCACAAGTGGTCCCATGTGCAAGTGTTTTTATCCTATTTTTAGTTTTATTCTAAATTCTCCTATTTATCCTCCTCCATTTTTGCATTTATGAGCCCATGTGCTATATTTAATTATGCAATTATTTAATTTTGTTAAATAATATATTATCCTCTTATCTTAAACCCTATCCATTAGATTGGATTTTGTGTTGATTACATTAAATCTTGGCCTTACACCATTAAGCATGAGCTCTTGTGATGTCATCCTTGTGATGTCACTTTGATGACATCATAAAGGCTTAAGTGCCATTAGCAAAGCTTAATTAACTCCTAATTGTATTTATTAGCTAACCATGGAGACTTAGTGTTTAATTTACTCAAGCTTTATGCACCATAATTCATCATGAAGGCTTACACCATTATTAAGTGGAGACTTAATTGCTTATCAATCCTTAAAAATTCCTTAAGTATTTTCATCACATTATCTTGCTCTTTTTTATTATTCAAGAACCATGGTTTTGTTATGAATATTTCAATATTGGTGTGAATGTCCACAACCTTTTCAAGAAGAGTCTTTTGGAGTTTCTAAAGCCATGTAACCTATGACATGAATGGCATGGGAGTTTTATATGACTAATGTTAAAAACTTACAAAACCTCATAATATACCATTATGTAGATTTATTCTTTTGTAACTCTTGTAATAGAATTCCTTGCCTATATATAGTAGGCATGTATCAAAGGTTAAAGAAGAGTACAATAGGAAGAAGAAGCACTCACTTTGCTCTCCATTTCTCTCTTGCATTTCTTTATCTCCTTCATCTTAATCTCTCCCCGTTATTTTACTTAGTTTCATAACACGTTATCAAGACGATTGCTATAACGAAGATATAATTTCTTTAACGATTTCGTCTACTTTCTCTAATGATTTTATTATATGTTTATTTGTATATCTGGATAATCTAAACCACTATATGGAATTAAAAATATTCTTTTTGATTGTTTTTATTCATCGGGTTCCATGGTTAAGATTGGAGATTATTTACTATTTTATATAGTAATTTTACTATTTATCATTATTCATCCATCAATTTTATTCATGCACAAGTAATTACATAGTAATTTACAATTGTTTTACTATTTATATTATTGTTACTAACATAACATTTAAATTAAGCATTTACTTTTATATTACTAACATAACATTTATATTATTGTTACTAACATAACATTTAAATTAAGCATTTTACTTTTATGTTACTAACATACCATTTATATTATTGTTTCTAACATAACATTTTACTTTTATTGTTATGTTATTGTTGCTAACTTTTAATGTTATGTTATTTAATTCTATACAAATTCTTTTATGTTATTAATATTATTATGGCCGAAAGCCATACACTTCTATTTTCTTATTCTGAAATTATATGACCAAGTCATATCACTTTAATTTCTTATTTTGTGGCGAAAGCCATATAAATTTAAATTCTCATTTTGAGAACTAAAGGGCCTAAGCCATAAAGTTTTAGTTTTAATATCTTTAATTTTTATTGTTTTTATTTTCATATTCTTTTGATTCATTATTATATGACAAGATTCCATATATATATATATATATATATATATATATATATAATTTTTTATTTATCCTCGAAGATAAAAGCCGGAAGCCATATTGATTTAATTTCTTATGAAACAAATTGGCCTGAAGCCATGAGAAGACACAAATTGGCTTAGCCCTATGAGGAAACACAAATTCGCCTGAAGCAATGTGATAATTTGGCCCAAGCCATAAGACAAATTGAAGTAAAGCTAGATAATTTGGCCCAAGCAATGTGATATTGTAATATTATTACTATTTACATACTATTTTACTACGCACACCAACTTTTTAAGAATTTTCATTTGAACTGTATGAGATATTTGGTCCTTAGTCTTCTATACCTACGAAAGAGGTATGAGAGCTTGTTCACATCTAGAGATGGATGGTGGACAAGAAAGTGATATTTGTTTGTTATTAATATCAAAGTCCTCAAGACTTATGTTTCAAATATTGTATAAAAGGATTTTGATAGCCTTAGAAAATATTGTCCAAGACAATAACTTGCGAGATTTATGTCGTAATAAGTTTAAAAGCTAATAGTCCCGGAGACTAATTAGCATATTTTGCCCAATGTTATAAGAGAAGCTAATGTTTAGACAATATATGATAGTATAAATTTGATTAAAAGCTCCGGAAGAGCTAATATTTTGTTACTTGAAGGAACAAAATTATGCATTAATTATTCTACCGAGTATAAAAGAAACTTATTAAGTTTCAAAGATATCTACTACAAATGGATATCATAGAAAACACGCTATTGTAAACCGTTTACTAAAAATAATGCAAGAAATTGTAATTATAAACTAGAAGTTTACAAATATAGCAAATGAAATGTTTGCTAATGCTTTCGCGAATAAGATATCAAAGAGGCCAAGAGTCAGAGAAATATCTCTAGATTTATTTTGAAGCCAAGATAAATAACAAATAAGCCCATAAGGTAATACGATGTTTAGTTTCTGTTCTTATTAAAAAAAAAAAATATTATTATTTACATTTATTGTGATCTCATCTTATAAATCTTTGCCATGACAATTTTCTGGCTGGAGACTTCTCATATATGTGATTCTAAATCTCGTGAGATTCTCGAGTTATTTTGATCATAAATATCTTCATATGTAATTAATTTGTGTATATTTTGCATATATAAGTAAATTGAAGTATATTATTAAAGAGTAATGAGATTATCTAGTGATGTAGTCTTATATGTTTGTTCGATGAATCAACATAGATTTTTATTTCTAGCTTCAAAGGGTTTTAAAGTGATTTTGAAATGCATATATATAGAGAGTATGTTTATATGACTCACACTTGAGGGGAGATAGTTAGAAAACAAGTGTGAGTTCAAATACAAGTATGAACTAATTTTTGAAAAGTTATATACTTCTCACATAAAGCCTAATATATCTCCCAAAATGGATGTCGATTATGATTTAAAAGCTTATGATTGATTGAGACATATGTCACAATAAATCGAAGTTTACTAATCCAAAGAAATTTACTGTTGGCATGACTTGTTTGATCATCCAAGTCATATAATACAAATAAGATTACATTTTGACATCCATCGAAGAACCAAAGATTCTTCAAGAATAACCAACATATTATTTATGAATTATGTGCTGCTTGTTCTCAAAACAAAATTGTTTGTGAGAATATCATTGATCATGTAAAGTCTCCATAAATAGTTAGATCAATTCTTATGAGAACAAAATTTTTATGTTGGTATGTTTGATCTTACATATTGCAGCACTTATAAGCCAACAAAATTCTCCCGATATAATTGGTTTTGGGTCGGGAGCAGGACAAATTCCATCTTATAAAGTTTGTATGTGCGATGATTATTAATCCACCACAATGCACATAGATGGATATGAAAAGAAAGTTGAGATAAATGTTGTATAAGGACCTTCTTCTTCTTGTTTGTCTCTATATGAAACAAAATAATGTTTCTAAAGGAAACAAATGGATTAAGGAAACTTATACTGTATGATTAGTCAATTGATATTTGACATTATTTCCTCAACATGAGGGGGGAGAAATTGAATAGCTGGATAAGAGAATACATGGAATGCATTATCGCAAAGTATATATCCTCGAATAAAGAAGAATGAACCAGGAGTTCATCGGTTATGCATTCATGATATATTTGCCGATAGAATTATCACCTAAATGAGATTTATTAAATCTCATATTCTAGCTAAAAATGCTCCAATTAGTAACATGCCCAAGCATGAGTAAGTATTCGGTTCCAAATATAAATATTATGGATAAATTGGAGCATATGATTAAGATGATCATATTAAGGAGGCAAGTACTCCGAAGAGTACTTGAGACATAACTTATTGGAAAACCTCAAGAGGTTCGTGCACGAGTAATATTGATATTGTTATGTCGAATTGGAAAAATAGAACCGAAAAGATAAAGTTGTCGACAACAATTTTGATGATGATATCACGTGATCAAATGAGGATATTATATAAAGATTATTGGCCAAGAGGATAAGTAAAATTGAGAGTGACGCAAGTATAATCATATTATGATAGTTAAGGACCTGAAGTCCAAATTGAAATATATAATTTTGTGGTGGATACGATAAATCTGGCAGTTTATGAATGATAAATTATGCGTCTATTAGATATTGTTATATCGCATATACATATGGCATATGGCATAAGAATCTTCAAAGGATCCAAGAGTGCTAGTAGCACATGTCCCTGAAGGACTCAAGATGCCAGAAGCATCTAATTCAAAGTTCTCGAGAACAATACTTAATAAGTTTTGTAAGACTTAAAACTATTAGAGCATGTATGATATAATCGTTTTAATGAATATCTTGATATGCATCTAGATATATCTTATAAGAATGCCTAGAAATCATGTTAGTATTATTATGATTTTGCTGGAAATATTTAGTTCTTGCGTGTACGCAATAGAATGTTTGATGACCAAAAAGAAGATATGCTCAAAAGACATTGGAAGTAATGTAGTCATCGGGGGAGTAATACGATGTTGTCAAAAGAGGGATTCGATACACGCTGTACTCTTTTTCCCTTATCTAGGTTTTGTCCCATTGGGTTTTCCTAGAAAGGTTTTTAATGAGGCGAAGATTGACAAAAGTGTATCAATGGATGTTGTACTCTTTTCTTTGGCTAGGTTTTTATCCCACTTGGGTTTTTCCTAGTTAAAGTTTTTAATGAGGCACATTCGTAATGGACATTCAAGGGGAGTGTTATGAATATTCCAATATTGGTGTGAATGTCCACAACCTTTTCAAGAAGAGTCTTTTGGAGTTTCTAAAGCCATGTAACCTATGACATGAATGGCATGGGAGTTTTATATGACTAATGTTAAAAACTTACAAAACCTCATAATATACCATTATGTAGATTTATTCTTTTGTAACTCTTGTAATAGAATTCCTTGCCTATATATAGTAGGCATGTATCAAAGGTTAAAGAAGAGTACAATAGAAAGAAGAATCACTCTCACTTTGCTCTCCATTTCTCTCTTGCATTTCTTTATCTCCTTCATCTTAATCTCTCCCGTTATTTTACTTAGTTTCATAACAGGGTTTAATATAATAATCATTTGTATTTTAGGATCCTTAAATGTGGCCTAAAGATTTGCCTTTGGTTGTTTTAAATTTTCAAGAGAAAATTGCCTAGAATATAGTTAACAAATTTTCAAAATTTAGAGACAACATACTCTCCTCTATTAAACATGTAGTATTTGTCAAAATATGGCTTTCACTATAAGTAGGGATTTTAGGGTTTTACAAAAATTGTGGCAAACGAAAAGCCAACAAAGCAAGGTAAAAGAGAATAAAATTTGATGATCTCATCCTCCCTTTAACCACAAAATTTCATGCACACAAGTAGCGAGACATGTAAGCCAAGATTTAACCACATGTTCAAGGTAAATTGGAAGTCCCAAGAAAGCAATATTTCAGCCAAGCATAAGGAAAGGAGAAGAGATGATGTAACACAAGTAAAAAGAGGCTTAAGGCAAGGGTAAAATAGGTAATGGACTTGAGGGTCATTGGCCAACAATTATAAAAGGCCAAATCACCCCTCTTGCCTTATGTGATTTTCGTCTAAGAGCTCAAGGGAAAGAGGAGCCAAGGAGAGTTACAATGCTCTATGCTCTAGGTTCCTATTTTTCTTCTTTAATTCTTATGAAAGGTTTATATGTTAAAAAGCCATTGTGTATGGTGTTTTGTTAAGGAAGGTTGAAGGATGGAAGGAAAAGAAAGGAATCAAAGGTCTTCAAGTGCAAGTAAGTATCATAAATAACCTTATGCACTTGTACATGTTATTATCTTGGAATTAATCCTCTATTATTTTGTAGATTTGAAGACTATGATTTGAAGATGAAGATTTCATACACAGACTTGACGTGTATATTTAAGAACATATTAGACCACAACATGGTCTTAAATGGCTAAATCGCACATAAAATCATAAGGATTATAAAGATGAAAAATAAGCTTCCATTAACACGGTAATTTCAGTTGGACCCAAAGCACCAAGGAGCAATATTATTTTGGCTTTTTTGAGATTCCCAAAGTGTTTAGAATAGAAAATGTTGTGGGGTTAAAGGTTAGTTAATAATTTATAGAAGCTCAATGATTTAATTAAGAAATATATTAAACTGTCCAGTGGAAAATTTGTCAGGACCAGTGAGCTTGTGATGAGTTTTTGACTGAGAAATGAGGTCAAATAATTATGAAATTTTCCATAATTGAAGAGGACATCATAAGATTTAATTTGATAGGTAATGTGTAATTTTTGGAGTTATGTACAAAGAGTTATGATTTTTTGAATTTGACCCTTAGTTCTGGAATTAAAATCTAGACAGAAAGGGTATTTTGGTAAAACTGGAAAATCACGAAATTTTGTACTTAATGATGATATTTTTATTTGAAAATAGACATATCAAGGGTCATTTTGGATTTATAAGCACTTGATTTTGATATGTGGATAATTAATTATGAATTTTTCGCGATTATTGATAAATTCTGGAAATTCTAGGAAAAAAGCTGAAAATAAAGGTGAAAAGGGAAAAAATTGGAAGTTTTGGCATTTTGCTAGTTAATAAAGGACTTTAAATCGAAAGAGTGTTAAATGGTAATCAATTTAAGTATTATTTTAATTTTGGAGAATTTGCAAAAGTGGTTAATATTATTTATAATTATAGAAAGTGTCGTCGCCGGGAGCTTTTAAAAGAATTTGGGAGTTGGTTGTCGGTTTAAAAATCTATCAGGTAGTAACTCTAATCTCACGCACTCTGTATATCTGTGTATGCTTGATTGTACCATAATTGTGATCCGTGTCTAGGACACACGTTTATTACATTCAGTTGTTATGATTGATTTCCCAGAACTATGGACCAAGAACGTGTTGTGTGCTTTGCAGTCATATATGCACACAGCGATGGCTGCTGTGTGCATATATGACTGCTTGTTCCGGGATTAGCTGTGTGCCTTGTTGTGTACTATTTCGTAGTCAACGCTGTGTGCATTATGTGACTGCACATACACTAAAATTGTCGTATTATTTATTTTCATGATTGTGGTCGTCTATCATGCATTGTTTATACATTGTATTTGATATTAATATGTTACTCTAGGATCCTTTGAGATTCTAGCCTCTGTTGCTACCTATGAATTATACAGCATAGTGGATGAGGCTCCCAGGACAAAGCAGCGGATGTCAGCAAATGGAAGTGCCGGACCGATTCAAGATTATTTGAGGGATATTTGTAGAAAATATATGTAATTATGTTTAAAATGTTATACCCAAGATTTGTAATATATTATCATTATACTACACCCAAACTTTTTTGTCACTGTGTTGTGCTATATAATACTCTAATGTATGATGTAATGATGGAAGGGTGTGACACCTGAGAACTGAAAACTGGTAGTTTTCTCAACTTTCACTATTTTGATCTTTGGTTCCCAAAAAGACATTTTACACCACGTTTTTAATCCATTTTTCATTTTAAACATGTTAGTGCCTTCAAAATCATGTAAATAATTTTAATTCATATTTTCCTTGCTTAGGCCAAAATTTTGCAAAGAACAAGAACTCAACTTTTACATGAAATCATGGTTTTTGCCATGAGTTTGCTTCAAAAATTTTCCTTTTGGACTTTGATGTTCTTGAATCATGTTCTTAGGTTCTTGGACATCATGTCCCCTTAGGGTCCCATGCTTCCAAATACCAAGAAAACAAGATCCAACAACCTTACAGAACTCACAAAACTTGAGATCAAGACCTTAACTTGTGTTTTGGAACTTTGCTTCTTTCCTTCTCCTTTTCAATCTCACAGCGTCAGATGTGTTTTGATATGTGAAGAAATGAAGAGGGGACCATCTCCTCTCGAATGTCAAGCTCTTGTGGGCCCCACAAGTGAAATTACCCTATACCCTTGCAAAATATCATATTTCTAGGACTTTTCTACTAAGTTTGCTTAGCCCTCTTCTCCTCCCTTCATCAAAACTGCCCCCCAGATCAATTTCAGCCCTTGGATTGTTTTTCCATGGGCGACTCCCTATGGTCCCATTGCTCTCATTGGCTCAAGCAATTACAAGAGGATTTAGGCTTAATTTGCATTTGATATTATCTTGCAAACTTGGCTCATATTCATCCACCAATGCTCAACCGAATTCATGGACTTTTGGGGCAGATTGTGAAGTCATTTTATGACATAATCAAGGGCTTAGGTGTCCCTAAACACCACATGTCCATGCCTAATTGGTTCACCAATTAATCAAGTTACATTTGGGTATTTTTCAAGCTTTTTTGTGTCTTCCATTGGCCCTTATATTTTCAAAATTATCAGCCATTTGAAGAAGGTTTTATTGCCCTTTTTCAACTTGTAGAAACATGCACAAGTTGGAAAAAATCAACTAGGTGTTTATCCCTAGCTTGGCATGTTTATTTTTGGCATAAAATACAATAAACATTAGGTGTTTTATTCCCTTTAATATCTACTTATTTTCATTGTCCTCTACCTCTTGTCTTTAGGCAAAAATATAGCCATATTAGGTAGTTACACATGTTTGAACTTAACCTCAATTAATACAAGCTTATTTGCCAATTGGTAGTTGCTAATTTGACAAAGTATCCTTAATAACTTTTCTTGTCTCTTTTGGATTTAAATTAGCTCTTATTTTAGGTGATTTTTATGTCACATTTTATAGCTCCTAATTGTAGTTAATTAATTCCAATGTGAAATTTGGATAAAAATATAATCAATAGATTATAATTCTTTGACACACATATTCACCTTTGTATTTTGCTAAATATTACCAAAATACAAGGTTTATTATAATAGGGAAATCAAGGTAACACAAAAATCACTGTATTATTTTCATATGCGAATCTGTTGCCACTTGGCAATAATAAAGGGGAGTTCTTCATTTTGTGCAAGACTTCTAATCCTAATTAATGAGAAGATAAAAAGATGTGGCAAATTGCGGGCTAGATGGGAATCTGTTGCTAGTGCTGCATCTCATCTAGAAAAGGATGAGATAACTAGAAATATGAACTTCTTTTTTCTTTCTTCTTTCCATTTATTTCATTTTCCTTTTTGAGTTGTTCTTTCCTCTTTATGGCTCCCTTTGCCTTAATACATTTTTTTTTCGACCTGCTTAAACATGTCTAGGTATTTAGCAATGCTTGTAAATTCATTGTATAATCAAGTATCTGCAGCCTTAGCGGCATCATTTGCATTTGCTTGGCACCCTTTGCATCCCTCTGTTAATTCATATAATTAGGGAGTGAGGGGAACCAGACAGAATAGTGAGTGAAGATGCCTTTAATTTTATCCAAGTTAAATTCTTGCAATTATGACTGAAGTTAATGTTTCCTGCTTTGCCTTTGACAAATTGGTCCCAGCTTTTAGAGACTCTTCCACTTCCCAATTATTTGGTGGCTTTCCTTCTACTGCTTGTAAATTTGAGCATGCTACAATTATACATAATCTATTACAGATGCGCATATAACATTTCTTTATGCACTTACTTGTTTCTTTTTCAGCACTTGCAGATGGAGGTCCTTTAAAAATGAATCTGATACATAATCTATTATAGATGCGCATGCCTTCCGGATATTAACAAGCTGTAGGTCCATGCTGATGTAATTGGATGGTCTATTTAACCATAAGTTGAATTCCAATCCATGTAGCTTGAAGTTGAACATCCGAGTCAAATTCAAAATAACATTTTCATTACTTTCAGATCATACTATTTATTTTCTTTTTATGTTATAGGCATTACTGTTCCCTCCAAACAAATATCTTCATGTTCCATTAGGGTTTCCAACTTATGCTGGAAATACTCTAAAAATGAGATGAGAAGTCAAAAAATTAAGTTACATATCATGTACGGTGTAACACCCTAAATTCCATACTTCAAATTGTGTCGGTTGACATTTAGTTTTAGACAAAGCGACAGAGTTTTGAGGTGCTACTGATGAAGACCTTTTGTCATTAGCCTTGGGGTCCACAATCAACAATTAACCAAGGATTGCGTATAAGCAAAACCTAGGATCGTTCTCTCTTTTTCGAGGAGCCTTTTATTGAGTCCTAAGTAATCTAAATGTCATGCAAATGCAATGAAAACAAAGGGGATTGGGTTTTGGATTTTTAAATTAATAAACTAAAATAGAAATGCAATTTAAATGAAGCAAAGATAAAATAAAATATAAGAAAACGAGAAGAAGCAGATTAAAATCGATCAACCCAACATTCGGATTCCAGAGACTTCCATCATTGAACAAAATATAAATAACCCATGTTTGGCTTTGGACGAACCGAGATCTCTGCATTCGCCCAGAAAATCCCTCGACTAGACAATCGCCTAGAATATGTCCGAACAGCGGCGTCCCACTGTGCGATCACACAACAAAACTTAAAACCTAGTTCGAACTCAGTCCTTGGGATAAACCAAACCGAATATTAAAACTAATATTGGAACTATTTCCAAAAATCAGATCTGATAAGATGGAAATAGAAATGAGTTAAATCACCGATAAAGCGTAAGTTCTCTGGATGAATCATGGGATCCTCACCTTAGGTTAACCCACGAAGCTTAGCCAAACATGGCTAAGCAAAAAGAAGAAGAAAAAGATGAAGAAGAAAACCAAAAAAAATCCTATTCAACGTAATTGAGAATATGTTTTTAGCCATCTAATCTAACCTATAAATAGGAAACACTAGGGCTACAAGATTGGCCAAAAAATAGGAAACCTCTAATAAATAGGAAACCTCTAAGAATAGGGAACCTCTAATAAATGGTCTTTATTACAAAATTCGAGCAGAATAAAAATCCAGACAAATGGGTCTGTCTTTAGCTCCAATTTCGTCAATCTTCTTGTCCGAATCAGCCTTCCAAGTCTTCATAACAATTGTAGCTCTCTGAATCATCTAAAAAGGAAAGAAGAATCAGGCTAATCGGATATATAGATCAAAAGTTATGGTGAAAATACTAAATCACCATAAATCTGGAATTTAATCATAAAGAATGAATCAAATCCAATTAAAAGCTCAAAGCTCGATTAAGTAATAAAATCCATTATTTATTAACTAAACAATCCTAAATTTATTAACCAAGAGATACAAATAAGTATAATAATATTCAATTATCAAATTCCCCCACACTTATCTTTTTGCACTCCCCGAGCAAAATTCAAAGAAAAATACTAAAATAAAGAACTCTTCCTTTCCGACAATTGCTAACAATGCAAAAATTTAAGAAGGGACACAGCTTCAAAAGACCAATCAATCAAGACCAAAATCCTTTCATCTCCAATTACAAATCCTGGCAATCTCAATCAATGATGCTAATCACACAAGATGGTCTCTTAGGGGGATGCCCTCAATCGATCTCTCAAGTGTATAGGGTCAATAAGTGTATCGCTCAAATTCTACTCAAGAAAATTGTTCTACCATAAGCTTGCTCAATTTCTACTTCTCCACTAATAACACATGCATGCAAAAATCAAGAGAGCTTGTTATTGAAGGTTGTAATGGGGCTAGGTATAGATGTGAATAAGTGTGGATATGATAGGCTAAGCACCCAAGAAATTCAAAGAACGTCGGTTAATAATAGCAAATCACCTCAATATCATTTCTTTTTATTTCTCCTTCTTTACATTGCTTCCTCTCTCTCTCTTTCTTTCTTTTCTTTTCCTTTTTTTGGTACTTTTTTTAAATTTTTTTTTAATTTTTTCTTTTTTTTTTTTTTTCTTTTTTGTACCTTTTTTTAAAAGCACAATGACCAACATTAATGCCAAATGATGAATGACACAAAATCAAATCAAATACTCCCCCCCCACACTTAAAATGTTGCACACCCGGGCAACCCCTACACCGAAACACAAAACCAAGGTGAAACCAATGCTCAATAAATTTTCAAGGTGCGGAATAAAATGGTTTTACGCTTAGGCTTGTAATGTGGCTTAGAAAAGAATGAGTCAAGAAGGCACAAAGGGGCTAGCAAAGGGAATATAATGTAAGGGCAGGCTATTTGGCCAAAATGTGAAAATGAAAGAAAGAAAACAAGCTTCCATTATACTTATGCACGTAAGTGAAAAATTTAGCTTCAAAAAGAAAAGGAGCAAGTTCTAGAGAACACAAATCATGAGTAGATGCACACGTGAAAGAAAGAATGGTAAAAGATGAATTCCATTCATGCAGGCCCAAAATCTCACAAAGGTCAATACCAAATCATGCAACCAACATCTCAAAATTAACTACCAAGAAATATAATCCAAGAGTCCAGAAATTCAGCCTCAAATGAAGGATCCATCAAAAACCAAGATGTCAAAGTTCACAAAAGGTAGAGCAATCATAGAAAGAGAGTGTGTTATTCATAAAAACTCTTTTTTTTTACCCACTAAACTACATTATTTCTACTTTTTCTACTGAATTGTGTCCCTCTCCCTCACTTATCTTCCTCATACAACAATTAAGCCCAAGTAATCATATGAATCAAGAAGAAAATAAGTAAGGAAAGAGACAACCTTTGTTAGAGTATCTTGAGTTGCTTGAAGGAGAAGTTCTCATCTCCGATGAGAATCATGAATTTTTCCCTTGAAACATCTTCTCCCATATTGAATTTCCTTGATGGAGGTGGCTCAGGATCGATTGGAAGAGGTCCAAGAATGTACGGATGTTGGTTCCATCGACAACCTTTCCAAGAATGTTCCGCAAATAAGACAAGCAAATAGCGGTATCCCATCAAAAAATAGAGACATGGAGAGATTTTGAGTGAATTAAGGGCATGTTAAGTTCTAAACTCTCCAAGTAATTATCACATCCAAGGAAATCAATGATACTCCTATCAGTAGGAGTCAAGCAACCAATCATATTGTGAACATTCTCTTCTGCTTGCAAAATGGAAGGTGTGGAATCCAACTTAGTGTTGGAGTACACCACATCATCATTGCAATCAAAAGAGATGGAAGGGAAAAGAGTGGAAGAATGAAGCGGATTTTTCAAATCATCACCACGGAATGTGTAAAGATTCAAAACAATTATCTTGTTTTTTCTAAATCGAGTGGCAAATCACAAGAAAGTACTTGTTGGAAAGATTCATCAACATGCAGATTTTATCAATCAAAATTTCAGAATCTTTGTCACCAACAAGACTATAAGGAGGTAATCCAATGGGAATTTTATGCATTTGGTATTCCACGGTTTTATTCTGTAATTTTTGCCCCCCCCCCCAACACAAATTTTCATTCCTAACTCCGGCCCTATGTACTAGCTTGGATTATTGGGTCAATTACTCTATGGTTCAAAAGAAGGGATCTGATGACTCAAGCCGGGCAACAATTTGAGCATAGACAAGTTCTAATATTAAAAATGATAACAAATTTGTAACGAATAATTTTAACATTTGCTTTTTCAACCATATGTAGGGTGACCCTCTTTCCTTTTAAATAAATATGTGCTCCTTTGGAAATGCCGTCCTAATAATAGTAGGTTCCAATTAATAGTTGTCACTTGTCATTATAAACTGGATTTAATTAGTAAAATTATTGTAAATAGAGGAAAAAAATTATGAGTATTTTATTTACTTTATATCTTTGCACTAATTGCAACCAAAACTGATAATTTTTCTGAGGAATTATTGAGGAAAATGCGGTGTTCAACATGCTCATATAAGATAAGATAAACCTTTAATTTAATATAGAATTTTTCATTATGATAATGAGAACACGCTCAATACACAAAATTGAAGATATTGAGGCACATGAAGCCATTAATGTGCATTACTGTGATAGCAACCTCCTATTTAGATAGTCACGTGAAGTCTGACCATAATTCCATAAAGACTCTTCATACATGCCAAGAAATCAAACCCCATAATTTTACTTTTCCCTACTTCATATTGCGGTCAGCTTTCCAAAATATTGATTCAGGAAAAATCCAAATTAAATCTAGAGGAAATATCAAAGTTCAATTCTTGGCGTATACTTTTAAGATTTAACTCTTGGTTCTCTATAGTTGAAAAGAAAAATTAAAGATAAATGTAGGTCTCATTTGAATTTTGAATTACTCAACAAACATTATAAATTGATAATTTAGTACTAACGTTTTTTAAACCACTTTTTACTAATAAAAGTTTGCAATCTAGAAGATGGTGGATCCAATCACATCATGTTCTTATTAATTATAAATTCATAATCAATTTTTTGTCAACCAGATAAAACTTTAAGTTGCTCATTCCTTTCCCATCGAGTAAAGAGAAACTTCTGCGAGGGGAACAAAAGAGACCAATGACTTGATTAAGGTGTCTAAGCATAAAAGAGCAACAAATACATGACTTGATTAACATGTCTAAGAATAAAAGAGAAACAAACAGAAAAAACAGTTACCTTGTTCAACTCACGGTATATCTGGTTCTAAAGGCTGTTTTTGGAACATAACTGGTTTTCACTCGCAGCTGGTGGTATCCCGAGCGCAAATCGATTTTGGAGAATACACTAGATCCGATAGGCGGTCGAGTAGATCATAGATCCGAGGAAGGGGATATTTGTTTTTAACAGTTACCTTGTTCAACTCACGGTAGTCGATACAAAGTCGTAAGCTTCCATCCTTCTTCTTCACGAATAGTACTGGGGCTCCCCATGGTGATACGCTGGGTCGGAAAAACTTTTCTCCAATAATTCTTTGAGCTGTTTCTTCAACTCTTGCATCTCGTTCGGTGCCATACGGTATGGTGCCTTTGATATTGATCCGGTTCCGGGCATCAAGTCAATGGCGAAGTCGACTTCCCTTTCGTGGGTAACTCGGTGAGATCTTCGGGAAATACGTCAGGAAATTCGTTCACAACGGAAATGTCTTCGAGTGAGGGTTCGGCATCCGCCTTGATTGAAAAGAACACCATATACGCTTGGCAACCCTGCTTCATGCATCTTTCAGCTTCCGCAACAGAGAGAAAGTTCAGACTTGCATCTATCTTGCCCGTGCCGTGCGGAGGTGAGAACAGTATCTTCTTACTACCACAATCGATGATCACATTGTTTGTCGTCAGCCAATCAAGACCGAGAATGATGTCGATGCCATGAAGTGGTAGTCGGATAAGGTCTATATTTGAATTTCGCCCATTTACTCCCGCAATACAATTAAGGCAGGCATCCGAAGCTAAAGATTTGGCGCCAAGTGGCGTAGCTACTATCAAATCATAAGGTAATCTATAGGCATGCATCCCTAACCGTTCTGCATAGTCATAAGAAATAAACGAGTGACTAGCGCCCGAATCATACAATGCCTGGAGTGGATTCCCATTAAGAGAGATAGTACCTTTAATCATTTCAGGAGATTTTCTGGCTTCTTCGTTCGTTAGAGCAAAAACCCGACCTGGGTTTTGCGGCCTCGCCTCCAGCGCTTTTTGAGGGCAGTTCACGCTAATGTGCCCTGGCTTCTGGCACCTATAGCACATAAGTCTTCCTTCGCAGTTGGTTCCCTGATGGTACCTCCGGCATTTTGGGCAGGCTTGGGATGTCTGCATCCCTGGAAAGTTTTGCTGCCTCGGTTGAAACGGCCTCTTATTTCCTCCTCGGAAATTTCCCCATGGTGCCTTCCTCTTCAACGATGAGTTGTTGCGGTTAAAACTGCCACGATTAGGGCCATTGCTGTTAAGGACTCTAGTCCTACGAAGCTCCTTCAGGTTCTGTTCGATTTGTTGGCAGGCTTCCACCGCTTGAATGAGTTCTGAGAATTGATGCGACACTAGCCTCTCCCTTATGTCGTACTTCAACCCATAGATCAGTATGTTCGCCATACTGCTCTCGTCATCGATACGTCTCAGGTGTGATGAGTATCGAGCCAAGTTGGTGAAACGAGCGAAGTAATCGTCGAAAGACTCCTCCTGGCCCTATCGGATATGCAAGAATTCAGATTCTTTGCTCATTTGTACGGAGGGTGGAAAGTATTGCTCGTTAAACTTCTCTTGAAACTTCTCCCACGTAATGGGACAGCAGCATGCTCGCAAGGTTGTCGCAATGTTCCTCCACCACCATCGGTCGGTCGATCTCCTACAGCTTGTAGATCGCTTGAGCTTTCCTGTTTGGGCATTCCAAGACCTCGAAGATCTTGTCTAGATGCATTAGCCAATCTTCGGATGAATCGAGCTTACCTCGAAAGGCTAGTGGTTTAAGTTTATAGAATTGGGTCACCCAGTACTGTGTGTCCCTAGCTTCTCTGACCGGTTGATGTAGCATCGCCATAGTTCTCTCTCGTCGGGGAGGTGACTGAGATCGCTCGGACCTCTCAGACGCATTACTCTGTTCATCTTCCTGCTCGTTGTTGTCTCCTTCTTCTTCGTCATTCTGGTGTTCTTCCTCGTTCTGTTGTTCCTCGTTAAATACGTTGTTTCCTCCGCCTTGTCTGTTAGCGAGGAGAGTATCAATGAGTTCTCGTTGTTCTTGTAATGTTTCTTCTCATCTCTTGGATTTCATTTGGCGGTGGTGGTGGTGGTTCATGTTGATCGAGTACGTGTATTGGTACTATTCGCACTTGTCTACACCTACCTCTCCCTCAGCCTCTACCTCGGCCTCAGCCTCTGGGAGCTCCGGCACCTCTCAAAGTTGCCATATTCTAATCTCAAAGATTTAATAGATAAGACATTAGAGAGAAGTAGATTCAAACATTGCACACATTCATAATATATATATATATATATTGATAACAGATATTTTACATGGATCCTACAACTTTATCGGTCTAGTCGTATATTACAACCCTTTTATCTAACAAATATTTTACATCTCCTCAAGGTCTTTAGAGGAGCGATCACACAAACTAGTAACTACGTTTAGTTCTAATATCATGACACTACTTCTACTATTACTTCCACGGCTTCCTTGGACTGATACGGGATTGCTTTTGTCTGTCTACATATTCCAGTACACCAGACGTTTGAGGCGAAAGATACAAAAACAAACATCCTCTATGTGGCCCTCTTCTAGGAGCTTGTTGGTTTTCTGTATCTAGAAATGAGTTTGGGGGAAGTGGTAGAGAATGGACCGGATCCAATCACCAGAAGGATGTTGAACTAAGGCAGTCAAACTGATAAGGTAAAACTCCTTGACACGGGTCAAGAAGTGGAGGTACTAATCTTTCAAAGTTCCGGTAGATTGTTCCGCAATTTGGAGGTCTAAGAGCAAGGTGTAGGTGAGGATAGTGTTGTCATTTAGGACATATTGTAGGTCGTCTGAGTTGGCATCAGAATCATGGTCAAGTTCTCGTATCTTAGGGTAGTCAAAGTTGTCACCCACTGAGGAGTGATGTGAACTGTCGGGACTTGCAGGTACGGGGGTATACAATGTTCATGGGTTTCGCATAGATGGGTACTGGGTCATATAAATGTTCGGGGTATTCTGGTCGGGGATGATACTCCGGTTCTTCTGGTGCTGGGGAATAGTGTGGGATATTCATGGGGTCAGGGGCAGGATGGAATGGCTCGTACATATGCAAGGGGTCAGGAGGTAGGTACTCTGGTTTGGGGTGATATTCTGGTTCCGGTTCATCGTCGGGGTAATTTGGCATGTATTCCGGGTCTAAGTGATGTTCTGGGGCGGGGAAATTTGGCTCGGGCATAAACATCGGGGGTGGATTTCTTGGTACTGGGTTTAGCCTGGCTCTTACGTTTCCAGGAACGGTTGTTCGACGTGCTACACGTCTCCGCCTCCCGTAATAGTCTACAGAGGGTAGTTTGTTTCTGTCCATCACTACAACAACACCAGGGTTTATCAGTACTTGTTTTCAAAATTTTCTTTAGGATAATGGCTTAGAGCCTAACTCAGTTAATCAACCGATTGGCCAGGTAAGTGTCTATCATGGGAGTCTCACCGAGACTTTACTGCGACTGAATGACTGACCCACATAAACTAGCCTTGCCTTCGGCACCAATGGTTTGTTATAACTGAGTCGGGTCCATGCCAGATAAAATGCTTTTGGTTGAAAACTCCGAACCTAACTCCGTTACTCAAATAATTTGGCCAGGCCGGTGTATTTGTGGAAGCCTCACCGAGGTTAACAGCGACTGATTGACAACCACAAAACTCTTTCTAGACACCAAACTGTTTGGAGTAGCATAGTTAAATTCGTGCCAGGATGTCTGGTCTGATACCAAAAATGTAACATCCCTTTTTCAAAATTGTTTTCACGGTATCATGATCAAAGTAAAGCATCAGAAGTAAATAGTATTTAAAAAGTAACTGATAAAATCCTTTGTAATGTATGTGATCGGCCGTAATGGCGGGTACAAAATTTTCAAATATCATAAGTACAAACAAAAGGACTATCTCCCCGGCTCCTAGATCTCGTTGCTTACCCTTGTCTCCCGGTCTGTTCACTCGGACCACGAAGCTATGGTAAGATTTGAGGTTCAATGCCCATTGAACCTCGGGTAACGTTAACCTCATGTTCATGTAACAAGTATGTATGACAGTTTATTCATGGTATCACAGCAATATTTACATATAATAACAGAACACAGCCACTGCATATGAACGTTATTATAGTCTGCACTATTCACCAGTGCCACGATGTACGGTCGTGTCCTCAGCGCTAGGAAAACTCAACGGCGTTATCAATACCATAACCCGTGTATAGCTGTATGTGCACAATCAATAACTTTTGAAAACAGAGTCTCAGTCTAGGAATACAACTATCACATATAGGCATACAATAAACATCAGAGTTAGTGTTACAGTACGCGTCCGTACCTTCGTCGGTGTTGTCGGTACGTTGACGGTCGGACGGTGATCACTTGTATCCTATAATGGTAATATCGTATTTATTAATTTACAAATAATATCCTAAGAGATATTTTGGCCACTAATGACTATTTTGCCCTTGCAACATTTGTTTTTCACTTTATTCCTTCAAAATTCGTAGAACAACGGTACAAATCAAGGGCAGCATTTCGTCTAACTTTGAAAAATCATAATTAATTCTAGAAAAATAGAAAGGAGGATCCATAAAATTCCTTGGAATCCTTAGGATGTCTATTGTCAAGTAAAAATAATTAACTTTGCCCAGATTACACGCACTCCCAGGTTTTAAGTTTTGAACCTCTGCCCAAAGACATTTTTCTAGAAATTCGTAGCCTAATTTTGAGGATTTTTATCTCTCTGTACAGAAATCATTTTGACATTTTCTTGACATATTTAAAAATCCCTATATGTATATTTTAACCATGAATTTTATAAGAATTTTTTGACCATATTTTCAATATGAAATTCTGGCGTTTTCATCATTGCCTCTAGAAATTCAAAACCGATGAAATTTCGCGAACTTCGTTACTTTGATGATTTTCTTCCGAAATTTTGCTATATGACCTCCCTCATCGTTTTTTGAAATAAATCCAATTTTTACCATAAAAGCATGTAAATAAAATTATTCTAGCATATTTAAGATCTAAGCTACTTCTATTCTAAGAATTTAAGACTAGAACTTAAAGCTAGAGCTAGAGAACTTACCAAGAACCTTGCTACTCCTTCAAGAAGCTCTTCCCACTCTTCCTTACTCTCTCAATATGGTTAATACCTTGTGAATTGGTGAAGAATTATGAAGAGTAAGGACCCCTATTTATAGTAAATTGGTGTGGCAATTTGGTAATTAATTCAAACCCAACTCATCTTGCATTACGGTCATTGGATCTAGACCATTTGGGAAGCTCAAATCTTCACCATTTAGGCCCCAAAACCATGCTCCCTCTCTCTCCCCTCTATCCTCTTCCATTTGCTTCATGACTCATCCACCAAATACATTATCCTCTTCCTAAAATTGCAAAATATCCTATGTGTTCTAGCTTTTTCCTAAGCCAACTATCTCCTTCTTCTATTCTTTGTTTTTCACTAGATAAAAATTCATTTGGGGATCTTAATGAAGTTTGATTCAAATTTTCTTTTTGGTTTTGAACTCTTGAGATTTTTAGCTTTAATTAGAGACCATAATCTCTCATTTTCTCAATTGGACACAATCCTCAAAAGTTGAGGGAATGACTTTGATTATAGTCAATCTCAAGCTTGAATTTTGCTTGTTAATAATCTCTTCTTATATTTGATTTATGGTTAATGGATTTCAAGATACAATTTAGTTTGTATAGGTTTTCATTTGATTAAGTCTTGAATTAATCCTATTGATTAATCTAATTAATTCATGTGTAATTTTCTCATTGGATGAAAACTTGACTTTTACTCTTGATTTTTCTCCCACCAATTTATCCTCTTCCATTTCACTTTATATCCTCTTCCATAGGTACACTATCCTCTTCCACCGGTTGTTCACTTATGCACATGGATTAGGCTTTATTAGAATTAATTAGGGCCTTTGGATAAGCTTTATGAGATAAATTCTTGGCCTTTAGATCATAGTTGAAATTGTTAACTTTTCAACTCTTGATTAATATTTGATTAACATCTTAATCATAAGCTTAATTATCTCTTGATTGTTGCATTAGTGGTTCATGGAGTGATTTATGATTGTTAACAATTCATTAGTGTCAATCCTAATCCCTTATTGGTTCTTGACTTTTGATTAGCCTAATACACCTCTAATTAATGGCTACTAATATTAATTATTAAAGAATTACATAAATATTCCATTAGTGTAATTTTAATTGCTCATTAATTATTAGTAATTGCCCCTTAATTTGTACCAAGTGTTTTGATAATTCTTTATGGCCTTTTATGAATTTAAATATGAACTAAATATTAATTATAGGGTATTAGTAAATTTAGTCTCTTAATAAATCATTGATCATTCTAATCCTAAGGAAAAATTACCTAGAAAGTAGAATAAACATATCTCAAAATTTGAGATCACATATTCACCTATTTTAAATACGCTTTAACTGTCAAAATGTTATATTTAAGACAAACAAAAATTTTGGGTATTACAGCTCTTCTAAGAAAACAACACGTTTTTGGTTTTTTTTAGGCTTTTACCTCAGTGAAAATAGGGAGAACTGGGAGTATGCAAGGGGAGGGGACCACGGGGGTATGGTTCATGCAGGAATGGGAGTATGGGACCACAGTTTAAGTATGTGACGAATGGGCCCAACAATAGGGATGACATATTGATAAGTATATATTTTATAATTTAATAAGTATAGATTTTGAGATATATAAGATTAAATTTATCAATATTTTATACTCATTTAATTATCTTATATATATTTTTATTTAATTAATTATAGGATAAATGGAGATTTTCATATAAAATATACTTATGTCCTATTTTTATTTTGTAGGAAATATCATGTAATCTAGTAGAAAAGGAAACAATTCATTAAAGAATATATAATATATATATATATATATATATAGTATATTATATTGCAAGATATAATATATAAATATAGATCACATTTCCGAGAATCCAGGTGGCAAATTTGGAAACAGGAGGCAGAGGCAGCATGAATTAAATAGCATACATACATATTATATTGCAAGATAGATTAAACAGAAGACATCATCCTGGATTAGGAAAGATTGCCCCCATGAAGCAATAGAGTTGTTTCGGGCTGTTTAGTTATTGAAGGGATATGATTGTGATAATATATCTAAAACAAAGAAGAATCAGAGACCACGGTCCATACACGCACAGCCCAAGCGATATATGCAGCAGCAAGAGCAGTGAACATCACTGACAGAACTGGACAGCAGCGGCGGAGCAATAAAGACGTTTCGGTTCTCTTTATCATCTCTACGAAAAGACGAGAGGACTGTAGAGGCGACGGAGGACACAGTCAGAAACTTTGTCTTCTTCGTCCGTGGCTCACCCGTCAACGAAATTAGATGGAGCACTTCTGTTCTTAATTTCAATACTCTGTTCCTATTCCCTTTCCCTTTGATTTTCATTATGGTTTTTAACCTTGTGTTGCTTCGATGGATTTTGTTTTGCAACCTAGAGGAGCTATGAATTTATTTATGGATTAGATTTTATTTTATTGTTTAGTTATAATTAATATTACTTTTGGTTACTTAATCTTGTTTGGATTTATCTATTTAGTGATTGATCATCATTGAAGATGCATTTGAGTATTAGGATTTACCTTGATGGAGAGAATTTTAATTACACTCTGAGCTTAAGTAACATGGGATTAGAGTATGATTTAATTTGCGATTCGGATAGACATATACCTAATGACCCTATATAATTGTTGAAGAGTGTGTTTGAATTTTATTGCCTATTAAATAATTATATTAGACATAACAAAATATATTTAAGAGAGGGTTGTAAGTGGACCGGTAGCACTTATAACTATTTATATTCAAGAGTAACAAAATTGATATTAAGACTAATTAAATTAATAAAAACAAGATTTTATGAATCTAATAAGGGATTAGTGACTCTAGATTGCTCATTGGATTATTGTGGTAATTTGTTTATTTTAATTTTAGTTTTAATTTCTTTTTTCTTAATTAAATTCAATTTGGTTTGCTCAACTTAAATAAAAGTGTAAAATCAATGCTTAACTAAAGTTTGGGTACTAAGTCCTTGTAGGAACGATACTTTTTTTTTTAATCCCAAACAAGAATCTGATGCCCCGGTGGTATGCAGATATACAATTTAGGTATTTACTTTTGGGGTCCCAAACGTGCTTATTTATGTAAATCGAGACAAAACTCTTCTCACATACTTGTCTCACCATAAATCATGATTGAAAAGCTACTTTTGAAGGCTTCAATCGTTGATCCAAATGAACACATGATATATGCACCTATTATATTCATAAAATGCATGTTTGAACGTTGAGCTACAAGAACTTGATGGTAACGATGCGTACTTGTAATGTGATCGTGCAATTATTTTCTGTTTCAAACAGAGTTATACATTGGAGGATGTGAAGATATTAATGTTTAACAACTACTGTCTCACCTTTTCCTGCCCCTTCTCACGTGCTTTGCATCCTCCTTCTCCTCCATTGTTTACCCCTCTCCCTCCCTACAATCTCAATCCCTCTCTCTCTCTCTCAAACTCTCTGCATGTTAAAGAAGCTGTATAAGGAGCCATGTGGAAAATAGTTGGATTACCTTGAGTTGAAATATTTTTGCAATTTTTTATCTTCAGATTATCAAAATAGTAAAAACTCTAAAAAAATAATTTAAAATTGAACTTGAATTTTCTATGATTATTAAGTTATTGTATATTATAATATATTAAAGAAAATAATTGTTAAAAAGAAAAGTCAACGAAGTCTTGCATGATATTAAACACATCTTTTCATACATATAACACTGCTTGTTTTGAGAGTGATCTAAAATAAGAAGTATTGCTCACACCTATAGTTAGACATACTAATTTTTTATATTTTACATTAACATATTGATATCAATTTATTTATTACTTACACATATATATATATAGCCCTTTTAAGATAATGTTTTTTCCCTTCCACACAATTCCGACCTTCTCAAACCCAGAACCAAGTTGTTGCTAACTCAAACTTTTTTTAAGTGTAACAGAGAAACTTCTTATGCATAGCAAAGAGAATCATCACGCTTGGTTGATTTATATATAACATTTTCTATTTTTAGGTGTTTAATAAATTGTGGGTCTGTTGGATTCTACCTACGATATGCTGGAAAAAGGATGAGAAAAGATAAACTCTCGGTGGCTATTAAAGTTATCAAGTTAAATAATTTGAGTCTGACAAATAATTTGATTACATTGTTGTTTATTATCTAAAAAAATAGATGAGTACTAACAAGGGCTTAGCTTCTCTCATCTACGGTTCTCATCCCCTTATTCTCCATTATTAAAATTAGAACAATCCAAATTTAATGTTTTATGAAATTCTTAATAAAATATAAAATTATAAAAAAAATTACTAAATAAATTCAAACTGCTAAATTTTAGTCATAACATTTTGAAGCTGCAATAAAACATATTTAACAAAATAATTTTATAAAATATAAATCTGGGTCGTTCAAAGTTCTATCTAGTGGTGGAGATGGGTAATGGAGGGCAAGTGGATGGGAATGATAAAGGAGAGAAGCTAATCCATACTAGCATGGGTATCTTTTAGATGATAATTAGATAATAGTTATGATATATGGATAATGTAGAATTTAATTTTATATATTACAATTTATTTATAATACAAAATTAGCATTTGACTTTTTTGTCCATGCAATAATGAACGCCAAGTTTGTAGTTTTTACACCAAGTATTTATTTCTATATTACTTTTGTCACACGTAATAATTTAGAGATAACAATATGGGAAAACATAAAAGTATTCTCATTTACCTGCAGTAACAAGTAATGAAAATTGGGATGAATAAGTAATTAGAGTAAAACTACATGTATATCATTGTCTGTCCATTTTTGGAGTATGAAATGAGAAGTACTGTCCATACTTTAAGAAAATTGAGACTTGTTAATTTTTTCTATTTTATATGAACATATACTGATATCTTATTGTGGATCGGTTTGCTTACACACACACATATAATATATATACATATATATATATATATATTTTTTTTTCCAGAAAGCTTATTACAATGTATACATACATAACACATAATAATAATAATAAAAAAATGAGAAGACCATGGAAAATAAATATATAAATAAAACGAGAAGCATTGTTTATTTCTTACATTGCTTCCCCCCCCCCCCAAAAAAAAAAAATTAGGCTACAACATGTTGGCAAAATTATTGTTGTCAAACTAGTAAATTGACTCTTTAAGTTTACTATTTTCTCACTTCTACCTCACAAAATTGCTTTCACTTGCTCCTAAACTTGTGTTAGTTGTAAGTTCGGTTTAGCTTACGAGTTCACCTATAACACCACATTTTTCAAAAGCGGAATAATATATTTTTATCGAGTAGAGCATTGAAGCAAGTAAAAGAGTGAGTAACTGATATGTCTGTGACAAAATATTAACCATGATGTATCGGCTGGTTATAATACCGGTACATTTATCCGAGTATTTAATAATATAAACGATATACATCTCAAAATAAAAATCTCCGTCGGGTCTTTACGCATCTTGCTTACCCTTGTCATCGGCCCTCGGTCCTCCGGACCCTCAAGCTATAGTACCTGGCGAGGTCCAATGCCCATTGGACCTCAGGTAACAGTTAACCTCATGCTCACGTATGACAAAATATATATGACAGATATTCAAACATTACAACATTAACCAATACATAGTACACAACAGATGTAAGGTTACAACAATATATAAGCACACAGCAGATGTAATGTCAATACAACAACAGTACATAGCACACAGCACATGTAAAGTCAACAACATTTGCACTAACCAGTGCCACGACAGCTCCTTGTGTCCTCAACGCCAGGAAAACTCAACGGCATTATCAAGACTATAACCCGTATAAAGCTGAATATATAAACAGTGACCTAAGACAGAGTCTTAGCCACGGTGCATGACCCAAGACCAAGTCTTGTCCATGACTCTATGAAATCATCTATCACATACAAGCATACAAGAAGCATCAGAGTTAAATGTACAGTATGCGTCCATACCTCAGTTTGTGTTGTTTAGCGGTATGTCCGTCGGTTTGGTATGTCTCTTGGATAGCCTATAATAGCATTTACCGCATTATTCTCTTACAAATAATATCCTAAGAGATATTTTAACCACTAATGACCTTTTTACCCTTGGTGGATTTATTTTTCCAATTAGATCCCTTAATTTTCGTAAAAACGCTGTTTCAGCATTTCTGGGCAGATTTTTCAATAACTTTGGAAAATCATAACTAATTCAAAAAATTAAAACAAGGTTCCGTAAAATTCCCAGGAAACCTTAGCATGTCTATTTTTGAGAAAAAATAATGGTTTTTCACCCAGAATTTGTGAATCATTCCCAGTTTAACGTTCTTCAACCCCTGCGCAGATTTTTCCCAGAAAACGTATCCCAACTTTAGGAATTGTTATCTCCTCCTACCGACCTCTAATTGATACCTATTTTATATCAATGGAAAGCTATACATGTATAATATAACCATAAATTATTTCATAATTTTTGAAGATAAATTTTCACATAAAATAATGCTCTCTATCTAACTGACTCCAATAGCCCAGCAAAACCCAACAATGCAGTGAGGCCTAAAAACAATTATGGGAATTTACTTTACCTACTTTCTAGATTAAAACTAATATTTATACTAAGAACTATAAAAACTAAAGACTAGAAAACTAAAAGCTAGAGTTTACCTCTTGAAGACTCTTGCTACTCCTTCCTCCTTCTCTCTTCACTCTCTACTCTTAGAAATCACCACTTGGGGTTGATTTGGTGTGAAGAATTGTAAAGGGGGTTGCCCTCTATTTTTAGGAAAAGTCCAAGGATTTCAACCTTTGGATCATTTTCCATAATCAATGGCTTATGTTGATTTGTGTTTTCATGAAGGCACAAAATATGTATAAAGGGTCCTTATTGGTCAATTTTAATTACATAGGATTAAGCACTTTATTTATTTTAATTCAACATGTGCTCATATTAATTTAATATAATAAATTCTCTCTCTCTCTCTCTCCCCCCTAAAATCCGTCCCCCCTCTCTCTCTTACCTTCTTTCATTTTCGCATTATCTATCCCATGTTCTAGTGTAACTATCATATTTTTAAATATTATCTCACATTTCATATTATCCTCTTACTTTGATCTCTAACCATTGGATTTGATTGTGTTTGTTCAAATTTAATCCTCACCCTTAATCCATGGCTTAATTTTCCCATTGGTCTATTTAATTTCACAAGGATTTAGCTCATTTCTTTGATTTCTCATTGGCTAGTCAATTTACAAGAGGATTAAGCTTATTTATAGGATTAATTAACCCCTAATTGCATTTGCTATTGATTTTTTAATTTAATCATGAAAATTAGTGCTTAATTCTTCACTAATTAGCTCTTTGATTAATTTTGAAGATTTACACAATTATTTAATTAGTGAAAACTTAATTGCTCATTAACCTTTATTAATTTCCCTTAATTTGCTTAAGTGCTTCCATAATGTTTTCTTGCTCCTTTTGATTATTTAAGAACCATAGTTTAATATGATAATTACTTTGTATTTTATGATCCTTAATTGTGGTCTTAAATCTAATTTTTGGTTTATTTAATTCGAAGGAAAAATTGTCTAAAATCTAATTAATAATCTACAAAATTTAGAGACAACATATTCTCCTTTATTTACTATGTATTATTTATCAAAATTAGTATTTATGATAAATAAGAATTTTAGGGTATTACATCCCCCCCCTTTAAATAAAATTTCACCCTCGAAATTTGACGTATTACTTGAGAGAACCAATCTAGACATCCAGTCAATTCCTTTCCTATGGATGCTTACTAAACATGCACCCCGACAATCTCATTCACCTTGTACCCGGGTATAGTATTCAAATACGGGTTCCACTTGGTCCATTCTCACGGCGCTTGGTTACGCGGGCCTCACCTGCTCGACTCATTTAGCCTCTTGGCTTAACACACATTGGCCCTCCTACTCAATCTATTACCACAAAGCACTAGAGATTCTAGCCTCACCACCTAGGAAATCATCCTCGGGCCTTAGGCCATAAGACCGGTGATACTTAGCCTTTGTGTGAAATGCTAATTGTGATGGTGACTTTAGACTAGTATATCTACAAGACATCTTGTGTCGGCAAAACATTCATTAGTGAAGAATTAAGCACTAATTTTCATGATTAAATTAACATTTTTGCTAAGAACTACAAAAACTAAAGACTAAAGATTAAGAACTAGAAAACTTACCTTTGAAGAACCTTGCTTCTTCCTTCTAGCTCCAAGAGAACTCTCACTCTCACTCTCTTAATCAAAGGATCAGAGGTGTTTGTGGTGGTGTGAAGAATTTGTGAAGGAGGGGGTTGGCTATTTATAGGAAAAAATTAGGGACACAAATGGAAATTAATTGTGACCAAACTTCACCTTAGCCCTTGGATGAAAAAACCACTTTTTGAAACTAAATCCTAGCCTTCGAAGTGCATGCCGACATCCCAACTTTATTTAACCATTAATGTGTATTTCATTAATAGAAATGAATTGATCATTTCATTTTTTATCCATCAGTATATTCATGCCGACATGCCATTTAACGTGTGTGTGTGTGTTTTTTTTTTTCTTTTTCTTTTTTAATAGCAAAATAGCCAATAGTTAAATCACCTAATTGGATTTGCTATTGATTTTTTAATTTAATCATGAAAGTTAGTGCTTAATTCTTCACTAATTAGCCCTTTGATTAATTTTGAAGATTTACACAATTATTTAATTAGTGAAAACTTAATTGCTCATTAACCTTTATTAATTTCCCTTAATTTGCTTAAGTGCTTCCATAATGTTTTCTTGCTCCTTTTGATTATTTAAGAACCATAGTTTAATATGATAATTACTTAGTATTTTATGATCCTTAATTGTGGTCTTAAATTTAATCTTTGGTTTATTTAATTCCAAGGAAAAATTGTCTAAAATCTAATTAATAATCTACAAAATTTAGAGACAACATATTCTCCTTTATTTACTATGTATTATTTATCAAAATTAGTATTTATGATAAATAAGAATTTTATGGTATTACATCACCTGTCAAGTTTACCGATTTTAGGCTTTTAGCTAGTGTATAAAATTATGTTAACTCACAACTTGTGCTAACATTTTTGATTTCATCTATTTCAATGACTTTATATATAAAATTTATCAAAAAAATTTGTTGAGGATGATAAGATATGAACGTAGATAAATTTAATTTCAGTTATTTAGATTTAAAATACTTGTAAATCAAATTGTTGTCTTTTTTATATTTTAATTATTTAAAGACACAATATTAATACCTATTTATTGATAATAATAATCTTTTATGAGTTTATGATTTGAGCTGAGTTCATAACATAAGTATAAGTTCTTGTCATGAGTTTCCTTAAACTTGTATTTATTAAAACCCGACAAGAAACAAAAGATTTTTTTTAATTTTCTCCAGAATGGCGTGATGGAAAAAAGTATTTATAAGCAATGAATTGACTCATTGAAAGGGTACCCTCTGGAAACATTATACCTCTTCAAATAAATTAAAAAAGTCATAACTATACGTTATATTCATGAACTTTATATGTTCATGGACCAAGTAAATTCCATAATTTTTAAGGATAAGATTTTTCAAAACACATCTTTTCGCTGTAAACGTATTCCTACAATATTATAGAAAAACAAATGAAAACGGCTCTCCACTTCTCGATTTGTGCCATTCAATGCCCCCTCACCCATAAGATTATACTCTCTCCGGTCCCAATTATAGGAGTATTTACCGAATTTGAAGAGATTAAGGAGAGAAGTTAAATTAGTTAATTATAATTATTTTCTAAAAGTACCCCTCTGAAAATTGAAAATTACAAAAGTCAAAATTAGTTGGAATGGAAAACCTTGCAGTGTATGGTTATGGAAGCGTACGTTGGAAAGACCGGATGGAAGATTGGAAGAAAAGGCATGGTGAGAAACTTCAGGTGGTGAAGCACGAAGGGCATGACGGAGGAAACTTTGGTGGAGATGACTTGGATGACTCTGATTTTCACATTATTTTTAAGGGAATATTAAAATTATTTTATTTAAAAATAAAAAATAAAGTAGAATCTCTCACTTGTTAGAACATAAACGTGTTGTTAAATTAATTATTTTGAAAGTAGTATTAGTAGGGGTGATATGGAAAAAATATGATAAAAATTGCTCAAAATTATTTTATAAGAAAAAAGTATAATTGAGGTATATATAACATTAATGAGTTGCAAACATTATTTACTTTATAAAATATATAGGTGTATTATTAAATTATTATTGTCTTTAATTATTGTTGAGAAAGTATAAATAAGGGTACTATAGGAAAAAATTGACAAAAGTTAAAACTTGCTCTTATAATTAGAACCAAAACCAACTTCAAAAAGTGTTAACATAATTAGAGCGAAGGGAGTATTATCTCTTTGTCATCTTATATTTATTCTAATACTAATCTGAATTCCATCAGACACAAAGCATTTGAAAAATATAATCAACTGCCTAAAACTATTAATTATAAATTAGTCTGTTTTTAATCGACTATCGAGCGATGCAGCGCAACCCATCGTCGCCATCAATAAAAGTAAACAAAGCAAAGTAAAAAAGAAGAAAGGGCCGGGGAAAGATCTACTACGTACAAGAGTAGTTGGTATGAACGCGCAAATATGGTCAACAGACTCAAACAAGTGAGGACCGTCAAAAGCACTGACACTGGCAGTTGCAGGGGGCACGTGTCATTATATGACCGGTAGACATCTCTATCAATCTGAAGATGCCTTGCGTCACGACGATTTTGGGCTCAAACTAGGCCAGGGGCAGAATCTACGAGGGTGATAATTTGAGATGAAAGTCAGTGAGTAGGAGCGATAACGAAGGGCGCAGGCGATTATTAAGGAGTGGGTGTGACTGTGAGTAATTGAGTATAACAAAAGCCTGAGGGCAGCTCGCTGTCTGTGCAAATTTCCTGCTCTTCTGTAATCTTCATCTCATCTCTTCGCCCCCCTAACGGAAACCAGATTGAACAGATGAAAAGAATGAACAGAGGAAATTATATTGAATCGATATACTGAAAGTATTACAGTGCTGAGTATATATAGACTTTACACATGAGCAGATGAGTGCAGCTTCTAGCATATTCTAGTGTACACGTGTATATCAGATAACTAAGCTAAGTAACAAATTAGTAACAAACTGACTGGATTAGCAACAGATTGACAGATGTGCTTAAACACTACTGGGCCAGCTATTCGTGTATGGGCCTACTGTACATTAGATATCAGAATATGCTAATATTCCCTATACTACTTGTTTTGTTGTTGTGACTAACTACAAATATTCAAGCGATCTCGAAAAGGTATGAACATAGTCCTTCCCAGTGGTTTTGTTAACACATCAGCAACTTGATTATGTGATGGTACATAACCAATTTGTAGTTGACCTGCTGCAACTTTTTCCCAAAGGAAGTGTAGATCAATCTCTACATGTTTGGTTTTCGAATGAAGCACTGGATTGGAAGCAACGACGATGGCTCCTAAGTTATCACACCAAACAGTAGGAGGTTCAAGTAGTGGAATGTGCATCTCTTGAAGCAGCTTCAGATGACAGCTATGTTTAAACACTACTGGGCCAGCTATTCGTGTATGGGCCTACTGTACATTAGATATTAGTATATGCTAATACCCCCCCCCCCCACGGGGCGCGGGGCCGCCGTAACGTCCCGCTTCTCTGAAGTTATGATTTTAAACATCTGTCTTTCAAGTTATGATTTTATGATTTTTGGGTTTGTCTTTTAATTCACCAAGAAGCAAACCTAGAAGGATTTCTCGAAAGCAGGTGTTTTCAAAATGGAGATCCAAGTTTTTTTTTTTTTTTCCATTTCTTGAATTTTCCTCATCTTTCAGCTACAAGGGTTGTTTTTTTATCCCTCAAAGCTCTGTTTTTTTTTTTTCTCGGGATTAAAGGGGTTGGGTATTTTGGACCTCTCCTATATTCCTCTTTTTAGAAAATATTTTCTCTTTTACTTGGTTGATTTTAGTTTTTTGTCTGGAACAAGTGCCTGTTCTTCAGTTTCTGTGAGACACAGTTTGATTTTAGCTTAGATCCGTGGAAGGTATGGCGGCTACAATGGCTTTCTACAGTAGCAGAGCACTTCATTCAGATCTTTTTAGGGGTGAGTTGATGGAAGTACTCGAACCTTTTATGAAAAGTCCTTACACAACTCCCTCATCCCCTTGCTCAAATTCCTCTCTCCCTTCTACGTCTTACTCTCCTTCTTCTCCCAACTCCTTCCTCTCTTGTCCATTGCTCCCTTCACCACCCATTTTTCTGGCAGATGATTGCTCCACGTCGATGACCCATATATGGTTGCGGATGACCCATATTTTTAACGACGGGTTATCAAACAGCCTCGTCACCAATCTCTCATCAATAATTCCCTCTCCATTTCCAGTTGCTGCCACAATACGTACTTTCTTAACTACACCAACTGTAAATGCGAAAAAATCTGTACCCTTAATATGACGCCCCCTCATCTTGACTAATTTAGGACATATATGTTCCACAAATCAGTTCTAACAAAAGCACCCCAAAAAAAATAGACATCACATTTATATGTTACATTATTAGTGCCACTAAAGCACTACGGAGCTATGTATCCCTTAGAGCCCTTAGACGGATGCTAATTTTAGGGGCTTTGTGTCCTTTGCTGAAAATTTTGGTCCTTTTATAGAGAAGCAAAAATATGAGAGTTTTGGTGCCCAATTCTTGTCCAAAAGAATGGCAACTGACAAAATATGATGATGAAGGATGATGCTTTAGGTACCAGAGTTAAGATAGTGTAATCCACACACCGCCCCTATACAAATCTCTAGCCTCTTCTGACAGTGCCAGTGACTTGCTCCTGAGTTGACCCTAGAGCGATCTCTTGGAGGTGTACTCATAAACCACAATCATTTCATTGTTATCATCACAAAATCCAACAAGTGACAACAGATTTGGGTGATTTAGCTGACGCATAAATATGACATCGTTCTTGTATAGAGTGAAGCCATTTGAGGAATTTGCTGATTTGTTTTTGAGCTGCTTCACTGCAATTATGTGTTAGCTAAATCACCCAAATATGTTTTCACTTGTTGGAATTTGTGATGATAACAAGGAAATGATTGTGGTTTATGAGTATGCTTCCGAGGGATCACTCCGGAGTCAACTTAGGAGCAAGTCATGAGCACTGTCATGGGAGAAGAGGCTAGAGATTAGTATAGGGATGGCGCGTGGATTACACTACCTTCACTCTCGTACCAAACGCACCATCCTTCATTGACATATTTCGTCAGTTGCCATTCTTTTAAATGAGAATTGGGTTCCAAAACTCTCATATTCCGGCTTCTCTATAAAAGGACCAAAGTTTTCAGCAAAGGATGCAAAGCCCCTCAAGTTAGAATCTGTTTAAGGGCTCTAAGGGATACATAGCTCCATAGTGCTGCAGTGGCACTAATAATGTAACATATAAATGTGATGTCTATTCTTTTAGGGTTTTTTTGTTAGAACTAATTTGTGGAAAGTCTATGTCTTGAATTAGTCAAGATGAGAGGCGTCATATTGAGGACACAATTTTTTTTCTCATTTACAGTTAGTGTAGTTGAGAAAGTACATAATGTGGCCACAATAGGAAATGGAGATGGAATTATTGATGAGAGATTAGGGGGAGAAATGGAAGCAGAGTGTTGGAAATTGTATATGGACATTAAAGAGTGTTGCTTGAGTGAAGATCCCAATGAAAGGCTAAATATAGGAGATGTTGAAGTCTAACTTGAATGTCTCTTTCAGCTACTAGAGGAAGCAGATGCCAACCAAGCTCCTCATGCTTTCTTGATTTGATTTCTCTTGTTTCATTCTTTCATGTTGATTAGTAGATTCCAATTTCTATATATACGTAAACTTGTAAATTTTGTAATTTTGTTACTTGTTAAAATACTCACTTGTACCTCAACAGCCCCTCAAATTTGTCAGATAGAAAAAAAAAGGGATGGCATGTGTGAAACTTCCTAGTATCTTATTCTTAAATTTCCTTGCATTTCTCCTTTTAGAAGCAACTCACAGGTTAACATATCAGGAAGAAGAGAACGCAAGTTAACCATGGCATAAGAAAGATTGGTAGAATCGAACACTTCACTTCGGTCTATCTTGTAAGGCCCAAAAGTGTAGTGTTCCGCAGTCATCTGCGAAAAGCATAAGCAAAGCAACCGAAAATTTACATGGAAACCACAAGAGAGAGCAATTTTAACATTGAAATATTGAATCGATTTGTATTTACCATGACGGTGGATGAGAAGATCGGTCATGGTTTGCACAGTGCAATCAGCGATGAGAAGATTGTAGATGTTGAGCAGTAAGAATCAACCGCCCTTCTTCTCCTTTCCCAATCGTGGCTGCTCCCTTTCCAAGAGTCTTAGATCTCCATATTGAAGAATGTCGAAGAAGCGAGTGAGAATTGGGAGCAAGCACTAGTCGTAGCAAAATCTGCTTTACCACCATTTTCCCCTGGAAAACCATTTTGGAATATTATTTTTAAATTAAAACATGAATTAATTTTTCTGGGGTGGGTTAGTAATGTAAAAATTAGAGAGCAATTTGTTAAGCATATGTGATTCAATTAGCAATGTATTATTATTTAATATCAAATGTACTACTCCCTCAAGTAAGTTTGCAACTCATTAATGCCACATACACTTTAATTCTATTGTTTTTTAATAAAATAATTTTGAGCAATTTTTGACATATTTTTCCCATGCAATTTTAGTAGTGGTGGTTCTGAATTGATACATAAATTATAAAGTACGTCATAGGATGGTGATATATGAAATTATGAAGTTTAGGCCAAAATATAAGTCATTTATTTATAATATAAAGCACAGTTCAGATATGAATGAGGGGTTATATGAAATCAACAATGTAATTGAAGTGCAAAATTTATATATATGAGGGCATTTTAAAAAAATGAGTACAATTAACTAATTTAACTCCTATCATTAATTCTTCTAAAATTGGTTAAATATGTCCAATACTAGAGGTAATATTATTCAAGATCAACCTGTGAAAAAAATATTTGTATGCATTCTAATTTATGTACAATTTTATCCATTAAATATATTTAATTAAAGACTTTATTTTTTTTATTTTTAATAATGATTTATATTTTTAAAATTTAAATTTAAATTTTTAACTTCAATTATAGCAATATATAAAACTAATATGTTTATGTAATATTCAATAGAATTCATGCCCCTTTTTCAATCATTTTTTATCTCAATTAACTTTTTAAATAATAATCAAAATACTCTTCAATTTGTAATGAGCCACTTCTACTATTGTCAATCCAAACACAAATCACATACATTTACAATATGACTTTTATCTGATCTTATTTCTACAAAAATCAGATTGAAAAATAAGTCACTTTTCCCATAGCTAACACAAACTAATACTTATAATACTAATTATTAAATATTTTTAATTAAAACTAAAGTTTTTATTAATAATGAATATTATATTATACATTAATAAATTTATAAAAAATGATATTTATGACATTAAAATATTAGTTATTAATTAATTCTATTTAATGTTAATTATTAAAATTGTACTATTAGCTATTATTATATTAAAAAATTTATACTAAAATAATATCTATAATATTATTATATTAGTTATTATTGAATTTTATTTAAAAATAAATTATTACTTATTAATATTATATCATCAATTTATATTAAAAATAATATTTATAATATTAAATTATTAGTTGTTAATTAATTTTAATTAAAAATATAATTCAGTTTTAAAAACATTGGGTAAAATATGATTATAAGAATATTTATTAAAGATTTAAAATTTTTTGAATTTGAAATTAATTAGTCATAGATATAGAAATATATTTTTAAAAAACTTATATAATTTACAATTAGTTTTGATATATATAAATATATATATATATATATATATATATTTTTGAATTTGAATTTGAAATCAATTAATCATAAAAATATATAGGGATAGGATATTGTCACTAGTACTAACTACTATTTTTTGTCACTATCAATATCACTACCACTTTTTCACCTTTAAATTAGAATCTCGCTTACTTTTATCATTTCTCTCTCCTATTGCGATTCTAATCTAACGGTGAAAAAAAGATAGTAACATTGGTTGTGACAAAAAATGGTAATAACAATATTCAATCCCATATATATACACACACCATTATGTAATAATATAATGCAAGTTCATTTCGACGCAATAGACAAACAATCACGATCAAGGGCACTAGGGAAGAAGAGGGAAAAAAATTTGAGTTAAATTTAAAAGAAATTAGAGAAGTAGAGACATAAAATTTAATAAAGAAAATATGTAAGATAAAAGAATAAGAAAAATTAATTAAAAAATTTTAACCACTACCCCCACCTCTCTAATGTTTTTTAAAAATTCAAATCAAATTTTTTTTCCTCCCTTCATTTTCCCTCCCTACATACATACCAAATAGCCCCTCAAAGGAGAATACTTTTGACCACATTTTATACTTCTTCATTTCTAAACGTGGGTGTTAGATAATTAATTTATAAAAATTAAATAAATTATATTATTTAAATTAACTATTTATAAAAAATGTGTATTGATTTCTGCAAAATACAACCTTTAACCATTTACTTTAGAAACCAACTTATTGACACAAAACCCTCTTAATATGCTAACCAATAAAGATAACAAGTTTCCACAAAAATTATAAATTTGGGAGACAAACTAATTAAAATCTTGCGTTTAAGACCAAAGCTATCCCCTCAACTAACTCCACTTGTTTCATCGGAGTTCATTCTTTGAAATATTCTTTGGAGGATTTACCACTTAGGTCCTTATTTTAAGTCAATTTTAGTCTCACATATTCCTAAGAAATATGAGCAACGGTTAAATCATTAAACATTTCTTAAATTGATAAAGGATTTCAAATTTACCATTATTAAAATTCTCTCTCTATATATTTACAAATCATTTGCACTTCTCTCCCCTCTTTCTGTATTGGAAACAAAAATTGAATAAGTATAAATTAATAACCTCATAGTAGACTTATATTTAAGATAAAAAAAATTTTATGACTGAACTGATAGTAAGGATCAAAGTGACACATTTTCAATTGTGTTTTTCTATTCCTCTAGAGTTTATCAATAAAGACTATGCATAGCAACGTTTTAATATAGTCAGGGTGGGCATGGGCAGGGCTGGGTAGGGCAAGACCCTTGCCCGATGCTCTACCCAAAGAATCATTGGGCGATAAATGCGGCCGATGCCCAATTTCCCCGCTGATAGAAGCCCTAACATTTTCGGTACGGGCAATAATGGGGCGGGCGGGCTTCTCCTGCCCAAATGGTGATATCTTGCCACATCGTATGTGAAAAAAATAGTTTTAATAATGATAAACAATATTGTAAACTTCAAATGTAATTTATAATTATACATTATACACTTTAGAATATTCCAAAATAAGTCTACAACTTGAGTCTTGAAATTAAAAAGAGTATCATATGTCTCAACAAATAGTCAAATATACATACGTGAAAAATTAAATAACATCCATAGTCTATTAAATACAAAGCATTATTAGTAATATAATGAACTAATGGTCAAATACTCAATGGATATATTAGAATCTTAGTAAATATATAATATAAGTCTATTAACTATTATATAAAAAATATTTATATCAAATATAATTATATATATACTTATCGCGGGGCCAAATGGGCGGGGCGGGATACCCACCGATGCCGCCTTTGCCGCAAAAAAATGCTTTCACCCAATTGTGCCCAATTTTTTTGGGCTTCTTTTTTCTGTGCTGGGCAGGGCGATTTTTTGCTGGGCTTGGGCGAGCGCACTGGGCTCCTGGACTTCATGCTCACCCCAAAGTCATATAATGAAGCATCTTTATTTTTACTTTAATTTTTTAATAATAAATTGTTATAGAGCAAACATGAGATCTCTGCAGTTATACAATTATAGGCCTAGCATATTGAATATCTATGGCCTAATAATGTGAGGTAGTGGATCTGCTTTATGGCTAATTTAATCCTTTTTGTTTTTTCCCCTTTCATCGTAAGCTTCTGCAGTTCTGCATAATTCATCCTTCAGCGGCTTCTTTCTTCTGTTTGCTTCTGGATTTTATATGCCCCAGCCATTACCGACCTCCACATGATTATGACACTATAATAGGTTTGATAATTTGAACGGTGACTGATTGACCCGCAAGAAGGATTTTTAAATAAAATCAATCCAAAACTGCAAAATAAGTGAAGAACCTTCTTTCACCTCCAACTGAGATTTTAATGTTCCAATGCTCCAATTGCTCATACAAAAAACAAGATTATCTCCAACGATGCAAGATTAAACAAGTTGACTTTGTAATTTTTGTATTCTTCATTAAAAATCAGAGCATGCTGAGTTGCTGACCATACTGACAACCAATCTTTTTGTGTTTGTGTGTGTTTTGGCTGGAAGGGGCGCCAGTAACTGACCCTGGGAAAAAATTAACATCCATATGGGAAGAATGCAGCTAAGGCCATGAACGATATGTATAGAAAAGAGAAACATGCATTCTTTTTTTTTTTTTTTTTTCCATCTAGCCTTCATCTAACATTACAAGCCTTTGAAGTCCTCTTGATTCATTTCATTGATTGCTGTTAGTAGTGGAGATGTTAGAGTTGTTACAAGCTTATGGTAAGGTGTTGATTAAGTGAGCTAGAGTGAAATTATTCCAAAGATGTGAGATGAGTGAAACACTAATAATACCTGGAGAGTCCTCTTGTGCTTCATTCTAATATTTTGGATTATATGGTCATGTAATTTCTTCACATCGCTTGATTATCACTAGTATTGGCTTGATGAATTTGATTAATTGATCCATTGCTCTTAAATTATGAAATTGCTCATTTCTCAAAAGTATTAGTGATTTGGACTTGGAATTGTGTACTCAATTGCCTTTGTTCGAGTAAAAAGGTCTAAGTGTGGGGGAATTGATCAAACCATATTTTTACATGATTTTTTAGTAAATAAATTGGGATTTATAATGCATTTCACATTAGTTATTGAGCTTAAAATGATGTTCTTATGATAAATTAAGATTAAGAGTGAATACATTAATTTAGGGTTAAAAAGGGCAAAATTGTCTAAAAATGTAATTACTCTTAATTATTAATTTTTATAAGAATATTTGATGTTAGATTAATTGGTTTAAATTGTAAGTGGTTGAAGGAATTAAATAAAATTTGAAAATGAAAGTTTGAACCAAAATTATAAAAGTTTCAATTTAGTCCTGATAATTTTTAAACTTTACACTTAAATCCCTTGCTGAGGAACTTTTACTCTTTTCAGTCAGGTCCCTGCAGCTGATGCTTTTTTCATTAAATTATTGCAGACCCGTGGAGCACAGCGTTTTGACATGGACAATTAATTAGACCTGAGCTGAAAGGAATCAAAGACGCGTGAAGGCAGCTGAGGGGAATTAATGGGCATTCAAACACTGCGTTTTGGGAGTTTTGTTTTTAGGTCAGATTACAAAATTAATGACCCGAGGAACAGAGCTGAGGGAAAAGGGGGCTGGAGATTAAATACACAGGGAGGCGTTCACACCTAGAGGGGGATCATCATCTTCGACTCACGCTCTCACAACCCACGCTACTATCGCCACACGCTAATAAAATGTAATGGAGTGTGAAGTGTATGAATGATGGCCCTTGAGGTAAGACTGAAGGAAGTGAAAATGAAGGCAGAGTTGAATGGGGGCATTATTTGTTCGTCTTTGTCTGTGCTGGTTCTTGGTCCAACCTCACGAGTGCCTTCATTTTTGCTTCCCTCAGTCCAACCTCAAGTCCTGGTTTTTGGTCCGTCTTTGTCTGCGCTTGAACTATCTATCTTAGCTCAGCTCGCTTTGCCGGAAACTTCTGGCACTCGTGAGTGTTCCTGTTTATTTTATCTGCTTAGTTTGCTTGCTCAAGAAGAATATTAGGTTCTGAAATTTCTTATTTATATGATTTATCTGTTTTTTTCCCATATCCAATTATCCTGTAACATTCAAGTAGTCTCTAATGTTATAGATTTTTTTTTTCCTGAAATTTTGTATGTTTTTGTCATCAAGTTAAATTCAAAAGCCCTGTCTTACCTTTACTCTATGAAAGGGAAGTATCTTCTTTTTAAAATAAATAAATGTTTTTAGAAGTCCTTATGTGCGAAGGTGACTTGGATATGATTTTTGCGAAGCTTTGCATGAATATTTTACAACTCCAACTTACTCTGAGTTTTTTCCAGCACATAATAGGAAAGTCCATGTGAATTCATTTGTAATAGTTGCAATGCAAAGATGGTACGGCTAAGACTAAAATGAGATCTTAGTTGATGGTTAGTTTCTATTGATTTTTTTGCACATAAAATGAGTTCATTGTTGCTATAAGTTTTATCATACGACAATTCTAGCTTGTTCTGACTATGCTTTTAACACATAAATGGTTTTTAATCCTATGAATTGTGTATCAATCTCTCTAGGTATTCTAGAGCATTTGATGCACAAAAATAGGTTACCAGAGTATGCTCGGTCAAACATGCCTCTACCTTCTTATCAAACTATCAAAGAAGGTTCTGCTCATGCTCCTAAATTTAGGTCCATGGTGTTGGTAGATGGGAAGTACTGTTCTTCTGAAAGTGTTTCTTCTATCTGAAAAGCTTGTTGAGCAAGACGTTTCCAAACTTACCTATAAGCAGATAGGATTATGATTTCAATAAATGCTTTTTTCAATTATAATTTCATTGGTACAAAAACGTCAAGAACAAATTTAGCCCCTTCTTGGCAGCATCAAAAAGTGCCCGCATTACCAAATTTTCTTTGGGAATGTCTAGAGACTCTATAATCTCACAGACTATTGCCAGAACCTTTTTCACAAAATTTTTGCTTGAGCTTCAGCTCAATCTTCCACTCAAAAACATGATCAAAGAGATGGAGAAACATAAGCTTCTACAAATAATAAATATTACATGTATGGAAAATAAAAAATAATACGTACTGACATTGACAAATCAACCGCTTCCTTTGTGGAAGTTGACTTCTAAAACAATTGGGGACATAGGATGCGATGTTCACAACTATTGGTGCTACACGTAAACAGCAGCTCTTTGCACTGTTGAAGCAAGTGCAAGGAATTATCTGATTAATTAATTATTTTTATTTTGACTTATAGGTAAATGAAATTTCATAAAGTTTTTGGTGTTGACTGACATTATTGTTACGTACCAAGAACCAGTGTTGAACCCTTTTATATACTTTGACCAAAAAAAAAAAAAAAAAAAAAAAAAATCGCGGCCCCCCTAAATTATAGAAATTTACCCAAAAATTTCAGATATTATGATTTAGCCTCAGAAAAATTTAAATATTTTCACTTTAGTCCCTATTACAAAGTCTTATAGAGGGACTCAAAAGAACATATTGAAATGTTTATGTGGTAAAGCATAATTTTCTAAATTTTTGGGTCAAATTCTATAATTTTCACCCACTAATTTCAAATGCTGAATCACTGGGTTTTATTCTGTAATTCCCCCCCCCCTATTTCCATTCCTGGCTCCGCCCCTGCCTAGGCTGAATGAAATTTTCACCTATATCTTTGATCTTTTCTCTCTATCTTCTCTTTAACTTAAATTTATCTCTACATCTTATCTTTATTTCTATGTGCTTTTATGTTGTCCTCAACTTCTATTCTCACTCATTGACCCAAACAAAATTCTATTCTCAGTCACACCATGTAAAAGTGTTTCTTTCTCTTCTCAAGCCGTATTGCTTATCATCATGCTTATTAGAGAAACGCTGGCCTCATGTATCTTCCATACAAAACAAGAACCACGGGCAATATTGCTGAAATAATTTACCCATGAACCTCCAGTTGTCAAGCACTAATAGAAACGAACAGTAAAAGCAAAAGGAAAAAAAGAAAAAGGGAAGGGTTTAAATTGAAGTAATCACACTGAAAAAAAATCAAAAAATGATTATAACCCACAGAATTTCTGGAATAATTAATTTTCGCCATTACCGACCTCCACATGATTATGACACTAAAATAAATAGGACTTATAATTAAAATAAATAATTTAAAAATTTATGGAATAATTAATTTTCAGAATTACCTATATAATTAAGTTCAAAAATTCGTAGAGGTATTTTTTTTTTATAGCACATATATTTTTCTCATGGATTATGCAATCATGGGCAATATTTATTACGATAAACTATGCCAACTGTCAATCATAAATACGAAGTCTTCCATGGCCAACCTACCACTTTTCCCCATCATAAACTACTACCCCTTTGGGTTTTTTTTTTTTTTTTTTTTTTTTTTTTTTTTTTGAAAAATCTGAATTACCCTCTGGTTGTGGCCCTTGTTAATAGTGTTATACTATAATATATAAAAAATGAACTATTTCATTTTTAAATTTTTCAATGTTTTAATGGATTTTGTTTTTTCCAAAAAATCTTAGTATATTTTACGATATTTCAGTTATTTAAAGAATGTCAATACGCTTTTTTTAAAGAAAATTTTAATATATTATTTCAGACAATATTTGCTACATTTAAAATATGTCAAGTTGCTCCTACGATAGCATGCAAATAATAAAAACAAATACAATGAAAGAAATTTTCGTGGAACAGAATATTATTAAATAATTAAAACATGTAACGAATTTTTTTGCCCTCTTGTTTTGAAAAAACAATGCATGTAATAAAATTTATACAATTAGATGAGTGTGGGTATATAAGTGTGAAAGGAATTATGTTATATGTATTATTTATAACCAGTAAGATTCTCTATAAATTAAATTTTAATAATATTTTAGATTTGATACTGAACTTGCTAGACTGAGATGACGCAAGAGCTTGCGCTGTTCTGTAAAAAACCGTAAAGAATTACATATGACTGTGTAAGTCGGATGTCCATACAAGGAAAGTGTCAATCTGTACGATGTGCATATATTCGTATTTTTGAAAATGGGTTTGATTTGTGACTTCCAATAACGCATGCATGGACCGTAGTTCACATATATTAATATTTCAATAATAAACATGCATGTGAGTAAATATTCCAACTTTTCTTTAGAAATTGTTTGATACGAGGGATTTAGAAGGAGAGAAGAAGAGGAAAAAAATTTGAGTCAAATTTAAAAGAAATTAGAGAAGTGGGGGATATAAAATTTAATAAAGAAAATATGTTAGATAAAAAAAATTAGTTAAGAACTTTTGACCACTACCCCACCTCTCTATTTTTTTTTTAAAAAAAAAAACAAATCAAATAAAAAAAAAAATTTCTTCCCTTCCTTTTCCCTCCCCTCCCCTTGTACATACCAAACAGCCCCTTAAAGAAGAATACTTTTGAACACACTTTATACTCCTTCATTTCTAAATATGGGTGCTAGATAATTAATTTATAAAAATGAAATAAATTATTTAGATTAACTATTTGTAAAAAAAAATGTGTATTGATTTCTGCAAAACACAATCTTTAACCATTTACTTTAGGAACCAACTTATTGACACAAAACCCTCTTAATATGTTAATCAATAAAGATAACAAGTTTATGGCTACTTTATTCGTTTTTTGTTTTTTTCACCCTTTCATTATAATAAGCTTCTGCATAATTCATCCTTCAGCGGCTTCTTTCTTCTGTTTGCTTCTGATTTTATATGCCGCACTATTATTGACCTCTGTAAAACCCAAAATTCTCATTTATGATAAATATCATATTTTGTGAGAGTTGCCTATTTGAAATAGGTGAGTATGTAGTCTCTAAATTTTGAGACATGTTTATTTTATTTTCTAGGCAATTTTTCCCCTAGAATTAGAATAGCCAATAAGTAAGAAATTATATTAGTCATCATAAAAGACCATAAAAAATTACCAAAACACTTGAAACAATTAAGGGCAATTTTTAATAATTAATGAGCAACTAAAACTACCCTAATGGAATATTTAGGTAATTATTCAGCAATTTATATTAAAATAGCCATTGATTAAAGGTGTATTAGCCTAATCAAATGTCAAGAGCTAATAAGGGAGTAAGATTTAGCATTAAATGAATTGTTAGCAATCATAAAACACTTCTTGAACCAATAATATAACAATCAAGAGATGATTAAGCTTATAATTAAGTTGTTAATCAAGAATTAATCAAGAGTTGAAAAAGTCAACAATTGCAACAAGATCTAAAGGTCAAGAATTAATTTCATAAAGATTATCTAAAGGCCCTAATTAATTCTTATAAAGCCTAATCCATGTAACTAGGCAAACAACCAATTAGATAACCCCCACATGCAATCAATTAGAGCATAAAAATGCAACTAAAACTGAACAAAGGGGGTCTGTTTTGGCACTTTTGGGAGAGAGAAAAGAGTTCTAAAAATCAAATTGGCCACTTGCATAGAGAGGATAAGGTTGTGAGAGGAAAAATCAAGGAGAAAGTCAAGCCATTAGCCAATGAAGTGATTACACATAAGATGATTAAGATAATCAATGGGATTAATTCAAGATTTAATCAAAGGGAAATCTATACAAAATAAATTGTATCTTGAAATCCACTAACTATCAATCAAAGATAAGAAGTGATTATTAACAAGCAAAATTCAAGCTTCAATTTGACTATAACCAAAGCTATTTTCTCAACTTTTAAGAATTTGCCAATTGAGAAAATGAGAGATTGAGGTCTCTAATTAAAGCCAAAAATCTCAAGAGTTCAAAACCAAAAAGAAAATTTGAATCAAACTTCATTAAGGTCCCCAAATGAATTTTTATCTAGTTATTCTATCTAGTGGAATGGAAGAGGTAGGAAATTCTAACTTAAAAAGGAAGTCAAGAAGTTGTCACAATTTAAACTTCATTTGGAATCCACCAATGAAAGCTAGCAAGACAATTACACAAATGCCATAGCCTTTTGCTATAAATAGGGGCTTTGCTCTTCATATTTTCTCACCAATTCACAAAGCTTACAAGCTGAAACATAGAGAGAAAGTGAGAGTGAGAGCCTTGAAGAAAGAAGGAGCAAAGTTCTTGGTAAGCTTTCTAGTTCTAGCTTTAAGTTCTTTAAGTTGTAGTTCTTAAATTCTTAGAAGTAGCTTAGATCTTAGATATGCTAGGATAATTTTAGTTAGATGTTTTTATAGTTAAAATTGCCTTTATCTCGAAAAATTGATGGAGTAGAGGTTATGGCAAAATTTCCGGAAGAAATTCATCAAAGTAACGAAGTTCGGCGAAATTTCATCGGTTTCGGAAATTCTGAAGTCAGCCATGAAAAACGCCAGGATTTCATATTGAAATCATGATCACCAAATTCTGAGAAAATTCATGGTTAAAATAGATATATAGGGCTTTTTTAAATATGTCAAGAACATGTCAAAATGATTTTTGTACAGAGAGTTAAAATTCCTCAAAGTTAGGCTACGAAATTCTGGAAAAATTCTGGGCAGAGGTTCAAAACTTAAAACCTGGGAGTGATTCGTGAAATCTGGGCAAAGGTGACTATTTTTACTTGAAAATAGACATCCTAAGGATTCCAAGGAATTTTACGGATCCTCGTTTCGATTTTTTGTAGAATTAATTATGATTTTTCAAAGTTAGACAAAATGCTGCCCAGATTTATACCAGCGTTGTTGTACGAATTTTGAGGGAATGAAGTGAAAAATAAAAGTTGTAAGGGCAAAATGGTCATTAGGGGCCAAAATATCTCTTAGGATATTACTTACAAATTAGTAAATACGGTATTACCATTATAGGATCAACGCGATCACGAGTTTAGACGTCAAACGTACCGACAAACGCCGAAGCGAAGGTACGGACGCGTCTTGTAACACTAACTCGATGTTTACTTATACCTATATGTGATAGATATGTTCATAGACTGTGACTCTGTTTTTAAAAGAATTGTTCATACACATACGACTTTATACGGGTTATAGTCATGATAACGCCGTTGAGTTTTCCTAGCGGGAGGACACGGATGTACACCGTGGCAAGCGGTGAATAGTGCGGGCGTAATAACATTCATATGCGGGTGTATATGGTGTGTTATTACTTGGTATATGTGAATTTTCTTGTGGTATCATGAATATCGTCATACATAATTGTACTTGAACATGAGGTTAACCGTTACACAGGGTTCAATGTACTTTGAACCTCGGCTCTTACCATAGCTTCAGGTTCGGAGTGAACGGGAGCGGAGACAAGGGTAAGCGCGGAGTTTAGGGACGGATGGTCGGGCCCCCTTTTGAAATGTATTTTGGAATTTAGAATCATTTGAACTATTGTATGCATTAGTGGCAAAACATACGAGTTGATGTTATCGAGATACATATCTTTTTGAAATACTATTTTTACTTAGGTGCTCTACTCGATCATGATATCGTAAAAAAAAAAAAAAAAAAATCGCTTCCGGAATTGGGATGTGACAACCTCCACATGATTATGACACTATAATAGATTTAATAATTTGAACGGTGACTGATTGACCCCCAAAAAGGATTTTTTTTTTTTTTTTTTTTTTTTTTAAAAAAAGAAAAATTGAAGGGAATTATCTATAAATATAACAATTCTCGTACTCACTCTTTGATCTAAAATTCAAGTGATTTATAATAAAGGTTTTATCAATCATACTAAACTCTAACATTATATCAATTTATGTTCTCTCTCACTACTATAAAAAATATTTAATGCTTATTGAAATTATCAAAACTCAAAACATCTTATGAAAATGATCAAAAATACCTTCTCAAAGACATCTTATAAAATGGACGGACTGAGTCTCCATACAATATGCCCATAAGAATACATGAAAAAGGAAGAAGACATTCAATACTAAGACTTTTGATTTTTAGATAAAATGATTTTAATTTAGAGAGAAAATAAATTATTTTTTTTTTAAAAAAAAATCAACCTTCAAATTCTACCCACATGGGTGGTCCCAGACAATAAAGAGAATTGTTCTCAATATAAGAAGCAAGCCCTACAAAAGGAAACACACTGGATATGATCCTTGATAGGAAAAAAATCCAAATATGGAAAGCTCTCAAATAAATGTTATTTATCTTCTTTCCCTTAGCCTTTTGATGATAAACCTCTCCTTGCATCTATATGTAATCTTTAATCATATTAAGTTTGATTTTATTTAGATCAATGTGACAAATTTCATTTGGATGTAGTAATCGTTTCTCTTATAAATTAATAAATTATGAGAATCGAAATTAAAAGAATATTTTATTTCATTGAATTTTAAAATATTAAATTGATACAAATATATATTTTAGCTATTTGCAAATAAAGCCATGCAGCTTTTGCAAGAACACCTACGGAAGGACACCAAATGAAGTAATGGGATGTGATAAGATTCCTCTCAAAAACTTTTTCTTTACATTTCATATGTCCACTCTCTCATAGTTCATTGTTTCAAATGGTACCAAGGGATTATTAAACTCCAATTTCTTATTTTCACAAGACACTCTTATCGACCACCTATAGAAGATTAATAAAAGGAAAAGAGACCCACTTTGATTTAATGAACAAGGGACAACAATAGATTTCATGTCACATTAATACTGAGCTCAAGGAGTAGGGCTATAGAAGTTAATTAGAATTTACTCAAAAAAATTTAAAAAGGAAAATTGATAGGAAAAATTCAGGACAAATAAAAGTCGCTCCTTAAAATTTTTTTGAATGAAGGATTTAAAATAGAGTACCGGTACTCTGTGAGCACAAAATTTTTAAAGTAAAGTAATTTCTCTACATAAATATTTATGAGATATATACTTCTCACCAATAAATCGGGGTTAGGTCAATGGTCAGTGGGCCAAACCAGAGTTAAATTGGGGCTAATGCGGTGAGAAATTGAAGATTGTAGGGTAATTAATATGAAATTCTAAAAGAAATTTAAAAAATTATATTTTTTACAAAAACCCAATCCAGTTGATGGCTGGATCATACCGGTTTACTAAGGTTTCCAGTTTGGATTTCATTTCAGAACAATAGTCATGTTCTTCCCTACAAATCAAATTTAAGATTTTAGTTTTTTTAATTACAAATTGAAAACTGAAATTCAAGATGCCTTGCATGACTTAACTTCCTTGACCTTGAAATAATCAAATAATAGGATAAGAGTGGTGGGAGCTGGCGCATGTGATAATAAATGGACCTTTGGTTTGCTTTCGAATTTTGGAAATATGCCAAAGACACCCAGAAAAAGCATCATGCGCAGAAGTGGAAAATTGTAGACAAGATATGGTGGAGAAGCTGGAAGAAATTGATATATTACTCGCATTTCAGCTGTAATCAGCTAAGCTCATATATATAGAGTACTACTGCATGCAGACAGAGAAATCAGTAAGCATGTGAAAATACTGTGTTTTTACCTCCCTACGTGAACCGTTTACACTTTCCTTCTGAGCCCACATATGATCTCATATCCGTATCCTTATGCAAGATAATTCCAGCTCTACCATGGAGTTTTATGGAGTTGAGTAAATCAATGATGCGGAGCCCTCCATTTCCTGTTTTGGTTTCCTTTTAAAAAAGCTTCCTTTTGAATAATTAAATGCTGTTTGGCCTTCGTAGGCAATTCTGACCCATGCTTGCACCTTGGGATTAATTATGAAAGAGAGTTTCAACCTTCGTTTATCTAAGAGCTTCCTTAGAAAGTAGAAAGCAAATTCGAAACCTGTTTGCTCCATGGACCACGGCCATTTCCTGCCTTCTTCATCACTGGTCATCGTTCATAAAAGACAGACCCCAGTCACAGACCGTCAGAGCCACCCCACCCCGGTGTCAAAGCCATCACTTCCTCACGCCTAGCCCTTACCTTGCCCAGCTCTGTTCTTCTTCCTTCTTCAACTCTGTTTTTTGATTTGTAGGTTTTCTTTACATTTCGTTTCGTCTTAGTGTCCCATTTCTATTAGATTTAAATTTCTCAGAGCTTTTTTGAAGGGTTAGGAGGTATGGATTCATGTATATTACCCCTTTTAAGGTTCCCAGTTTCAGTGAATCAGAGTTTCCCACCTGTGTTTTTAATACCGCCATTTCCTGACTTGATCATCGTAGGGTTGGGACAGGGCCTGCGTTTGAATCACTCACCGAGAACTTTATTTCTCAATTTTACTATTCATTGTTTCTAAAGAATCTTTTCATTTTTAGCTTCTTTTACTCAGCCAGAATTTACTGGATTATTTTCTTCAAGAATGGATAAGAAAAAGGTGGCGGTTCTGCTTGTCTGCCACTGCCATTCCCGGCCAGTAGTAGATCTTTAGGATGTTGGCATATCTGCACTAATGCAAATAACTTGCACACACTTGCACACATTGTTCATTTATTTACTTTTCCTTAAAAATATTTTCACTATGATGATATGTGAGCTTTTCTTGTGGGATTTAGATTATAGTCCTATGCTCAGAAATGGAGTGACAGGAGATTGGATTGGAACATTTGAAGGGCACAAAGGTGCAGTATATATGGAGTTGCTGCTTGGATACAAAATATTTACGTGCTGCTACTTCCTCCGCTGATTTCTCATCGTATGTAGTTGCCTTTTTTTCTTTAAATTTTAGCTCGCTCGTTATGAAGCTCACTGTCCTATGAACCTTGATGTTGCTGATTGTCTTGTTAGCTTATATGGATCACCTGGCTCAACTAGAGTTTTTCATTGAAATTGATCGATTTAGTTTTCGTGGGTTGCATCTGAATACGATTAGTTAATTTGTTTTTCAGCGTATACATATCAGTATCACTAGTGCGCCCTGTTGTTGGCTAGTTGTGCATCGTGCTGGGCGAATAAATTCTTTTCAGAGTTGTCAGCATTCAAGTTTTCCCCACCTACTTTTTATTTTATTTCAAAATTTGAATTTCGAAACTTGATTCCTTCATATTTGCTTTTGTCTTTTAGTAGAATGGGAGCAGTATTTGGCTGAATCAAGTTTTCTTTTTTGATGCCCCACCAAAAAAAAAGTTATCTATTATTTCCTTTTGGTTTTGATATTTAATTTCCAACAAAATGCAAGAGATGTAGTTCTTGGCTTCGAGCTATAAATGCAGTGAGCCATATTGGACTAATGGTTGATGACTTCATCAATAATGTTAGGTCACTGGATCATGTTATTTGTTTTCATGTGCAGGGAAGTTTGGGATGCATCAACTGGAGTTGAATTACACTCGTTTGAACACAAGCACATTGTTCATGTGCTTTTTCTGAGGTAGATTGGAAGCTTTATAATGTTTTTTGCCCTTATCATTATTATCATTGCTGATTTTTCCTTGATATATATTATGATTATTGTTGGTTGTTTGTGTGGGTGGGAAACCTAGAAGTATCATTAGTGATGTGTGTGCCTAGAGTTGAATAAATTACTATTAGAATCTTAATGATAATTTCTTAAATAGCTATCTACCATTCATAATTTTAACTTTATATGTCTACTGTACCAACATTTTTGAAAATTTAGCCTTTGCAAAATATTTGTTTGCTACTTTCTCTTCAATCGAGGTCTTTATTGGTAATTCTCAATATTAATTGTAGAGTATCGCCCTTGCTTCCCTTTTTTCTTCCTGACTTCTCAGCCTTCTTCAGAATCGATGTTTAGTGGTTTCTCATTGTTTAATACTCTTGAATTTGTTCCATATAAAAAATAATCTCTAGAAATTAATGGATCCCATTAACACCTGTTATCTGTCTGAATCTACACTGCAATGCTTCATTACTCACATGCGTTACTATGTTATTCTTGGCCTCCCGGGAGCAGGACACACACCTTTGACTCATTGGGCCCTTGTTCTTTTTAGATCTCTGAAGTCAATCCCCCCCCCCAAAAAAAAAAAAAAAAGCCCACCCAACCAGGAATAGGTATGATCATCTTTTTATCCAACCGGCCTTTGATGGATTTTTATGTTTTCAATCCCAAACAAGAATCTGATGCCCTGGTGGTATGCAGATATACAATTCAGGTAAATCTGCCTGAATTAACAATTTGATATATTTAGTAACAAATCTAAAACGTTTGAAATGGCTATTTTAGAAGGTACATCTCTATTTTTCATAAAAGTGGATTTTTTTTTTTTTTTTTTTTTTTTTTAATGGTGGCAAAGTTTGCGGCCCGTCGGGCCGGAGAGTTGTTAACGGCAAAGCCTTCCCTAAACGAGCGACTTCAGGAATCGAACCTTTCCCACTTCATTGGTGGGGAACGTCCTGGGGCCTAGCCAACTTACCGCCAAGCCAACCCGCATTGGGTCACAAAAGTAGATTTTAAGTCATAGATGCTAATCCCCTCATCCTTTAATAATTCTGAGGTAATTTTGTTGTAACTTGTCCAAACCATTAAAAAAAAAAAAACATTTCTCTTTGACATCTTCAATAAAGGACAAAGCATTAAATTGAGCTCTCAATCCTTGAAATATAGCTTTAGGAAGAGTGGTCTTTCCAGTACCACGCATACCCCTTATTCTTATTATAAGGTACTTTTTAATAAAATCTTTTTGTATAAAGTATAAAGGGTTGCGTAAAAGTAACTAATGATTTTTTATTTCTTTCCCATCAGGATTTTATAAATGTTCTCATACATTGATTATGTTTCTTTCAATAACGAAGGTGTAATTGAAATTTTTAGATTTGTTTTTGAAAATTCTAGCAAAGTACAATGATATAGGAAAGTAAGCAGCTTCAAAAAATGACACCCACTTTCATCAAAAGCATGCCATTAAAAATAGAGTAAAATACTTTGACCACCCTCATGTTTTGCCTTAATTACATAGACCTCCCCTCTATTTTGAAAAATCATATAAACCTCTCTTATATTTTGATATTATATTTCCATCCACCCAACCTTGTTAGTTGACCGTTAAGTTTGACTTTTGAATCTTTTTTTTTTTTTTTAACCAAAATGTCCCTCTTCAGTATTAGAATTATCTAAACACATACAAATATATGGCCTAATAAAAATTTATACAACCAAAAATTTATTCTCATAGATTTTCTATTTTTCTAATTTGTTAAAAAATTTATTAATTTGGTTATTATAAATTACTTTGACTTAAAATATATATTAAACACATATATTTTTATTAAATATAATAAACTATATAAGTTTGAGATTATATGTGTCATTTAAATTTATAATTTAATACTTTTTTCCCAAAATTTATAAGAAAATTTGATCAAGCACATATTTATTTAAAAACTTACTTGAATATTCAAGGTTTGTGATATTTACATTAACCATTGCTAAAATCATTTAAAAAAAAAACTATTTGTAAAGATAAAAATAGAAATTAAGGAACAGATAAAAAACTCTTAGATTCTTGAAAACAATTTTAGTCAAAATGTGCAAGGCAAAATAAATACACCAACCATGTGTAAGTTTCTATACAACATCCAATAAATTTGATGTTCTTACAAAGAAAAAACAGTAAAGCGTGATTTTAAGCAATTGTTGCAAGTTTAAGGATATGACAAACAGATTCATAAAAGTCCAGAAATAGACAAACAGCTCAGCATTGGAAAAATTGTATCCCAAAAATACCAATGCTTTAGACTGAAGACATAAGTTGCTCCTGATCTATCTCATCATTCATCCACAACAACACACAAGGGCAAGTTGAACAAAAATGACTTCAAGAGGTTAACATATCATGTTAAAATGCTTTAAATAACCAAGAGAACACGAATGATCCGACATCTTCACTCTTTGACAAAACAGGTTTCCTGAAATGTCAAGTGATAGGAAATAGAATTTATGCCATAAATATGATGTGAAGATAGAGAAGAATTCTAATGGCTAATTAACAACCAACTAACCCTCTTCTTTGCATTTACATATATAGGTATATATATATATATATAGACACACACACACATATAGCTTTTATAGCATATATGTAATCCAACTGGGATTATGAGTACGATTTACCGTACCCACAATAGTCTTTACCCTCTAAATGGGATGAAGAAACCCCCATACTCGTGAATGAGAGTACAGGATCATCCGGAACTTCTAATTTTAATCAGATTCCTGAATGCCGTGCCAGATTGGGAGGTTAAGATTCTCATAGGTAGGTTAAGTAATAATACTAATAATAATTTCAAATTACAAATAGATAGAGTCTCAGTAGTCAAGGCATAAAAGCAATTGAAGGGAAAAGCTTCACAACAAAGGACTTAGTCGACAAAGAATGGAACATCACATTGCCAGCTACACAGCCATTGGTACCTGCACGATCAAGCTTTTCTGATTATAAAACAGAAGGGATAATTGAACCAAAGTCAGATGATGAACATAGCAACCCTATGTTAGTCATTTTAGAGGATAGCCCTGATCCCTTACAGCCATATCTAATACATACATACATACATACATACATACATACATACATACATATGTGATCTGCATCTCTAATTTCCACAATCTCATTCAAACCTGAATTCTGGATCATCCATTCCTGGTCCTCATTGCCCTTAATGGGAACCCATGGCTTTACCATTACAAGAACTTGTTGGCCTGAGAGAACTCATCCACATAATACGATGCTGGCCTCATCAATGTCTTAGCCAATTCAACATCACGAAAAAACTTTTTTGATACAGAAAAAATACTAGTATGTGACATAGTGGATGAGGCATAAGCTTGGATTAGGAAACAGCTCCGACAAGTGTGCACTTTGGTCCTTTTCACTTGCCATCCAAAATACTTTTTTGATACTGACAAAAAATACTAGTACGTGACATAGTGGATGAGGCAGAAGCTTGGATTAGGAAATAGCTCTGACAAGTGTGGGCTTTGGTCCTTTGCACTTGCCATCCGCAGCGAAGGCAACTTTGTCCCCACACCCCACGCTTTTTTTGAAAAAATATTTCGGGGTATTTATTGGTCCTAAAAAGATACTTCAAGATATTAAACGGTACTAAAAAATAATTAATAATTTTGAAAAGTTATTTTAGGATCCTGAAAAATGTTTCAGGATACTCATTGGTACTAAAAATAATACTTGAGGATATTGAACGGTATTGAAAAAAATACTTGATGATCATAAAAAAATATCTTTTGAAGTATATTTTTAATAGCGAAACGATACCTTGAAATATTTTTTCAGGATCCTAAAATAATTTTTATGATCATGAAGTATTTTTTCGATGTCGATCGGTATCCTAAAGTATCCTATCAATACCCTGAAATGTTTTTTTTAAGATTCTAAAATAATTTTTTTAGATCATGATATATTTTTACCCAGAAATATTTTTCAAGATCCTAAAATAATTTTTCAAAATCATGAAGTATTTTTTCAGTATTAATCGGAAGTATCTTTTTAATGCCCGTCAGTCAAGTCCACGAAATATTTTTTTTCAAGATCTTGAAAAAATATTTTAGAGTAATGATTGATCTTGAAAAAATATGTTAGGGTACTAATTGATACTAGAAACATACTTAAGATTATCAATGCTATCTTTTCTTTTCTTTTTCTTTTTTTTTTTAAAAGGAACAGTGAAAGGTAAGAGAAAACCATCAAAGCCGAACCGCAAGTTCTCCACTTTCGGCTTCCTTCTTTTTTTGGCCGTTTTTATGGCTTCGATGTCGGTGATAAAAATGTTGGTTCATAACGAAGTAGATCTTCCATATACTTGTGTTTCTCAAAAAATACTTGTGCTTTCTTTATGTTCTTTATGTCTTGCATTAGCATCCTCTCCTCCTCTTGATGGGCTAACTCCTTCTTTCCTAATCCAAGCTTCTGTCTCATCCACTATGTCACGTACTAGTATTTTTTTCTGTATCAAAAAAGTATTTTTTGTGATGTTGAATTGGCTAAGCCATTGATGAGGCCAGTGTTGTATTACGTGGATGACTTGTCTCAGGCCAACAAGTTCTTGTAATGGTAAAGCCATGGGTTCCCATTAAGGGCAATGAGGATCAAGAGTGGATGATCCAAAATTCAAGCTTGAATGAGATTGTGGAAATCAAAGATGCAGATCACGTATGTATGTATGTACATACATACATACATATTTATGTGTGCGTACGTATACATATAGATATACCTACATATGTGTCTGTATATATATATAGACACATATATAGGCATGTATTTATACACACATATATAGGTACACACACATATAGGTATATATATATATACATATATATAGGTATATATATATGTGCCTATATATGTGTATATGTAGATATACACATATACAGGTATATATCTATGTAATACATGTGTATATAGGTATATATATACACCTATATATGTGTATATGTACACACACACACATAGAGAACACACGTTGTGGTTTTGCAGTTGTGATTAAGAGTGAAGAAATTCTCAGTGTGAGCTTCAATGTCAGCGATGAGCTGTAACGAGATGTCATGGTTGATGATCTTAAAGAAGCCAAAGTCTTTGCAGGCTTTGACGATAAGGGTCTTGGCTTGAGGGTCAGAGAGGTCAATCTCTAGGAGTTTTTTGAAACTTGGTGTGGTACATGGGTTTTAGAGAATGAAATGGCTAATCGAGGAGCGACATGGAATAGCCATAGTGTTGCAAATGTAAACTACGAGCCTGAAGAAAATGTAAATTATGCAAAGAACCGTCAGAAAGAACACATCCAAGCCTGAAGAAAATGTAAACTATGCAAAGAACTGAATAGCCTAAAGAAAATGTAAACTACACAAAGAACTGTAAAAAAGAACACATACCGAGCCTAAAGGAAATGTAAACTACGCAAAGAACCGATCCATAAGAGAAAAACATGATCAATATTTATAAGATTAGAATCTCATGAAAAAAATACTTCATGTATTGATCGAGACCACGAAATATTTTTTTTTTAAGATTCTAAAATAATTTTTAGATCATGACATATTTTTAATACCCGTCACAACCCTTAAATATTTTTTCAAGATCCTAAAATAATTTTTCAAGATCATGAAGTATTTTTTTCATAAGATTCTGATCTTATAAATATTGATCATACTTTTCTCTTACAGATCGGTTCTTTGCGTAGTTTTTCTTTGCGTAGTTTACATTTTCTTAGGCTCGATATGTGTTCGTTTTTATGGTTCTTTATGTAGTTTACATTTTCTTCAGGCTGTTCGGTTCTTTGCATAGTTTACATTTTTGTCAGGCTCAGTATGTGTTCTTTCTGACGGTTCTTTGCGTAGTTTACATTTTCTTCAGGCTCATAGTTTACATTTGCAACACCATGGTTGTTCCATGTCGGTCCTCGATTAGCCATTTCATTCTCCGAAACCCATGTACTATACCAAGTTTCAAAAAACTCCCAGAGATTGAATGCCAAGACCCTTATCGTCAAAGCCTGCAAAGACTTTAGCTTCTTTAAGATCATCAACCATGACATCTCGTTATAGCTCATCACTGACATTAAAGCACACACTGAGAATTTCTTCACTCTTAATCAAGATTGCAAAACCACAATGAGTGTTCTCTATGTGTGTGTGTATATACATACATATACACATATATAGGTATATATATATATGTATAGAATATACCTATATATGTGTATATGTAGATATACACATATATAGGTATATATCTATGTAATATATACATATGTATGTTGTATATATATACCTATGTGTGTAATATATACATATGTATGTTGTATATATATACCTATGTGTGTGTATGTACCTATATATGTGTGTATAAATATATCCCTATATATGCGTCTATATATATATACACACACATATATAGGTATATATATATATATATATATGTATATGTATATACACACACACACACATACATACATACATACATACATACATATATATGTGATCTGCGTCTTTGATTTCCACAATCTCATTCAAGCCTAAATTTTGGATCATCCATTCCAGATCCTCATTGCCCTTAATGGGAACCCATGGCTTTACCATTACAAGAACTTGTTGGCCCGAGACAAGTCATCCACGTAATACAACGCTGGCCTCATCAATGCCTTAGCCAATTCAAGAGGAGGAAAGGACGCTAATGCAAAGGACCAAAGCCCACACTTGTTGGAGCTGTTTCCTAATCCAAGCTTCTGCCTCATCCACTATGTCACGTACTAGTATTTTTTGTCAATATCAAAAAATTATTTTGGATGGCAAGTGCAAAGGACAAAAGTGCACACTTGTCGGAGCTATTTTGTAATCCAAGCTTCTGCCTCATCCACTATGTCACATACTAGTATTTTTTTCTGTATCAAAAAAGTTTTTCGTGACGTTGAATTGGCTAAGGCATATATGAGGCCAACGTTGTATTACGTGGATGACTTGTCTCAGGCCAACAAGTTCTTGTAATGGTAAAGCCATGGGTTCCCATTAAGGACAATGAGGACCAGGAATGGATGATCCAAAATTCAGGCTTGAATAAGATTGTGGAAATTAGAGACGCAGATCACATATGTATGTATGTATGTATGTACGTACGTACGTACGTACGTACATACATACATACATACATACATACATACATATGTGTGTGTATATACATATACATACACCTAAGTTGAAAAGTTGGCATACATACATACATACATACATACATACATACATACATACATATATATGTGTGTGTATATACATATATATACACCTAAGTTGAAAAGTTGGCATATCTACATACATACATACATACATACATACATACATACATATATTTATATGTGTGTGTATATACATATATATACACCTAAGTTGAAAAGTTGGCATATCTACATACATACATACATACATACATACATATATGTATGTATGTATACAGGTATTAGATATGGCTATAAGGGATGAGGACTATCCTCTAAAATGACTAACATAGGGTTGTTATGTTCATCATTTGACTCTTGTTCAGTTATCCCTTCTGTTTTATAATCAGAAAAGCTTATACCTACCGATTTATTGATGTTTTCCCAAAAGCTTGATCGTGCAGGTACCAATGGCTATGTAGCTGGCAATGTGATGTTCCATTCTTTGCCGGCTAAGTCCTTTGCTGTGAAGCTTTTCCCTTCAATTGCTTTTATGCCTTGACTACTGAGATACTGCATAACTCTATCTATTTGTAATTTGAAATTATTATTTGTATTATTACTTAACCTACCTATGAGAATCTTAGCCTCCCAATCTGGCACGGTATTCAGGAATCTGATTAAAGTTAGAAGTTCCAGATGATCCTGTACTCTCATTCACGAGTATTTTCTTCATTCCATTTGGAGGGTAAAGACTGTTGTGGGTACGGTAAATCGTACTCATAATCCTAGTTGGATTACATATATGCTATAAAAGTTGTGTGTGTATGTGTCTACATATATATATATATATATACACCTATATATGTAAATGTAAAGAAGAGGGTTAATTGGTTGTTAATTAGCCATTAGAATTCTTCTCTATCTTCACATCATATTTATGGCATAAATTCTATTTCCTATCACTTGACATTTCAGGAAACCTGTTTTGTCAAAGAGTGAAGATGTTGGATCATTCGTGTTCTCTTGGTTATTTAAAGCATTTTAACATGATATGTTAACCTCTTGAAGTCATTTTTGTTCAACTTGCCCTTGTGTGTTGTTGTGGATGAATGATGAGATAGAGGAGCAACTTATGTCTTCAGTCTAAAGCATTGGTATTTTTGGGATACAATTTTTCCAATGCTAAGTTGTTTGTCTATTTTGGGACTTTTGTGAATCTGTTTGTCATATCCTTAACCTTGCTGCAATTGCTTAAAATCACGCTTTGCTGTTTTTTCATATCCTTGAATTTTGATAATGAGTTGGAAGTGTTTGGTAAAGTCTGTAACTAACATCTGCATCTCTGGGGCCATGTATATGACACCACTATTTCTGGCCATATCAACTTCCATTGTTCCTATAATAGCCTTCTATATACGAGTGTCATATCTGGTGTCTACAAGATTTAGTAACGAATAGATGTAAAGCTAACCACAAAGGAACAGATCTTGCCCCAGCAGAAGTCCTATATACACATAGTTTTTGGGAAACTAAACATAAGGTATATGAATATTTTAGTGAAGAAACATTACGGTGCACAGGTGAACATCTTGTATTTATTCCTTTTATTAAATGTACAGGTTCATCCGGAACTTCTAATTTAACCATATTCCTAAATACCAAGCCACACACATACCAAGGCCAAACTCTAGGAATCAACAGCAAACTCCTCTGCCAACAGTAGGACAACATCAAGGAAGACAATGCGGCAGAAATTATCCTTATGAATATATTAACAATCTTCCTTACGCTAACGTTAACGATGGTTTTATGTTGATTCTTTCAGGAATTCCCCCACAACTCTGGGAAGAAGTAATAGGGAGGTGGGAATCATCAACTATTTTACATTGTTCTAATATCGCCTTCACCAATAGTTAAGAGAAGGTTAACTACATTGAGAACCTTCTAGGTGAAAAAGCTAAGTATTATTATTTGAGTTGGAATGCTGCTTTCCCCATAGAATATAATAGGTTGATAGCCTCAGCAGACAATACACAGAATGTAACAGGCCAAATTAGGCAACTAATAATAGGATATGATCCCTTCAGAGGAACAACAGAAATGCAAGATAAGGCCTTACAGGACATAGAAAGGCTTATTATTGAAAGTATGAAAGATATAGACAGCTATTCTGATGCTTTTCTAAACCTAGCATCCAAATCTGGACAGGCCTTTACCCAGAACATGAGCAATAAATACTTCAGTAAGCTTCCACCACCCTTCAATAGCATTATAAAGGATGAATGGTATAGGATTAACCCCAGGGTAACACAGGGAATAGCCCCTAAGATAGTATTTACTAAGGAATACCTCAAGAAAAAGTGCATAGAAAATGAAGTTGCTAAACAAGTTAAGGATTACAATTTTTGTAAACAAGTGTACATACCAAGTTCCTTTCGCAAGGAAAAGAACAGGATTAGGAGAGCCATTAATTACAGAAATGGCATACCCCAAAAAAACCACATTAGGAAATTCAAGAGATATAAACCCCCCACCAAGAAATGTAACTGCTATGTTTGTGGTGAAGAAGGACATTTTGCCAGGGAATGCCAAAGCAAAAGAGGTAATACACAAAGGTTTGCTCTTTTTCATTCAATTGATTTACCTCAAGATTTTGATGTTGTTAGTATTGACCAAGATGATCCTGACAACGATAGTGATATTTGTTATGTAATAGATGACGATCTTGGTAATAATATCACTACAGATATGCCTTTAGTCCCTAATTTTCCTATTTTAGTGCTTTTAGAAGACTGGAATGTCTCCATATGTTTGAAGACTTTAACTCCAACACAGAGTATTTGTAACCATGATTTTGAAAATTATTTTAAAGCACAGGACCCTAAGTGCTATTTTTGTGACTTGTTATTAAATTAAAGAATAAGGACAAAGTGTAAATTTTGTAATCTAATCCTCTGCTATCTGTGTACTGAAAGTAAATTAGGATTCAAATTTCCAGCACTACCTGAACCAGTCAGATCTACTACAGATTATCCCACCTTGGTAAGAGAACTCATCAACAGAAATATGGATTTAGAGCTCAAGTAGAACAGTTACAACAACAATTCCAATGCATCAAAGGTAAGAATACAGATCCTGAAAGAGATCAAAATTTACAAAAGGTTCTTGGACAGGTAGGCCAAACAAAATTTGGTGGCAAGAGAAAGTATATCTTGCCCCTCTGAACCAATAATAGAGGATTATGGAGAATGTGACACGATCCTTCACTATCAAGTGCACCTCCATAAAGAGGTACAGTTAAGAATAATTTGTTAAATTGTTTCACCACGATCTATGTTGACAACGAATCTATTGCTATTAATTGCATCGTAGATACAGGAGGTAGCAGAAGTTGCTTCTCTCCCAATGCAATTCCCAAACATTTCTGTGAAGAAATGTATGGACAGATACATGTCACCGCACTTGGATCGGATCACTATATAAAACATAAGGTGAAAAGTGCACATATTAGATTCAACAAAGAAAGGTACCCTCTTCTTATGACATATGTGATGCATTTTGCTCTTAAGGATAGAACTCAACTCATTGTAGGTAAAACTTTCTTAGATAGTTTAGGAGGTGGATACTTATGTTTAGAGAATAAGTTTATAAATTTGAAACATATTGAAAAAATAGTCACTTCTCCAATCAGTAGAATTGTAGATTTTCGGGTTTTGGAAGAAGAAATAGAAGAATAACAAGATAGTGAGTTTGTACAGGATTGGTTATGTTTCAATGTAGGAAACTCCACTTTTGAATAGACTCTAACAGCTTCAAGTGATCGGAGATAATCCCACAACTCTATGGGAAAAGAATAAGATTACTTGTAAATTAGAAGTTGTTAACCCTGATCTAACTATTGTAGACAAGCCCATCATTCCATCCCTTGCAGAACAGGAAGCATACCAGAAGCATATAGATTCTTTGCTGCAAAGAGGAGTGATTAGACCAAGCCAAAGTAGACATAGAATAACAGCTTTTATTGTTCATTCAGGAACAACAGTTAACCCTGATGGTTCCACAATAAGAGGTAAAAGCATATTAGTTTTTAATTATAAAAGGTTGAATGATAACACATATAAGGATCAATACAGCCTACTAGGAATTGACTTCTTGCTCCAGAAAATCAAATACAAAAGGATTTACAGTAATTTTGATTTAAAATCTGGATCTCACCAGGTAGCGATGCATCTCGAATCAATTACTTGGACAGCTTTTTGTGTCCCACAATGACTTTTTGAATGGCTTGTAATGCCTTTTGGTTTGAAAAATGCACCAGCCGTCTTTCAACGAAAGATGGATAATATTTTCAAAAAATACAGTTTTATTGTTTGTTATATTGATGATATTTTGATATATTCTGATGATATATCACAGCATGTGCAGCATCTTAAGATATTCTTTGATGAATGTGTTACTCATGGATTAGTGTTGTCAAAACCCAAATACAAGCTAGGAGTAACCAAAGTAGAATTTCTAGGATTAGAAATAGGAGAAGGGAAGATTATACTTCAACCTCATATAGTGAAAAGTATAGTTGAATTCCCGAAAGAATCCTTGACAGATCTAAATGGACTACAGATTTTTAGGGATACTTAATTATGCTAGAAATTACATTCCCAGTCTTACAAAGTACATAGGACCTTTGCACTCAAAGCTAACCCCTCGAGGTGAAAAAAGTTCGACAAACAAGATCTAAAAAAGATCACAGAATTAAAAAAATATAATTAGGAACCTTCCAAATTTAGAACTTCCTCCAGAGGATAGTTATATTATTATTGAATGTGATGGATCCCTTAGTGGATGGGGAGGAGTCCTTAAATGGAAACCCCATAAAGGAGATCTTTAGCATCCACAAAAAAGGTTGCTAGATATGCTTCAAGGAAGTATAAGACAACAATCTCACACATAGATGTAGGAATTATGGCCTGTATCTACAGTTTAAAAAAATTTAAGATATTTATAATTGACAAAAAGGAATTTACCCTCAGGACAGATTGTGAAGCCATAATTAACTTCTACAATAAACTTGCCAAATCTCGTAAGTTCAATAGGAACAAGTGGGTAAGATTTTGTGATTATCTTACTTGTACAAGAGTTACCATTCATATGGAACATATTAAAGGTAAAGATAACACAGGAGCAGACAAACTTTCTAAAATTATCACTAACAGTGCTTCTTTCTCATTTGCAGAGATTCTAGATGAATAAAGGAAAGGTACCACTTAAAACTAAGCACAAAGAAGACTCATCAAAGCCAACTAAGGAAATGATAACATTTGGAGGATCAGTTCTGGTTAAATATCCACTAGGACATAGCAAATCCTTTAAACCAATGCCTCATTTACTCCCTCCTAATGAATCATAGCAATGCTTATTAGATGCTTTTTGGAATGCTTCTACAGTTAAACAGAAGCATACAACTTTAAATGCACTTGATTATTATTTTTCAAAAATCTGGGAAAAGTCCCTGAGTAAGAACTTCTCTTTTTATGTCTTATTCCGTGGGGATAGACCAATAATTTATATAAATTATCCTGAACTGGTCAAAGCTATTGGAAATCCCAGGCCCTTCTGGAAGGGATACTATGATTTCCAAGAAGCCTGGAAACAGGCCACAACAACATTGCCACCACTTATTTTCGTGGAAGGAAGGTCTATAGCAGAACTGCCCCCACAGATAGGTACAGATTTCCTTATGGAAAACAGATTGAAACAATATGAATTCACTAACGTCTCTCTGTTTTAGTGTAATCTAAATTTACAATAGGAGTTGAATAACGAACGCAAAGAAAATCAAAGCATGAGAGAGCATTTTCGAAAGCTCAATCTCAAAAGTCAGGACCTTCAAATACAGAATAACCATTCTTTGTTTTTTGGTTTGAAGTTCGAACCCTCTCAAGCAACTGCAGATTGGTGAGCTTTGTGAATTGCAAATCGCAAATAGGCCACATGTGCTGTGAAAATCACACACTGTGACACCGGTTATCGACTCGAGCTCCCATATATTTGTCTGGGGATTCCAGCATTGTTTTTGTATTTTATCTTGAGGATCTAGCCTAAGAGTCATCGACAGAGATTCTGCGTAATGAAAATATAACTCAACACTTCCTTCCTCTCCAACAATCTGAAACCCATTCAGGAACGTAGGTGAACTCTCAGGTACCCCAAGAAAATGTGTCTCGTTCCCAGGACCACTGCGCCAATAAGGATGATTTTCTTTCCATATGAACACTTGTGTAAGATTATTTGGTTCAATACTGCCAGAAAATACTCCATAGGATGGATCAAACATAGTTTTCCATGAAGTAAGTTTCACTTTCTCACCTGTTTTTTTTTTGTTAGTACTGAGTCTCATGTCCTGTAATAATGTATCACTAGGATGCTGGAAATTTTGCCATATGAATAATCGAGTAGTTCTGTCTACAAGGACAAGGTTGCTTGAATCTAAGAACTGAGCACTTGAATTTGTTATAATTGAGGCATTTCTTGATCAGATAACGATTTGTGGGATTCTGAGGATTGAAGAATCCCCGCGTGAACATTTTATTGTTTGAGCTTGCTTCTTCTGGTTCTTCGATTAATAAATATGGTGCGATGGTGTCTAAGGCACAGACCAGAACACTAAAAGAGTGCAAATATGTGAAAAAGGTAAGTAACAAGCAAGCTTTTCTACTGGATCCCATAATAAACATGAGGAAGCAAAAATCTGGGTTCTGTTCATGGTTTTAGCCCACTCCGAGAATCAATAAAGGTTCTGTCAGTTATTTCTTAACGTAAAAAAAAAAAAATAATAATAATAATAAATAAATAAATACTTCACTGTCATTTTTCTCCTTGGGTATGACGGGTTCTGATTATGGTTTTAAAAAAGTTACCTCTTCCTCCATTAAAAATATTTAAAGCATTTGTAACTTTTTTGTTTTGCTAAAATGACTTCATTCTATATTGTATTGTCAGGTTGATTATATTCAAAATGGGGCACGGGTGTAACCGTCGTGGCTGAAATTTCCCTCCTTTCCTAATGCTTTTTTTGGGTTCATTTTAATCATTAAATTCTATATAAAATGAGTGATATTTTGATATTTTATGGTAAAAAAAGGATATAGTTTTTATCATTATTTTATATAGAATCTACTGATAAAAAACAATTTGGGAAGGGGAAATTTTGGGCACAGTAGAAAAAGCACAACAGACATCCCTGCCCCATTTTGAATACGCATTTGAGATGACTCCTGCAAATTAGAATCAATGAAGTTCCGAGAAACATATCTCCATTGGATATCGTTCTTACGTATATTATTAGATGCAATACAGTGGATAATATATTGTAGCGTATGACTTCTATTATTTATTTTCTTTTAAATTATTTGTCTACACTAAGTTTTGATTCTGCACGTTGACCGGTGAACTTATGAATTATTAATTATTCAATGATGCATGTAATTAATTAAATTATACTACATCACTTTAATTTGTCTGACTTATTCTTTTGGGTCTGATATTTTTGATTAGGATGGATAGGTACGACTTGGCATAGTTTAAGCGAAATGATAAATGGCGTACGAAAGTTAACCAACATTTTATTTTCATATGTTACTGAGCACCATTAATTTTTTGTTCGGTCAAGAGCTATTTATATTATTACTGCAAACCGGTGCAATACATGAAAACAAACTGAAGATGGAATACAAACAAAGCTAAATCAAATACAACAAAATAAGCCAAATACAAGAACAACCTATCACCATATATTAAAGATTTAATAGTAGAAGTAGAAGCAGGTACAAAACCGGTTTCCTCGATATCCAAGGTTAGAAGTAACGTAAAAGAAACTGTTGGTTGTAAAACCCACCCTAACGGGCACACCTTCTTATAAGCATTAGCTACAATTAGAGCAACTACACATATACCCCAACTTGGGGTAAAAATCAAAGAAAACCCAACCTCATAAGGAAGAAAACCCATGATATCTTGAAGAATACTTCTACTTCTCCGTTCAAGCAAATATGGTGACCTCAATCACACACCGAACAACACTTCTTGAAATCTTCCCCAAGAACACAGATCCGAGCCATCGGGTGATTGTCGAATCTAATAACGTTCAAACAACCATCCAACCAAGAGAATTTATATTCAGATCTTACAGATCTATTTATTTCCTGAGAAAACAAAACACTACCACAAAATCCAGCACACAAAAAAAGAAACAAAAGACAGATAGCTCTCACAAATGACCACGTAACGTATCCGAAGAAGAAGAGGAAAAAACTTGCCACAAGAGCGAGAGAAGTTCACAACCGCTAAAAATCAAAGGGAGAATGCCACAGATCAAAGATCTAGGAACCGATCTACCACTCTGACGCAGTTGTGGCATAGAATGATACTCGCCGGCGGCTTGTGATGGTGCCACAAGCTACCAGCGAGAAAGAGATGAAGGAGGGTCATGAGGTAGAGAAGAGAGAATTCAAATTTTTTAATCTATTTACCAGTGGATGGCCTTTACAATAATGAGCACCATTAATAACAACATCAAATTACAAAAGTCAGTTTTAAATGAAATATATTTACGTTCATGTCAGTTCTAACCTATCTGAACATGATCTTTAATAGGAATCGTTTTTCTCTGTATGATTTGAATATGATTCATATTAGAAGTGATTCACACAAGTTGGCCTTTTATAAAGAAAAATGATCAATGGAATTGCAACTAAAATTTTATATTCGTGTATTATTTATTTATTTTTTTAAATATTCGTGTACTACTCCTTTTTGTCTTTATTATATGATATATTAAAGAGAGTTCATCTTGATTTTAAATATAAGACATATGTTTGGGCCCTGAACGGCTACAGAGGCCATTTAGGCTTTCTTGAGGTCCGAAGAACACGAACTTTTTCAACGACCCGGAATTGCATGGAAACTCACCCACCCTCCTCATTTTTCGTGAGAATTCTAGAATGCCTAAATTTGTTGTGAGATTCCTCCGTTTGGGCCCCGCACGACCACATAGGCCATTTGGGCCTACTTGAAGTCGAAGAACACGAACTTTTTCAACTTCCGGAATTGCGTGAAACTCACCCACCCTCCTCATTTTTCATGAGAATTCCAGAATGCCTAAATTTGTTGCAAGATTCCTCCGTTTGGGCCCCGAACAGCCATAGAGGCCATTTGGGCCTACTTGAGATCTGAAGAACATGCACATTTTCTGTAACACCCCACCGTTTGTCGAGCCCGAACGCAGTGGCATCTTCACCTATTATGTAAAGATGTAATATTTAATGAAAACTGAAACCACTAGCTAGTTTTGGTTCTTGCAAAGAAAGCCCTTCTTTAAAAAGAAATTTCAAAATAATTAATAAATTCGGTTGGGCTTTTCTGAACCATTTAAAACTTTTGAAAACATTTTTATCAGTGGTTCAAACTTGTCATTAAAAATTGCATCATACTTAAAACCTTATCAAGATTCATTAGAGTTTTTCCTTATTTCTCCAATTAATCTAGTGCTCTACTAAATCATTTACCATAATTTGGGCTTGTCACATACATGCCCGTCCCTGCAGCAACCGTTAGTAGCATATATAAATACTTTATCTACTTCTACTTGATTATAAGTATCTGGTTAAATATATACATCCCAGTAGCCACATACGGCTATCCCAAAATAATATCTAAGTCATAAGGAAGTAGTAAAGTTCATAGACAAAAGTGAAACTGAATGTTTCATCTACAATTCTTCACCACCTTCTTCTCAAAATCAGGCAATTACTATGCCCTTGCCTCTTCCTCCTTGCTTACTAGCCTGCCCACGCCCTGGATTTAAGGAAGGCTCGAGATTCAAATAAATGAATCCCGTAGTAACAGGTTAATCTCAAATTCTAGCATATGCAATACATGTAAATTCACCAAACGAGTAGTCCACACAAAGATATAAAGCATTCAAATTCAAGTTCAAGTTCAAATTCAAACAACAAGTATTACATACCAAGTATAATGCAGCTTGTAATACAAGTGTTCATTCAAGGATTTCAAATACCTTGGCGCAAGGAAATTCATTTTGGCAATTCAATACCAATTTAATGAATGCACTAGGCCTTGCCTAGCCACCGGGAAGTTAGCCCCATGGTCGGCCCTTCCGCTCAATCGAGCCACGAGTGGTGCTGGCCATATAGGCGGGACATACAAATATGGTGTACAAAAACATATATAGCTATGCAAAGAATGTGAGATTATAGTTACTAACTGTTGGTCTTACCGACACTGCACCTTCCACAAGGTTCCTTTTGCTTAGTTTAGCCTTTACGCTTGAGCAAGTATCTTTTCCTATAATTATCATTGATATGGAGAATGGGTCATTAATCACTTTAATCTTAATAACATAGTTTAAATTTAGATCTCTTAGACCCAACCCAAAATACTCATCCTTTCATTTCCTTATGACTATGGGTGTATACTAATTGAGTCTTATTTAATTAGATACTATTCACTATGGATAATTATCATCTCAGCCATTTCACCTTGCATTTTATCCAAAGAAACCTTTTAAAGGTTTAACATAATTAACAACTTATATGACTTTTTAAGACTTATCAAAAATTCAGGCTTCTTTTCTGAGAATTTGGAAAATTCATAACTCGATCGATATAACTCCAAATGGAATGATTCTAATTTTCTACTTAAACCTTGATAAATCTATTTTCATAAACCAAAGTCACCAAGTTGATTTATGGCTGAAAAAATTTCCAAAATTCCAAACATAAACAATGTCCAGAAATTCTTCAGATTTTATGACCAAACTTTGAGAAACCATAACTCCTTCAATACTTATCGGATTTCGACGAATTACATATCAAATTAAACCTCTATGTGTCTATTATTTAACTGGAAAATTTCACATTTTAATCATTTCGTTTAGTCATCCCGAAATACAACGCCATTTTTCTGTTCCTGAAGCATACCAGAAATTTCCAGTTTCTTTAGCTTAGTTTTGAAAAATCATAACTGGAGTTATAGACCTCCATTTTAGGTGATTCAAAGCTCATATTAAACCTTAAGGAGTGTACTATTTCCTGTAAAAATTTCAAAGCAAAAATCAACCTATAACCCCTTCAACAGAGGCGAAAACCAATCACTGTTTTCAGACCACTGAGCAGAGTTGTAGAACAACACATGCAATCACTAATCTTGACTCTAAACTTTAGGAAATCAGTCTCAATGCATATATATCAGTCATGCATGATCTTAAAGCTTGATTAAAAAGTCACAGGAGATCATAAATCCACTCATATTCGACATGCATGCAACTACATTTACTACCATGAGCTCTCTCTCTCTAAAACCATGATTTTAATCCACCACCAACTCAAAAATCTTTCTGTGATTTCAAAAATCAGATGAGAATTGTCTTTGGAACTCACCTAAACCCCATAAATGGTTTGCATGTGATTTTTCTGGCTTCCTTCTTCTTCTTCGGTGATCTACAATTCTCTCTCTCTCTCTGCATTTTCTCTGTCTCTGTCTCGGTCTCAACTTTTTGCTTGTGTTTTTGGTTGTAAAGTTGAAGTGGAATGAAGAATGGAAGGGTGTGTGGGTTGTGGGGGTGTCCGGTGAAGAAAATGGAAGTGCAATGGAAGGAGGGAGTTTGCCGTGGAGGGAAGAGGAGACGAGGGGTTCGGATGAGGGAATGAGAATGAATAAATGACTGTTGAAGTATGTATATTACTTGGGAGGGGGTGGGGGTACGTGGCGGGTTTATGGGTGAACTGGTGGTGATGTGGCGTGAAAAGCATCTTGAGGAGAGTGTGTGTTTAAACATTGGGCTTTGGTGTTTTTTATATTTTGGTGTTGGACCAAAAGGAGTAGATCTGCAAATGAGAAAGTATGGGTGTATATAGTTATATGCCTAAAAGAATTATTAATGGATCAGGAGTATTGGGTTTTCCATGTGTATCTATAGGCACGTGGCTTCGAGAGGAATAAAGAAGTATAAGTTGTTTCACATGCAAAGAATGTCGGGTCCACTTTACTGGAAAAAAAAAAAACCCCATTTGGCTCCCTATAAGTCTCTTGTTTGCAATCTAGTCCTTTTCTTATTATTTTGCAAACATTGATTTTGTATTAGAAAATAAACCTTAATTCCATTTAAGGATTTTTCTTCCTTAATTGATTTATTTAGGCTAGAAATCAATCCCTAACCATTTGTCTATAATTTCTGGAAAATATGCCTTTAATTCCAAATACAAATTTTAAAATTCATTAAGGCTAAATTTTCCATAATTAATCCCAAATCATATTTAACTCTCAAATTCCAATTTTCTTTTCTTTTTTTTGGGATGTCACATTTTCAACGTCCCTTAATTGCGCGAAACTCACCCACCCTCCTTAATTTTTCATGAGGATTCCAGAATGCCTAATTTTTTTGTGAGATTCCTCTATTTGGGCCCCGAATGTAATACCCGGATAATTATCTATCTGGAATACTATATTTTAGCAAATAGTACCTATTTGGAAATAGGTGAATATGTGGTTTTAAAAACCTTGTAGGATACTTATTCTATTGTCTAGGGAAATTTCTAATGAAATTAGAAGGATTAAAGTGTCAAAATCCCTAAATGCAATTATGGGCCATGAAATGCCCGAAAATATTATGGTAAATCCCAAGAGGCAATAAAATATTTATTGAAAATTAGAAAGTATGTTGTCTCTAATTTTAGGAATTTGTGGGATTATTTCCCTTGAAAAATAATGAGGCAAAATTAAATATAATTTTGGGGAGCATAAGTTGCCCTATGATTTTTAATATGATATGTGGGACATAAAATACCAATGTCAATGAAATAGTTGTGAGAAAATGATTAATCCTAATTAAGAAAATTATCAACAATTAAGAAGTGATTAGTTAAGTAATTAATGACTAATTGTTTAAGCCTCAACAAGAGAATATTTAAGGTAGATTATGGAAAATCCTTTAATTAAGTGTTTATGGCTAATATTAGCATAAAGTGTGCTTGCTAATCAATTAGAAAAGATTAAGAAAAATTGGTGAGATTAAGAACATGAAAACCCTAGATCCTAAAAGATTGCTAATCATGGAATTAAGGCTCTAATTAAGCTTCTAGCTAATTTAGATAAATAAAAAATAACAATAATAATAAAGGGAAGAGAAAACCAAAATTTGAGTGTGAAAAAGGTTGTGAGTTTTTCAAAAATAATATCATGATATTTTGTTAATTAAATAATAATATAATTAAGATATTTGTGGAAGAACCAAGTTGGATAAATGAGAACCGATAGAAATTAAATCCTATCTAGAAAACCATGAACTAAGTTTCTTAGGTCGGGACATATCACAAACAAGTGAATTTTTGTCCAGGAAGTCGGTGTTAGCGGAAGTCATTTCCGTAATCCTAAGGCGGGCGAATAAGGGATCGAGATGAAAAGATATTTTGTAAACAAAGGACAGATAAGAAAAGTGAGAACCAATGGAAAATAAATCATAACTTGAAATCCTTGAACTAAGTAGAAAACAACTGGACATATTATGAATCGGTGGATTTTTGTCCCGAAATTAGCATTACCCAAGTAATTTCTCAGACGACAATACGTCGTCCGAAAATGTTCAACAGACAACGGAATACCCTTAATAGGATCAAAAATTTAGTTAAGTCAGATATTTCCAAAGAGGATCGGAAGAATAGAACTTCAAGGTCAATTTGTGTTCCGGATTTTTGAGATTTTCTAAGATTACGCGATTAAAAAACCGATCGGGGATTTTATCGGGTAAATGCATAAAGTAAGGGAGTGACATCATCAAGATGACATCACAAGGATGACATCACAAGAGCACATGTTTTATAGTGAAGGGTTAAGATTAAAACTTCTTGATTAAGTTTAGATCTAATGGTTGAAAGTAAGCAAGAGGCAAATGGTGGGGCCCACATTGGGCTTGAGATTACCATTTTAACCTTGAGATTTTTGCTATAAATAGAGGCCTTGCCTCTCCTCATTCTTCACACCAAATCAACCACCAAGTGGTGATTTCTAAGAAGGAGGAAGGAGTTCAAGAAGCTTCAAGAGGTAAGCTTGTCTTTAGTTTTTAGTTTCTAGTCTTTAGCTTTTAAATTCTTAGATAGAAGTAGTGTAGATCTTAAATATTCTAGAAAAATTCTATTTACATGTTTTTATGGGCAAAATTGGCTTTATTTTGAAAAAAGGATGAGGGAGGTTATATAGCAAAATTTCTGGAAGAAGAACATCAAGGTAACGAAGTTCTGGTGAAATTTCATCGGTTTCAGAAATTCTGGAGTCAGCCATGAAAACCCCAGAATTTCATATTGAAAACATGATCACAAAATTCTGAGAAAATTCATGATTAAGATAGACTTATAGGGATTTTTAAATATGTCCAGAACATGTTAAAATGATTTCTGTACAGGGAGATAAAATTTCTCAAAGTTGGGCTACGAATTTCTGGAAAAATTCTGGGCAGAGGCTCAAAACTTATGAACTGGGAATGATTCGTGTAATCTGGGAAATTTTTAGTATTTTTACTTGAAAATAGACATCCTAAGGATTGCAAATAATTTTACGGATCATCGTTTCGATTTTTCTAGAATTAATTATGATTTTTCGAAGTTAGACGAAAAATCTGCCCAGAAACTGTGCCAGCGTTTTTCTGAAAAATAAGGGAAATAAGCTGAAAAATAATTCCACCATGAGTAAAATGGTCATTAGGGACTAAGATATCTATTAAGATATTATTTTTGAATTAATAAATTCGATATTACCATTATAGGATAAGCGTGACCACAGGTCGATCAACAAACGTACCAAAATCGTCAACGAAGGTACGGACGCGTACTATAATACTAACTCTGATGCTTATGGTGTACATATATGTGATAGATGTATTCATAGACTCAAAAATTGTTTTAAAGTTTCATACACATACAGCTGTACATGGGTTATGGTCTTGATAACGCCGTTGAGTTTTCCTAGCGCTGAGGACACGATAGGCCATCGTGGCACTGGTGAATAGTGCAGACTAGAGATAACAGACATATGCAGTGGCTGTGTACCGTTATCCGGAAAAATCTATTATTGCTGTAATGTCATGAATATCTGTCATACATAACTGTTACATAAGCATGAGGTTAACCGTTACCTGAGGTTCAATGGTAATTGAACCTCGGCCCTCACTATAGCTTCGGAGGAACCGGACCGAGGACAAGGGTAAACAGCACACGTGAGGGCACGAGCGGAGAAGATGGTTATGAAATATTGTATCACTGTATTATTAAATATTCGGATAATTGTACCACTGTAATAACAACTAGACACACCAGCAGTGAAGGTTTATCAGATGCTCGCTCTTTTAAATTATTCTGATGCTCTACTCTGCTCAAACTATATTGAAAACACTTTAGAAAATTGGGATGTTACACCGAACGGCCACATAGGCCATTTGGGCCTACTTGAGGTCTGAAGAACACGAACTTTTTCAACGTCCCGGAATTGCGTGGAAACTCACCCACACTCCTCATTTTTCGTGAGAATTTCAGAATGCCTAAATTTGTTGCGAGATTCCTCCGTTTGGGCCCCGAATAGCCACATAGGCCATTTGGGCCTACTTGAGGTCCGAAGAACACGAACTTTTTCAACGTCGCAGAATTGCGTGGAAACTCACCCACCCTCCTCATTTTTCATGAGGATTCCAGAATGCCTAAATTTGTTGCAAGATTCCTCCATTTGGACCCTTTAAACAGAGAGCAAATGTAAGGGTAAAACATTCATACTCGAGTAGCAAATTACCTTTACTCGAGTTCCACTTACCTTGTACTTGAGTAACATACGATAAGAATATTTGCTTTGCTAGAAGAGCCTTGTACTCGGGTAAACAGTATCCATACTCGAGTAAGCAATGAACCTTGCTCGAGTAGAGAGTCATAACTTCTCTAAAATTTGCTTTGATTCTACATGTACTCGAGTAACACAATAACGATACTCAAGTACTCTTCTTCTAATATTAGTGCAGAGAGATATATCTGATATCATACTTGAGTAGTGATTAACTTATACTCGAGTGAGGACCTAAATATACTTAAACAAACTATCAGATTAAGCATGCTCAAGTACTCGAGTACACACCTACCTTAGGCAATATTTCCTTATTCAAAACTTTAATCATTTTCAATTCAAGACCTTAATCACTGTTAAGTCTTATTATCATCAAAACTCCGAGAACTAACATATATTGAGGTTGTAAAGTAAATATTATGGATACAAAGTTTGGAGTTTTTACTTCCTTTTGTTAGGGATGTTCATTGGTTAGAAAGTTCAATAGAGTTTGGGAATTTCAAGCAATACTTTGACTGTGATCATTACTGTGACTCCTACTTCTTTGATGAGAGGATCTAAATAAAATGAAAGAAGTAGGAGTGGAAAAGAAGGCACAAAGTGCCGTGGTCTGGCCACTAATAGTAATAGCTGATGTGGTTGATGAATATTACGAAGAAGAGGAATGTTGTAGCAATAATGATAAAAATTATACACTAACAAGAGTGCCAAACTACATCGCTCGTTGGTCTTTTTTCACACAAGTGTCACTAAAGAAGAGTGATATTATTGGAAGTGCAGGTTTGAACATTCCTCGAGTTTTGATTTTGAGGTCATTTGCAGGATCTGAGTGTTGTGAAAAGCTTCAAACTTTAAAGGATACAAGGATGTGTTTGGATGTTCCTGTAACACCCCTAATCCGATACTACATATTATGTGTATTAACATGTAGTATATATGGATATCATCAGAGTTGAGCGATAGAGCGTATGTATTGGGTTGAGCGAATAAGTAACTGATAAGTAACATGGCTACAAATTTAAACCTAATTGCGGCATATCTGTTCGGGTATAATGGTACAATTATCCAATATTTAAATACCAACTATAGTCCAAAAATATAAACTGCGACTAAGTCTTCAAGCATACTGCTTACCCTTTTTACCGGCTCCCGATCCTCTAGATCCTGAAGCTAGGGGTAAGTCTAAGATTCAATCTGATTGAATCTTAGGTAACAGTTAACCTCTATAGTAGAAATAATATATGAAAGATATTCATAACATGGATAACAACAATATTCAACAAACACATCGATACCCGACTACAATGGCATACAGCACATGTATCGTTACCGTCTAAGCACTCACCAGTGCCTCATGACCTCGCCACGGATCCTTAGCGCTAGAAAAACAAGCATGCAGCATTATCACAATAATCTACAGCTACACTGAATGTAAACACACACGTGACCTCGGATCAAGTCCTATCAAAGTGCATAGCCCAAGACCTAGTCTTGCCTTTCACTCCAATCAATCATGAATCAAACAATCATATATACATACAAGATATAGAAGATTAGAGTTATAGTACGCGTCCGAACCTTTCTTCGCGTAGCTAGCAGTACGACTTCCTTTCGGTACCGATTCCCGACTTTCCCGAATATCCTATATAATTATCACCGCATTATGATATTGTAATAAATACCATGTAATAAATACCATATCCTAAGAGCCAGCACCTTAGTAGCACAGTGGCATGGGAGCTTGGCTCCCCTCCCCTATGTCCAGTGTTCAAACCCTGCCCCCCTCCCCTACTATGTGTATCAAAAAAAAAAAAGAATGATATCCTAAGAGATATTTTCACCACTATTGACCTTTTTACCCTTGGTGGATTTGTTATTCCAATTTTAACTTACATTTCTTTAAAAACGCAATTTCTAGCATTTTGCCTAGATTTTTCACTAACTTTGAAAAATCATAATTAATTGTACAAAAATAGAATCGATGTGCTTCCAAAGAAAAAATTACCCTTGACATGTCTATTTTCTAGGAAACATAACGGCTTTAACTCAAAATGCATGAGTCAATATCAGTTTTAATTTTTCCAACCACTGTTCAGATTATCTTCCAAAACGCAACCCAACTTCAAGAATTTGTATCTCCTTAATACAAAACTCAAAATGTTACAAATTTTATATCAAACGAAATCCCTACATGTATATGTTACCCCTGAAAAATTTCATGATTATAGGACTTCATTTGATACATAAAATAATGCCCTTAATCCGACTTACTCTAGTTAAACTGAAATCTGGGAATTTGCCCAATTTTCACAATCTTGCTCCATTGATTCCAAAAATTATTTCCTACCATGTTTTTACCTCATTCAGGATTTTAAATGCAATGGACGCCTAAAACCATGTAAAGGAATTTACTTCTTAATTTTCTAGATTAAACTACAATTCTAATAAAAACTAAAAGCTAAGGAGCAAGAACTTACCTCTTAAAGTTCTTCCTCCTTCTCTTGCTTCAAATATCACTCTCTCTTAGGATCAGAGGTAATTAGTTTTGTTGTGAGGAATTGAGGGGGTGTGAGGCCCCTATTTATAGGAAAAATCCAAGGTCAAATTAGCCTTTAGACAAGGTGATCCAAAACTCCTTCTTTCTTCCTATCCATTGATCTTATATTCACTTTATCATATTTAATCTCTCCCCTTCATTGTGTTTGGTCGACACACTCCTCCTTTCCTAGCCATTGAGTTGATTTTTCATGTGGCAAACATCCAATGGTTAAGTGCTCTAATTGGTCCATTTAATTTCACAAGGATTTAGCTTAATTAGGTGATTAATTGGGACCATTGGATTTGCAAGACATGTGTCAACATCTCATGGTTGGCTAATTGACATTGTTGACTTTTCAAAGTTGATTAACAAAGCTTAATTAAGTCTTAATCCAATGCTTATATGCCTTTCAATCACAATGTTATTGTAGGATTGGATTGATAGAAAACCAAGGCCATTAATTAGTGCTTAATTTCATCCTCTTTGGTCCTTAATTTTGAAATAATGAAGCCCTTTTTTGCTGCATTTAATTATCTCTAATTAAATTGAAGGATTATGTAAATTATCTTAATTAATACAAGATAAATTACCCATTAGCTTTTGCTAATTTCCTTCAACTTGATTAAGGGTTTTTATAACCTTTCCTTGTCCCTTTTTTAATTAAAATAGCTATTATTTTCATTGTCTTGTACTTCTTATTATTAGGCCAAAATATAGTCCTAATAGGTAGTTATAAATGTTTAGCCTTAATCTCAATTAAGGCTAGTTCATTAACTAAAACTTTGTTGTTAAAATACCTTAATTTGGTTAAATGCCTTTTAATCACTTTCTATGTCTCATTTGATTTGAATTGGCTATTGTTTTTTGTATTAATTATGTTACATTTTGTTTCCCTTAAATGTAATCTCAAACCCTACTATTTGTGAATTAATTTCATAAATAAATTCTCCTAAAATTATATTTAATAGGATTTATTTCTTTGAGACACATATTCACCTTCATTTTATGCTAATTATTCATCAAAATATAAGATTTATAATGATTATGAACTTCAAGGTATTACAGTTCCAACAAGAGATTGATGTGGCCATGACTTTTGTGTATCGTTTGTTCATTCACCTGAATGGGTTTGAGACATGACCGTGGGTGCATTGTCTCTTGCCCTCTGATATTGGGTATTGATGGCTCTTACTTGTGCTTTTGTTGTTACTAATGAATAATAATTTTAAAAAGGGGTTTAAACTTCTCATGTTGCATGAGAAGAAGAATATTCCTATACACATATGAAATAGTGGGACCCACATATATATATATATATATATATATAATGCTAATTATATATATGTGGGTCCCACAATTCTATATGTGTGTAACATGAGAAAACACTTCTCCTACAACATGAGAAGTGTTTTTCCCTTTTAAAAATATATGAGTAAATATTTAAGAGTAACGAAATTAATTTTGATCATTTTGGAGGCAATCCTATTTAAGGCACTATCGGATATTAAATATAGGCACATCTCCTAATAGAGATTCGAATCTTAGTTCTCCATGTTGTGATAAATCATCTAACATATATCAAAAGTGTTGTCGGATCCATGTGGCTGGACCATTGTAATTCAATTCTATCTCCAACCATTTGATCGTAAATTATGTTTTCTTTTTCTTTTTCTTTTTCTTGCCAACAATTAATGAATTAAATTAAATTATTAGAATCCACATCTACAACCTACAATGCTTACTTGTACCTTTCAAAAAACATTTTTATTAAGTCTAAAATATATAGTGTTATCTAAAAGTAACCAATGTTTTTTTAAAAAAATAAAATAAAATAATCCATTAGAATTTAACAAATTAACTTGTGGATTGCTTACGTTTCTTTTATTAAGGAAGATATAATTGAAATTTTTGGATTATTTTGGACCAATCTAACACTAAAATGAACTTTTTCTAAGTTGTATGAAAATTCTTAAAACACTATAATAATAAGGATGTGACGAATGAGGGAATATATAATAAAAGTGGTGAGTTCGGTTCTGTGCTTATTATTAATTTTTACTCCATTATCAGGATAGATTCTATCTTTGGGACAAAGATTTTTATAGAGAAAATCCAAACAAGAACCTAACTTAAACAGGATTAAGTTGTTCTCATGTTTCATGGAAACTACAACAATAAATTAAATCTTATCAAACTAGGTAGATGAAGTCGCCAACATAAAACATGCTTACAAGTGGACCCCATTATATGGATCCTTTGAAATGGCCTGATTGATTGAACTGATTCCTACTAGTTATTTCTAATTCAGGCTTTTGTCTCTAAAAAAATTTATAATAATAATAATAATAACCTAAACAAGTAAAGACCCAAATTATGATAGGGTTAAAGTCCATCTAAACCCAAAACAAAAATAGCGTAGATGTCATGTGAACTACCAAATTGAGCATATTTAGTCAACTAATAGTCAAACTTAACCTAGATAATAGCCAAAACAAAATTGTTATTATTTGAAAACTTCCATGGCTACGTTACTCAAAAAAAAAAAAAAAAAAAAAAAAAAAAAAATTCAGGTGCAAAATTTAGATTTTTTTTTTTGACAACTTTTAGAAAAAAATGTACCTTAACCCACTATGATACATAAATCCCTTAAGATTGGAATTTTCCCCCATAAGCAAAGGGGTGGTTCGGAGCAAAAACTACGAAGGAAGTCAGCAACACGGCAATCCACCATAGCCCTAACTGGAGTATCTCTGAATCTGAAGAGAGGTAGTGCAGAGAATTCTTGCGTTAAATGATATAATCGTAGTATACAGTAATATAATAAAAGTGCCCAATAATTGAGACAAGTGTAGGGAGAGTGATGTAGATGATTTGCTTTGAGGCACTCACATACAGCAGGTAACCTGCACATAAAGCCGATGTCATAGGCGGTAGGTTATTGATTTGGGGGGGATGCCCCCTGAACTTGTCACTTGGTTAAATTTTTCTTAAAAGATGTATTTATTTGTCTATTCTAATTTTTTTTTTTGTTAAAGATGTATTTGATAGCATTGATAATAAGGCAATTATGATAGAATTTCAAAAAATGAGGCCTAGAAGGATGACATTGTAATTATTTTTATTGTAATATACTTTTGTTATTAAAATATATGTTCATGAACTTATTACTACAAAAAAAACAGCGCAATAGCCAGAGAATTGATTTCGTGGGTAATTTGGGACATATTTGCCACGGAAATTCCGTGGTTAAATCACACACGGAACTTTCGAGGGTAAGCCATGGGAAAGTGTAGATGGAACACTTCCGTCTGCAATTCCGTTGATGGGTAAGCATTGAGACAGAAATTTTAGACGGACATTAGCCATGGGTCTTGTGTCTCGTGGCTAATTGTCTTACAAAACATCCCATATGATCAATCGTAGCCTTCAATTTGTAGAAAATGCTTGGAGCCCTAACTCGGTGTCGCTAGATTTCGACAGAGCTGAGCTTTCTCTTTCGGTTCAAGTCAGGCTTTCTCATCTCTATTCTGTTCTGTTCTGTTATTTTGGCATACTATTTTGGCTTCCCTCTCCTTCAATGCTCTCAAATCGGCCTAACTCGGTCACCGGATTTCGACGGAGCGAGGGAGGAACGACGTTGAAGCTTCAAAACTTGAGCTTTCTCTTCCAGTTCAGGTCAGGCTTTCTGATCTCTATTCTGATATGTTAATTTTCACGTACTATTTTGGTTTCCGTCTCCTCCTTCAATGCTCTCAAACCGGCCTCTACCCCTTTCTGAGCTCCTGCTTTTTGTCAGACGAAAGTTTGTTTTCTGACAGTTTTTTTTCCTTCTCTCTCAAATATATGTATCTTGCATTGTAGGCATTCTGTGATTTAGAACCCATCTATACTTACGAAGGCACATACGACATAAACACACTGGTTACTGGGAGGGAAGTTACTGGTTTAGCCAGCTTCAAGCCTGTCGCACGAAGAAGTCGAAGGTAAAAGATGTATTCCAATGGACTCTTTTTATTTGTCGTTGTTATGATCATACTGTATATTGCATTGCTAAGCTAATTCGGTTTGTATGGATTACTTGTCTTCTTGGTCGTGCGTTAATGTAACACTTCCCAAGTTGAGCTGATTTCAGTTTCTAGAGTTGTTAAAATCTGAAATTTGACATTTAATTGTCCCGTGAAAGAAAAGAACTTGTATTCTTTGTTCTTGAGGATATTTATTATATGTGATGTTAATCTCTCTCTTTTCTTTTTCCTGGTCAATGATGCTAATTTCTTATTTGGCACGTCAATAATTTGTGTTTTTTTTATTAGAGTTGATTTCGAGTTCCTTGTAAGTTAAATTAATCTCTAAAACTTGGAAGTTGCGGCCTTTTCGCGATAACGAGGTAAAGTTTTGATATGTTCTTTTATTGTCTTTGTGGTTGATTAAGTTGGGATAATATGGGTGGGGTGCTTTCTTTTGTTGTTAATAAAGGCAAGATTGGAATTTCGCACACTGCATTCTGGGGCATATGGCCTGAAGGGAATGCTAATGCTATTTGTTTGCTGCATTAAATTGTGAAAGCTGCAGCGAAAGGAGGAAGTGAGGCTCACTTGTTGTTTGATCTTGGTTGTGATCGTTCTTATTTGCTTGAGTATGTTTCTAAATTATTCAAATATAATCTATTCAAGTTTAAGAATCTCTTCCTAGTAGCTAATCCTCTTAATATAATGTTTGGGAAATATAAGGTTTACCTTCTTGTTATAGCAGTTTATGAAACCCAATTCATTGAGTTAAAAAAAAAAAAGTTTTTTTTTCTTCCAAAATTTTCTTGCTTAACATCTTGATATATAAAATATTCCAGTTGGTACTTCTTAGTAATAACTATTAAACAAACTGGTCTCTGTGTGTCAATTTATCATGATTGAAAATCTTTGTTTACATTGATCTATTCATTATCTTTGGTTGCCTTGCTTGAGTTTCATTTAGAGTGCAAATAGAAAACTAGATTGATGGTTGGCTGGTTGCTATAAGATCATCATAGTTTATATGGATCTGTAGTCTCATATGTTTCTAGTTATGTAGCTCTTTATTGTTTCTGAAATGGTTCATCCTTTTCGAACCAGCTAGGTGGCACATGAATTCCTCCAAAGTTAGTTTGCTTATGAATTGACGTGTAGTTTGATTCAATTTTGATGGACAATAATATGTTGTGTATGCTTTTGAAGATAGGAATATGTTTATAAATCACTGCATCTGGATACAGAAAGTGATATTATTTTTACATTGATATTCTACATTTGAATGTTGTTAGTCTTTTGCAGTGAATTATTTTTGAAACATATCCACAAATGTAAACTTCTATAATATTTCATATGTTCAACTTGATGAGTAGTTTCATTGTAAATCCATTTGTTGTAGTTCCTGCAGGTTGTAATGATTGGTTGGGTCTTCTATAATCTCTATATATATGTTGTGTTTACTTTTTCATTTTACGAAATGTTATTTTACTTTGCTGTGTTCGTTTCTCATATTTTCATGTCATGAATGAAGGGTATATTCTTTATTATTAGACCCTTCTAACTCACTAGCCAAAGTTCTTTCCTTTCAATATTTAGGAGGGTACACTTGGCAATGTTAATAGTTTGTGAGTCAGTGTTATTGAAATCAATTGGTGGATGCATGGGTTAAAAAGTTCTTATTGTTTTTATTGTAATTGAATTAAATTAACGTGTTTTTAGTTCATTTATGTAAAACAAAAAAAAACATATTTTTTATTATCTTTTTCTTGTGAGTTTTAACATATTTTATCAGTTTGTCATTCTGTTTTTAACTGGGTGATTTTTTATCAGTTTTTCAATCTTTTTTTTTAGGGGTACTTATTTTATGTACTGTTTGCAGGATGAATTTTTGAGACGAAAGGCATCAATGAATTCTGAGGGAGGCAGTGTCCAATCTAATGAAGATGAACTCAATTTATGGTCAAAAGTTACTAGTGGTAAGAACAAGAAAGGTTGAATCTATGGCCTTGGATCTGAAACCCAACATGTTGTCTCTTATGCCTCAACTCCTTCCATCAATTCTTCGAAGGATTTTAACGTTCAAGAAATGCAAACGAAGATGACACAAATGTCAGAAAATTATGAACACCTAAAACAAGAGAATGCACAACTTAGACAAGCAACCGATTTAATTATGTCAGCATTGCAAGGAATGGGGATTGAATTACCCACTTTCTCTAACCTTGCCAATCAAGGCGCTCCCTCTGCCAATGCAACTGAAGACGCTGAGAATGAACGTTAACAATTTTCATTGTTTATGATACTTGTGACTGAGAACATATATTTTCCCTTTTTTAAGTCTTTTAGTACTTTGAACTTGTGTGGCATTTATCTCTGTTTAATATATTAGTTATTTGGAATTTGTTAATTTCTCTAGCTATATAGGTACAGGCTAATTTTCTAATTTAAGCGCTGCAAAATTGTTAACAAAAATGGTTAAAATCAAAGGGTGAACAAAAAGAAGAAAGGTGAATCGTGGAAATTAACCTCGGAACTTTCCCACGGATTTCACACCACACTTACCACAGAATTTTTGTGGGAAATTTTACCACGGAATTTCCGTGGGAAATTCCCCACATAATCTTTCTCTCTCCAATTCTGTGGTAAAATTTCCCACGGAAAAATTCCATTGGTAATTGGCTTTGTCATGGTTTTTTCTGTGACGGATTGTATTCCGTGAGAATTCCGTCGCAAATTTCATTAGCCACGGAATTCCATGGCAAATTAAATTACCCACAGAATTCCGCGGCAAAATTCCGTGGGTAATGCGATGTTCTTTTGTAGTATATTAAGTGCCCACCCTTTATTATAATTTATGTAGCTACATTTCTAACAAAGACTTAGCCTTGCTTTTCTAAATGACAGATTTGTAAAATAAATGTCTCTCTTATTACATTATCGTATTCACTTGATTTCATGAATATTTTTTTATATTCTTTTCTTTTCTTATTTATATTCTTTTTTTTAATGTATTTAAAACTTTCCTTGAAAAAAATTCAGGGGCAATGCGAATCCCCGCTACATGCTGGATCCCCCTTGCCAACGCCGGCACCGCAATTTACGTGCCCCTCAACTCCTAACTTATAATTCCTTACGCTAAGGCTTTGTTTAGGAGTTTGGATGGGAGGAGAAGGAAGAGGATGCAAGGAAAAAGGAGGGGAGGGGGGAAGGGAAATGGAGGATATTTCCTCCCCTTGTTTGTGAGTTAAAAAAATAGTAAGGGAGGAAGATGGAGGATTAATGAGTTATTTTTACCATTTTCTCTTTTTCTTTGAAAATTGAAAATAGCATACAAATTAATAAAAAATTATACTTAATGGTGGTGGTGATTGAAATAGTCATACAAAGTAATAAAAAAATTACACGTAATGGTGGTGGTGGCGCGATGGTGGTGGTGGGGGTCAAGCGGCGGCGGTGGTGGTGGTGAACGAGGGTAAAATCGTAATTAATCTATTTTCCCTCTTAAAACCCCCCTATATTGGGGAAACTTTATTTTTCAAAAGAAAGAGGTTTTGGGGGATTTATAAAAATCTCCGATTTCCTCCCCTCTTATTTTTAAAACTTGCAAACAAGAGAAGGGACTATCAAAACCCCCTTCCCTTTCCTTTTCCTTCAAAATGGAACTCCCAAACAAGCCCTAAGAATCGAGTTAAATGTCATTTTTGCCACTAAGTATTGCTAATGGAGCGCCCAAAGACCCGGAAGTTTTTCCGGTACCAAATTTGCCCCTAAGTATGAAAAAGGTACCAAATTTGCCCTGAAAGTATGAAAAAGGTAGCAAATTTCCCTCCGTTAAGTTTGACTAAGTGTCCACGTGGCATGCCACCTCATGACACGTGGCATGCCACCTCATCAACCAATAAGAGTTAAGTGTCATTTTTGCCCTGGAAGTTATCATTAAGGAGCAATTTTGCCCCGGAAGTTTTCATTGAGGAGCAATTTTACCCCAGAAGTTTACAAAATGTATCAATTTTGCCCTTCTAAATTAGTCAAAGACCACACATGTCATGCCTTGAAAAGGTCGAACTTGGAATCCTTGAGATGTTGAGCTCAAGGCAGCCAGAATTTTTTGAAGCCGAACTAGTCACAGGAAGCACCACTTATGATTTAAACAAATGATCAGTCTATATAAGTGATGCTTCCTCTGGGTTTTGTGACAGAACTTTCAGTCCCTGTGACCAGTTCGACTTCACAAATGATCAGTCTATATAAGGTAAAACATATGTGGTCTTTGACTGATTTAATAGTCAAATTTAATATTGGGAGAAAGAAGGGCAAAATTGCTACTTTTGTAAACTTCCGCGGCAAAATTGCTCCTCAATGAAAACTTCCGGGGCAAAATTGCTCCTTAATGAAAACTTCTAGGGCAAAAATGATACTTTTGATTGATGACGTGGCATGCCACGTGTGATGAGGTGGCATGTTTTAACGATCTACGTGGACTTCCATCACTTTTGGGTAAATTTGTTACCTTTTCAATACTTCCGGGGCAAATTTGGTACCAGAAAAACTTCTGGGTGCTAGGTGCTTCATTAGCAATACTTCCATGGCAAAAATGACCTTTAACCCCCTAAGAATCTCTCTTCCTCTCTAATCTTCACATATACTCTAAAACCCACTACTTACCAGTTACCACACTCCACCACCTTCCATGTACTTGCCGGCCTCTTGATAATCCTTTCATTGTTTATCTATTCATTATATATTATAATAATTAACCTCGACCCTAACAACTCATGGCTACTTATGACAGCGGTTTCACGCGGTTCATGAATACTGTTTGTCAATTATATGTTTGTTATGTTATGAATACGGAGTTTAGCCGTTATACTGTATACAAGTTCCGTCATTCTTAAGTGTGAAAGTCTGCGTTACACGTCGATCCAGTTCAGATTCCCACGGATTAATGGAGGGCAAACTCTGGATAGGCTATGAGGAAGACAGAGTCATAGTCTCTATAGCTGTAAAGATCTTGATAAAGATAATAATGATCAAATAATTACTAGCGTGATTATTGGGTTGTATATATTTTGTCCAATGAGGGCAATCACAGGTGGTTGGGTCAACCGCACATGAACTCCCTGATTAAGTTTGTCTAGTATGTGCTCCATATTTATAAATTATACATATCTTCAAGTCATGGAAGCAATTAATATTAAAAATATCTTAATTAATGCGAGATAATCTCCCATCACAACTCACAAGAATCTCTCCAAGTCTCCAGCTTAAAATTTCAACACTATGAGGCCGTTAATAACTAATAATAAGAACTTTTGAAAATTGGTTTAATTAACTGAACAATAAGCTGTAGACTGAAGAAAGCTAAGGCCTAAAAAAAAAAAGGTAGAAAAGAGAATGAAGAGGAAGACAAGGAAGAAAAGCAAAGGAAACGGGAGATAAAAAAGCTTACCACTCGTCCTATTCATAACTCCAGTTTGACTAAATCTCACATATCAATGAGAGGTAAGTATCTCAATGATTATGAAACAAATTTCCAACTTTACCATCATTTATGAATGGGTACCTTTTAAAATTTATTGTCAAATCTCTCTCATCTTTTTCTCTTTCCAACATAGCTAGTCAATCTCTCTCATTATCATTACTATGGGCAAAATTGTCACAATCTCATTTATTTGGTCAAAATGGACTTATAAAAAGGACCAAATTTTTTGGTCAAAATGGACTTATAAATAGGATGAGGAGGGGCGGAAGTTTGTTATTTAAGAAGGAAATCTATAAATACCGAAGCCGCCATTTTAGACCCCCGTTTGTGAGAGCTATTTGTTTCGGGCTTCCTCCACATGGATGCAGGTCATTTCTTCTCTTTTACTTGCTTTATCCCATGGATCCATCATGCTTCTTCTATTTTCGCAAATGATTTGTCACAATTCGTTGGTGAATTTTGCCTATTACATGACTTTTATGCAAAGTTTTATGAGGTTGAAAACAAAAATTTTGTTTGATCGTTGCGAAAACCCATAACTCCTTACGGTCCTCATGAATTATTAACCTTAACTCATTAAGTTAATAAGTTATTAATTATTAATCTGTAACTCTTTACGGTGCTCATGAGAATTTATAACGATTTATAATATTCATGAGCTTTAAGATTACTCATTTAAACAACTATTGGGGATTAGGATAACTTGATAACATGATTATTGGAGATTAAGATTACCTTAGATCACTTGAAGACCTCAATGTTGTTGATGTCCTCTAACATTGATCCATACGGCTCTCCCCCGATTGCAACGAGAACTCCTTCTTTTGAAACCTCCCACTCCTTGGATGTTTGCTAGGCGAAGCCAAGGTTGAGGTATGGTTTTCTTGGATTTTTCTCTTTTCAAGAAGGTGATGGTTTCTTGGAATTAGGTAATGGATAGTGTCTTTTCCTCTCTAAAAACTTTTGGTAAAGACTGAAATTTAAAGAGCATAAGGATTTTGTTTTTCTCTTAGAAAAATGTGCAGGAAAAAGGCACACAAAAAATCAGCACTTTATAAGAGTCTAATCCTAATTTAAGCGCTTACAAGAAAAGCCCAATACAAGCTTGAATTGGAAAATCCACATTACAATGAATTAATTTCATATCTTGATTGATTGATTGAATTTAAGATGATGAATCACAATCATATCTTGATTGATTGATTGAATTTAAGATGATAAATCACATTCATATCTTAATTGATTGATTGAATAAATTATTTAAGATGATGGATCACATTAATTTCTTGATTGATTGATTGAGTCAATCATTTAAGATGATGAATTACATTTATATTTTAATTGAATAATAATTTAAGATGATGGATCACATTTATCTCTTAAACTAAAATTCAAAATTATTTTTAATTCAATCCTCATTTATTATTTCTCCTATCTTATCCAATCATTCACTACAATAAAACCTCGATTACCAACGTAATTAGGACGGAAAAAATTATGTCGAAATTACCCAAGGAATTTTGTGGGTAATTCCATGGGTAATTAAAATTACCAATGGAAATTTTCCGTCAATAAAAAAGCCATGGGTAATTTCAATTTTAGTACCTATGGCATTTTTACCAACAAATTTTCATCGGTAATTTTTAATTATCCACGGATTACCCTAAAATTTTGTGGGTAATTTTCAGATTACCCACGGAATTCCGTGGGTAATTTACCTATGGAAATTACCCACAAAATTCCGTGGGTAATTTCCGACGAGTGTTTTCCGTCCCCTAATTCCGTCAAGTAGTCCGAGGTTTTTTGTAGTGATTATTGGATCTTTATATATATCTATATCTATATATATATTTATTAGATAATTCAGAATTATATTTTATAACCTAACCTTTTGAATTAAAATTCAAATTCAAATTTCAAACTTAAATTCAAATTCTAAATTCAACTTGGCCTAAGACCTCGTTGAGTCTTCCAACACATTTGGGCCCTTTTGTGGAGAAACTGATTTCCTACGGGGACCATATATGTGACACCATTTTACTTTTCATTGGGTTTGGAGTCTCACTCCAACCCAATTACACATTTACTCTTCATAAAGCCCAGTAACAATTATTAGCCCAAGTTTACTAATTTTAAGCAATCAAGAATAACCTTTGTGTGTGACCGATTAGGCCTAATTAGTCACTGACATAAATAAAATTGAACCAATTAAAACTCTTTTAACGGGCCCAATTTATTTAATGACCTCATAAAACACAAGTAATGCTCTGCGGCCCCAGAACTAATTGAGTTGATCAAGTGATCTACCTTTAATATTTGGATACCGTGCAGTTATCATCACTTACATCGTCATTCACATTTAGTCGAGAGAAAAGATAGAGTATCATCTCTCTTAATTGACTAAATGTAGCTAATTCATATAACTAGAAATCTTCTTATATTAACTCTATAAAAGATCATAACTCTTCATGATCACTTACTGTACGCACAGACTCCCGAGTTAATTAGAAGCTATTCAAGCTTTACCGGTCTTGTGAATGACTAATCCCTTGTAGTGGACTGTGAGTTCTCTCATCATGTCCATCTATACTCATGTATTCGAGTTACACCCAAGAGTACACTGTTCTCCCCATTTTTAAGCGGATAGAGTTGTATAGTCAAAGTATAACCTTAGGACATAGTGTTCAATGACATCCTTAAGTCCAGGACGATCCGCACTACTAAATGATAAAAGACTTTACATATCCAATGATACTCTCTATAATGAATCTTTGTAGAGTCTCTCGGCGGGTCAGTTCGTTGCTATCTATTCTCCAACAGATCTACCCACGACATCAACTAAGACATCTCCATGTCTGTATTCCATGAGGTCCTTACCTTGTATATTTATACAAGTAGATGATGTCGTACTAGTCTTATAGAGATCATCAATGCCCTTTCTTGGTGATTCAAGAGTAGGAACAAGTTTTAGGTAATAGATATACAGTGTTCTCGAGTCCTTATAATCATGATCTCTATCATTGATCCTCGAGATTAACACATATTCTATTCCTATGATTTTTATCTTCAAACACATATTTACTTTAAAATAAAGGTGAGACATAAATATGATAAAGATAAAATATGCTCATTTATTAATAATGAAATACTATAACGTAGAAAAAGATGCTTTGATCCGTCCTTACAGATTGTCTTTAGGACACCTAAATACTAATAGATTCAATCTCCTACTTGGCTACCTCACTTTATCGTACATCTAATAATATTTGGGAAAATCCATCTCAAGACCCATATTGGCAAAAACAAAAATGTCAAAAAGGCCTAAGAAAAAGTCACATGTCAAAAAAGGCCTCATGGCCTTTTCTCGGTAGTATTTCACAAAAAGTTAGTTGTTAACGCTTACGATATAATTGTTAACAGTACGATTTAGTTGTTAATGAGACTGATTTAATTGTTAGAATATTGTTGTTAATGCTACTGATTTAGATTTAGTTGTTAACAGGTAATGATTTAGTTGTTAATGGGACTGATTTAGTTGTTAACGGGACTGATTTAGTTGTTAACGTTTTATAAAATAATACCAGAAAAAGCCTTAGGGCCTTTTTTGACATGTGTCTTTCTCTTGAGCCTTTTTTTTTTTTTTTTTACTATAGGCCCTGAGATGGATTTTCCCATAATATTCCAACATTTGAAACTTTTTATACTTTAACTCCTCAAAAATAGAGCCCCAAAACCCTCAAAGTTATGGCTGAACTTGACTTGTTCATATCTCTGAATCTGAAGAGAAAGCAAGTCTCCGCAAATATTAAAGCTGCATTTTTGGAGACCTTTGCTTGTGAGAGCTATTTCTTTCTATCGCTTCTCTCCATATCGACCCAGGTTATTTCTTCTCTTTAACTTCATTTTTCCCGGAAAAAGGTGAAAAAATAGAAAGGAAATGCATTAATTTCCCACCAGAATGAATTGATCTGTTCTGTTGTTTAAAAACAGAGCACTAATATGGATATTTAACAAACCAGAGGACTGATTCTATTTCTGCTCAGCTTCAGTCTTGCCTTCTTTTCCACTACTCGATATTTTCAGATGCACAAAAACTATTCTTAAAAAATTCTTTTGAGAACAATAGAGAATCAGAAATCTCTGAAAAGTTCTGCTTGTTTCTTCCTGTAGTGTTAGTCGGATTCTTTTTTCAACGGTTAAAACTCAAGAGAACCTACTTAACAATAAAACGCCTTCAACATGTGCAGTTTTATTGACTATAACTTGTTTTAAAATAAATAAAGTTGTTGGGTAGACTTGACTAGCTGCCTTGATCCTCGGCAACTTCATCCCACTTTCGAAATATTTTGTATGATCTCTTTATTACGTTAATCAAGAACAACCTTATCATTTCTCAGGTTGCTGAAAGCTGAAGGTTGAAGCAAGAAACTACAATCACATAGACGCAACCCTTCCTTTAGTGCTCATTAGAAGCTGTATTGATTTTGCGATTTCTAAAGCTATCAGATTAATCTCTGCGCACTTGATGATAGGTAACATCTTCTATAATTTTTTTGCAAAAGCAAAAGCGAAGGCCGTGAGTTGTTCAGATTTGAGAGTTGTCCCCAAAGATTTGTCCCCCCCCCCCCCCCAAAAAAAAAAAAAAAAAAAAAAAAAAAAAAAAAAAAAAAAGAGTTGTCCCCAAAATCACAAATGATGGTAGACAAAGGGTAAGGAGTTTTAAAAATATATAATCCCATTTTCATCACAAGCTTGTATGCATAAAAATATCCCGTTTATTTATTTTAATTAAAGAGCCAGGAAAATTTGGAAATTACAAGTAGGATTAAATCTGCAATTTTTTACTTATAAGAAAATTTTTATACTACTCATAAGTTATAATCTAGGTCATTAATATAAGACATAATCTTTTTTAAGAGGTTAATGGAGCTAAATAAATTACTTTATACTAAATTAATATATCTTATTTACAAATTGATATATAATCAAATAATATACGATATATATTATGATTAACTAGTTTATTTATTTTTTAAAAATTAGCTTAATCTCTCTAAAAAATTATATTAATGATTTTATATTGAGGATTGGAGAATAATTATGTCTAATATTAAGGATGAAGAAGTATTATGTATGAAGGATGGAAATTTTCTTACTCTTTATAATTTGATACCTATATACGTCCTACTTTTTTGTTAAAAAATGAAAATATTCATGTCATTTACTTTTTTATTTCGTTAATTCTTTTTATGCTTCCAATAAAAAAATATTTTTATTTTTAAAATTTTTTATTTTTAATCAACTATAGGAAAATCCATCCTTTTTATTTTAATACATGTTATCTCCTCTGTTGGGCTTTTGATCCATTTTCCATTTTGTAGAGAAAACGGAGCTAAGAGAAAAAAGGTTAAAACAAAAATATAAAAGGGAAAAAAACTGAAAAAATTATCAGTATCATTGTTTGTAAAAATATGACTTTATTTATTCATTAAAAAAAAAAAAAAAAAAGTTGTCTAAATTCATTATTATCAATTAAATTTCTTCTCTTTTACTTGTTTTGAAGCAGAGCCTTCAACACGGCACGCGAGCTTCGGAGAAAGAGCAGAAAATATCAACAAAATATTTTCTGTTTTCTTCTCCTTTTGCTAGCTATTGATTATATTCAATCTCTTACTGAGCTATCATACCGTCGTAGATCTCCTGATACTCAAACATTTGGAATTTTTTATATTTTAACTTCAATGGTATGGCTGGAATTAAATCCTTTGTGGCTTTTTTATATAGATGATCAACAATTATTCAAATATGTGCTGTTTTCTTCTCCTTGTGCTAGCTATTGGTTCAATCTAGCTACCTTACTGTCGTACATGTTATAAATCTTAAACATTTGAAATTTTTTATACTTTTACTCTTGAAAAAACAAAGACCCAAAACCTTCAAAGATATGGGTGGAGTTGATCTATTGACTAAACTCTTCATTTCTTTTATTCAAAATTTTTTAATGAAGAAAAGACTGATTTATTTATTTTATTCAAAAGCAAAATGCTTGTTCTTTCTTTCTAAATATGAAGAACTACAAATCCATTATCATATCTTTGTTTTGATTTTTTTTCCCCCATGCTCTCTGGATGGGGCTTACGATTTAGGAGGACCGTTTCCAAGAAACTTTATTGAATTTCATCTTTACAGTACCCATAATTAATAAGTGAATTATCTCACAATTGATTTATCTTAGTAAGATATTTAAATTCATATTTTAATTTTATATATATATATATCATTGAATTTACCGTAACCTTTTCAATTGTTTCCCTTTTATGGTTTGAGATCTTTTCATTTGTACTGAAGTTTTCAATTTTTTGAATTTACCTCACCATATATATAAGATTTTTCCTTTGTGTGTTTTCATGTATATAATTTCTCACTACTAATGTCTCAAGTAACAATTAATATAGTTCAAAGAAGAGAGAGCACAATTTATAGATTTTTCTCACCATATTAAATTGATTTATGGCGTGTTTGAAGAGAGAAGGTTTTCTTTTAGATATATCTGAAGAACTTGTTTGAAGAGGAGGAAGTCTGCAATGCTTGAGGCTGACATTTTTAATACTATCGATTAATTCTTTATTTTCCTCTTCCACTTGCAAGCATTTTCCCTAGAAACTTTTAGGGTTTTCTTCTCAAAGGAAAAGTTTTGCAAAAATATTTGTTAATGTCATGTTTCTTATAGTTTGGGATCTCATTCCTAGCTAACTTATCGTTATAGATCTAAGCCATAGTTTCATGTTGCTCAAGGTTGAAGCAAGAAATTGCTATCAAAACCATTGCTGAAATAATGCTCAGACAAGCTTCATTGATCCTATTGGGATTATCAATTTACAAAGCTATCAGATTCATCTCTCATTCGCTTAATGGTAACCAAGCTGTTGTTGATGATGATAGGTAGCTAGCTTCCTTTCAATAACCTTACATTATTTATTTTCTTGTTTGATTTGATCATATAACCAATATTTGTTGACGTTTCGTTTTTGTTTGTAGTTCTAATGGTGATGTGATTTTAAGTCAAATGGTTTCTCCTCGTGCTACAAAGTATGATGTGTTCCTCAGCTTTAGAGGGGAAGACACTCGCCACACTTTTGCAAGTCATCTTTATAAAGAACTTCACAATGTAGGCATCCACACTTTTATGGATCATGAACTCCACAAAGGAGAAGAAATCTCACCGGTTCTTTTGAGAACAATAGAGGAATCGAAATATCGTGATTATTTTCTCAAAGAATTATGCTTCTTCAACATGGTGTATGGATGAACTTGTTCACATATTGGATTGCAAGAAAAAATTTGGAAGGGTTGTGATACCTATTTTCTATAAGGTGGATCCTTCAAACATACGGAAACAAAATGGAACTTTTGGAAATGGATTTGATGAATTGAAGCAAAGATTTAACGGCAATCAAGAAAAATTGCAAAAGTGGAAAAAAGCTTTAATCAAATCTACAAGTCTCTGCGGATCGCATTTCAATAGTACCAGGTAGCCTAAAAAATGCCCCTTTATTGTTAGCTTTAGGGATTTATTGAATCAATCTAGCATTGTTGTTTTTATTTTTACTTCTATTTTTAATTTTCTACCTCTGTTAATTATGTCTTTTCTTTTGATTGACATTTGTGCTAGACCTGAATCCCAATTTGTCGAGGAGATTGCCAAAGACATTTTGAGCAAGTTGAATTATAAGTCATCATCTCACCTTGAAAGATTGGTTGGCATTTCTTGTCATATTGAAAACATTGAAAAACTTTTGACCGAGGCTCGAATTGTGGGAATATGGGGTATGGGTGGTTCCGGTAAGACCACACTTGCTAAAGCTCTCTTTCAAGAGTTGAAAGCTCAATTTGATTCTTTCTCCTTTGTTGAAAATGTCAAAGAGCAATTATCAAAGATTAGTTCGGATGAGTTACAGAGAAATTGTCTCAAAGAATTATTAAAAGATGGGGACATCAACATCTATGATATAAAATCCAATTCTGTGAAAAGGAGGCCTCAACACAAAAAAGTTCTCCTTATACTTGATGATGTGGACAATTTAGTAATAGGTGAAGATTTAGCCAAAGTGCGTGATTGGTTTGGGGAAGGAAGTAGGATTATTATAACATCAAGAAACCAGCAAGTGCTAAATAATGCTTCTGCATTTTCAACCTATCATGTTTCAAATTTGGATTTCGATGATGCCTTTTATCTCTTTAGTTTGAAAGCGTTCAAGCAACATGAGCCATCCGAAGGTTACATGGAGTTATCAAAATCAGTAGTGAAATATTGTTAAGGAAATCCATTAGCCTTGGTAGTATTGGGCTGCTTTCTTTATGGTAGAGGAAAAGTAGAGTGGGAAAGTGCTTTGGAGAAACTAAATGAAGCTCCACCCAAGGGCATTGTTGATGTTTTGAAGTTGAGTTTTGATGGACTTGATGACAAACAGCAGAATGTGTTTCTTGACTTGGCATTCTTAGTCAAGGAAGGACTTTGTATTTCTGTGAACTTGATAAGACAAATACATGGCTCTTCTGTGGATATTGAAATAAATGTTCTGAGAGAGAAATCCCTCATTTCATTCAATCGTACTCATGATATTGAGATGCACAATCTTGTAATGAAAATGGGCCTTGAAATTGCTAGACGGCAGTTATTCTCTGGTCCTAAAACTCCTATTCGGCTATGGAGGCATGAGGACATTTATGAATTTTTCATCCGTGACAAGGTTATGATTTATTCTGTTACTATTATTATTTTGTCTTATTTTCTTTATCATCTTAATTGTCAGATTAATTCCCAATGATATTTGTTTGTCATCATGTTATTTATGTCTTTGGCAGTAAGTATCACTATATATTATGAAGTTCCTTTATTTTATTTTCTTTAATTTGGTTATTCCTATAAGAAACTCTTTCTCGATTTAAATGTGCTAAAGTTGCATTCGGGTGTAATTTAATGTATTCATCTACCTAAACTTCAAATATAAATTAATTAATTTGAGACTATGTAAAGAATATCCAAAAAAGAAGCATATAATTTAAATCTAAATAAATACAATATGTGAAAAAATTAAATTTTTTTTTTAAATATACGTAAAGAGTTAATATTATTATAATGTACAAATTACTTGGAAGTTTTTTTTTTTTTTTTAATTTGATTATTCCTATAAGAAACTCTTTCTCGATAAATTACTTTGTATTGAAGTTAAAAACAAATCAAATTTTAAATTGTGAGACGCACGACATGCATGCTTTTAAATAGTAAAGTAGTTAATATTATTAGAAGTACCAAAAGTGGTCAAATGTTAAAGCGAGGGCTTTGTGGTCTTATCCATTAAATGACATCAATGTTTGATGTCTTTTAATTGGCCCTCACTTTCGGCTTTAGTTCATGCTTTTTTTTTTTAAAAGTTTTATCATGTTGCCAAGTGTTTTAAATGGATATTTGCTTTTATAGTTATATTAATTAAAGACCTACGTATGCATGGAGGTAATTAATTAATTTATAAATTGAGGTCAAATATATTTGATTGCACTACAGTATTTTTGGTCATTTTTTATGGCAATGATAATTGTATTTCCATTGATTTGCTATTATTAGGGAATAGAGGCAATTCGATGCTTGTCATTGGACTTGAGCAAGATAAGGAGGACTACATGGAGTGTTAGTAATTTCCGAAAGATGCATAATTTAATATTCCTTAAAGTTCTCAAGTCGGATAACAAAAATCCTTCAAAGTTGACTATTTGTGACGATTTGGATTATCTTCATGAAGAATTGAGGTTCTTTATTTGGGAAGAATATCCATTTCCACATGTGCCATTACATTTTTTGCTCTGAGAATCTTATTGAGCTTAACATGCCTAATAGTAATATCCGACACCTTTGGAACGGAAAATCAAGTACGTATCATTTTTTGCATCAAACATTGACCAAATAATTGGCAATGCAAATATTTGCTTTACTACCTTTAAATTGATGGTTAAATATATCTTAGTTGTACTTTTTGTAGGAAATCCGATTCATCGTTTAAATGCATTGACTTATTATTTTTAAATTGTGCATACATAATATACTTAATGCAATTTATTTAACAATGCCTTATTTTTTCAGCATTTTCCAAATCTAAAGAAAATCATTCTGTGGAATTCAAAGCATCTCAATGCATTCCCAGATCTCTCTCATGCCCCTAAGATTAAATATGTGGATGTTTATGGTTGTGTGAAATTGGATCAAATCCATTCTTCAACAGTCCTAAGCAATCTTTTGAGGTTATGGGTACATAGAGATGGGCCAAGGCAAATAAACATTGGGGGAAGTATGAAAGGGACAAGGTCATGGTTAGTAATGGTCTACAATTATTTGGATCTTGACAAGAGTTCATGGAATAAAGTGATAATGAAGGTGTTGGTATGTGGCGACATTATATGCGGTGTTGGATTCAAACATGTGAAAATACCATTGGTAGAGATAGCAGAATTGAGATATTTATTTCCATTTGTAAGGGAAGTTGGATTGTTAGATGGTGTAATTGAGTATGGCCATGATTTCAGGCAACATTATGACTATTACTGTGACTATGATAGTAATCATTGGGGTCCTAGTGTCCGTGGAGTTAGAATGATAATTAGGAGGAGGGGTGATAGAGGAGGAGAAAGGCATGTGGTGGGGCCATTGACAAGAGAAATGATTAATGATCATCATCATCAAACATCAATTGAAGCTAGAGAAGGAGGAGAAGAAGAGAATGAGGAGTTAATGAGTAGTAATGCTACAATATTCACAAGAATTCCCAACAGCATCATTGTTTGGTCATTGTTGACGAAACTGAAATTATGGAAGAGTGATTCAATCCTCAAATCACTTTCACTCCCACTCTCTCTTGCTTCTTGCAAACCTAGCTCAGTTGCAACAGTCTCCCTCCACATTCCGCCATCCGCTTTCACTGACCTTCCACATTATCGTTTCTATGTCCTATATGATGGATGTCGTGTGTTCCGCTATCATGTTAGTAGGTATGTGGCTCGTCACATGGATTATGAATTCAGTGTCGACTATTCAGACATGAGGTTTTTTTAGTTATCATTTAAATTTCGCAGGTCACAAATTATTAATAATTTAAATTTTTCTTGTTTATTTATACTGTGCTTTATGATATATTACTTTTGCTGCTTCTTTTTTGTAATATTTAATTCACGTGCGTGGGGCCTCTGCACCACTTTATAATGTTGAAATTGTTAGTCTTACTATGACATTGCAATAAACAAAACAACTAGAGAAACGATTTTCCATACTAAGCTACCTATTTCATTGGAATGTATTCATTAATCATCTCGATTGATTTACAAATATTGAATTTAAGACTACTAAAATAAAATGCATTTCTTTGACTAGGTAATAGTCAATGACCTGTAAATTGGCTGACTCCCCCTTTTTGTATACGATCATCTTTCGGACGAAAATTATTATAGAAAAAATGCAAACAAGAACCTAACTTAAGAAGGATTAAGTTGTTCTCTAGTTTTAGGATGCAAGCAATTAATTTAAAATTATAGAAAACAACAATAATAAATCTTATTTCACCACATGGAGTTGTCAACATGTGAAGAGATTTGGATTTGGATTCATCTCACAATCTTCTTTCTCCTTTCCTTTTTTCCCCCTTTTAGAATCCCTTTTCCATCATTTCATTAAAAAAAAATAGATGGTTAAGATTGTAATAAGTTATAAAATTATCATTATAATATCTTATAAATTAAAATTTGTTTATATTGCAGATATGAATTGCACCAAATCAAATTTAAACATTAATTAAATTTATTTATTTATATTTAAGTAATATTATAATAATATTTTAAAGAACATTTACACCATTAATTTTTTTTTTTAATCTAGAAATTTTGAGGAAAAGAAAAAAGATGATTGTGAGAGACATAAGATATAAAAATCGTTATATGGATATTTTTAGATATTGTATTGATATTACGGGCCACAATACCGAATGGCCCAATTTATCGAATTGAACCCCACTCGTTATTTTAAAGTCAAGCACCAAAGAAACACCTAGATAAAAAAAAAAAAGGCTTTTAAGACTGAACAAAGAGGCATCATAAGACCGGACTCGCGACCGGTCTTGTTCCGCATTTTATCTTAAAAGTTTGTAACTTTTATGAACGGACTCAAACCTATTCTTAAGAAAACTTTTTTAGACTGGACATTTAAAACATTAGGTCTTAAAAGTTGTACTATATAGACCTGATATATATTTTGTTTGGTCCTAAAACTCAACTTTTAAGACCGGACAAACAAATAGGCCGGTCTAAAAAGATCAACATTTTAAGACCAGACAAAAAAATCCGGTCTCAAAAATACTGACTTCTAAGACCAGACGATTAATTAGACCGGTCTTAAAAGACCGACTTTTAAGATCGGATAATAAATACATCCGGTCTTAAAAATTGAACCCTTTAGACCGGACGGATTAATACCTGGTCTTAAAAGACCAACTTTTAAGACCGGCCTAACATGTACACCTGTTTTAAAGTATGACTTTTAAGACCAGACATATAAATACATCTGGTCTTGAATTTTTTTTCTCTGTTTTATTCTTCCTGGTCATATATATACACAGATCCACCACCCAATCCAACACATAAAATTCGATACTTTAAGCTACAAGCTATGAACAATCCATTATGAATAAATTGAATTGGGAAAAGAATACAAATATTATTCACCCTGAGTTATGTGGCCTCTTAATAATTATACTATGGTACAACATATAAATGAATATATACAATAAGATAACTTACAAATACAATGAGTTACAAATACAGCACGTAAATCAACATACATGTCCAATATAATATTCACCATGCCTTCATATGATTCCCACCCAACAATGTAATGTGATATCCTCTTTTATAACATGCCCCTTTCGATCGGATCCTGCCACAAAAATAAAATAATAACAAAAGCTTCACAGTGAGTGACATTGTTTAAGAACATAGAAGGAATATAGTTAAAACCTCAAAGTTTTCAAAGAATTCTGCATATGAATATTAGCTTATGAATTGTATCTTTTATAAAGTGATATCCTCCCATATCCCTTCATGATGATCATCTCTTATGCCGGGTTCATTATCCGCTTCATCTTCTTCATTCATGTCCGGTAGACTCCTTGAAAAATGAGTACTCTCAGGAAGACTAGAATTTGAATGAATTTCCTTATCAATATCAATGACCCTTTTTCCTTGGAGAGCTATAGACCACATTTATTTTCCTGATTGGTGATATAGAACACTTGTTTCGTCTGGTCTACCATAATAAAAGGTTCATCTCCAAAAGTTCTACCATTAATATCGACTAATCTAAATCCTAGTCGATCAATCCGAACACCGTTATTGACATTAACCCACTTGCATTTGAAAATGGGAAATCTAATTTTAGCATAGTCCACCTCCCAAATCTCTTCAATAACTCCAAAATAAGGCATGACTGCCAATTTAAGCCTCTTGTCTTTCGAACTGGAGAAGTACATAGATGCAGCCTCTAACATAACACCACTGTTCTGGACGGTGCTCCTATCATCTAGGGACTTTGTGTAAAATGTATAACCATTGATCACATACGAATTCCAACTTATGACATCAACCTCAGGACCATGTCCTAACCATTTGATTGTGTCAGAAACACATTCATATCCCTCGATCTTTTGTTTGAACCAGTTTAAAAAAGTTCTATTATGCTCCCTAATCAACCTCTCTTCCGTCATTCCATGGTTTTCTTTTCTTACATCTTCTTTATGTGCATCTATGCTGGGTTGAACTTCATCAACATTATTCAAGATGTATAAGTGGACTTGTGACAATTCATCAAGATCCACACTCTTTACTGAAGCCCCTCAACTACGCCCTTCAGCATGCTAACGTTTAGGGAGCCCAATATATCTTACTTTGGCCAAATAATTTTGACAAAATTCCGTGGCTTCTTCAGAAACATATTTCTGAACAATTGATGCTTTTGGACGGTATGGGTTCTTCACATACGCTTTTAGGAATTTCATAGATCTTTCAATTGGGTACATCCATCGTAAATGATAGGCCCGCACAATTGTATCTCCCTCACTAGATAAACAATTAGATGAACCATGATGTCAAAAAATGTAGGAAGAAAAAGATTCTCAAGCTTGCACAAGATAAGATATCCTTCATTTTCCAATTCATCCAACTTTTCAATCTCAAAAACTTTACTACAAACCGCATTGAAGAAGAAACAAAGTCTAGTCAAAATATGTTGAAGATCATATTCGGCGATGCCTCGAATAGCTACTAGGAGTAGTCATGCATTAAGACATGACAATCATTATGAGACTTTTGTCCTACTAATTTCAAGTCATTCATCGATACGAGCCTCTTAAAATTTGAAGAATACCTCGAGGGAACTTTTGTGCCATTTAAACACTCACAAAAACTTCGTTTCTCATCCTTAGACAAAGTATGAGAAGCCAGGGGATAATAAGTTCTCTTACCATATGGCCTTGAATGTAAGTTTTCACATATTCCCATTGCTTGCAAATCCAATCTTGCCCTCACACCATCCTTTAAACTACCTTGTATGTTAAGAAGCGTGCCAACAATACTATCACATACGTTTTTCTCCACATGCATGACATCAATACAGTGTCTCACATCAAGATTGCGCCAATATGAGAGATCGAAGAATACAGATCTCTTTTTCCATATATTTGTTTCTTTTCTATTCTTTGCAGTTTTATCGAAGATGACATTGATATTTTTCACCTTTTCATAAACTTGCTCTCCAGTCAATGCTACTAGAGCATCTTCATACTCTTAACCACCAAAAAAGGCTTTCTTTGATCGACGATATGGGTGACCCCGTCTAAGAAATCTCCTATATCTAAGATAAACCGTCTTTCTTCCATGTTGAAGTTGATGGTAGCATGTGCCTTCTTCACATATTGGACATGCTTTATGGCCTTTTACACTATACCCTGACAAATTACCATATGCTGGGAAGTCGTTTATAGTACAGGATATCATGGCTCACAATTTAAAAACCTCCTTCTTGAAAGAGTCAAAAACATCGACACATTCTTCCCACAACTCCTTCAAGTCTTCGATCACGGCCTCAAGGTAAACATCAATGTCATTTCCGGGTTGTTTTGGTCCTGAAATTAACATTGACAGCATGATGTACTTTTTTTCATGCATAACATAGGAGATAAGTTGCAAATAATCAGGAGTACAGGCCATGAACTATGTATGTTGCTAAGGCTACCATAGGGATTCATGCCATCTGTGCTAAGGGCAAGCCTAAGGTTCCTAGGTTCTTCGCCGAAGTTAGGAAATAAGTGATCGATTTTCTTCATTGAGAAGAATCAGCCGGATGTTGAAGCTTTCCATCAGAAATCCTCTCATCTGCATGCCACCTCAAATTTTTTGCATCATTTTTATTAGCAAACAACCGCTTGAAACTTGGTATAATTGCAAGATACCACAACACTTTTGTAGGCCCCTTATTTGACTTATACCTTAGGGTTTCACATATCGGACAATTCCGCTTCTCTTCGAACTCTTTTCTATACAATATGCAATCATTCGGGCATGCATGGATCTTTTTGTACTCCATCCCCAGCAGACAAAGTATTTTCTTAGCATCATAGTATCGACGCGGCAACACATTATCATCCAAAAGCATCAATATAAACTTAATAGCAAAATCAAGATAAGTCGTTCACTGTGCTTTGTGTCTTCATTCACTGTTCCCCACAACAGTATCGGCTTCATCTGCAAGCCATTGCATTTTTTCTGACTCCGTGCCGGATGAAGTGAAGTAAGAAGAAAGAGAAGGAGATTTGTTCATTGTAGCATCTTAGTGTCCGTAGGAAGTAGACATAGGTTCTGACTCTGTGTAATAGATGTTGCTTCTAACTTTCAAAATTCAAATTTTGAAATTTAAAATGTCATTGGTGTGTATAATACGATCAAATCAGCTTTCTCTTCTACCAGACTTTCCTATCGTCTCTCCCTCGTCCCTTAGCACTGCCATCGTTGCTGTCATCATTTCAAACTATTGGCGATGGTGGCGCAAATGGTTTAGATTCTGAGGAACTTACTATGGCAATTGCATCTTTATTTGAGTCAGAAAGGCAGATGCTTCGGAAAGCGCTTGGGTGACGCTTCCGAAAGCGTCAACGAAGATGGTTTGAGTGAGACGAAGGTTTCGGAATTTGATTTCGTGGTTGAGGATCTTGGAGGAAATGGCCAAGCTTACTCAACAGTTGAAATCTCTAGGCGTGCTTATGGATTTAATACACTTAAACTATCTGTAGGATAAGTTTACGCAGCGTCCATTATTGCCTTCTGATTTACAGAAACGAACAATCCATTTCCAGGTATAAATTCCTTTATTTTGGGAAAAATTTACAAGTAATTCTTGTACTTTGAGTCATCTTTAAACATTCACCATGTACTGTGCCTTTGAGGATTCGAATTTCAAAATTCATCAATGGTAGTTCTTAGAAGAATGAGAAGGGGTCAGCTATCAAGCTAGCTATAATACAGGTTTCCGTGTACATGGCGGTGGTTTGCAAATGTATTCCTTTCAGACATCATTGACCACTATACACTGCCCTTTCTCTTCAATGGGTGGCTATGTTGTTTGTCCCTCTGCTAGCCCTGTAGTTTAAGTGCTTTAGAAGTGGAACTAATTTGTTTTGATGCCCTTCTTGCAAGCTAGCATTATGACGATGACGATTCTAACTTAGCAAGGATAACTGTTTCTAGCCATTTTTTAAGGTTTGCACCTGTCATTTTGGTGGCCATCCATTTTGTTCACCTATCTGAATATCACCACTTCTAAGGAATACAAGATTGTGCATTAATCGTCGTGACGTGAACTAAGCTAAGCTGTTAAGTTTTTTTTACCCCAAAGTACATTCACTATTCATGAAAAGATGAGAATGGAACAGTAATTTGTTCTACCCGCAATATGCCCGGAACCAGTTTCCCTACCTATCTCAGTATAGTTAGGGAGAACTTGTCTTGATCTGGACCGTCCAGATCAAATATGGACGGTCCCGCATTTGATTTTTTTAAACTGTTAATTTTTAAATGGAAAAATAATTTTTTTAAAATATGTTAGTTAAGAGATTATCTTTATTTAAATTCTTTACCCATTAAAATAATTTTTTTGAAAAAATAGAAAGTAAAAAAATTAAATCTAGACAGTCGCATTTGATCTGGACAAATCAGTCAAGACAAGCTCTCCCTACCTATCCCAAGATAGGTAGGGAAACTGGTTCCCAATATGCCCCTATCGCATGTTCTCTAACACTCGTGCTAGAAAAAAATGATCGAATCATTGAAAACGAATTGAAGATGGTTTCTTAAATCCTCTCGCTACGAAAATGATCATTAGTGCTTTTTGTATTCTCGAGGGAACAATTTTTTAGTATCTATTTCTTTTCATGCTAACAAGTAAAGTTTGAGTTGAAATGGCCACTAATTACAGGTGTTGCTCACTAAAAGCTTAAAATGACAAGTTTACATTCTTATGCTTGCATAAAGGAGGCTCACAAAAGGCTTTTCCATCTATATCCTTTTTCAAGTCAATGCTTAGTAGACCGTGCATGGTCTATCTCCCCATCCTCATCTTCATATACTAGAAATCTTTTTTTTTTTTAAGTAAGATGTAGAATAAAAATTTGATTGTCAATTTGGGGAAATATGGTTTTAGATTTTTGTTGTAAGATTTTTGTTTCCCATAGGTATTGTTGTACTCTTTCTGGAACATCAATTTGAATGTCCAAAGGTGTTTGATATCTTTTTTCATTGCACTTCATTTTTTGTTGCCTAATGCCATCTGTCAGTATCTGGATAATTTGTTTCCTGTTTTTCTTATTCAACTGATGTCCATGTCTATAACAAAATGTATATATGAGCAACAACTTGATTGCAAATGTTTTACCTTTGTTAAATAGTATTTACATTTATTTGGTTATAAATATTATAAAATTTCTTTTTTTGATATTGAAATGGGAAACCACCTCTTACTATAATCAAATTGAAATCACATGCTTCTATAATATCGTTTTTGTTATGTTAGTGTATAGTAATTTTGATGCAATTCATATTTTTGGATAAACCGACTTAGACTGCTTGAATAACTTCATTGCCAATATCTTCCTTAGTACCATAGTATTATGATCTCTTAAAAACTATTGTAAGTTTGGGCATCTAATGTTTTTGGATATCTTATAACAGTAATTTCTTAGTTTATATAAGTACTGAAAAGGTATGAAATTAAGAGATATATAGGATAAAATATAGCAATGTTTTTGTTTGGGCAATGTTTTTGTTCCATGGGTAGTTTACATTTTCTTCAGGCTGTTCAGTTCTTTGTGTGGTTTACATTTTCTTCAGGCTCGGTCTGTGTTCTTTCTAACGGTTCTTTGCGTAGTTTACATTATCTTCAAGCTCGTAGTTTACATTTGCAACACCATGGTTGTTCCATGTTGCTCCTCGATTAGCCATTTCGTTCTCTGAAACCCATGTACCACACCAAGTTTCAAAAAACTCCCAGAGATTGACATCTCTGACCTTCAAGCCAAGACCCTCATCGTCAAAGCCTGCAAGACTTTGGCTTCTTTAAGATCATCAACCATGATATCTTGTTACATCTCATCGCCGACATTGAAGCTCACACTGAGAATTTCTTCGCTTTTGATCACGATTGCAAAACCACAAGTGTTCTGTGTGTATGTGTGCGCGTGTGCGGCGCGCACGCTCTATGTGTCTATATACATATACACATATATAGGTATATATATGTATATGTATATGTACACATATATAGGTGTGTGTGTGTATATATGTGTGTGTGTATATACACATATATAGGTATATATATCTATATATATACGCCACACACATATATATAGGTACATATATTTACCTATATATATGTATATATTACATAGATATATACCTATACACACATATATAGTATATATCTATGTAATATATACATATATATAGGTAAATATATGTACCTATATATATGTATATATATATATATATACCTATATGTGTGTGTGTAATAAAATAAAAATCTATTATATCTTGAAAAAACATGAAATAACTTTAGTTTTTATTTTTATAAAAAGATCTTAATTGATATTAACGTTGATACTTAATAATATAAATAAGGAAACTTGATGATATATTTGTTAATTAAATTATCTATTGATTATATAAATATGGAACTTGTTGAAAATTAAAATTTAAAAAATTTGAGTTTAAACCGTATAGTTAATTAAATAATAAATTGGTTTTACATGAATATTAAACATGGTGAAAAATACAAATTAAAAATAATAATTATATTACATGTGATTATGTGAATAATGGGTGGTTTTAGTTTTAATTTTAGTCATTTTTTTAATTATGAATATAAAAGATAATGTAGGAGGGTGAGATGTTTTAGTAGGGACAATTTAGTACTATTAAATTTATATTATTATGTTTGGTCATTCTAAATAATAACAATTTTTATGTTCCTTCCCAATAAATATATTTTCCTTCAGATCCTTCATTATAATTTTTCCTATAGTTTATTGGTAATACGTTGAAACTTTAATATAATCAATTTTTTTAATTATTGTTCTAATTACTTCAACTAATGATACTTGTGTCTATAATTAGTGTTTATAGCTGTAACCCATCTTTAAAGGTTGTTATACACTACCACCGAAGGCACTTTTCACATTTATGTTCAGATCCCTATTTTCAAAATCATCCCTTCCTTTCCTTTCCTTCCTCTAAGTTTCTTTCCCTCCTCAAATTTTCCCCCATACCAAACGAGGCCTTAAAATGAAATTGGTGAGACCATGGAATGCAAGCCGGAGAAAGAATCCGCAAAAGGGCTCCTCTTTCCTAGTCATGTCCAAATCTTGATGGGTGGATAGCTCGGATCTTTTTTTTAATTTTTATTTTTAATAAAAAATAATTTTAATGGGTAAAAAATCTAAAATAAAGTTAATCTAACTAACATTTTTCATGAAGAAAAAATAATTTAAAAAAAAAAAGACCCGACCGCTCCTCGAGTAGGGAAATTAAATCCGTCGTAATCTGAGACTCATAAACAAAGCTCGAGAACCGGTTTCTAATATCGTGGTTCTAAATAACCAAAGAAAAAAAAAGTAAACAATTGGAATTGGGTTATTTCACATCCTCTACGTGCAGGGGCGGATCCAGAAATTTATGGAAGGGGGGCACCATTTGGTGGGGATGCGGGGTTAGGGCGCGCCCCAATTTTTTTTTTTTAAAGTAAAGCTTTAAATGCATTAAAAAATAAAAGAATATAAAGGGAAAAGTAAGACTAAGTGTTGTTAGAAATAATAAGGCTGACACCATATATTTTAATAATAAAAGTACATTACAATAAAAACAATTACAATATCATCCTTCTAAGCTTTATTTTTTGGAATTATATCATAATTGCCTCATTATCAATGCTATCAAATACATCTTTTTCAATATAAGACACTAAGCAATCATTCAACCAAATTGAATAGAAGGAAAAAATTGAAGGAGCAAGGAGCGAACCCGGGCTTGTTAAGAAAGGAATAGAAGGGAAAATTTTCTTTTTATTTTTAAAAAAAAAATAAATTAAAAAATTAAAAAAAGAAAATCAAGGGGGGCACGTGCCCCCTTCTCCCCTACCCGCATCCGCCTATGCCTACCTGCATCCGCCTATGTCTACGTGGCTATAAGGAAAAGCTGTAAAACTGCTTACCTGAAAGGAGTACTAAGTCGAAGCTGAAAGTATCCAGATCCTTTGGCTTAGGGGGTAGGAGGATGAAAAATCCATTGATTTTTAGATCAATTGGAAAACTTCTTGTTTCTCCCTTTCTTCATCTTTTTTCGGATTCGCATCCTTTGCAAGCAGTCTTCAAAATTAACATTTGAATCTGGATTTGGAGATTTTTACTGGTAGCTTGAGAACTAGTTCCCAACGTCAGGAGGCTAAGAGAGACCCCAAAACAGGAAAAGGGAACAATAGCGGACAAGTCAACACAAACCACAAGGGATGGAAAGCGAGTATAACGCAGTGAGATCCTAGAACAAGAAATATAAAATACAGTTAGAAAAAGTGACACAGCAATACAGTCAGAAGTGAGAAGAACTCAATGGATTTCTTTTTTCGCACTTTCTTGGCAGCCAAACAGAAAGGGAAAATCTGTTCCGAATGAGAAAGATCTAAGTCCACCGTTGATGGCCATCTAGAGAAGATGAAAGGTCGTCCTCCGTCGCAGATCTACAGAGGGAGAAGGAGAAGAGGAAGGTTCACTGTGCAAGGGGAGAAGCATCATTTTCTCCAGCCTGAACTTAGATCTGCACAGATTGGGCGGTCTGACCGCTTGCGGCACCAGAGGAGGAGGCTTCTGCTTTAGATTCATAGTCACGAGCCTTCATGTAATCACGAAGCTAATTATGCCACTTGTCATTGCATTGATTCGGCCGTAAGCGGCCACGGCTCGGCAAAGAATAGTTCTCGACCCACTTCCACCGAGCTCGCCGCTAGCTCTGCCGCGGGGGAACTACATCGCTATTACATGCAGCGGCGCCGGGTTTGGAAGAGGGTTCTTGTTGTGGGGTTGAGGTGGTGGAAGTTGTTCTGAGCCGTGAATGAGGGCAGATGAAGGGGTTGATGGTGAGCGCCCAGTAAGATGAAGGGGTTGACGGTGAGTACTACTAGAAAATGTCATTTTTGTTAGTTCTCTATGTGTTTTGATGATGAGTGACAATTGTAAACCAAATTGTGAGTTTTGTCTTGGGAAGTTGAAAAAGTTTCTCACAAGACAAAACTCGAGTTTTGGTCTTGGCGTAAAAATGGTCGATTTCAATGATCTAAGCAAAACTTGATTTTTGAGTAGAAAACTCGAGTTTTGACAGAACAAGGACTTTCAAATTTTTCAAACTCAGTCTCGCGCCTTGTCATCAGAAAAATGAATTATTCTGTTTTTCACTTAGTAAAGTGAAAACTCGAGTTTTGATTATAAAACTCGAGTTTTGGCCAACCCAAGAGCATTACAAGTTTTCAAAGTTTTCATGATAAAATGAAAACTCGAGTTTTGATTTTAAAACTCGAGTTTTGGCCAACCCGAGAGCATTACAAGTTTTCAAAGTTTTCATGATAAAATGAAAACTCGAGTTTTGATTTTAAAACTCGAGTTTTGGCCAACCCGAGAGCATTACAAGTTTTCAAAGTTTTCATGATAAAATGAAAACTCGAGTTTTGATTTTAAAACTCGAGTTTTGGCCAACCCGAGAGCATTACAAGTTTTTCATAGTTTTCATGATAATATGAAAACTCGAGTTTTGATTCCAAAACTCGAGTTTTGATTCCAAAACTCGAGTTTTGTTCAAGCGAAGAACAACTCACTTTATCGAGCCTTTGAAAACTCAAGTTTTATTTTGAAACTCAAGTCTTGGAGTTTTGGACTACAACATACTATTTTCACTAACAATCCAAAACTCGAGTTTGGTTTTGGAAACTCGAGTTTCGAGATTCATTTAAACTTTGGTCCAAAAGCTCGAAACACGACTTTGCTCTTCGAAGATGAAAACTCGAGTTTGAGTTTTGAAACTCGAGTTTTGACTTAAGTGCACGTTGAAAACTCGAGTTTTGATACACAAACTCGAGTTTCTAACGGTGATTTTGAAATTCGATTTCTACGTTTTTGCAAAATGTCCCGTTTGATCCTAATACTTTCCAGAACATTCTCTCTATACCTTGCTATGTTTAATGATCTTATTGATGAGTCTCGGGTGATTTAAAGAATGATTTTGGAGTGATAAAGCAAAAAGCAAAAGTGGTTCGAACATTAAATGCTCATACGAGAGTTGCACTACTTTGGCTATTCCATCTGCACACGCTGCAAAACATTAAAGAATGTTTTCTCGCAACAAGCAACTGTGTTTCAAACGGATTGATTTGCGAAAGGTCAACACAGCTCTTCTTGGCCAGCTGGATTTAGCCGAGTTTAGAGAGAGAAGAAGCCAAAACTCACTTCCTAACCTTGGGAGAGTTTCTCCAACGGATCTGTTGAAGTAGCAACGGTCATCTAATGATTTCTGAGTATAAATAGGACTGCATTCAAGTCCTCTCAACAACACAACAATTGAAAACGCACAAGCATTCAATTTTCTCAACTACCTTTCGGTTTTCACTTGTATTCGTCTTTTGACATTATAAGCTTCAAAGGTTTATTATCATCTACTCTTAGAGAGAGTTTTTATCTGTAAATCATTTATTGAAAAGAATCACAAGTCAAGGGGACTTGGTGATTTGGGAGTTCATTGATTACAACTTGTAAGGGGAGTGAGTTCTAGAGAGAGAACTACTCTTTGAGTACGAGTGTGTAATCCTTGTGATAGTGAAAAACCCGAGAGTCCGGGACCGGACGTAGGTCAAGTTGTTAAGACCGAACCAATATAAATTCTCGTGTCCAGCTATTCTTCTTTCTACTCTACTGTTCATCTCTGTTTTTGTTATCTAAAAATGTACGGTTTAAGAAGTTTTTAAAATACCCAATTCACCCCCTCTTGGGTATATAGCTCCACTTTCAATTTTTTGCGACGGAATTTGCGAGGGAAAAATTCCGTCGCAAATTTCAGCTATTTTGCGAGGGAACTCATTTCCCTCTTAAAAATATCAGTTTTGCGAGGAAAAAATTTTCCCTCGCAAAATGGCCATTTTATACTTCCCTCGCAAAAATTGGCCATTTTGCGAGGGAAATTTCTTTCCCTCGCAAAATTTGGGGAAATTAGGGGGAAATATCCCGCCAATTCCCCCCATTTTGCGAGGGAATCATCTTTCCCTCGCAAAACAGCTACTTTTGCGAGGGAAACATAGGTCCCTCGCAAAATCGGAGGAAATTGGCGGGATATTTCCCCCAATTTCCTCAAATTTTGCGAGGAATGAAATTTCCCTCGCAAAATGATGACTTTTGCGAGGAAATAATTTCCCTCGCAAAATGCCCACTTTTTGTGAGGGAATGTATGTTTCCCTCGCAAAAAGTAGCCATTTTGCGAGGGAAATTTCCCTCGCAAATTTTTTTTTTTTTTTTAAATATCTCTACATAGTAAAGCCAAGCAATTAAACCAAAAAAATTCAAATCTCTCACTTATTTCCGCCTACGTTCGACTCGGTAGCATATTAATTAAAATCAGGACAATTTTCTTCTAAACAATAGTATTTTGAAATATATTTATAAACATTTGTCTATAATTAATATATTTATTATTTCTATATATTTTCCTTTTTACCATTGAATCAAATAAATATAACGAAACAGATGACATATTTTTTAAAGATGTAAATTAATAAAAACCTTCATAAGAAATATATCAAAAATTTTGAAATCACATGATTAAAATTATTTAAATAAGCGAATAATTATTGCTACTGAAATCACGATCCATAGCTTTGCACACTACGTCTGCTAATTAACACCACATCATGAGGAATTAGGGTGTGCGCACGACAACATGAAGAGGCCAACTGCAAAATAAATAAATAAAAATATGTGTGTGTGTGTATATATGCAAATTTAAATTAAGGGTAATACTATCTTTTGGACCCTCAAAATTAAAATTTACTTATATAAAAAGATAAATAAATAAGGAATTATCTTAGTTAATTTATTTGGAATTTGAATCCCTATATTATCTCTAACTACATCTCATATATTTGTTTTTGAAATAAATTTATATATATATATATATATATATATATATATCCAAATTTAAATTAAGGGTAATACTATCTTTCGGTTCTTCAAAATTAAAATTTACTTATATAAAAAGACAAATAAATAAAGAATTATCTTAGTTAATTCATTTGGGATTTGAATCCCTATATTATCTCTAACTACACCTCATATATTTGTTTTAGGAAATAAATTCATATATATATATATATATATATATATCCAAATTTAAATTAAGGGTAATACTATTTTTTGGTCCTTCAAAATTAAAATTTACTTATATAAGAAGACAAATAAATAAGGAATTATCTTAGCTAATTTATTTGGAATTTAAATCCATGTATTATCTCTAACTATAAATAAGGAATTATCTTAGCTAATTTTTTTGGAATTTGAATCCCTGTATTATCTCTAACTACATCTCATATATTTGATAGGAAATAAATTTTAAAAATTAAAACATGAAAAAACATGATCCCTAGCCGTGTGCGCACCACGTCTACTAACATGACATAAGGGGGAATTAGGATGTACACACGACAACATGAAGAAGCCAACTTCCAAATATATATATATCCAATTTTAAATTAAGGGTAATACAATCTTTTGGTCCTTCAAAATTAAAATTTACTTATATAAGAAGACAGATAAATAAGGAATTATCTTAGTTAATTTATTTGGAATTTGAATCCCTGTATTATCTCTAGCTACATCTCATATATTTGTTTTAGGAATTACATTTTGACTAAATAAATTTTGAAGATTAAAATATAAAAAAACAGTAAATTCAAATGTGTTTTGGAGATAAAAACATGAAAAACAGAAATTCAATTGCGTTATTGATGAAAACAATATTTAGTTATTATTGAGGAAAAAAAGATTAATAAAATATTTTGTAACTACCTTACTCATTATCTCTCTTTTATAAACCCTTGCTTTTTTTCTTTTTTTTTTTAATAGCGTTTTGAGCTTATTATTTTGAGAGAGATATTTACTGCTATACTTTTGTTGATGTATTTACTGACAAAGTAATTCAAATATTAAGAGGATGCGTTTAATATTTGAAATCAATTAGGGAGACATACAAATTTATTTATTCACAAAATAGTTTATATATAAAGAGGGAGAATGATGGTTAGTTTTTACAAAAATTAAAATATGTAATTTAGAAGGTAGAGGATAAAACAAAGACATAATTAAAATATTTACAAGAAAAAAAAAAGATACCAGTTATAAGGAGAGATAAAAGGAAAATTGTTACAAAATATTTTAAAATATTAAAGTGAAAATGTGAAAAATCAAATGAAGGGAATTACCTTATCGGTTAATCTAAGAAAGAGGATAATTAAGGGAGTTAATAGAGATATTTATTCCAAGAAATTATATACATAAATTAAAAATTAAAAATTAAAATAATAAGTAAATAGTTTTACTTTAACAGATAGTAAAATAAAGAAGACATGTGTCAAGTGCAAAGAAAAGGTAGGCATGAATTATAAATTCCTAAAGAGAGCAAAAAAATAAATTTGTAGGTCTCCCTAATTTTTTTCATGAATAAATGACTAAAACCAAAAAATTAAAGAGACCAAAAAATCCTATCTTTTTTTAATAGTGTTCATTGTACAATGAAAAAAATCTTTTTAGATTAAGATTAACTTTAAAAAAATGAATTGGAATTGTAACCGGATACGTTTGGTGTTTGTGAGAACCCCTTGAGTCACTACATTATTTGATTTAAAGGGTTCTTGACGCTTTGGTTTATGTGAAATTTTCTTATATTTTTACTTAATATTATATTCTATTTTCTTATCTATTGTATTTTATTAAACTACAAACTATAAATATTGAAATATTGTATTTGTATTTTATTAAATATTAAATGAGATATTAAATAAATTCAAAATTCAAAATATTAATATTTATTAATATGAATTAAAAAAAGATTAATGTATAAAAAATACAATAAACCAATTTGCACTCCCTCGGCCGCGTCGGTTTTCAGGGTTTTAGATTTCATCTTTCGCCGCTCTCTCCCTTCTTCGCCTCGATCCGCCGCTTCTTCCCCGTGAAGCCACCGCGAGCCCGTTCGTAAGCAACCACCGGCCGTTTCCTCCTCCTTGCCCCATCGTGAGTCCGCTCTTCCTTCGATTTGTCCCCTAGTCCTGCCGCCACCACCGGTCGTTTCCTCCTTGCCCCACGGTTTCGCACTACCGGTCCTCCCCTCCTCCTTGCCCCACGGTTTGCGCCTCCGGCGCCTCCCCTCATCTTCTTTCAACGTCCGGCGGCAAGGTTAGTGCACACACTTATGACCGTATGAAATTATCTTCATTGGCCATCAGCCTACCGGCACTATCAGGGGACCTTTAAATTGAAAGCCATATAACAATATTTTGAACGACTGCTCTGGCTCTGAGTTGCAAGATTTTGCATTTTCAGTTTAGAATCTGATTTTTGTGACTCTTAATTTGAGAATCTCTGAAACTTCTAGTGTTGTTTTCATCGTTAATACGCTTCGCCATTTCGGGAAAGGATATCTCGTTGTCTTGGTAAATTTTTTTGCTAACTTTGGGGAAATCCACATGATACTAACAATGTTTTAGTCTAAAATCATTGCTATTTCCCGTATCTTGTCCGAAAGGTATTCTCTTTTTTTTTTTTTTTGCTTTGCTCTCATTAAGATTTAACTTCTTTAATTGCATTATTTTTGTGCCACAAGTTGTCAGTCTTTGGAGGTTGAAGACCACAATACTTTTCTTGGCCGCAAAATATTAAAATATCAATAATTGAATTGAAAGTAAGGAGAGGAAAGTATGGAGTTAAGAAATCAGCTTTAATCATTGGTTGGCTTTACTACTCTTGTTGTCAGCATGGGATATGTGGTCTGATATTTTACTCTTTTCAATCCTTGCTTTGTTGAAAGCCATTTATTTCTCCTAACTACTTGATATGGTATTGTGATCATTCATGGAAGGTATGTTGAGATTTTGTTTTTAAACAAACTCTTTTCTCTTCTAGGAATTATGATATGATCATGCGATTAATATGATCAAAATAGGAATTGCAATTGGGTTTCGGTCATGCATGAGATTGCCACTTTTTAGCGTTAATAACTTAATATGATGCAAACAAATGGAAAAGGAATTACGACATGTTGTAGGATAACTAACTGTTTAAGTTTGTTGTGATATTCTTGCCCATTTAGAGATTTCTTATATGCCCTTGCATTTTGAATTTTTGTATTGAAAGTTAAGCTTCAAGGGGTTGGAAAGGGAACTTCCTTATCTTTATCCTTTGCTTTCTCTCTTTGAATAACTTGTCGCAAGCTTTAGAACATTTGAATCAATGGGTATGATGACCGGTATTCTATCTCGCTCATTGGCCGCATCATTATGCTTGATTATTCTTACAAGATTTTGAAGTTCTAAGTTGCTATTGAGAAAAGGGGAGCCTGTAAAATAAGGGTTTATCTGTAGAGGGAGGATAGTTTTCTTGAAATGGCTAGATGCTGAATCTAATTTATTGGTAGAGGTAGTTTCTTGGACTAGGTCTTGGATCCCTTTTGTTGATTCCGAGTTTGCATGTGCAAGAATGGGCAAAATGTTTTTTATCGTTTTTAATATGATGAATTGGTAGTTTATTGATCTACCATACGACAACCCGGTCTTTGTTGATCTGGTGACCCATCTCTCCACATCCACACTTTGAATTTTTTGTTTGACTCGATATTTTATTTTTCTTGTATTGCTGGGAGGTGTTTTCAAGTTAGAACTGTTTTTGCTTGGAGGAATATCCAATGGCTGCCCCTAAGGTATTTCATCTAAGAATTTTGTAATTATATTTGTTCTCTATTTGTAGTGTATCTTGTCCGATTCTTCCTCTTAAAGAAGTGATCCTATCTTTTTTTTTTTTTTTTTTTTTGACTATGTATGGTTTAAGTTAGTCGATGATTTTGTTTTATTTTATTTTTTGATGACATGCAAGGTTTTTCGTAGTGTCACCGACTCAATCCCGAAGAAATGCAATTTATCAAATTGTCTTCTTGTTCAAACTTCATTTCTTTCTCGCCTCCCATTGATGGATCTGAAATAGCAAATTTTTTTGATCTGTTTTAAATATGGCATCTTCATTTGCCTTGAATGTAGCTATTTACTCATAGGTTGAAGTATTGTGATGCTCATCTTACTGTGGTCTGGTATGTGGATCAAGGTTTGAAGATTTTACATGTCTTATTTGTAATGTATTTTTGTGTGCTTGTAGGAGACCTATCAGTAGCTGACGCAGGAGAGAGACTCGCAGATTGAGAACGATCCGATGTCCTCTTATTCTGATAACGAGAGTCTCTTCATTCAGGCTGCAGGCGGATTTGACAAGAGGGGGAGAGTCTTCGGCATGGGTGCCTCTGCCAGCGAACTGAGCCTCTGCCAGTGAACTGACCAGACTGCTGCAGTTTAGACTTTTTTTTAGTTCATTTTAGTCGAAACATTATAATTTGTAATATTTGGTTTTTGCTATGTAAATTCTTATGATTGTTACAATTTATTTTTATGTTATAAAAGTCTTTTTATTTTCTAATTTTTAATATTTTTTATGTAATTATTTTTTTATTTTTTTTAAATTAATTGGATTTTTGCGAGGGAATGACTTTCCCTCGCAAAATGTTCAATTTTGAGAGGGAAGATAGCTCCCTCGCAAAATATCGGATTTTGCGAGGAAAATCTTTCCCTCGCAAAATGTTGATTTTGCGAGGGAAAATCTCCCTCCCGCAAAATGTTCAATTTTGTGAGGGAAGATAGTTCCCTCGCAAAATTTTCAAATTTTGCGAGGGAAAGATTTTCCCTCGCAAAATCCAAGTTTTTGTGAGGGAAGGATTTTCCCTCGCAAAATGTTGGATTTTGCGAGGAAAGATTTTCCCTCGCAAAATCCAACATTTTGCGAGGGAAAATACATTTTTGCGACGGAAATTGGGTTTGCGAGGGCTTTTTTGTGACGGAACTTTTTCCGTCGCAAATTCCGCCGTAAAACTGTTTTGCGACGGAAAATGCCGTTTTGCGAGGGATTTTTTCCGCCGCAAAAAAACTGTTTTTTTTTTTGTAGTGGAGGGTCCGGAGGAAGTGGGATGGTGAGCCATGGTTTTAGTGAGCTACAAGATTAGATTTAGAGAGAGACAGAGCGAGAGAGTAATGGTATATGTTGTTGTTATTGCAGAGAATAGAGGGTGAGGGAGAAGAGGGCGAGGGAGAGGATTTCCTCATTATCAATGCCCAGGATGATTTTTAGACGCGGTTTTTCTAAAAATCGTCCTGAACCCTTGAATTAAGATTTCGACGGCTAAAATTTGCTGATGATGAGGGATGGACAGAAAAGTGATGATGAGAGGATCCGGACCCAACGAGGGAAGGTATTAAGAGAGTGAGAAGTAAGTGAAAGTGAATAATTAGAGCATTTGGGAATTAAAAAGGTGTCAAGAAGGGAGTAAGGGAGTATGAAGGAGGGGGATAAGCCTTTGGTCCCCGTTCTACGTGGCCCATTTTAAGTGCGGTTTTTTAAAAATAGACGTTAAAACTGGCTCATCTCTATTGTCTATTTATATAAAATAGACGTTTAAATTAATAATGTCTAAGTAGACTTATATTTAAAATAAAAAAATTTCTATGATTGAACTTATAATGAGGATGAAAGTGACACATTTTCAATTGTGTTTCTCTGTTCCTCCAAAGTTTATCAATAACGACTATGCATAGCAAAGTTTTAATATAATGAAACATCTTTATTTTTCTAAACATCTTTATAATGTATGAAACATCTTTATTTTTACTTTAATTTTTTAATCCTAAATTGTTATAGAGCAAACATGAGATATATGCAGACTGTAGTTATACAATTATAGGCCTAGCACATTGAAATAAATTATTATTAGGCTAAAGTATACATTTGGTCCTTTATGTATGCCTCTGATATCATTTTAGTCTCTTAAGTTTATAAAGTGCACGTTTGGTCCCTTAATGCTAACATCGTTAGTCTGACTTAACGGAAAATACTGACTCAACAATTTTAAGCGATGACTATGCAATTAAATATTGACTAAGCATGCTTATATGTTAGTATTTTAATTTATTATTATTTTAAAAAAAAACTCAACCTTCAAATTCTTCCCACATGGATGGTCCCCATTCGAATTACAGGGAAAGGAACTGGCCCAGAGAATAAAGAGAATGGTTCTCAATATAAGAACCAAGCCCTACAAAAGGAGACACACAAGATATGGTCCTTGATAAGAAAATATCCAAATATGGAAAGCTCTCAAATAAATGTTACTCATCTTGGAGAGAAAGGATGTGTTTGTGTATGTGGATGGGGACAAACCGGCTAAGGATGTTTTCTTGGAGAGAAAACGCACCCACCCTATTATGGGATCCAAATATATATTCTGGCTATTTGCAAATGAAGCCATGCAGCTTTTGAAAGAACACCTACGGAAGGACACCAAATGAAGTAACCGGATGTGATAAGATTCCTCTCAACATCCATCCACTCTTACAGAGTTTATTGTTTCAAATGGTACTAGGGGATTATTAAACTCCAATTTCTTATTTTCACAAGAAACTCTTATGACCACCTATAGAAGATTTATAAAAGGAAAAGAGACCCACTATGATCTAAAATCCCTTCTTTATCTTTTTTTTTTTTTTATTTTTTTCAAAAGTTAATCTAAATACACCTTTAGTGTTTTAAGTTTAGAGTATTTGTTGCTATTGAAAGAAATACATCGATGATGTGAGGTAAAATTGCACACAAAAAAACTACTTTAGAACATTAGATGCCACTAAAAAAAATACTTTAGTTAGTTGGATACCGTAATATCCGGATAATTATCTATCTGAATATTATATTTTAGCAAATAATACCTATTTGGAAATAGGTGAATATGTGGTTTTAAAACCTTGTAGGATACTTATTCTATTGTCTAGGGAAATTTCTAATGAAATTAGAGAGATTTAAGTGTCAAAATCCATAAATGCAATTATGGGCCATGAAATGCCCCGAAAATATTATGATAAATCCCAAGAGGCAATAAAATATTTATTGAAAATTAGAAAGTATGTTGTCTCTAATTTTAGGAATTTTTGGGATTATTTCCCTTGAAAAATAATGAGGCAAAATTAAATATGATTTTGGGGAGCATAAGTTGCCCCATGATTTTTAAATATGATATGTGGGACATAAAATACCAATGTCAATGAAATAGTTGTGAGAAAATGATTAATCCTAATTAAGAAAATTATCAACAATTAGAAAGTGATTAGTTAAGTAATTAATGCCTAATTGTTTAAGCTTGAACAAGAGAATATTTAAGGTAGATTATAGAAAATCCTTTAGATAAGTGTTTATGGCTAATATTAGCATAAAGTGTGCTTGCTAATCAATTAGAAAAGATTAAGAAAAATTGGTGAGATTAAGAACATGAAAGCCCTAAATCCTAAAAGATTGCTAATCATGGGATTAAGGCTCTAATTAAGCTTCTAGCTAATTTAGATAAATTAAAGAAAAAATAATAATAAAGGGAAGAGAAAACCAAAATTTGAGTGTGAAAAGGGTTGTGGGTTTTTCAAAAATAAAATCATGATATTTTGTTAATTAAATAATAATATAATTAAGATATTTGTGGAAGAACCAGTTAGATAAAGGGGAACCGATAGAAATTAAATCCTAGCTAGAAAATCATGAACTAAGTTTCTTAGATCGGACATATTACAAACAAGTGAATTTTTGTCCGAAGTTGGTGTTAGCGGAAGTCATTTCTCAGAACCGTGGCGGGCGAATAAGGGATCGATGAAAAGATATTTTGTAAACAAAGGGCGCATAAGAAAAGTGATAACCAATGGAAAATAAATCATAACTTGAAATCCTTGAACTAAGTAGAAAACAACTGGACATATTATGAATCAGTAAATTTTTGCCCCGAAGTTGATGTTACCGGTAATTTCCGTAACAACGGCGGTTATCCGAAAATGTTCAACAGTTACGAAATACCCTGAATGGGATCAAAAATTTAGTTAACCCAACTATTCTTAAAGAGGAAGATTAGATCTTCAGTGAGTTGCTAAGGACTTTTTGAGATTTTCTAAGATTACGCGATTAGAACACCGATCGGGGATTTTATCGTAAATGCATAAAGTAAGGGGACATTTTTGTGGTGGAGAGAAGAGGAAAATGAGTGATGTTCATAAGGCCACATCTTCATCATCCTAGCCCTTGATGCAAAAGTTGATCCAAGGGTTGAGATCCATGGAAATTCTCTATAAATAGGCAACCCCTCTTCACTTCATTCCTCACCAATTCACAAAGGAATCCTAGAGAGAGGTTAGAGAGAAGTGAGAGCAAGGAGGAGCTCCTGGAAAAGAAGTGGCGAAGTCGGGTAAGTTCTTCTGGTCCCTAGTCTTAAGCTTTGGTAGTTCCTTCCTAGTTATAGTAGAAATGCTAGATTAATCTTTAATCTTCCAAGTTAGTTTAGATATCATGTTTTAGGGATAAATATGATATTTATTTCAAAAATATATTGGAGATGGAGATATGTCAAAATTTTGGAAGATTAGAGTTAAAGTAACGAAGTTCGCGAAATTCCGCCAATTAGGAGAGTTAGGGGCAAAATGGTAATTTGTACCTAAAATGCCTATTATGATGTTGGGCCTTGATAATATGATATTATCCTTATAGGATATCTGTAATCACGTACCCTCGTGTCGTACCGCTTTGTCGCACCGTCAAAAGTACCGTTTTCCATCAACGAAGGTACGTTCGCGTGCATCGTAACACTAACTCGATGTTTATTGTATGCGTACATGTGCTATGTGTATGGTATGTTTATGTGAGGTAGTTGATAGCTCTGTGGTATGTTCAATATACTGTTATTATGCTTGCTGGGTGTTGGGATACGTTTGCTAGGTACGAAATGCTTGGTGCGAAATGCTTGGTGCGAAATGCTAGGTGCGAAACGATTGCTAGGTGCGAAACGTATACTAAGTGCGACATATCCGCTAGGGGGCGTGTGTGCTTTGTTGGGATAAGCTTGTTTGTATGCTCATATACTGTCTATGTTGTATATATAAACATGAGGTTAACCGTTACACGAGGTTCAATGGGCATTGAACCTCGCCTCTTGACATAGCGTCGTCGTCGAGGACCGAGGATCGAGGAGAAAGGCAAGCAAAGACGCATAGGGACTCACCAAGACTTTCTTCTTTTGTTATTTACTTTTGAAAACACTCGGTATAACGTACCACTACCGTAATCGCCCGGACTTACGGCATTTTGAATATAAATATCGCTTACTCAATCGCTCCGATGCTCTACTCGATGAAAAAAATATATATATATATACTGCTTTTGAAAATGGGATGTTACAGATACAACCTAACTTTTAAACTTATGAAAGATCTATTTCCTATTGATTTTTTTTTAGATTATGGTCTTACCCATAATGGTAACAATAAGAGAGAGGTTGGTAAGAAAAATGAAGAGGAATAATGATGGAGATGTGGCTACAAGAATTTAAGGGGTGGATATGCTTTAGAGATGGAGAAAATCAAAAGAACTTAAGAACCAAAATAATACCACTTTTTGTTCTAATTGTAGGAATAAATTGTATTTATATTATAAAAATGTTGTTATAATTAAAACTGTGCGAACTAAAAATTAAAGTAGATCTACTGGGGAGAGAGGAGCTCCTATTATTATGATGAAGATGGGTAAGTACACGGCATAAATGCAAGCTAGCAACCTCATCAAAAGGACTTGCTAGTTGCTACTCTCATGAGACCAAATAAAATAAGAACACAGCGTCATCAGATGGCGTGTTCACCTTATCAAGCAAGACGCCATTACTGGGATTGACCCCACTAGCCACTAGGTCTTGTAAGTAGAGTTGGGAATCAGGGCCTGGCCCTATAGGGCTTGGGCCCGATAGGGTCGACCTTACAGGGTCTGGGGTAAGGAAAACATCTATTTTTCAAATCTCGGCCCGATAGTACCAGGGTCAGGGCTTATAGGGCCTAAAAATTACTATTCCAAATTTTAATATTTTTTTCAAAGAAATATAGTTAGTAAATTGCAACCATTAAAGTTCTAATCTATCAAATAAATGTTGTCAACATTAATATCTAAACAATATAAATCATTCAACAAATAAATACATTCATTAATTCGTAATAAAAAACAAATAAACACAAAGAATATGTTTTTCCTTTTAAAAAAAATATATTAAACAAAAGAATTGCTTTATATATGCCAACGACAAAATGCCTTTCCCTCTCGTAATTTTGTGTGTCTGTAGATTTCTTCGATTCATGCATGATTTTACTGACAGGTAAAAATAATTATACTTATTTTACACAAAATATATTTATAATTTATTACTTATATAATATTGCAATACCAAAGTATGTGTTTATTTAATATGAAAACATCCCTTCTTTAAAATTTATAATAACTAATTATGTGTTTTAATACAGAATAATAATAAACATAAAAAAAGGGTTATAGTTTAAACTAAAAAAAAAAAAAAGTAATTACAAATAAACACATTCATTAAGTAGAAGTCTAAATAATTATTTTTTTAAAAAAAAAAAAAAGCTACAGCTAAACGGGCCTCGGCCGCCCGATATAAGCCGAGGCCCTACTGTAGGCAGGGGCCAATTTCAAATTTCTGACCTATTTTTTTAGGCCCGAGCCCTACAGGCCGGGCTTAGACAGGCCGGCTCGATGGGCTTGGCCCGATTTCCGCTTTACTTGTAAGTAATTTTCGGCCCCTCGCGCGGCACCGGCCCCGGTGCTCTTGGTTCGGCTTTGAAAAACAAGTGTTTTTCTTATTCTCGGGCCCCGAGGGCCCCGACCCCGATTGCCGCCTCTAGACTTATCACATGAACACAATGGGCCCCACTCTTCTTCAAATCTTTCAATATGTTCACATTATCAAGCATGACGCATTCACGGATTCCATAAGGAAGAGAAGGGGTTTGTCACATGGGTTAAGGTGCAATTTTGTCCTTAAAGTATGCACCCAGGAGCAATTTTGCCCCTAAAGTTTTTGGCGTAGCAATTTTGCCCCTGAAGTTTAAAAACGGAGCAATGTTGCCCCTCCGTTAAAAACCCTAACTATCCGTTAGTTGACCGTTAGGGTTTTTAACTGAGGGGCAACATTGCTCCGTTTTTTAAACTTCGAGGCAAAATTGCTACTTTTTTTGAGCAATGTTGGCCCCGGTTTAAAAACATAGCAATGTTGCCCCTCCGTTAAAAACCCCAACGTTGACTGTTAGTTGACCGTTAGGGTTTTTAACAGAGGGGCAACATTGCTCCGTTTTTAAACTTCAGGGGCAACATTGCTACGCCGAAAACTTCAAGGGCAAAATTGCTCCTGGGCGCATACTTTAAGGGCAAAAATGCACCTTTACCCTTGTCACATCAAGATGTGGTCCCTACTCTTCTCCAACTCTTTCAATTTGACCTTTGACCGTGCGCCAACTCTATTCTCTTTGCCATAGTACACTTTTTGCTTTTCATCTTTCTTTCTTTTAAACCCGACCACCACCCACTCGCCTTATTATTTTTTTCAAACTTTCCCTTAATTGTTTGTTTGAGGGACTTTTTTTATTTTTAATTTAATTTACCCCTTAAAGAAATGAGGCGCGTAAAAGTAAAACAGATGTGGATAGCTTTTATGAAATGATTCTTTTTTTTTTTTTTTTGCTCGAATTTTATGAAATGATTCGATCAATCAAAGCGGGTGATCCGTAGTAATAACGTGGCGCGCACACAGGGGCGGAGGTACACTAGTGCTTATGGGTGCAAGTGAACCCATAAAAATATATATTTTGTGAAGGACTTTTGTTGCAACTCAACCGATTGGAGTAATTGGTTAAGACCTTCCACATCCACCTTCAAGGTCCCCGATTCGAACAAAGACATTCTTCCTTTTGTTTTGTTCTTTTTTTTTTTCAATTCCGATCTCACTCACCGACAAAGGTTTCGGTTCACACTGTTTCTGGTTCTCACTCACCGTTCTCGCTTCACCGACAGTGCTCGCGGCTCCCAAACCTCCGTCGTCGGCGTCTTCCAGCTCCTCCGAGGATTTTTCCGGTAAGCCCATCAACCTTCGTGTTTCCGTCCCCTCAACCTACAAGATCCAGACTGCTCTCCCCCGTCTTTGTTCTTCAACGGGTGAGTCAGAGCTGAAATCCACCACCTTCGCTGCTGGCTTTCACTTCCTTTAATTCATTTTCTTCAATTGCTTCTCTCCTTCCCACGTGCTTCTCAGCTCCCCGTTTCTGATTTTTCTTTTTCTCCAAATTCACCTCCCCAAGTCGTGGTCGTTCCTTCTCCCTTTCTTTATTCATTCAAAATTGCCCATTAGGTCTTTCCTTCATTTGCTCCAAACGATGTCGTCTGTTCCCTTGGGCTTCTAATCGTTGGATCAATAATTCCAATTGATGCTTTCATTCCCAGGCCACATGCTCCACGTCACTTTGAAAACCAAAAGAAAGAAATATTTAAGACTAATAACAAAAACTAACATAAAAGAAAATAGATATAATCTGCATGTATATTTTTCTTTTCTTTTTAAAACTAAAAACTATTATTATTATTCCTAAGCTAAATTGTTTTTTTTTTTAAATCCAAGATATTTATAATCAAAATCCTAAAAGTAATGCACCACTTTGATTTGGTCTTACCATAATATAATCTTAGGAATCTCTTAAAATTGTATAGATAACTCTCCAAATATCTTCAAAATATACTAAAATTGGAGAGTTATATATCATCATTGTTCTCAGTTCTCACTCACTTTGATTTGGGCATTTTAGTTGTATTGTATTGTACTTGAGGCTAGAATTTCAAGCTTGACATTCTGATAATGTTATTAGGCATTGACTAAGTTTACTTTGGTCAAATTATCCCTGAGTTGGTTGTGTGCTGAACATCTATTGCTTCTTGTTGGACTTGTTCTTAAAATATAATCTTGAACTAAATATATCTGATTTCTAGTGCATGTTCAGATGCCATATTCATATATACTTGCAGCGCACTTGGCTATTATGGAGATAAATCATTGATTGTAGAGTTGATCTTTTGTTTCATTTAATTTTGCTCTGTTCAGTGTCTAAGTTTTGCAACATGTTCTTTAATCATGTCAAACTTTTTTCCTTTCAGAAAATGTCAACACTACAATCTTAATGCATTTAAACCTTTTCTTTAAAAAAAAAAAAATTCGGGAGCGCTGCCCCCGAACCCCCAAATTTCTACACTAATTATGCACCCATAAACTATAAATGCTGGCTCCGCCACTGCACGCACACATAAATAATTGCTACCGGACGATGAATTATTTCATTTGAAGTCTCAATTGAATTAAGCTCAACATTATTCATTCACTGGGCTTGGTGAACTAAGTCATTTGACGAATGAGCCCCCCGAATAGGTACGACATCTATTTATCCAACCGGCCCTTGATGGATTTTTATGTTTTCAATCCCAAACAAGAATCTGATGCCTTGATGGTATGCAGATACACAATTCACGTAAATCTGCCTTTCGCCATACGTTGGTAGCAGTGGACGGTGATGTACTTTTTTTGGTGTTACAAAAAGTACGTACACTTTTTTTTGCTTCATGTGGGTAATATATATCACAATATAACATACGAGTAAGAAATATAATATAAAATAAATATACACTGTATATGCATGATTTAATAACTTAATCAATGGCAATACTAATGACGAGGTCCACGATCATCTTATTTAATTTATAATTTTTTCAATTAAATCGCTCCCAGCAAGTTTGTTGAGACACAAACACGCCGTATTAAGCTACGTTAAATCTTTAATATAAGAGTTAATTAAATTTTTTAAAAGAGATTAAAGAGGCCAAATAGATTATTCAATCATAACATATGTTATGTATCATTAGATTATATATCGGTTTATAAGTCGGATAAATTAGTTTTGAGAAAAAAATAGTCTAATATAATTTATTTAGCTTTTTTAATCTCTCCAATAAAAGTCAACTGACTGATCTTATATGAAGGACTAGAGAGAGTAATATTTTTGTATAATATTTCTTTTTCTGTATGTTTCTCTGTTATGCTTAGACATTTTAATCAAGTCATTGGTTAGTATGAAATTTATTAATCCTAAAAAAATTGATTTCTTTTTTATAAAGATGTCCATAATAAATAAACATGGAGATTGGCTAATTATCCTGGCTAGGTCCCATTTTAATTTATTTTTAAAACTAATTAATGAAAACTTAAAAAAAATGCAAATGTAAAAAAGAAAAGAAAATTATATATATGTATAATTGTGTGGCAGATATGACTCCACCATTTGAGTCAATGGCAGCGTCCTGCCACTAACGTGGCAGAGGGGAGTATTATTATCATTAAAAAAAAAAAATTATCCCTTAATCCACCGCCTTAATCCATTATATATATGTGTGTGAGTGTTTAATTGAGATAGTTTGTGTGTGTGCGAGAGATAGAGTGATCCGGAATAAGAGAGAGAGAGAGAGAGAGAGAGAACGGCGTGAGAAGGAGGAAGAAAGGAAGAAAAAGGAGTTTATTTAAGGTAAGTTATCTATTTTATAAGATCATTTAGGTAGTTAAATTAATTTCTTTTCAATAAACTTTCTTCATGAAAGTTGTTCTACATATTTTTCTCTTTCTAGTGAGGGTAAAATAATATGGATTATTGAAAATTTTGGGATTAGAATATTGGTAAAGTTTTGAGTTTTGATAATAGAAGACCATATATATGAAGAGCACGATAAATAAATAACTTTAATCGGTTTAGATTTTTGTTAGTTAGTTTTTGTGATATTTAAAAGAATCTAGGGTTTGTGTCATATAGGATATTTTTGCCAATTAAAGGAGAATCTAAGCATTTATTTGGATTACTAGAAGTATTATTTAAGGTTTAATCGGTTAGTTTTGTTAAATCTTGAACTATATGAAATTATAAATTGGATTATACTTATAAAAATTAGTATTAGGTAAAAATTGAGGAATAGATAAATTGTCATTTTTTTTAGGAAAACTAAAGTGAGATAATAGTTTCATTAATTATTTAATTATGGTATTAGTGATTATTCTTGTTAATTCTATTAACATATAATTATATATTTATTTTTAAAGGGAACCGATTTCTCTCACGGTTAGTGTTGTGTCAAGAACTTGAGGTAATCATTTTTCAATTTATCTTATATACTTATTGAGGTGATTATAAGCGTATACTTATATATTTAAATAATATAAATATATTATAATTTGTTACCTATGAAAATGTATATGTGTGAGATATTTGTTTAAAGGTAAATTTTTTTAGTTAAGTGGGCATAAATTGTTTATATTGTTATGATTAAAATTGTTTATTTTGTAAGTGTGAAAGTTTATGCATGGTGTTAAGTATTGAACATAACTATGAATTGTTGATATTGAAAATTGTGATATTGCACTCCATATTGAGGTGTTCTGGATTGAAATAAGATGTGATAGTAGGAGATTGATTTTATACCACGTGATATTGCTGCCACTGAGCGCACAGTGGATGGCCGGATATTTTCAAGGCCCTTGGTATCATCCTAATCCTTTGGCCAGATTAGGGTCACTTTGGGACGACACCTTTCTATATTCGAGAGATAGGGAATTCATGGTCCGATATGAGTTCTGTAGCCTTTGGCTGGGCTACACCTCATCATTGGTGAGCTTGGAATAATCTCGTCAAAGAGATTAAACCTATTATATTGTAGCCCATGGGTTCTGTCAGCGGTTATAAGGAGGTTGTAAGGATGGTTGAGGTAGTTACATGCATATTGAAATAATTTTCATTTATTAATTGGCTTGGTAAATTACTCGGAGTTATTGATATATGAATGGATAATTGCCCCGCTTAACTAACTTGTAATCACTCCCGATACTTGTTAAATTGGATATGTGGTTACTGAGTCTTTGTGACTCACCCCATCATTATTTATTTTTCAGGCGAGAATTCAGGCACTGATACTAAGAGGAAGAAGGCATTCGAGACTTGATCCAAGTTATCAATCTTGTATGTCTCTTTTTGTTATATATATGAGCATAGTTTGATGTATATTGCCAAACTTTAGGACCTTTTTGATATGTTGCATATTTTGATCATTCCCCGCTTACTAGAACTTATATTATGAATGCAACTTGTTGATATAAAATTTAATATGTAAATGATTTATCTTGACTAGAATTAAATATGTTTAGATATAAAATAATTATTTAATTGATAATTTTGGAAGGATGTTATAAAAGTGATGGTCAATTTAAAGAACCAAAAAATTATAAGAACCTACATTTATGTGTCTACGTCTATGAGTTTTAAAAGATACATACGATACACAAGTTATCAAAGTACACACACAATATTCTACTGTATATTGATCTCTCTCTCTCTCTCTACTATTCAGATCTTATTTATAAATTTATCATGGGAGCTCCTTACATGCTCATTCCTCTAATTAAAGGGATGAGACATTTTTTTATTATCTATTTATTTTTATATATTTTATTTATTTAGATTTAAATTATACGCTTTACGAATTTTTTTGTACCAAGATCTCAAATTAATTAGTTTCCGGATACTTGGTATTACAAAACAAATATTTTTAAATGCAGAATTGTAAACTAATTAATTTGAAATATTATATACAAAAAATATTTCAAAAAGTAGCATATAATTTAAATTTAAATAAATAAAATATATAAAAAATAAAAAAATGTGAGCACATAAGATATATGCACCTAATGTGAACCCCGTTACAAATGGAAGTTGGCCCGAGTAGAAGGAGTTATAGTTGTTTAAGTAAGAGGTCTCGATTTCAAGTCCTTGTGTAAGGAAAAAAAAACTTTCCTAGGAAAGGTCTCCGCTACGGCGCCGACGTATCTCGAAGTGGTTACACACTTTCCCACCATTTTTTTAAAAAAAAGTTATATAAAAATAATAATGTGAAGCCCGTTGACCATTGGGCAAACTGATAAAGCAAGTAGTAACTGAGGTGGGTGAGGTAAATTTGACCCAGAGAAAAAAGGTGGGTGAAGTAAATTACAAGGAGGAAAGTAGTACTACCTCTCATTCTAAATATAGGACATATTTTATCAAATAATTTGTGTTGTAAATTATATCTTATATTTAGAACCAGATAAATAATAAAGAGAGGTAAAGAGTGGTTAGAAGCAGAGGAAACAGTTAGTTGTGATAGTTAGGGTACTTATTGGGACGGTAAGCTGTTTTTTTTTTTTTTTTTTTTTTTTTGATATACGGACGGTAAGCTGTTAGCTGTTCGTGAACAATATATATCTTCTTCAAAATCCGCATATCTTCTCTTCGTCAGTACTGTGAACATGTCGAATAATTTCTGAGCAAAAAAAAAAAAAAAAAAAAAAAAGAACATGTCGAATAATAATGCATGTGAAGAAGGTAGGTACGAAGAGAAGTACCACTTGTTTCATTGAATTTCATTCTTTTTGATATATTTTGGAGGATGTACCACTTACATCCTTATTTTAAATTAATTTTGATTAAGTCTCACATCCTAAAAAGTAGGAATAATATTTAAATTTTTTTTTAAAATTTCCCCTTATTAAAATTCTCTATCTAAATAATTACAAATCATTTTCACTTCTTTCTCCTCTTTCTCTATTTGAAATAAGAATTAAATAAGGGTAAATCAATAATCTCTGAGTAGACTTATATTTAAGATAAGAAAAACCATACGACTGAACTTATAATAAAGATCAAAGTGACACATTTTCAATTGTGTTTCTCTATTCCTCCCGAGTTTATCAATAAAGACTATGCATAGCAAAGTTTTAATATATAGTCATATGACGAAGCATCTTCATTTTTACTTTAATTTCTTAATAATAAATTGTTATAGAGCATGAGATCTCTGCAGTTATACAATTATAGGCCTAGCATAATGAATTTTTATAGGGCTAATAATGCGAGGTAGTGGATCGGCTTCATGGCTACTTTATTCCTTTTTGTTTTTTCCCCTTTCATCGTAAGCTTCTGCATAATTTGTCCTTCAGCGGCTTCTTTCTTTTGTCACTACTACAAATAATACTTGTAGCGTTTATTTCTTAGGCCTTTTAACTTTAAAAGACTGGGAGACACCTATTCTAGAGACGTAGTAAATTCAAGATACAACACGCTTAAAAAGAAGGAAACCATAAGAGATTTACAGCATCCCAAATTTATTTGGGAGTTCGTAAGTTTTGTTTGTTTGTTTTTTTAAAAAAAAAAGAAAAAAAACCCACAAACATGCGTCTGAAGACGAAGGAAGAACCAGAACTCATTGTCGAACAACTCTATGTTGCAGATAGAGCTAAATAAGAAGATGCACATGAAAAATGCAATACGCTTGACTACTATGTAGATAGTTCTTTGTAAGCAAAATCCCATCAATTAACTCGGATTAGCAGATGCAGATAGAAGGAGAGGGAGAGCTGGAAGAAAAGGAAAGGAAAAACAGTTTTTTTTTTTTTTTTCATGTACAGTAGTCAAAATCCCAGATTAATGTATTGTAGTCAAAATCCCATCCAAAATTCTAGATCTAACAATAAGAAAAAAGGAAAAACAAAATCCAGATCATAGTAAATATCGATGGTGAGGGCGAGTTGGAACTTGAAGATCTATGGCGAGGGCAATTAGATCGACTGCAAGGGCGACCAGATCGATAGTGAGGGCGAACTAGAACCACAATGGGAAACCACAGACAGCGTGTAACATCCCAAATTTTTGGACCAGAAGGTTGGAAATAAAACTGAGATAAGAAAGCTTCTAGCCAATAGAGTCCAAAAGTCTTAAGCTTATTATGAGGAAAAGCTTAAGATAATTATTAAAACTATTTTGGACCTTGAAAATTGGGGAAGATTATAAAATAATATTTTGAGGATATAGAAATACTATGGTGGAATTAATTATGAGAAATTTAGCTTGGATAGATGTTAAAATTAAAATTTTGGGATTTGAAATTTGAATATTATATGGAAAGTTAATGATGAAATTTGGCCTGCAAAAAAAAAAAAAAAAAATTATATAGTTAATTATTGAAATTTAAGGCCCATTTTTCCTTGGACTTTCAGGAAAAGAAGAAATTCAATGAATATATAGAAGAGATAATATTTTAAGGCCTAAATGAATTTAGTTGAGAAAGAAAATCCTTAAATGGAATTAAGGATTTGATTTTTAATATTTATCCAAGAGATAATTTTGAACACATGCCCTCTTATTATTAAATTGAGACACCAAGGGTATATACATATATATTAGCCATAGCACTACTGAAACACATCAGATATATATATATATATATATATATATATATATATATATATATATATATATATATATATATATATTCCTATATTAATCATTCATTTAGCCCAATTCAATTAGTCCCAATCATTAAGCCCAATCAGCAATTTATCCATGCAACAAGACAAAGCCCAATCATTAAATCGAACCATTACCTACAATTTTCAGCCCAGCAGCACGTGATAGTTGAAGAAGTAGTCAATCCATTTAATCTATTACCACCGAGGATAGCAAAGTAGTGGCACAAGTGGTGGTATTGAGATGCCTTATATCTCCCCTCGGGTCCCGTGTTCGAATCCCCCTCCCCTCGCCTTGTACCCAAAAAAAAAAAAAAAAAAAAAAAATCCATTTAATCTATTGAATTGCACCGTATCTATTCCATGATTCATTCCGTCAAACCCGAAACGCAGCAGGGGAAAATGCATCAGCAAATTAGTTTTTTATTTTTTATTTTATTTTTTTATTTCTTTTCTTCCTCTGCACACACAAAAGTAAACACGCTAGTGCGTCTCATTTTGGTCTAAACATGTAACCAAGAGATTAAAGTAAAGCCCATGCCTTCTCAGCTCATTATTTCCCTACGGTTTACACGAAAACACAGAGATGGCAGCAGAGATTACTACAGAACGACATCCCTCCTCCATCCTTCTCGCCCAACGTCCACACCATATACCCAACGGTTCTTCTTTTTCCCTTGGTCTGTGTTGCTAGGTCTGGACCCTTAGGTCCTTATATATGTTGTTGCTCCTTGCCTCTCATGCAGAAAAAAGAGAGAGAGAGAGAGAGAGAGAGAGAGCCAAGAGGGACGAGAGAGAGTAGAAAGCAGAAAACTTAGAGAAGAGAGAGAGGGAAGCCATTCTCGGAGCTCTGTTTTAAACCCAAAGAAATGTTTAAACTTCTTTCTTTCTTGGTTCTATGATAAGCCACATAAGTTTTATACTTTCTTTTTACATTGGAAAAAAACTCTCGAAACAGCAAAACCAACCCAAAGCTTCTGCCATGTTAAAAAATATATATATAAATATATATGGAATCAAAAACCTTGCAGTCAAGTTATATGTGTATATGTGTACGTTGGTGCTAGAATGGTATTCATATTAGGAACCCCAGCGTGCGTGCGTACGTGCGTTAGTTATTAAAAAATAGTATTGTTATTAAAAAAGGGGGGATAAAATTAAAAAGGGTATTATTAATTAGTAATAAATAGAAAGAGAATTAATAGTTACAATGGTTTCACTAATTTTTTTTCAGTCCAGTCATAATGTGCCCACTTCAACCATTCAAAATAAATTTATTATTAAAATTTGTTTATTTTAATTTTATGAAATTATAAGCTATAAATTTATGTAGAGTTTTAGAAGAGTTATTAATTGTTAGTAAATTGTTGGTAGATTGATATTTTGGCTTGTGTTTGAGCTCTTGGATTAGGAGCGGTGTGATAATAGTTAACTTCGGCAAGTGGTAACCACTTTCCACTTGTTATGTGTATTAGTATGTTGTTTGTGAGTATTTTGTGAAATGATTATGAATATCTTAATAGAAATTGCCTTGCGAAACCTTATGATTTGAATTTGAATATATTTATACATATATTTATTTATTTATATATGTATAAGAATAGAGAATAGAGATATTATGACATATATTTGAGAATGATTTTAATTACATGATATGAACGGAAAATCTTAGAAAAACCCTATTGAGCTATTTATTTATTGTGATAATTATGGTAAGGGTTGAATTGGGAAGAAATGAAGTAGTTATTCCACCACGTGGTGAGGCCTCCATTGGTGCACGATGGTTGGCTTTCTATTGTCCCACTGTACAATGAGGGACTGGCTCACTAGTTCAAAGGGAATTACGACACTCTACTAGTTCAATGAGGGGAAAAGACCCATGGTCTGGGACATGTGCTCTAAGGATTTTGGTCGGTCCTCATCACATGACCAGTGAGCTTTTGAGTAACCAGTAACATGGATGTAACTTAGCCCATGGATCTAGTCGGAGGAAATAAGGCGGTTCGGTTGGATTGATGGGAGGTATCTTGGGAATTGTGTTAATGAAAAATTGTAATACCTAATTTATGATATGAAATTTTGTGATGTGGATATTGGTGAATTTATTTTTAATATTTTGTTATATAAATTGTTCCATTTGGCACCCCACTAGCACATATTAGTATTCGTAATAAGTTGGATTGATGGTTACCACATTTTTCAGGTAATAGTTCCTGTCTGGGTCCATCAGGAAAGACCTCAGAAGCTTAGGCTACTTCTACTAAAAGTAGTGCTTCTGTCTCTTTTGGTGTATGATGGATGGTTATATATTGCAACGTTAGGCTCATTCTGCATACTCCGATTAATTTTGAATATTTTATTAAATGTTGAAGCACTATTAAGTTATTGATCAAACTAATATATAGCTATTTTGTTAAGTAAAATGGAGGACGTTATAAAGAGAGGGTGAGCTAGAACCATAATGAGAGCAATAGCTCTTACCATAGATGGGTGGCAGCATAGAAGGAACCAAGGGAGGTGATAGTGGAGAGTTTTAGTGCTGGAGGATTCCGGCGATTTGTGACTCCAAACGTCTGATGAGAAGTAACAAAGGCAAAGGAATCAAAGAGATTGAAGGCAAAGAGGGCTTTGGGTTTGAGTTGAGAGCGAGAGCGAGATGATGAAATGAAAGGGTACAAAATGATAGAATGCACTTCAAGGTCATGGGGGGTATGAATTCTGAGAAGTGAAAAGTTGTTAGAAATGACTTAGGTTCCCAACTAAATAGTTCCTTTAGGCGTCCAAATTGAAAGCCATGGTTTAGGAACTGGACCGGACCGCCGGTTCGCACCGAAACTGGCTAACCGGCCTGAATACCGGTCCGAGTTAAGACTAAACACGGGCTGACTCGGTAACTCCGAGTCAACTTGGCCTGAATCGGCTGAGTTGGGAGTCACCGAGTCAAGAAAAAAAAACAGAGACCGAAGTACGGAGATCCGGAAAAAAAAGAGTTGGGTTGAAACTAGAGCGGGAATCAAGGCCGGCCCGGCCTTACAAGGCCTGGCCCTCAGGGGCTTGGGCCCGACAGGGCCGGCCCTACAGGGCCTGAGATAAGGAAAACATCTGTTTTTCAAAGCCTAGCCCGATAGATAGTACCGGGGCCGGGGCGGTCTACATTACTAGTAGAAAAATTACTATTCCAAATTTTAACTATTTTTCTTCACAGTTTTTTCGAAAGAAATATAATTAGTAAATTGCAACCATTAAAGTTCTAATCTATCAAATAAATATTATCAACATTAATATCTAAACAATACAAATCATCCAATAAATAAACACATTCATTAATTCGTAATAAAAAACAAACTATTGTCCATAATTGCCTCACATAAAACGTAAGAAGTATTAAACTAAGCAACATTAAATAATTCACATAAAATATAAAAGCATACCACTATCATTGTCAATTGTCACCTTCTTCATCAGTATCATCAATTTCATAGATATTTGATTGTGCTTCACTTTGAGCAGAAGGTTGTGCTTCACTCTTTGACTATTTTTTTTTAAAAAAATGAAAATGCTACAGTAACAGGGCCTAACGGGCCGGCCCGATTAAGTCCGAGGCCCTACAGGGCCAATTTCAAATTTCAGGCCTATTTTTCAAGCCCGAGCCCTACAGGGCCAGGGCTTAAACGGGTCAGCCTGATGGGCCTGACCCGATTTCCCAGCTCTAGTTGAAACAGAGATCGAGATCGACGAAAGCACGGTGAGAAAGATGAGATCTGACTATTATTGGCAAGGAAGATGGCAAGGGTGCGAAGTCACGTGTTCGTCGATGGCGATCCTCATATTCGCTGAAGAAGGTGACCTGTGAACTGTGGAGAAAAATCTGAAATCTCTAAGGCGACGGCGGCGATACCTCATATCCACCGAAGGAGGTCTCGTCTGTCGGAAAATTGAATTGCGACGAGAGAAGAGAGAAGTGTCAAGTGTGAGGTGAAGAGAGAAGAAGAAGAAACTTCCGCGTCGAAATAGGGAAACAAAAGGTGAAGGTTCACTTGCGGTCTAATCACTTGAGAGAAAGACAATTGAAAGGCTGGACATTTGTACTGACTATTGCTTTGTCCAAAAAAAAAAAAAAGTACCGACTATTGCTTTGGGTTGCGTGTTTGCTAATTGCTATTTGCGGGTTGGCTTTTTTATTATTATTAAAATATAAATCTTGGCTTGCGTGTTTGCTATCTGAAGGTTTGCTTTTTTATTATTATTAAAATATAAATATTTTTATCTATTCTAATTATATTATATTTTTTAATTAATACCGTTTTGACTCGGTCGACCCATCGACCCTTGACCCAGTGCCTCCACCGGTTCAGTGACCGATCCGGTTTTCAGAACCTTAGTTGGGACGCATAACTGTACAAATAGGCATCCCAAATTCAATTTGGGACACCTATAGTTGACTTTAGGCATCCCAATTTAAATTTGAGATGCCTGAGCCCATTTTTAAATAAGGAGGCCCAATATATCAAAAAATTACAAAAATATCATCGTCTTCATTTTTTACTTCACTTTTTAAATAATGAACGTTTTTTGGGTAAGTAGAATTCATTTATTCTAGAAGTTTGTTTGCTTCTGGATTTTATATGCCCCAGCTATTACTGACCTCCATGATTATGAACTATAATGGATTTAATAATTTGAACGGTTACTCATTGACCCCCAAAAGGATTTTTTTTTTAAAAAAAAAAAAGAAAAAGAAAAATTGAAGGGAATCTATAAATCTAACAATTCTCATACTCTCTTTGATCTAAAATTCAAATGATTTCTAATAAAACAGGCTTATCAATCACACTGAACTCTAACATTATATTAATTTATATTCTCTCACACTACTCTTATAAAAAATATTTAATGCTTATTGAAATGATCAAAAGTCAAAACATCTTATGAAAATGACGACAAATACCTTCTAAAAGACATCTTATAAAATGGACTAATTGAGTATGCATATGATATGCCCATAAGAATACATGAAAAGTGATCAGAACGTTCAAATTACCATTTCCCATTTTTATCAACCTATTCGGTTTTTAACCATTACATTTAATTATCATTACTTTTGAGCTTTTGCTTTATGACCATCCATAAATGAAAATTGTATTATTTAACTTACTTTCTATGCAGTTCTTTTCTGTTCAGAAACTTCCCACATACTTCAAGAGCAAATTCACCATTCCCCTCTCTGGCAGCATCAAAAAGTGCCCGCATTGCCAAATTTTCTTTGGGAATGTCTAGAAACTCTACACTCTCACAGACTATTGCCAGAATTTGTTCACAGTATTTTTGCTTTAGCTTCACCTCAATCGTCCACTCAAAAACATAATCAAAGAGATGGAAAAGCATATAAGCTTCTACAAATAATAAATATTACATGTATGGAAAATAAATAAGACGTGCCAACTAACATTGACAAATCAGCCGCTTCCACTGTGGAAGTTGACTTCTAAAACAATTGGGAACATAGGATTCAATGTTCTCAACTGTCATGGCCCCCGTGTGGGTAAACGTAAAAAGCAGCTCTTTGCACTATCGAAGCAAGTGCAAGGCAATATCTGATTGATTAATTACTTTCATTTTGACTTTTAGCTATAGTGAAGTTTCAGAAAGTTTTCGATGTTAGACTGATATTATGTCACATCTTTGGGACTCAATGAAATTTTCCCTTATATCTTTTATCTCTTCATATATCAAAGATAAGCTAATCATAGACACAATTTTTATTAGTTGAAGTAATTAGATCAAGAAACTCAACCCTCTATATATAAAGTGTCCACGTATTACCAAGAAAATATATTCCTCTAATATGTTTTCACAAGCAAATATCAGTAGTGACAACATACTACTCCTCAAATCACCATTCAAATTCAAGCTTAATTCTCAATAGTCCCAATAACTTGTTAGAGCATAACTTCCAAAATCATTCAGCATATGTAGGTCATCAAGAGAACTCTAGCAGCAGGTTCATTTTGCAAAATTTCCTCCCTACTTTTTTTTTTTTTTTTTTTTTTGGAAAAAAATATATTAAAGTTTAAAACCTAGTGATCATGAAACCCGTGGAGATCCCAAACAAAGTTAGTATTTCCATTTACACATCAGTATGTAAATGGATATTCTAAGAACTTTACAGACTCATTCAACAGTAACCAAAGTTGTCAGAATTTATCCACAAGTTCTCAGAATTCAGGGATATTTTTTTTTTAGTTCTCTTGAGTCTTGATGACCAAGCATAGACAGAACCATACAGGAGATTCAAACAAGCAATGGACTATACTAATCCTCAGATTACCATTTCAGTTCAACCAAGAATTTTAGTATTCCTTAACTACTTCAGTTCTCAAGCAACAACCTCCTCTAACTGACCAAACATTATAAGTGCCAGAATCAAAGCTTCCGTCTAATATATCCAGAAATCTAAAATGACAGGGGAAGAGGAAAATGAACGTACCACTTAGAGAATAACAGGGACGAAGACAATAGAAGGAGAGTAACTAATGAGCCACAAGCAAAGAATGATGTTGAAAGAGAGAGAGACGGTGGTGCATAAGAAGGAGGAAGACAGCTTGGTTGGGGTTTGTGAGAGAGCGAAGGCAGAGGGACAATGATAGAAGAATGGCAGATTTTACGAACACAGGGGATGAACGGATTTCAGCGGCTGAAGGCAGAGAGAGTGGATGTACGGAGAATGGAGGGGAGGGGATGGAAAGGAAATGGAGGATATTTCATCCCCATGTTTGGGAGTTAAAAAAATAGTAAAAGAAGAAGATGGAGGATTAATGAGTTATTTTTACTATTTTGTCCTTTTCTTTAATAATTAATATAATTATTATACTTTACAAATAAATTTAAATCTAAAATTTCTAAAAAATTATTTATGTAATTTTTATTTTCAAAAAATTAATTAAGTTGTGTTGGCGGCGGTGGGGTGGGGGTGGTGGCAACGACGGGGTGGTGGTGGTAGTGGTGAACGATGGTAAAAAAGTAATTAATCTATTTTCTCTCTTAAAACCCCCATATTAGGAGAACTTTATTTTTTAGACGGAGGGTTTTGGGGGATTTGTAAAAATCTCGATTTCCTTCCATCTTATTTTTAAAACTTTCAAATAAAGGAAGGGACTACCAAAATCCTTCATTCCCTTTCCTTTCCCTCTAAAATAGAACTCCCAAACAGGCCCAAAGGGAATAGATAATGGTGGAAGGATCTTGATTTCACATTAGCTGCACATCCTCCTCTAATGTGCCTCTAATTTTATTTTGGGTGATGAGCACATTTTTTTATATATTTTATTTAGAGATAGGATATTGTCACTACCAATTTTATACAACTACCATTTTTTCACCGTTAGATCAAAATCTCAATGATCTAACGATGAAAAAGTGGTAGTGGCATAAAAATAATAGTGACAATATCCTATCCTTTTTATTTATTAGATTAAATTATGTCTTTGCATCCCGAAATATTTTTTGCATCCAATGTCTTAAATTAATTAATTTCTAGGATATTAGTATTACAGGAAAATATATCGAATACAGAACTAAAAATTAATTAATTTGAGGCAAGTGCAAGCCAATATCTGATTACTGAATTACTTTCATTTTGACTTATAGGCATAATGAAGTTTTAGAAAATTTTTTATGTTAACTGATATTATGTCACATCTTTAGGGCCCAATGAAATTCTCTCTTATATCTTTTATCTTTTCTCTCTATCCTCTTTAACTTAAATTTATCTCTGCATCAAATCTTTATTTATTTCTGTGTCCTTTCACGTTGTCCTCAACTTGTATTCTCAGTCATTGGCCCTAAAACAAATTCTATTCTCAGTCACCATGTAAAAGTGTTTCTTTCTCTTCTCAAGCCATATTGCTTATCATCATCCTTATTAGAGAAACATTGGTCACATGCATATTCGATACAAAACGGGAACCACTGGCAATATTGCTGAAATAATTTACCCATGGACCTCCCGTTGTCAAGCACTAATAGAAAGGAACAGGAAAAGCAAAAGCAAAAAAAACGGGGTTTAAATTGAAGTAATCACACTAAAAAAAGAAATCAAAAAATGATTATAACCAAAAGAAAAATTTTAAGCAAAGTCACTACTTATTTAAATTTTAGTTTTAATGCTAAAAAAATATGCAGGATATTCTCTAAAAATAAGAGGATATTTGTAAATATATTTTTATTAAATCACTGATATTAAATGGATAGAAGATGAAACTTTAATCTGTATGATTTAATTTTAATTAAGTTAAAATTTAAAATAAATAGGACTTATAATTAAAATAAATCATTTAGCAATTTATTGAATAATTAATTTTCATAATTAAGCCCCAAAATTCGCATAGGTCTTTTTTTTATATGCACATGTATTTTTCGGATGGATGATGTAATCATAGGCACTATTTATTACGATAAACTATACCAATTGTCAATCATAATTACGAGGTCTTGCAAATTAAACAACATCATACCCATCAAACATTGGAGTCTTCAACGTTCAACCTCATTAACTGAGAGAGTTTAATAATCCCTTGGTACCATTTGAAACAATGAACTATGAGAGAGTGGAAGGATGAAATGTAAAGAAATAGTTGTTGAGATGTGATAAGATTCCTCTCAACAACCTTTTCTTTACATTTCATCCGTCTACTCTCTTATAGTTCATTGTTTCAAATGGTACCAAGGAATTAATAAATTCTCTCATAGTTAATGATGGGAAAAAAAGTAGGTTAAACATTGAAGACTCCGATGTTTGACAGGTATGATGTTTAATTTGCAAGACCTCGTATTTATGATTCATAGTTGGTATAGTTTATCATAACAAATAGTGCTATGATTGCATCATCCATCAGAAAAATACATGTGCTTATATAAAATAAAATAAAAAATATATTAAAAAAATAAAAATAAAAAATAACCTTGCTCCAAAACTTTCAAGAAACTCATTAGCTATAGAGAACAGAACACTAACTTCAGCACCATTATACATGCAAATGAAATGTGTTGTGTATAAAATAGACCTGTAATCATTTCGACATTTTAGGGCCCTCCGTATTGTTTCGCACTGTCATAGTGTCATGCCTCGGTAGGTCAAAGAGAGGCATAAGACCGATGAACTGCCATGGGCCTCCAGCAATCTCCTTCCTTCCTTCTGGAACTTCCTGCACAAAAAGATGAAACCACATGGTAATCACTTCTTCAGTCTGACATTAAAGTAACAGTAGGAATACAAACTCATCAAATGCGAAGGGACGTAGACTCCTCTGTTTGGATACCACCAAATTTCTCATTTCTTGAGGCTATACAACCCTGGGTCTATAATCAATGACTTCCCCCACTTATTACTGAAACAAACATATAACAAACTTCAGAACTTTTTGCTACAAAAAATAAGGCATCAAACAGAATCAGAGCTACTTAAACATGTTCTATCCTGATCAAACACATTCCAGCAAATCTCATACATATTTCTCACCAATGCTATCCAGAGCAAAGTGGCAATTATCAAATGTTATCAAATTTAATTCAAGGGTATCGCATTACAAGTCTATTGGACATGATATAGGCACTGATTGCTACTCTTCATAGAAAGAAATCAAACCAAAAAACTATAGGAAAGAAATTCGGGAAGATCATTAAAAACAATGAACTTGTCATCAAATCATTTCCAGTTCATAGTTACACTTGTAATTCCAGTTCACAACATGACATCTGATATAACAGTCACTGACAACTTTTATGGGTGAGAGCTCATTTGATATCTGCAGTCACTGACTTTCAAAAAATTAAATATCTTAGGCAACCATGATTAACTCAATATACCAACTAAGTTTGGAATGAGTGACATGAGCTCTTATTCTCACAAGTAAAATGAATATAAATAATACTCTCTTCCGTTCCACATAAGAATTAGTATATGAGTTTGCCTTGATTCTAGATGTAAAACCTCTATATGGGGACAAGACATAGAAGTTCCGGAGAGAATGTTATACATTATGTTTCCTTTAGCTGGTGACCAAGCTGTGAGGATGTTCAATCCTGGAGCTGTTATATAAGGCTATGCAGCAGCAGATTCAAAACTCACAAATCTTTCAAGAATGAAGTGACTGAAATGACATTTTCCAGAGAGCCAAAATAAATTTCTCTTTTTCAATCATTGTTAATGAGAATATTTACCTTCAAAATTTCTGGAGTTAAAGAGTTGGGACCTTTGGAAGAAAATGTTGCCACAAGGGGTGCAGGCTGAGTTCCAAACACTGTCTTTGCTCTAAAAATCCTTGATGTGGGCTTACTGTTCAGCATAATAGAAAGCTAGATTAGAGAGCAGCTGAGAGAGCTCAAAAGAAATGTCGTTATTTTTTAATGTAAAACGAACTGTGTGCTATTAACATAAGACAGAATAATTTCTCCAGTTGTCCTTGTTATGATGGCTGAAGGGATCACAAATGGGACGGCAACATTTAGATCTAATTCATCAATAAGTATCATCTCCACACCTCCAGCCTGTTTCAATACCATACTCTTTGCTAGTTTTGACTCTGTTGAACACTCTTCATGTCTACACGGTCTCAGTAACTCAAAGTTAACTGTAGTGAGAGAGGACGGAATAATGGTTAAGTGACTTGTAGTAATAGGTTGGTTGTTCCAATGTCACCCTTCCCACTTACCATTAAGACTCACCAATCTCTTGACAAGCCATGTTGTGGGGCTATCAAATAAAACTAAGCTTAATGCATTATAGAGCAACTAACCTAGGTTGATCTCTATATGGAGCCTATATTTAATTCTGAAGTAATCTCGTGTAAATAACAAATTAACCCAAGGGTATGGGAAGGGATGCCAGTAACTGGCAAGCAATCTTTTTATACAGATAACATCAACTGTTCCCTAAACAGTGTGTTTTGTTACTGCGGGAAGGGCGTGCAACAGGAGGAGGGGCCAGTAACTGACCCAAATGCGAAAAAGTCTTGGACTATTAACATCCATATGGGCAGAATGAGATTTTAATGTTCATCCCAGACCATGAACAATATGTATAGAAAATCTTTTTGAGAAACATGCAAAAAATTCCATATGGGCAGAATGCATTTTTGTATAGAAAAGAGAAACTTGCATTCTTTTTTTTCCCGTATAAGAGTAACGCGCATTCTGAAAGATCATAGAATATTTTCTTCTAGAAAAGATAACTCTATCCCTTAATATTCATCAAAGTCTCATTTTTGTCCCCCACATATTTTTCAGTCCATTCCTATTCTAAAAGAATGTTTTGTCCCAAACATGTCCTTTGTTCAGTTATACATTAGACACTCAAAGAAAGTTAAATATATCTGTTGAAAAAAACTCAGCACAGTCATCAATGTCAAAGGCGAAAGGTTCCTTTGAAGCGCCAGACCACTAAAACACCTTAGGTGAAAGCATTCCCAGCTAATTTTGAAGTGTGTGCATCTTAAAGCATTTGTACACCCTGCACAATAATATGAGATTAATTTCTTCTCAATCCCCAAAAGAAAATAATAGAATCTACACTGCAAAGAGGGCTTAAAATCCTTAAACATGACACAAGTATTGGGTTCTAGCTAAGTTGTGATCTTTCAAGTGGGATAAGTGGAAATACACCAACTGGCAGCCAGAAGAACAGGAAACATGAATATAAAGCAAAAGGAAATAAGATAGTACAATATACCAAACAAAAGATTACAAATGTTAGGGAATCTTACAGAGAATCCATCAGGAGCTTCTTATTAGCCTTTTTCTTGTTTTGTTTGCACCATCATCAAGATGTCGTGGTTACCTGCTTGTTGAACAAGAAAAGAGTGCCCTGAGGAGTCCAAACTTTCAGATCTGTCTCAACAAACAAGGGAACCACGGCATCTTAATGACGGTTCAAGTTTGAAGAAGCGCAAATAGTAGATCTGCTGGGGAGAGTGGAGCTACTTATTAAAGTAGATCTGCTGGGGAGATATTATGATGAAGATGGGCTAGTACACGGCACAAATGCAAGCTTAGCAGCCTCATCAAAAGGACTTGCTACTTTCATGAGACCAAATAAAATAGGGAAAATTACATATAGGTCCCAAGGAAGAGAGATATTTACATTTAGGTCCCTTAAAATTACGAAATTACTCAGAAGTCCCAAGGGACTTCTGAGTAATTATTTCAGAATGTAAAATTACTTTGTTGCCCATAATGCATATTTCACAAAGAAGCGATTAACAATACAAAATGCATAAATTAATAACACAAAATGCATAAATTAACCACAACTTCTGAAAACCTTCAATCTGTCATGTCTCACTTCCGTAGGCGATTAACAACACAAAATGCATAAATTAACAACACAAAATGCATAAATTAACCACAACTTCGGAAGTGAGACATGACAAATTGAAGGTTTTCGAAGTTGTGGTTAATTTATGCATTTTGTGTGTTAATTTATGCATTTTGTGTTGTTAATGGCTTCTATGTGAAATATGCACTATGGGCGGCAAAAAGTAATTTTATATTCTGAAATAATTATTCAGAAGTCCCTTGGGACTTCTGAGTAATTTCCGTAATTTTAATAGACCTAAATGTAAATATCTCTCTTCCTTAGAACCTATATGTAATTTTCCCAATAAAATAAGAACACAGCTTTATCATGGTGTGTTCACATTAGAGTTGGGAATTGAAGGGTCAGCGTCTGTGAGATAAGAAAACATATATTTTCAAAAGCTATTATAGTCAAAAGGCTAGCCCTTACAAGACCCAAAAGTAACTATTTTAAATTTTAACTATTTTTTCCGTTTTTTAAGAAATATAATTAGTAAATTACAATAATTAAAGTTTTAATTTATCAAATAAATGTTATTAACATTAATATCTAAACAACACAAATCATCCAACAAAAAAACACATTCACTAATTCACAATCCAAAGCAAACTATTGTATACAAATAACTCACATAAAACATAAGAAGCATAACTAGGTTTTAAACTAAAATTATTATACAATATTTATATGGCAAGATTGACCCGACTTGTGATGAGAAGGTTGACACTTGCCAATATAAAGAGCAAGTTAGCTTTAATTTTCAATAAATATTTGAATGTAGGGACAACTCTTTTAACTCCTTATTAAATTTCTTTAAAAAAATTAACGACATAATGGGCCGACTTTAAGGCTCTATAAAGACCCTTTTTTAAGCCAAAGACCGCCGATTTCATTTAATGCTTCTAATTTTCAAATCTGACTTTGAAGGATCAGGATTTAAACAGACGAATCCGACGGCCCCAACCCGATTTCCTACTCTAACACCCATTATCAAGCAAGACGCCATTAATTAATGGGATTGACACCACTAGCCATTAGGTCATGTAAGTGAGAGAAGGGAATTGTCAAATCAACACAGAGGGCCCCTCTCTTCTCCAAATCTTTCAATTGTTCCCATGATCAAGCACGACGCCATTCATGGGATTTTTGAAATCAATTATGAGAGGACTATAATGAAAACTAATTAAATTATTGAATGAATCATAAATATAATAATATTTTTGAACTTTGTATTTTCTATTTCTATCCAAAAAAAAAAATATTCACATTATATATATATATATATTTATGCTTAAACTTCTACGTCAGGATGTTGTATGATTCATACACACACACGAAATAATAGGACCACATATATATAACGCAATTATATATGTGTGGGTCCCATCATTTTATATATGTGTGACATGAAAAAACACTTCTTCTACAACATGAGAAGTATTTTTCCCTATATATACATATATATTACTATAATACCTTGTAGAATCTGAACTTGAAAACGAAAAAATATTTTCCCTCCACCACAGATTTTTTATTTTTGAAAATGAAATATGTATTTAATTCAATTGCCTAGTCTCAAGCTTTGAAATTTATCTCGTATGTACATTCCCCTTCACCCGTAATAATTCAGTCAAGTTAAAATTGCTCTTTTTTTAACAATTAAGGCCAAAATTATCTCAGAAAAACTTTGTAATCAAGAAAGATGGTAATAAATCAGTAATTGTCAGTGTACGTTGGGGGTTTTGGTTAGCCTCTAAAGTGGGTCCTACGGGTTCTGAGCTGTTTAGCCTCTAAAGTGGGTCCTACGTGTTCTGAGATACATTTATATTTAATTGAAGTACAAGGAAGAAAGTGGGTCCTATGGTGAAGATGGGTAAGTACAGGAGCAGCTATGGTCCTCTGCGGAGGACCATTCACTGCCCCCTAAGGCAGTGAATCCGCCGAGGACCACAGCAATTTTTTTTTTTTTTTTGTTAAAAAAAAAAAAAGAGAGGCAGATTCACTGCCTTGGGGGGCAGTGAATGGTCCTCCGCAGAGGACCATAGCTGCTCCCGGTAAGTACACGGCATAAATGCAAGCTAGCAGCCTCATCAAAAGGGCCTGCTACTTTCATGAGACCAAATAAAATAAGAACACAGTTTCATCAGATGGCGTGTTTACACACTTTACATTATCAAGCAAGACGCCATTAATGGGATTGACACCACTAGCCACTAGGTCCTGTTAGTAACAGAAGGGAATTGGCACATCAACACAGTGGGCCCCCACTCTTCTCCTAATCTTTCAATTGGTTCACACGATACGCCATTCACGAGATTCCATAAGAGAAGGGGTTTGTCACATCAACAATGTGGTCCCCACTCTTCTCCAACTCTTTCAAGTTCAATTTTACCTTAGTCCGTGCGCCATCTTTATTCTCTTTGCCATACACTTTTTGCTTTTCACCTTTCTTTGTTTTAGACCCCACCATCACCCACTCAATAACCAAACAAGAATCTGTTGCGATGGTCGGAGCCTCGGAGGCGTGAAAATAGGCTAAGTCTCTGTTTAAGCCTTTAAGGTCTAATTTAACGTGTTTGTTAAAAAAATCAGATCAAAATATATTTAAAGGCTTGAATGTATAAATAGACAGACCTATTTTGATAAGGCATACTTATAAGCCTTCAAGTCTGACTTATTTACACAAAAATTATTATTTTATATACAAAATTATTAATTTAAAGTTATAATAGGTAATTACTATATTACCCAGTGTTATTGCTTTTTTATTATTTTTTATTCAACCTTTTCTACTCAAACAGTCATGACCTAGACGTCATCTACTCATCCCATTATCTTTTCCAATTTTCCTGTTAGGGTTGCTCGCTATTCCTCTTGTTATAATAGGATATGATCTTTCAAATACTATTTTTTTCCCGATGGCCGAGTTTTCCGATCGAGTATGCCGCCAAAGCCGTCGATAACAACAGTATACGGCCACCGTTCCTCTACTTTTTGATTTTTTTTTTTTTTATGTTTGTTACCCCTCTTATATCTGGGCTCTAGTAGGGCTCTGGGAAGTCAAAGTGACATTTGATCACGGCGAAGATTTGGTGGAAATTGATTGTTTGGAAGAATGAGCAGCAATGGAATAGGATATTATCTTTCAGTCACTACTTTCTCCCCCAATGGCCAAGTTTTCTAGATTGAGTGTGCCGCCAAGCCGTCGACAATAGCGGGTATGCGTCTCTGCCGTTCCTCATCTTTTCATATTTTTTATTCAACCTCCATTGATTGATTCCTTGAGAATGAACCAACGTAGTTTGCTTGGGGAATTGGCTAAGCACACTGTTTCTGAGGGAACCAAGGTGGTTACCAAATTTACTAGCTCTTAGTTTTATAATTGGATTGTGTTTGAATTTGTTGAATGTGTTTGGGATGTAGGATTTCCCATGAAATTATTTTAATTAGGTGTCATTCTCTAGTTTAGGGTTATAAATTGTCTGTTCCGAACAATTCTAATGAGTGATAATCCATAATTAAATGGGATACAAAAAGTCAAAATCTGCAAGTTTGTAACCTCACCTGCCTCAAATTCATTTTATTTAAAGACCGGCTTTGATCTCAGCCACTACAAAATTTGCTTTACCAAAGAGTCTCACACACATAGCACCTTCCCAGCCTCTTGAAGACCCTCTCTCTCTGCGATTAAGACAGAGAGACCAAACACCAAAGAACCTAAGGATTCTTCAGCAATGGAGGCAGAGAAAGTGGACAAGAATACTAACAAGTCGTCATCCACATCGGAGTCCGAGAAGATTCGGCCTATAGGATGCGAAAGAAAATCCGAAGTGTTAGTCGGAGACGATTCCGGAAACAACACTCCAGGGTGTTATTTTTTTAAAAAAAAAATAGGGGTATTTTGGTATTTTCATAAAAATAGTGTGGGACCCACCATAAAAACTGGCGGTGTTAAGTTAGATTTGACAGTGCTGTGACTTTTGCACCTATTTTCAAAGCTCATTGTTACTTTTGCACTTCGGAACAACATTTGGTATTGGATGCTCTTGAGGGTAAAGCACATATGTATTTTTACACCTTTACCTAATTCTAATTTAAAAGTCATTTTTATTTTCAATGAATATGGTTCTTGTTCTCTAAGCCGTACAATTTGTAAATATGATTTGCTTTAAAACTTACTAAAAGCCTACATTTATTTAGAGTTTAGTAAGTTCAAAGCCTACTAAAGGTTTTCAAGACCTACAATATAAAAAGGCCTACATTGTAAGTAGGCCTGTAAAAAGGCTTCAGACTTGTCCAGGCCTCATGTAGGCTCAGGCCTGAGCCTTAAAAAAAAGCCTGTGTGTAGGCTCAGGCTTTAGATTTTCATTACAGACTCAGACCTATTTAGCTAAAGCCTGGCTTGCCTGGCCTATTTCCATGCCTACTTGGTGGTATGCAAATATACAATTCAGGTAAATTTGCCTTTTGCCACGTCGGTAGGAAGGGACGGTGATGTACGCTCAATTGGCATTTTCATCTGCAATAGGTGGAATCAAACTAACCCACCATTAATTAAAGGTTTATAAAAAAAATGTTATTCATAGTAAAAGATTAGAGAAGAGACTAATAAAAATGCATTAGAGGAATATATTTTATTGGTAATACGTGAACACTTTATACATAGTGTAACACCCTAAATTTTGGACACTAGGAATTGAGAATAAGCCTAAAATAGGTAGACGACTGAGCCCAATTCGGGAAGAGTCCCAAGAATATCGGGAGTTAGGAGGCCTCTATGGGACTAAGTAACTTGGCCATATGGGTCAGTGGAACAATATAAATAAGCTGTGGAATTAAAGTGCCAATGAAAAAAGGGCACAGAAGTCCTATACAGTGTAAATCTTGTTGGAAAAGATGCCGCCCAACTATGTCCTGAGGTATAGGACAATTAGTTGAGCAAAAATATGCCGGTATGGGTAAGTATATGGCATTTTCAGGGCAGTCATGGATGTCCTGCGTTTTTGAAGGAAATAAGAAAGGAAGAGAGAGAAAATGTGTATCTGGACCAAGTAATAGTAGTGCTACATCAGAAGGAAAAGTCAGTAATAGTAGTGCTACATCAGACACGTGACATTTCGGGGTCAGAAGTTGGATTATCGAGTAGCACGCATTATGAGGTGGTCACGAGACACTAAAACATGGATTTCTTGCTCCCCAAGGCATTATATTTCATCCTTCTATGGTCAAGGAAAAGAGACTGATGGTCCGGGCCTACACAAGTCCAATTGAGTGGCATGAGTTACGAGGAAAGGTGTAACCGGCATAAAGGAGCTACCGGGATCGGTTAGGGTACCGGAGTCGGGCCCAGACCCCTGAACACAGAGGGAGGACGAAATTGGTGGGCCCAGAGGAGAGAGAAAGTGACTTGGAGGAAAAGAAAAGGTCACATCGTGTAATTATGAAGAGAGAGAAAGATACAATAATCAGAATTAATCTGGACCACACAATTTGAATATGACATGACCAGTGAAGGACAAGTAATTATGACACTAAAAGGGTAGTAATGACAGCATCTTGGGTAGATTTTGTGGGTCTCACTGACTTGGAAGAAGAGCAGTACAAAATGACCGTTTTACCCCTAGGCCAAAAACCTACAACTAGCAACATCGAGACCACCTTTAGGGGGAATTTTGGAATCTCATTTTGGCCTTGGAATGCGTTACCCATCTGCCAAGAATTCTCTAGAATTCTTGATAATTTAGTAAATAAATTATAATTAAATCCGAAGAATTTTCCCGACCGTTGGATCGTTATCAAAGTTGGATAAGGGCCCCAACTTTGGAGTCTATATAAGGACACCTCCCCCTTCATTTTCCACCAGCCAAGCACAAAATTGAGGTGGAGAAGAGGGAGAGCTCAGCTGAAGGTCTTGGTTCAAGAAGAAGAGAAGGTCATATGCAACCGAAATTCCAAGGTAAGCCCCTACCCGACAACTTAGCAATTCTTGCTTCTTCCCTATGGTGACTTTCGTGGATTTGCAATAGTATTATAGTATTTTTGAGGTTTCCATTGAGTCCAAAACATGATTTTATGTGGGGTTAAGTCAAGGTTACCTTTTTCACACCCGAAAAACCCTAAGACGTTAAACTACAAAAATTTGCCAGTTTTTACGGTTTCTGGGCGCGAATGGAAATCGGTAGTTTTGAAGTAGTAAATGAAGTTTGATTGCTTTGAAATTTTACATGGAAAAATTGGAAATCCTAAGGATGATTTTGATATAAGATTTTGTGTCATTTGGAGTTTCCAACCGAGAGTTATTTTTTAAGTTGAAAATGATCTAAAAACCTAGACTCTGTCTCGGTCAAGTGGCTAATGTTTGGGAATAAGGACAAGTTTCGAACCCAGATGACTTTGGTAATTATTTTTCCTATAAAATATAAATCCTAAGGGTTCTAAGGCCACTGATTTCATGTCGATACAATGTTTCTAGAATTTATTAGAAATCATTGAAGTTGGGTCAGAGGTTCTGGAAAATTCTGGTGATATGTGAATTTTATGGAACTTGAAGTAAAGTTTGAATAAGTGATTTAAAGCATGGTGTTTTGCTATACCTAGGGTATTAACACATGTGGGACGTATCTCGGACACTAAGGGAAGAGTTTACTGCTTTCAAGGAGTGCCAGGTAGTAACCGTAAACTTGCATACTCTATGTGGCTCTTGTATGTTATGTGTTATCATGATTGTGGATGTAGGCTCGGTGGTATCTATGAGACTTCGTGTTCTATGGTTACTGCTGAGGCCCGAGGTATGCAGGCTAGGTAGTACCTGTAGGGGTGCTACTGAGGCCTGAGGCATGATGGCTAGGTAGTATCTGTAGGGGGCTACTGAGGCATTTGGCATGTAGGGTAGGTGAAACCTATGTGACTGTGTGTTCATAGGTGTCTATTGAGGCCCAAGGTATGTGGGGTAGGTGGAGCCTATATGACTGTGTGTTTATAGGTGTCCACTGAGGTCTTAGGCTAGGTGGTTGGGGTTGACCACCCTGACTACTGAGGCCCTTTGTGCGTTGGTTCCGGGGGCTTGTCTTGACCAGGCGGTACTACGGAGTATATGCCATGTTTGTGTTTCCTGATTGTGATTTGCATTACATGCATTGCATACATATTGTATATGAGTTTAACAGTTACTCTAGAGTTCAACTTTAAACTCCAGACTGGTTCAAAGGATACATGTGTAAGGAAGGAGCGGCTGGAGGACTTGAGAAAGGTAGGACTTGATGCAGGAAGATCAAGAAATAGAGGATGCCTTGTTTGTTCTGGATGAATGTACCCTTTAACCCCACGAGGATTCCTTTATGTTTTGTATGTACATTTATCAGTATATTGTAATTGTCCAAACTGATCCTATGCTCTGCCGCACACACTTTGATATAAATTTAAAGTGATTATTTGACAAAGGAAAGGTAATAAGCGATGAAGATCCCTCTAACCTGCCACCCGAAAGGGCGAGGCCGGTAGGAGTGTAACACATAGAGGGTTGAGTCTCTTTATCTAATTACTTCAACTAATGACACTTATATCTATAATTAGTGTTTACAGCTATAACCCAATTTCAAAGATTGCTATACAAGCTTGATGATTCTCTTTATTATGCATAGTAATGTTTCTAAACATGTAAACAAGCACACCAATTATTTTCTTACTTGTTATCATAATGAAAAAATTCCAGAAATTTGACAGCAATTATAGTCTTTCTGGTTTGATTTTGACGAAGATGTCATGTGACTATGTAAATGTGAAGTTGCTATCACACAATAATGCATATAGATTATTTGCTTTTTTGAAAAGTTTTTATTTTGGTATGAAACTTATTGGATTAGGGTTTTATAATTTATATATGTTGTTCTTTCATTGAATGTGAGAGAGTGTTTGGATTTCTACTATTCTGGGGGAGATTTTACTTTCAGGACAAGATCATGAGATAGAACACTTTTTTTTTGTTACAAAAACTACGTACACCTTTTTTTGCTTCATGTGGGTAATATATATCACAATATAACACATACGTGTGAGAAATATAATATAAAATCGATAGACACTGTATATGCGTGATTTAATAACTTAATCAATGGCCATACTGATGACGAGGTCCAGGATCATCTTATTTAATTTATAATTTTTTTCAATTAAATCGCTCCCAGCAAGTTTGTTGAGACATACACAACCTCATGTATTATGCTACTTTCTATCTTTAATATGAGAGTTAGTTAATTTAAATTAAAAAAAAAATTAAAGAAGCAAAATAGATTACCTAATCATAATATATATTATGTTCATTAAATTATATATCGGTTTATAAGTCGACAAATTAGTTTTGAGAAAAATGAAAAATATAAATAATTTAATATAATTTATTTAGCTTCTTTACTTTCTTCAACAAAAGTTAATTGGCTAATCTTGTATTAAGGACCAGTGGGAGTAATATTTTTGCATGATATTTCTTTTTCTATATTTTCATCTTCTATGCTTAGACATTTTAATCAAGTCATTGGTTAGTATGAAATTTATTAATCCTAAAATTCATTATTTCTTTTTTATAAAGATGTCCATAATAAATAAACATGGAGATTGGCTAATTATCCTAGCTAGCTCCCATTTTAATTCATTTTTATAAAGTTTTTTTACTAGAAAAAGGGTAAACTATAAGTTTCACGTTTCATCATCATTTATAGACACTCAAACCTTACATTTACATCCACATTCACCCTTGCCTCTCGTCTCTTTGATTACTTAAGATGACAATGCTAACTTACCTCAAGTCCCTTGATTTGCGTCATCCACTAAAACATAATAATTGCTATAAGTTTATTTTAATGCCAAATGAACTTTTTTGAACTTAGTAGGAGGAGTTTGCCCCCATTTATGTGGGAAAAGTAAAAGGTAAAATCTAGTTTTATATTCTACTTATTATGTTTAGTCGATTTTAGAAGATATCTTATTAGTTAACAAACGATTAGTTTTTCTTATTTCTACTTGTTCGGACAACTATTGTCATTAGGCATTATTTTATTTTCCTTACTAAACCTTTATATTACAAAGAGAATAAATGTTAGACTTTTAAGATATAATGTAGGATTGTAAATAGGCTTGAAAAGTTATATATAAATTTAGAGGTATTTGTTTTAAAGGCTATTTAAAGACTAAATTTTGAGTAAGCCTTTAAGTAAGTTTTAGGCCTTTAAAAGGTCCATGCCCAGGCTTAAAAAGGAACAAACATATAGGCTTAGGCCCAGGTTCAGTCTTTTAATCTCTATTATAAGCTCATGCTTATTTAGATAAAGCCTAGCTTATTTCCACCCTTACTATCATTAAATAAAATTTTTTGCCCCTTGAGGGATCAAAAACTCTTGTTTAAAATTGGAAGAACCAAAACTAAAATGAAGGTAAATTTAAAGAACCAAAAATTATATGAACCCACATTTGTATGTCCACGTCTATGAATTTTACAAGATACATATGAAACACAAGTTATCAAAGTACACACACAATATTCTACTATATATTGATGTGTTTCTCTCTCTCTCTATACCACTTTAGTCCTATTTATAAGTTCATTTTGAAAATGAATTTATAAATAGGACCAGAGTGGTGTGTGTGTGTGTGTGTATTGATAAAATGACAGTTTTGTTGGGACCACCCAAACTCTCTTTGGGATCTGCACACGCGTTGACCATTGGGTAAACCGATAAAACAAGCAGTAACTGAGGTAGGTGAAGTAAATCACAGGAAGGAAAGTAGTACTACCTCCCATCCTAAATATATGACATCTTTTATTGAGTAATTTATGTTATAAATTATGTTCTGGATTAGATGAGTAATAAAGAGAAGTGAGGAGTGGTTAGAAGCAGAGCAAGAGTAATAGAGCATAAAAACCAGATATATAGAAATAAAGGTAGAGAAAACTAATAGAGAAAACTAACTGTACAAGCAGTTAGTTGTGATAGCAAGTGTACTTATTGGGACGGTAAGCTGTTAGTTGTTCGTGAACAATATATATCTTCTTCAAAATCTGCACATCTTCTCTTCGTCAGTACTGTGAACATGTTGAATAATAATGCATGTGAAGAAGAGAAGAACCACTTGTTTAATCGAATTTCATTCTTTAAAATATTCTTTAGAGGGTGTTTTACTGAGGTCTTATTTTAAGTCAATTTTAACTAAATCTCACTTCCTAAGAAACTGCCAATAGGAGTAATAGTTAAATCATAAGTCTCACATACTAAGAAATAGGAGTAATAGTTAAATCATTAAATATTCCTAAAATTGATAAAAAAATTTTTTCAAATTTACCCTTATTAAAAATTTTTTCTCTAAATAATTACAAATCATTTTCACTTCTCTACCCTCTTTCTCTATTTGAAACAAGAATTAAATAAGGGTAAATCAATAACCTCTCTAAATAGACTTATATTTAAGATAAAAAAATTTCTATGACTGAACTGATAGTAAGGATCAAAGTGAGACATTTTCAATTGTGTTTCACAAAATTTGTGAATGATCTGATGGTGTAACTTATTTACTTGGTAAATAAAAGTTGTTAAAACCTAATGAAATTTTGTGAATTATAAAAAAAAAAAAAAAAAATGTGAATGACCTTCTTGTGTGAATTTTTTTAATGGGTGAATGGAAGTTATTAAAACCTAATGACATGTTGTGAATTCCTTCACAAAACTTGTGAATAAGCTTAGTCAAAGTTAAACAGTTAGTTTATATATATTTGTTTGCACATTAGATATTAAAAAGCATTGGTGGTCCAATGGCCACCTATATGTGTTTTTGGCAAAATAACCTATGGGGGGTTCAAATCCACCCCCACTACTTTGAGAATATTTATTTCCGATGAAATATTCTCACCGGAGCTCCGGTGGCCGGCCGGCCACTAGAACTCCGGCCTCCAATAGGGGTGGTTTTCAACCGGCCACCATAGCTCTAGCGAGCGGGGTGGGATAATTTTTTCTTTGGAAAAAATATATATGAGGGTATTTAATTTTTGTGACTTCCTTCAAATTTCAATAAGGACAAACTGGACATAACACTTCTCTAGAATTGTGAATATTTAAAACATCTTTTTTATTTTTTAGCATTTTCAAAGTTCTTTTTTTGGGGTTAGGGAATTTTCAAAAACAAAAATTTTTTAATTAATGTTTGCCAGCATTTTCAAAGTTCTTTTATGGGAATTTTCCCTGTACTTCTTTTAATTAATGTTTGCCAACAACATTTCGCCAATAACATCGCGCACGTTCCAGATTCATTAACACCCAAAAATTATGTATGAATTAAATATAATTCCAACAAAACATGGTTATCAAATCACAAGTATGATGGACTTATATTTAATTTTCTTTAAACTCAAAACGGTTTTATTTTAGTCTCAATAAGGAAATATGTGTGTGTAAAATTTAACCCAGTTAACCAATCCAAAACTCTTAACCAAAACAATGAAGAGATCGATTCACTAGCTAGTTAATCTAACGGGGCGACTCAAATTGGGTTTTTATATCATGGTTAAAATGTCATCTACTATGAGAAATTCTAGGATTTAGATTCTCACGTGTCCATCCACTTCTCACATCAACTTAGATTGAAATTTGAAGGTCAATATTTAATATTTTTTTAAATTACTAATGAATAAAATGTTAAACCATTAAAAAAAATAAATAAATAATTCTGGAAAAAAAAATCATAATCTATTTATCGAAACATAACAATAATCATGAGCAGAGAAATTAAAAATAATACCTATAGCTAGCTAATTTAATTTTAATGCTCTATGCCATCATCTTTTTTTCCCTTTTTTCTCTTTCGGATCTCAGCCATTAATTTACTCACTTATCACTTATCCTAATTCGGTCATGTTCCGTTTTTAATCCCTTTTTCTTTCTCCAATCTTTAATATTTCTGGCTAACATCTTCACTTACATTGTTTTCCATCCACTTGGCCTCGATCTCTTTTACCCCTCACCTTCTTTGCACTTTTAATCAATGTTTCATACATTAGATCCTATAGATAACTTTTTTTATTAAAAAATTGTTTGAGACTTCAGTTATTAATATTTATCAGTATATATGTTATTAAATCCTGCTCACTTGAATTAAAATTATTTGGGAATGCATATTAATAACTCAACAAATAAAACAGATCTTGCTACAAAAAGCAACTCACTCTAAAATGAATAAATATTACATATTAGAATACCAAATTTTTAACGTATATTTATCAAACTTGACACATCAATATGGATATGTGTGTATATCCGATCCCCCTAGTCAGAACACCCAAACTAATTTAACTTAACTGTGTTGCGCATTTACAAGGTTAAATGAAAATAGACTCACCTATAAATCTCTATTTATTTTATAGCTTAATAATGACAATAATAAACCAAAACCTATTCAATAATCTGACCAGATACCAAATAAGGAAGTTGATCGAGCCAGGTAATGACAATAAAAATCTTCAGCGATAATTTGAAATGGTTCAAGGGTCAATTTCAAATCATATATTTATATTATGTGCGAATCTATATATGTATGCTCGCCCACACACACAGAGATAGAGAAAGAGGGAAACATTGTTATTCGGGTAAGGTTTTAATCCATGAAAGTTGAGATTATGCATTCACAAAGGGAAGAATTTAAATCCGGATGACGCCAAAAGTTGTAAAATTTCTTCAATATGTCATTTGACATGAAATTTCAAAATTTCAAGGTCAGAGAGAAATTTAAACATAGGAAAACAAAAGAAATTGTGGGAATCTCTTCTTCAGTTAGTTAATAATTGTGCAGGCTTCCTTCCGAATGAGGGGATCACTATGAATAGAAGATACGAAGGGCATTTTTCTTATATATGTGCACGCGCAGCCCTTTATCTATATGTGTGTGAAATTCAATCAGGTTGAACCGTCTAAAACTCTTGACCAAAACGATTAAGGGATTGATTCACTTGTTCGCTAGTCTAACCGGGTAATTCAGATTGGGTTTTTATACCACTGTTAAAATATCATATAGTCTGAGAAATTCTTGGGTTTAGGTTCTCTCTACTTCTGTTTCCATCCACATCTCATATATCAACTGTTAGATTAAAATTTAGAGGTCTCATTGATTTGGAAACAAAGGGTCCTTTTTTCACTTGGAGTGGATCCAAATGGAGAGGACATGATCGTGTTTTCAAGAGATTAGACCGTGTTTTCAAGAGATTAGACCGGTGCTTATGTAATACAGATTTGCAAGAATTGTTTCCAGATTCCATAGTAAGTAATTTGGAAAGAATGGGTATTGAAGAAACAATCAAATTATTATTCAATTGTAATTACTTAATCAATTTCAAACAAATATAAATAAAGGTAATTAGGAAATAATTAGTAGTAAAGTGTTTTTATTGTATGATGGTAATGGACCTGAACCCGATACTGTTTTCAATGAACTAGGTATTACATACTTTTAAGAGTAAAATTTATTCATTCATTCTCTCTCTCTCAAAGCTTTTGATTTATAGTATGCGCATAATTCATGCACATCTTGTACGTAGTTGTGCATAACTTTCACTAATATATAGAGGGATCATTGACTTTTGTCTCCTTTAGCCGCCACTTGCCTTCTACCACCGAAAAAATTAGTCTGAAAAATAAAAATAAGACACATTTTTTGTAGGCCTAGAGTATCCACCGCAGATGGTGGTGAGTAATCTCCTCGCACTGACTAAATAAAATAAGGCTTTGATTGAACATGATCATTCCACTTCCACACGCATTGATTAAACGGAGTCATTATTGCTTTGCACTTAGGCTCTTGCGTCGAATTTGTAAGTTGAACTAATATGTTGTCCATACCAATGTGGGCTTGGAGTCAAAGCCCGTAAGAGAAAATAATTAAATATGGCTTTTTTTCTACCAAAAGTTTAAATAAATCGATTTCAGGGCGTCAGACTCTTAAGTTCAATCCCAATCACTTCATACACTAAGCTTACTCAGTTTATTTATTATTATTATTATTTTTTTTAAAAAAACTCATAGTGCAAAGAGTGCCTGTAAAAAGCACATGCCAATTATTCATTAATGAAATTCTCGTATCGGTAGGAAATAAAGCAACACTTTTAATTATAAGGTATAAGTGAAATTCTCACCAACTAAATTATAAATACATGTCGGCGAATTTTCTTTTGCTTCAAAAATGGGGGGAAAGGAAGTGAAGAATATTCTCTGAAAAAATTCTTCAATTGATGCTATTTTATAAGTGAAATATCACAAAAGTAATTAACCTGAAAGCTGAAAGGTTTTGTTATTCCATTTCATGAAGTTGGTGATGACAGGGACTTGGACATATGCGTTTAATTTGACATTAGCGAAGAGAGATATGGAATACCATTTTTTAACCTGAAATGGAATATCATTAATTTGCACTTTATACTTGAAAATTAGTTTAGGTTATATATGATTAATAAGCATAATATGCATATATAAAGAGAAAATTAAGGGATTAATTCCGCTAAAGTGCAGCTTTAACTGATTCTAGCTCATGCCAGCTAGAGGATTCTTGATAGATATAATGTATACAACACAAGCGACCTCATCATTTTCTATTTTTGCTCGCCTACACATAAATTAAATATGGTTCATATTTTTGTTGTTGCCATAAATTAATAGATTCCTCCCCTATATCGTAGATACATTTTTTTTAAGTTTGTCAGCTTTTGTTAAAGCCTGAATTCTCACCTTGTTCTCTTTAACATTTACCAAGATATAGTAGAGTTGTGAATTTAGAAGTCTGATATATTTTCAATGCCCTTAAACTATATATATCTAGGGGTTGGTGATAGGGTTTTAACTTTAAAGTTTGATTGGGAAATTAATGATCAGCTAGGTCCAACTGATGGGGCTATATAGCCTTAAAAGGTTCGTTTAACTGATAAGCTTTAAATATGCGTTCAGTTTAATATGGTAATACAATGTATTTAGGGTCCTGGACACATATTAACTCATCAATCAATATATATTATCCAAAAATCCTCTAGGAATTGAAGACGTTTAATCAATCAGCAAATTATGACTTGTGGATGATGATTTGAAACAATATGAGCTTCACCTCTTATTGATAGCTTAATTCGTTCAGGATTCATGGAAATAATACTTAATATATTTTTATAAATACAAGTCTAAAGGAAAAAATCATCTCAAAACGGGTAAAGCACACTGTTCTTGTAAGGCTCTCTAATTTGGGAGCCATAAGAATGCATTTTTGTTCGAGAGCTGACATTTTCCCACTCCGTGCCACTTCCCTCAGCCTCTTGCTAATCAGAAAACCATGCGGATAGCGATCTCTCCATGAAGATCGGCCTCTAAAAAAAAAGGGTACTAATATCACTAGTATAGTGTTTGGATTTGTTTTAAGAAAATAGTTTCTGGATATAAAGTGAAAGAAATATTTTTAGAAAATAGATTTTGGAGATAGCTTCTGGAAAAGTAGAAAAAAAAAAGTTTTGGAAATTGTTTTCTAGCCAAAAATAGATGCATCGATTGGATGGAACCAGGGTGAAAGGCGTGTGTCGGTCAAAAGCTGTGGACTACTGGATTTGGTTTCGGTGCATGATTCTCGCCTTGAAGCTGCATACGGACCTTGATGGGTTCAAGAGCTTGAGTGGAACACCCAGTAACAATGAAAGCTTTTGAGATGCCGACGTCATCGACACTGTGACAGTCAATGGAAAACGGGAATACTGAGATAGTGACAGGGTAACAGTTCGTTGGCCAATTTGCATCTTAATTGTACTTTTTTTCACTTTTTAATGTGGATTGGTAATTTTGGTACCATCAATTATTTTTTGTGTCAGATGCTCTTTGGGTAATAGTTCGTTAGAAAATCTACACTTTAACCCAAGATTAAATTTAAATAAGTGATTGTGAGTTGAAGGGACTTTGCTCTGTTCTCTCATACATAGAAGTTTGGAAAGATGGAGGACGGAATTATACTATAAATCACTCAAAAGTCTAAAAGCAACTCACAAGCATGCTATGACAAATTCCAATATAGGAAAACATAATAGGTTTTTGCTCCTTATTTATCATTAAAACTTCTGTTGTAATTAAATCTTTTTATTGGAACCTCATCATGATTCTCCCAATATTAACTAAGCAAAGTCCATGAAGTGATGTGGTCCACTACTGTAGTGCTGTGTAAAGCTCACAAATTGCGCTCTCACAGTAAAGTCTCCATCACTTTCGTCGCTTTCTCATTTCTCACAGACATCATGTTTCCCACAACCTCACTGCTCCTCCCTCTAATCATCCTACTCAAAATCTTAGTCCCATCAAACCAAACGTCATATTACCATATATCAGATATGTGTGTGTGTATCAGCACATTTTATAGATCCTATAATTTGATATCCAAGTAACTTGTAAAGATATATGTGTGGATCTGTTAAAGAAATAACTCTCATATTGCTTGGTAACTAGAGATTAAAGCGAGAAGGGTCCATTAAATCCTGGGTAGGGTCACTTCCTCTTTGCTGATGGTCCTGGAATAACTGTTAAGGACAATATCCTCATAACGACTCGGATCGTCTGAGTTTTCATTACAATAGGTTGTTCGTGGAGGCTTGTGTTTGTGTTTTCCAATATAACTAACTAGTTCGGATGAAGACTTAGCTTTGTGACCAGGATGTCCCTATCTAACTATCAATTCCGCTAATACTTCGGACTTGAAAAACAAATATATTTTCTTATAGTATTAAACTCTTTAATTTCTAATTAGGTTTATTTTGTACATAAATATTAACGTTAAACTACTAACGTTCATGGAGTTTCTACCACTAATATGATATCAGAGATTCAGAGGTTTAATGTTCTCTAAATAATAAAGTTATAGATTTGAATCGTATTATGAAATAGGGCCCTGGTCAAAAATCTTATGAAATAGCTAGGGAAATTTTATAACTACCTTAAATAACTGAAGCGATATTGAAATGATGGATCAGAGATTTAAAGAGTGGAAGTTTGTGGACCTTAAAATGTGTGTGTGGGTAAGCTTTGTGGAGAGATTGCTTTTGCTGAAACAAAGGACTGAACTGATTCTGAAGTTCTGGGGATATTTAGGACAAGGAATGATTATTGTACCTTCTAGAATCTCTTCAATTATTGTTTATATATTTACTTACACCTTTTCGAATACAATACCTATCATCATCTTTCGGAACTGGATTCCCTGCAGAGCTCGTTCCCCTGGACCTTTCAGGTCTGATCTAGACAGTCTAGATCTTTTTTTTTTCTTTCTATTTTTTCAAAAAAAACTATTTTAATAGGTATAAAATCTAAAATAAAGATAGTTTCTCAACTAACATTTTTTCAAAAAATGATTTTTTTATTTAAAAAGCAACAGTTTAAAAAAATAAAATGCGGACCATCCAAATCGCATCCGAGCGACCCAGATGCACCAAGAACCGTTCCCATCATCTTCATCTAACTTCTTTTCCAACATGTTCAAAAACCTGAGATACTCACCCCCACGCCAATTTGATTTTTTAAATATCTAATTTAATACTTTAATCTATCTTTTTTTACTAAAAAATAAAAAAATTTGATTAATAAAGATACAATAATTATTCTATACTTCCCACACAGTTGGCAAAGCAGCCCGAATGTAGAATCCGCTTTGGTGCTAACCCAAACTCATCAAATTTGGAGTATGTAGATTTAGTATTTTTATTTTTTGAATAATTTTTTAATGAAAATAAAATCCAAATAAAGATAATATATTAAATATTAAATATCATTTTTTTTAAAAATAATTTCATATTTACAATTAATAGTTGAAAATATTATATATGAATGATTCAAATCGGATGAGTTTGGGCGCACATCACTTTCAATGAGCACCCAAACCGGTTCCCTGTATAAATTTCACATGCTACACTATTTGCTTTTTCCATCCGGACTTGTGAATATATAGGTGCAGAAAGTTTATGTTGCTACGCCAATTAAAATTATAATTAGTATAAAAAAATCTATTTTTAAATCTATATGTGCATTTTTACGTCTTCAGCCTCCCTATTTACATAACTGGAAACAGCCAGAAACTAGAAATTAACAGCACAAATAATCATACAACAACTAATCTTCAGAGCTATTTCCATTTAAACAATGCTAATTATCATAATAAATTACAAGAAAACTACACAAGCTTATTGTACAAAGCTAATTCATATTCGTTGTACAAAAGAATAGTACTTGTCGTTGTCTACTTGATATAGAGTGATGTTGAAAACTGCAAATTTTAAATAAGAATACTTTCATTATTGCTATTGAGATATTAAATGTGAATGGACTTCACTTGTGGAAAGTGTAACACCCATTTTTCAAAAGCGGAATAATTTTTTTTTTTCCATCAGAGTAGAGCATCGGAGCAAGTAAAGGAGTAAGTAACTGATATATCATTAATTGTGGTGTATCTGTTTGTTCATAAAGAACGGTACATTTAATGGGTATTATAACGGTACATATCTTAAATCTTCGGTCGGGTCTTCACGTGTGCTGTTTACTTTGCTCACTCTTGTCTTCGGTCCTTGGTTCTCCGGACCCTGAAGCTATGGTAAGAGCTGAGGTCCAATACCCATCGGACCCCAGATAACGGTTAACCTGATGCTCAACTATGACAATGTATGTATGACAAATATTCATGACATTACAGCAATAATCAATACATAAGCACACAGCAGATGTAAGATTAATATATTAACAGTACATAGCACACAGCACATGTAAAGTTATCAATAGTCTGCACACTTCAGTGTCACGATGGCCTTCGTGTCCTCAGCGTTAGGAAAACTGTAACGGTATTATCAAAACCATAACCCGTGTATAAAGCTGAATGTATAAGTAGTGATCTAAGCCCCATAAACTTAGTGACGGTGCATGTCCAAGACAGAGTCCCGTGGGTCTTTATGAAAGTATCTATCACATATAAGTATACAATAAGCATCAGAGTCAGTGTTACAGTACGTGTCCTACCTTAGTCCGTTCGGATAGCGGTACGCTTGACTGTTTGGTACGTCCTCTGATATTCTCGGATATCCTATAACAGTATTATCGCATTACTACTTGGTAAATAATACCTTAAAAGATATTTTAGCCACTACCGACCTTTTTACCCCGGGTGGATTTGTTATTCCAATTATATCCTCTTTATTTCACAAAAACGTTACTTTCAGCATTTCGGGCAGAATTTCCGCTAACTTTGAAAATTCATAATTAATTCTACAAACATCGAAATGAGGATCTGTAAAATTCTCCAGAATCCTTAGGATGCCTATTTTTAGGGAAAAATACTATTTTTCTCCCAGATTCCCTGAGTCATTACTAGGTTTACGGTTTCTAAACTCTGCCCAGAATTTTTCAGAATTTCGTAGCCCAACTTGAAGAATTTTTATCTCCCTGCACAGAGCTCAAAATAATACATTATAGGTGTATTTGAAAATCCCTATATATCTAATTTAACCATGAATTTTCCCAGAATTTTATAACTTTATCTTCAACATAAAATTATGGCGTTTTTATCATTGACTCCAGAAATTGCTAACCGATAAAATTTCGCCAGAGTTTCGCTATTTTGATCTTCAACTTCCAAAATTTTGCTCCAACACTTTATTCATCATTTTTTTTGAAACAAAGCCAATTTTAACCACAGAAAACATGAGAAAAAACTAAATTTTGGAAGATTAAATATCAAAACAACAAATTAACTATGAACTATAAAGTTAGAACTCAAGAACTTACCTAGAACTTTGCTCCTCCTTCTCCAAGACTCCTCACTCTCACTTTCCACTCTATAATCAGATGTTTCTTGCTTGTAATGGTGTGAAAAATAATGAAGACCAAGTCCTCTATTTATAGTAAATTGTCATGGCAATTGTGGTAATTTCTTTGAACTTCCTCATCTTGGATTTAAACCATAGGATTTAGGTTAATTTGTCAAGCTCCATCCTCACCCTTCCCTCTCACAACCGTGGCCTCCCCTCACACTCCCTTATCTTCTTCCATTTTCCATTAATAACTCTTATCCTAAGTACATAACTCTCTCTCCAATTTGTTCCCACCATAAATGTCTTAATTTGCATGTGTCATAAATTAAACAACAAACAAATCATCCTACCCCTTCTACAAGCCAAGTAATTCGCCCCCTCCTCCTTATTTCTCCAACTTTATGCTTAAATTCCTAGTTACTCTAAGTGTATTTGTAACTAGATGAAGATGATAGTTGGTTACCAACTAAGCAAAAATACATCTAGGGTTTACTTTAAAGTTTATCAAGTCTCTTCATTAGACTCTCGATTTTGTACATCATGGCTTAATTAGAAGTTTCTAATTGCCTTTTTATCATTTTAGAATTAATTGTATAAGTTGGGTAAAAATTATAATGATACTTTATCCCAAGTTTAATATGTGTTTTTGATCAAGATTAATCCTTATATTTAATCTATGATTAAAATCTCTCATTGATCCAATTAATTTACAAAGGATTTAGATTACTCGTGTCTTAAATTTTTCCTTTGGTCAATTTTACAATTTTTGAATTAAACCAATTATCCTCTTCCAAAAGCCATTAAGGCCTTATCTCAAGTACTCTTAGCCATTTGCCAATTTGTCTCTCCTCATAATGACTTGCATGTGATTATTTCAGCATGTGTAGTTTGTTTATATTAAACAATTCAACTCTTCTTCAACAAGCAAGAGTGAACAGTGCCTTCCCTTTCCTTTTTGACTATTCCAATTGTGTTCTACTTGTGTCTTGCAAATCCACAACATTTGCTTCCTATTGGTTCTTCCAAATTTACAAAGAGTTAGCATAATTATGCAATTAATTATAACCATTTGATTACACTTTATATGATTTAATCTTGTCCCTACATTCTTAATCCTAACTAGCATTCCAAATGTGGTGGTTTATATGTTATTAAGTGTAATTATCAATGTGTGATTAGTTCTTTAGATTGATTATGATCATTAGTTATTCACTTTATGCTTATATTGAACCCTTATCGGTTCTTGATTAAGTTAACATACCCCTAATTATGCCTTTTAATTAATTATGGAAACTAATACAATTATTTTAATTATTGTAAATTTAATTGTTCATTAGTTGTTGATAATTTCCTTTAATTGCTTTAGGTATTTTTATAACATTTTATGGCTCTTTATGATTAAATATGAACTATGTTGTAATATGATGATTTTAGGGTATTTTATGATCCCTAAATGAAGATTAGAAATTTTGGGTCTTTGGTTTATTTAATTCTAAGAGAAAATCCCTAAATTAAAATAAATAAGCTACAAAATTTTGAGACCACATATTCACCTATTTTCAATAGGTATTTACTATCAAAATATAGTGGTCAAGCTAAGTAGAAATTTTAGGGTATTACAGAAAAAAGGGAAAAACCTCCATATCAGATTACAGTTCGGCTAAAAAAAATGTACAAGTAAAATGACTTATAAATTTATTGCCTTAAGATTTTTGGGTTAATATTTGATATTAAATTCAATTCATAGTTCCTCTGATCTCATGTATATATTATTATTTTTCCCATCATCTTCTTTAATTCAACTCTACGTCTCTAACTATATCTATCTAATTATAACTTTGTTCTAATCTTTACTTATCCTTGACCCCAATAGTACCTACCTCTTTGAGTTTATCATTTGGCCTTTTTTTTTTTGGGTGCCTTTCTTCGCACGAGAAATTATAAAATCTTAACGTATTAGGGTTAACAAGTGATATACACAAACTTGACCCAGTTTCACAATTTTAAGAAAAGGGAGACACAAACGTGTTGTTCCTGAAATATAAATTCAAGTTGATGTGGAAGCCAACCATGGAATTTTTTATTTACATAAAAAATTTACTAGGGGTAGACATCAGTAACCCACTAGGGTTAGAGCACGCCTCCAGGCTCAAAAAATACTTATAGAGGTACATACAGATCGCCCATTAATGAGGTCTTCACATTAATCAGCGGGTATCAAACCTCCTCTCTTTTAGAATGAAAGCCGACTCTTTAGATAATTGTGCTTTTTCTTATTGGCAGCCAAGTGTCTTTCACCATTACTTTGAACGTACAGTAGTTCTGGAAGCTTTTTATCATGATTTATACCAACTAGGCTTGCCTTGCTAGTTAGATTCCTAGGCAAATTTCCATGTATTCTTCATGATTTAGTACGATGAGTTAGACCATAAAGGGAGAAAATAGTTCATATCCCACCTTATTTAAAAAGACTCAAAGGGAGAGGCATCTCAATCACATAGTTTTTATCCCAATTTGTCGGTTGATCGGATAGCTTGTAATAGAATCTAGAAAAAATACTGGACATCAGGTGGCTCAAAAGGTTGTAGAACATTTGTGTGTGTGTGTCAGTGTATGCTCCATTCAATATCTTCTCCCTCTGATTTTAGTCTCTTCGTTAGCTTGGTTGTTCATGTCACCTTCCCTGCTATGGCCTTTATAATTATTTAGTCAATTTATAGTTTAATTTCTTTACTATTTTTAAGATTCTTATCATAAAGACCCCAATAATGACCAACAGGCATCGATGAAGCAAATTAATTCTATATAATTCAATATAGTAAGGTTTGAGTTCTCTCAGATGATATCTTTGAAGAGAAGTTTGCCGCATTTTTTATAATTCTACCAAGTCACGTGTGTTACTGAAACATATGGCTTGAAATTTGAAAACTCTTTATTGTCTCCGATGTGCTTAACTTTGTGTTACCTTTAATAACATAAGATCTAGTTGAGTTTTTTTTAAAGATTGAAAAAGTTAAATAAATTACTTTAAAAATTTATTAAAGAAGCAAGTTAAGTTAATTAATATGACATGTATTTTCTAAAACATCCTAGTCATGTCTCTTAATTCCCTCATTTTTTCTCTTCCTCGATTATTATTGATAGGGTATCAATAAGGATAAATTAAAAAAAGATTGATAAATATAAAACAATATATCTTATATTGGGACCAGTGGAGTATAATATATTGACATATTGCCAATAATGGTAAACATGATATTCCTCTAGAAAAGGAAACGATATTGAATCTTTTTACAATTATATAATTATTATATCACTACTAGAAAAAACCGAATTTGTGATGGAAAATATTCCGTCGCAATTTTTCACAAATTTGCGACAAAATTTAAATTCCGTCGCAAAAATAGGAAATTTGCGATGGAACTTAAAAATCTGTCACAAATTTGCTACGGTTTCATAATCCCGTCGCAAACCGGCGGACACTAACCGGCAGTTTGCAACGGATTACTAGTCTGTCACAAAACCCATCTGGGTTTTGCAACGGATGATTAATCCGTCGCTAACTACGCGCCAAAAAGGCCGCCGGTTCCCTTTTTGTTTGCAACGGACGGCTTGTCGTTGCTAACTAACGACCTTTCCCCCTTTTTTTGCGACGGAAAAGTTGTCGTCTCCCGTTCCCTATTTTGCGACGAACTCATGTTTCGTCGCAAAATTTTGCGACGGAACTCACGGAACTTGAGTTTCGTCACAAAAAAGCGTGATTTTGCGATGGAACAATCACTTTAAGTCTCAATTTTGAGACATTTCCTCCGTCATTCGCAAAATCACTTCTCCTTCTCCCACTCGTCGCTCCTCCTCTCCCTTCGGTCATCGTTGTTCGTCCTTCCTATCGGTGCTTTGCCGCTCCTCCTTTGGTCGCCTCTGCCGCTCCTCCTTCCGGTCTACTTGCCACCGTCATTTTCCAAGTTAGCTTGAAGGGTTTTTTTTTTTTTTATTTTTTTTTTATTTTTATTTACTATTTGGAAATATCTTATATAGATTTGCTTTCTTACATAATCCAAAGATTTATATTAGTAGAAGATTATAAATTACATGAATTTAAATCTTTTTTTTTTGTTTTGTTTTAGTTTCTCCTTTGGCTGAATCTATAAATTGCATAATGATATTGATACTTAATGTGCTTTGTAATTTGGATTATGCTTATAGTTTGTAGGAGATTCCATGATTTTTTTAACTATTGGGTTTTCATGATTCTTATTAATGATATTGATGATATTTTTAATCTTGCGTTGTTTTTTTTTTTGGTTTATTTTGTGTAATAAAAAAATGGTGTGAGAAAATTATGATTTTGTATTAGTTGGTAATGATACATAAATCTATAAATAGGATGATGTGTAAATGAGAAAAGTGAAGTGTTGAGAAGTGATATTTAAGGATAAAACAATTAATTAATTGATGTAAAGTAGGAGGAGGAAGGTGTGACATTAAAAAATAATCAAATTTATATGTCTTATAAAAGTTAGTGGAATTAACTATTTGATTTAAGCTCTTATAAAAATGACTGTTAATTTTTTTTAAAAAAATATTTCATTTAAATTTTTTATTTGAATCTATCTTTAACAAGTTATACAATAAAGATAGATAATTTAAAAAACTAAATTATAAATACTATTTAGATAAATAGGTAATTATAAATACAAAAGATAAAGTTGATTTTGCATATTATATAAACTTGATTAAGTTTTATATGTTATTGTCTTAAATAATCTCTTTGATTTAGCCCATATATGTTATAAACTTCAAAATACTTATAGTGTCTTATTCTTTGTTTGCCCCTCCACATGTATGTCCCAATGTTCTGGTGTGCTATCCTCATTCTCTGGTTGCTTGCTAGGATCTGTTATTTGTTCAATGCATGTGTTTGTTTCTCACTTTCTTGATTAAGTGGCAATTGGTTGGCATAAATGGCCAGTTGTATTGGCCACTTATATTTGTGACATGTTTTCAGGACTGGGGTATATCCCCAATGTATATACTTGTGTAGGGTTGGGTTGGGGAAGTATGGAAGGCGATCATGATAGGAGTTGGATCTACAATCGTCTAACTAAGAGAAGACACCTAACTCAAGCATTCATGGAGGGTTTGGATGAGTTTATCTAATTTACTTTAGCGCATTCAACTAATTCAAGTACATGGATCAGTTGTCTGTGTGTCAAATATAGGTGTTTAAAATTTAAAGATCCGGGCACGGTCAGAATCCATTTGTGTAAAAAGGGATTCATGAAGGATTATGAATGTTGGGAATGTCATGGCGAAGTCCGACAGACGCCGAGTGGTTATTACGGAGATAGTAGTCATCGAGCCAACCTTAATCAATATGAGCAGTTGGTTATGGATGCCGCGGGACCGTCGATCGGCCAATATTTTGATCCTGTTGCTCATGCTGAACTGTCATATATGGGAGAGGAGACCGATACACATACTCAACCATCATACATGGGAGAGGATCCTAATCCGGAAGCCAATAGGTTCTATAAAATGCTTCAAGAAGCGCAACGTCCGTTATGGGAAGGTTGTGAACACTTTGAAAATAGTGAATATTCATCGCTATTGGCTACCCTAGCAACACTAAGCTTGAACACTGATCACCATATGAGTGAGAGGAATTACAACGAAATGATGTAGATCATGAGTAAGGTTGTTTCGAAGGACAATAATTTGTCGAAGGATTTTTACCAAGCCAAAAAAAAAGGTGAAAGAGCTTGGGCTTAGATGTGAAAAAGTCCATTTGTAATACCCGGATAATTATCTATCTGGAATATTATATTTTAGCAAATAATACCTATTTGGAAATAGGTGAATATGTGGTTTTTAAACCTTGTAGGATACTTATTCTATTGTCTAGGGAAATTTCTAATGAAATTCGAGGGATTAAAGTGTCAAAATCCCTAAATGCAATTATGGGCCATGAAATGCCCTGAAAATATTATGATAAATCCCAAGAGGCAATAAAATATTTATTGAAAATTAGAAAGTATGTTGTCTCTAATTTTAGGAATTTTTGGGATTATTTCCCTTGGAAAATAATGAGGCAAAATTAAATATAATTTTGGGGAGCATAAGTTGCCCCATGATTTTTAATATGATATGTGGGACATAAAATACCAATGTCAATGAAATATTTGTGAGAAAATGATTAATCCTAATTAAGAAAATTATCAACAATTAGAAAGTGATTAGTTAAGTAATTAATGGCTAATTGTTTAAGCCCGAACAAGAGAATATTTAAGGTGGATTATGGAAAATCCTTTAATTAAGTGTTTATGGCTAATATTAGCATAAAGTGTGCTTGCTAATCAATTAGAAAAGATTAAAAAAAATTGGTGAGATTAAGAATAATGAAAACCCTAAATCTTAAAAGATTGCTAATCATAGGATTAAGGCTCTAATTAAGCTTCTAGCTAATTTAGATAAATTAAAAAAAAAAAAATAATAATAAAGGGAAGAGAAAACCAAAATTTGAGTGTGAAAGGGTTGTGGGTTTTTCAAAAATAATATCATGATCTTTTGTTAATTAAATAATAATATAGTTAAGATATTTGTGGAAGAACCAGGTTGGATAAATGAGAACCGATAGAAATTAAATCCTATCTAGAAAACCATGAATGAAGTTTCTTAGGTCGGGACATATTACAAACAAGTAAATTTTTGTCCGAGAAGTTGGTGTTAGCGAAGTCATTTCCGTAAATCATGGGGCGAATAAGGGATCGATGAAAAGATATTTTGTAAACAAAGGGCGATAAGAAAAGTGAGAACCAATGGAAAATAAATCATAACTTGAAATCCTTGAACTAAGTAGAAAACAACTGGACATATTATGAATCGGTGGATTTTTGTCTCGAAATTAGCATTACCCGAAGTAATTTCTGTGAGCGACAACGTCTGTTTGAAAATGTTCAATAGACAACGGAATACCCTTAATGGGATCAAAAATTTATTTAACTTAGATATTTCCAAAGGGGAAGAATAGAACTTCAAGGCTGTGTTCCTGGATTTTTGAGATTTTCTAAGATTACGCGATTAGAACACCGATCGAGGGATTTTATCGGGTAAATGCATAAAGTAAGGGAGTGACATCATCTTGATGACATCATGGTCTTGAAGAATGAGGTAAGGAGGTGGATTGGATGGTGGAGATGAAGCCATGTGTAAAGTCAAGATTCGACGACCGAAATCCGATCTGAAAAAGTATGAATAGTGTCATACTTTTTGCCTATAAATAGGCCTTCCCTTTCACTTCATCCTTCACAATTCTTAGAGCCACTTAGAGAGAGGTTTTAGAGAGAAGAAGGAGTCTGGAGAAAATAGCAAGTTCCGGGTAAGTTCTTCGGTCCTTAGTCTTAAGTTTTGGTAGTTCCTTCGGTAGTTATAGTAGAAATGCTAGATTAATCTTTAATCTTCCAAGTTAGTTTAGATATCATGTTTTAGGGATAAATATGATATTTATTTCAAAAATATATTGGAGATGGAGATATGTCAAAATTTTGGAAGATTAGAGTTAAAGTAACGAAGTTAGGGGCAAAATGGTAATTTGTACGATTATGGGCCTTGATAATATGATATTATCCTTATAGGATATCTGTAATCACGTACCGCTGTTGTACCGCTATCAAAAAGTACCGTTTTCCGTCAACGAAGGTACGTTCGCGTACTGTAACACTAACTTTGATGTTTATTGTATGCGTACATGTGCTATGTGTATGGTATGTTTATGTGAGGTAGTTGATAGCTCTGTGGTATGTTCAATGTACTGTTATCATGCTTGCTGGGTGTTGGGATACGTTTGCTAGGTGCGAAATGCTTGGTGCGAAACAATTGCTAGGTGCGAAACGTATGCTAAGTGTGACATATCTGCCAGGGGGCGTGTGTGCTGTTGGGATAAGCTTGTTTGTATGTTCATATACTGTCTATGTTGTATATATAAACATGAGGTTAACCATTACCTGAGGTTCAATGGACATTGAACCTCAGCTCTTAACATAGCGTCAGGGTTAGGAGGACCGAGGATCGAGGAGAAAGGCAAGCGGCACGCATAGGGACTCAGCTGAAGACTTTCTTCTTTTGTTATTTACTTTTGAAAACACTCGGTATAATGTACCGCTACTGTAATCAGCCAGACTTACGACATTTTGAATATAAATATCAATTACTCAATCGCTCCGATGCTCTACTCTGATGGAAAAAATATATATATATACTGCTTTTGAAAATGGGATGTTATACCATTGATGCCTTAGAGGATGTATGTTTGATTGAAACATATTTTTACATGATTTTTGGTAATTAAATGGGGATTTTTAATGTATTTTCTCATAGTTATTGAGCTTTAAATGTATTTCTTGTGATAAATTCGGATTAAAAGTAAATATATTAAATTAGGGCTAAAAAGGGAAAAATTGTCAAAAAAAATGTAATTACTCTTAATCATTGATTTTCATGAGAATATTTGATTTTAGATTAATTGTTTTGGGTTGAAGAAGCACGAAAAGATTAGAACATATTTGAAAATAAAAGTTTAAACTCAAGTTTTAAAAGTTTTCAATTTAGTCCCTGCTCTGAAGTTTTATTTGTTTCAGTTTAATCCCTTGGTCAAAACACACGTTTTGACCAAAGGAATTAATTAGCTTAAGGATGCTTCAGCTGGAGGCGTAAAAACGCGTACGGACCTGACAAAAAGAAGTGCTAAAGTTTTTTTAACTTTTCATTTCAGTCCCTCTTCAAAAACTTTTATAAGTTTGCACTTAAGTCCCTAATCTAAACACCGCGTTTTGGCTATCTTCTAATTTCTAGGTCGATTTTATGAATTGAAGACAAGCAAACCCGTGAGCTGAGGAGGAACCCGACACATTAATGGAGGATTAAAAAGAGCGCCGCGCATTCACACCGAACTTCCACACATTGAGACCCGAATCATCCTAGAATCAACGCCTTCACACACGACCTTCTTCCATCCTTCATCCCTCTCGGCGACGCCATTTCCTCCTCCCGCCGCAGGCGAGTGACCACCGTCCTTCACTGTCCAGCAACCTACACAGACCGACACCAGAACCTTCCCCCTTCACCATTTTTCACCGTCAACCGAAAGCAAGAAAAACGACACACCTCCACCCTTCATACCATCGAATCTTCTTCACACTGGAACACTCAACACCGCCCTTCTTTCCTTCTCCCTCACTATAACCACCTCCCGGGGTTTCGATTTCTTCTCTTCTCATCACTTTGTTCAGCCACCATCCCCGAATCAAACTCACCACCTTCATCATTTTGGATTCACTTACCTATACTCCTAATTTCACCACACCATCACTATTTGAGTTTGTCGATTGCAATGAGTGGCCGAGACATTTTTGCTTCTTGGTTGTGGGTATTGGCTTGAGTTCCAAAGCTTCAAAGGGGAGTTCATTTTGTTCAATTCATTTTCTCTATTTACATTTTAATTTCCTAGTTTTAGGATTATTGTTTTGTAATGCTTGAGACGAGTTGTCGTTTGGATTTCTCTCGTGGATTGAACACATGTAATTGAATTGGATTTTGTGATTTGGTGTTTACATTGATATATTTCTTGGGACCAATGAGATTATACTAATTAGCGTGTTATTGTCTAGTTAGTGTAGTTGATTTGTGCCTTTGAGGGACTTGTTTAGTACTCAATTTTAGAAGACTCGATTTGCATCATCCCAATTTTAATTGCACATTAAGTGGCTTCAAACAATATCTTAAGAGGTAGTAGTTAGCTACGTTTGTAGGAACTACTATTCATTGGGAATATTGGACTCAAGTGGTATCTTGGGGTTTTTCGTCTAGACTTAGTGAAAATTTACTCCTTAATTTAATTGAACTAGGATAGTCATTACTTCATTACCAAGAACATCATCAATTCATATTTCCATTTTCATACTCCATTCCATTTTATTAAAAATACCAAAAATAATAGTTTAGCATTTAGTTTAATTTCAATCTTATTTTAGTTTATTAATTTGAAAATCCCAAAACCAATTTTCCCCTTGTTTTAATTGTATTTACATGTCTTTTAGATTACTTAGGATCCAATAAAAGGCTCCTCGAGAGAGAGAACGATCCTAGGTTTGTTATACACAATCCTTGGTTTATTTTTGATTGTGGACCCCAAGGCTAAAGACAAAAAGGCCCACATCAATGTTGTATTACAAGGCTGATGCTGAGCTGACCAATTGTAAATTCTGTGGACATGATAGATACAAAGTTGTGAGGAATGGAAGGAAAATGACCCGTCAAGCATCAAGCAAGATGTGGTACTTTCCTCTTGTGCCCAGACTTTAGAGATTGTATTTATCAGAACAAACAGCTGCGCACATGAGATAGCACCGAGAGCATTGCAGGGATGAAAACTTTGTGACGCATCCATCCGATGCTAAAGCTTGGCGTAAATTTTGTCGAGGCGAATCCTTTGTTTGCTATGGATCCCCATAATGTCCGTTTTGGCCTATTTTCGGATGGGTTCGCTCGTTTCAATAATATGGGCAGGAATTATTCCTGTTGGCATGTCATTGTTGTAAAACACCTACCGGCCTCGCCTTTTCGGGTGGTGGGCAGTGTGGTCCTTTCCTTTAAAACCATTTTTATAGTTTTTTTTCCTTTTTATAAATCCAAGCCCAAGTTATTTATGTCTTGTATCAGAGTATAAGCAGTAGAGCACATACTGGTTTGGACAAAACATACTGATAAAATAAAGTGCAGTAAGTAAAGATTTTCCCGGTGGGATTAGAATACAGTTATCCCACATAAAGTGCCCAACGACCAAAATAATAATTATACAGTCATCCGGGTAATCAAAATAAATATCCAAAATAAAGTCACTCCTAGCTCAGTCTTTCCCTGCACGCCTACCTTCGTCACTCGGCATCGACCTAGAAGCGCTCCCGGAATCCTTGCAAAAGCCTGGGATTCATAATTGAATCCCAGAGTAACCATTAATCTCATATAACATGTGTATGCAATGCATGTAAGTCACCCTAATCAGGAAAAATATACAAATCATGCAGCATTCAGTAAACATGCGCAGTAATGTAAAAGCATACCACACAGATGCAACATTTACTGCGGAAGGACCAAGTCCTAATAAACGTAGGACTGCTCAACAAAGCAAGCCCTAGATCCACAGCGCTAGGAAAATCACAGTAGTCGGGCTCCAAACCCAGACCACACTGAATGCACATAAACGCATGTCCCTTTTCAGGTGACACGGGTCCACAATCATGGAAAAACAGACATACAAAGTAACACATGAATTATGAAGATTAAGGTTACTACCTGTTGGTTGACCACTCTTATAAACAATAAATATTCTTTTCCAGTGCACAATTTCTCAAATAGCCCTAAAATAATAAAATATAATTATAATTACAATTGAGTTCACCTCAATAAAAATTCTATTTAATAATTTAAAATAAGTCCAATTCATGTGTCCATATTTATTAAATCCCTTTTCTTATTAAGGAATTTAATATGGGCTTAATATTTTCTCATTTTCGTCCAAAATTCTGAAATTCCATAAATAAAGGCCCAAATTTGAAAATTCCTATTTAATTCTAGAAAACTCCTTTTGGGGTGGTTTAAAAGTCCAATTGATCCTTATTATGTCAAATTTCAATGAAAGATACTAGTTTGGGCCAGGCACAATCCAAAATCTATTCATAGCCCAAAACATATCTGCTGTTCGAATTAAAGTCCAGAAACAAAGGCTGTTTTTCAAAAATTAATTTCTCCCAATCCAGAAATCATTTAATTACAAATTATATGCCAAGATAATCCTTGAGATGTCTAATTGCTCCCTGTAAAATTTCAAAATTGTTGAAGGCGATTTACTAGGTCAAAAATCATGAAGAAGGTGACTGACTCCATAGGAATTTTCCAGAAACAGCACCCCAATGTTTTTCAAACTTCTATTTATGCTTCCAAAATTATGATCCAAGTTCAATCTCACACAAAATCTCATTTTGAACACTTTAAAGCCATCAAAAACACCATTCATATCATCAAGAAAACTCAGCTCATGAAATTTATGATTTAATCAACAAAATACCAAACTTTCATTTTAACTTCATATCTTTCATATACTAAGTTTGATGATCTACTATTCTAAGCCATGAACCTTAACTTTAAACCTTTATTCATTATTTTCATTAAACAAATCAGCCCCAAAAATAAATATATATTCAAGGAGTTAACCATTTCCAACTCAAACACTCAAGAAATCACAAGAAGATTCAAAGGTGGCTTACTTGTCTTTGGACTTAAGCTTTCTTGAACCTTTGTCTTCTTTGACCACCAAAATCATTTTAGCCTTGACCTCAAATCACAAATGAAAGGTTGTTCTTTAGTGTCTTAGCCACATTAGGGGAAGTAGAAGAGAGTAGATTGAAGATCCAAAGCCATAGAACTTACCTTAGGCTTGATCGTCTTCTTGCTCTTACAACTCTTAGGTCTCCAAGATAGCTTCTTTCTCTCTTGCTCTCTCTTTCAAATTCAAAAATTAGCAGCCCCAAATGAGAGTGCTTTGGGTCTTAAATAATGGTTAGATAACATGTAAAAAATCCCCAATGTCATATTACAAAATTACCCTTACATTTCCTTAACTTTTCATGGGTTTTCATGTCCAAACTTTGACTTTTCCTTGGCTCTTTAAATTTGCACGGATTTTGCTAATTTAGGGCACAAAAATATGTTTAATTTTATGTCCTTCCTTTCTTTCTATTGGTTGATGGTTTGACTTTTCACAAGATATTTCAGGCCTTCACAAATGCCTTTGGTACTTTGTAATCATGAAGGGACATGTGTCATAATCTTATTAGACCAACACAAAAGTATGTCATCATTAGTCATCATGACCTTACTTGGTTAGATTTAGTTTAATAGAGCTACTTTATCGGTGTTTGCCCGGAATTCTACTCGGGTTTTACTCAGGTTTTCTTCACGAATACCGATGTTTCTTAAAAACGCAGGGCATACCTGACTGCCCTAAAAATGCTGTATACTAACTCATATCGACATATTTTCGTTCAACGAATTGTCCTATACCCTAGGACATAGTTGGGTGCCATCTTTTCCAACCGGAGTTACACCGTATAAATCTTCTATGCCCCTTTTCCATTTACACTTTAATTCCACGACTTATACATACTAGGTCTACTGACCCGTATTGCCGAATTACTTAGTCCCAGAGAGGCTTCCTAACTCTCAACATTCTTGGGACTCTTTTCGAACTGGGCCTAGTCGTATGCTTATTTTAGGCTTATTCTCAATGCTTAGGGTCCAAAATTTGGGATATTACAATTATCACTCCGTACAACCTCCCACCTTCTATGTACATGAGAAGAGATTTAATGTGTTAACCTCTGGGCCATCCAACCCAAAAAAGAAGATAGATTTGTACCTCAGGCCTTTGATAAACGAGTTGAAGATGTTGTGGAGTCAAGGGGTTCTTACATTTGTACCTCACATGGCTTATTTGTGATGTATTTTTTTGCTTGTAGGAAACCTATCAAAGGCTAACGAAGGAGAGAGACTTGCAGAGTGATATCGAGAGTCTATTCATTCATGCTGCAGGCGGATTTAACAACAAAGGCAAAATCTTTAGGTACGATGCCTCTACCAGCTGACTGAGGCAAACGAAGCGCTTCTCATCCAGCACGGAAAGTGTTTCTACAGGTAAACTTAATACATTTGATATTGATTGTTACATTTTCATTCCCTTGTCCATTTAAATGAAGTACAAAAAATAAACGTATTTCCTAATGCTTTTGCAGATGAGATGAAGAAGATGAATGCGTTGGTGCAGGAGCAGTATGAGATGAGTCGACAAAGCAGCGGTGAAATGAGCCAGACAAAGCAGATACAAATGTAGACAGCAAATGAGCTCCACAAGACACGAGATCGTAAGGCGATGCGCTTTCAACTCATTTCCCTAATTAAAAACAAGAGTACGAGTCGGCTCCCGGTGATGATGATGATGATCACAATGTTATTGTTTAGACTACTTTTTAGTACATGTTTTTTTGCAACACTATTATTTATATTTTGTTTTCTCTATGTAAATTCTTTATGATTGTTATTATATATATTTTTATGGTATACAACTTTTTTTTTTTTTTTATATTTTATTATGTAATTTTTTAAAACAAAATTTAAAAAAATTTTAAAAAATTATTACTTTCTTAAAATATTTTGTTAAAAAATAATTAAATTTGTGACGGATTTGGAATCCGTCGCAAATTCCGCGATTTTGCGACATTAATTTCAAAATTTACGATGGATTTGGAATCCGTCACAAAATCGCGGAATTTACAATGGATTCCAAATTGCCGCAAATTCTGAAATTTGTGATGGAAAATTGGAAATCCATCGCAATTGCAACGAGGGTTTTTGCGACGGATGTAATTTACAAACTAAATTTGTGACAAAAAACCTTTTTTTTGCGACATTTTTTTTCTCGTCGCAAAAACTGATTTGTTTGGTAGTGTAATATGAAAGTTATAACAACTCATTATTTATAAATAAAGGATAATGCGACTTATTTCTTAAAGTAGTTTATGTTTAATATACTTAACCACCTCTAATAAATAATAGCATTATGCATAAATTAACTCATAATTTTTTAAATATAATATATTATTATCAAAATCAATATATAATTAGACTAATTCATAAGGAGTTGTGCTGTAATATTATATAATACAGAAAGAATAAGTCTTCGCTGCAGTTCTTTTTCTTCTTACTTTATAGATGGTTTAAACAATTGCTAAAATAATATCGTGGGAAAAAGATAATCTAACTTTTACAACATTCAAATTACATGAGTGTGTACGTGTACGCGTGTGCGAACATATTGAAGGCGAAAAAAATTGACAGCAGAAATCGAAAGGTAGATATATAGAGGACCGATTAATAATTATGGGTGTTTTGATGTAAACAGACACTAAACAATGAAGTCTGCGTCAAATTTGATTACTTCAATTTACTTACAACTAGCAAAAAATGATCACTTTCCTAGCTTAGATAATGACATCCTCAATTAGCATATCATCTCTTTTTCTATTATTTTATTGTAGTTAACCCCTTTTTGCCAATAAAAGTTTCTTTGTAAATTAAAATGGGAGCTAGCCGGTGAGCCCTAGGACCCGCTCATCTAAACTTTTGTGTACAAAAAAAGGGCGCTAGCTAGGACAGTTGGCCAATCTCACATGTTTATTAGGGACATCCTTAAAAAAGAATTAATGAGTTAAAGTTTTGGATTAATTAATAAATTTCATTCTAACCCTTTTTCTTGTAAGAATTACTGAATAAACCAATGACTTGATTAACATAGTAAGCATATTATAAAAATGAAAAAAGAAAATATTATATATCTGTATGAATTATGTGGCTCATTAAACTTAATTGGGATGGAGCATAATCCAAAACGGTATAGAAACAAGATGAAAGTCATCCTTATCATCAGTATTGCCATCAATGAAGTTATTAAATCATACATGTACAGGGTTTATAAATTTTATATTATATATATATATATATATATATATATATATATATATATATATGCGCACATAAACACACACATTATTGTGATATTACACACATGCATGCATCAAAGTGTACTTTCTGTAACTGAAAACAAAACTATGTGCTATATCTCATAATCTCGACCTTGAAAGTAAAATCTTTTTTATATATCCACCACTGATTTCTTCTTTGAAATTAATTAATTATGAGAGGACCATAGTGCAAAACACATTAAGCACGCCAAAAAAAGAGGATTAGTTAACAATTCTCATCATGCATCACCACCATCTTGGTAGTTTTATCATGCACCACCATGTGGCTCTCTATTTATACCCCCTCCATGCATTCTCATTCCCCACCCAACTCTCTCTCTCTCTCTCTTTCTCTCCCGACTATATATCTTCATAGCTTTCTTCTCGTTGTTCCTCCTTTGTTTCAGTGTTGTTACTTCAGCAACAGCATGGTAGTTCTATCTCGTTCCTCGATTAGCCAGTTCATTCTCCCAAAGCCATGCATGCCCACCAACAACACACCAAGTCTCCTTAATGAAATCCCAGAAATTGACCTCTCTGATCCTCAGGCGAAGACCCTCATCCTCAAAGCCAGCCAAGACTTTGGCTTCTTCAAGCTCATCAACCATGGCATTTCATTAGACCTCATCGCCGCCCTCGAAGCTCATGCTATGAATTTCTTTACTCTCCCTCAGGATCACAAAAACAGAGCAGGCCCTCCCGACCCTTTCGGCTACGGCAACAAGCATATTGGGCCCCACGGAGACATCGGTTGGATCGAGTATCTTCTTCTCAGCCTCAACCCTGAAGTAGTCTCTCCCAAATCTCTCTCCATTTTCCAGGAAAATCCAGAAACTTTCCGGTAAAAAAAAAAAAAAAGAAAAAAAAAACAACAGAGTCCCATGTTTCTCTCTTTTTTTTTTTTTTCCTGAATAAAAACCTCACAAGATTGTGAATTTTTTAGGTCTGCTGTGGTGGAATACATATCTGCAACAAAGAAACTGAGCTTTGGAGTTTTGGAATTAATGGCGGAAGGGCTGGGGATAGAAGAGAAGAACACGTTCAGCAAGCTTCTGAGAAACGAAAGGAGTGACTGTGTCTTCAGGCTGAACTATTATCCTCCATGTGAGGACATTGATGAAAAGCTTTTAGGTTTTGGAGAACACACAGACCCACAAATGATCTCTGTTCTAAGATCAAACAACACTTCTGGTCTTCAAATATGTCTTAAAGATGGGTCTTGGGTTTCAGTCCCACCCGATAACACTTCCTTCTTCGTCAATGTCGGTGACACCCTCCAGGTACCTACTTAACTTACCATCTTTCTATTATATTCTTCTTCTAGTAATGGACAATGTAACTCATGTGTGTGTGTGTTTATATATATGAAGGTGATGACGAATGGGAGGTTTAAGAGTGTGAGGCACAGAGTGGTACCAGACACAAGCAAGTCGAGGTTGTCGATGATATATTTTGCAGGAACAGCTTTTAATGAAAAGATAAAGCCTTTGCCTTGTCTTATGACCAACCAAGAACAAAGCTTGTACAAGGAACTCACATGGTTCGAGTTTAAGAAGGCTGCTTTCAAACACAGACTTTCCCATAATAGGATTTCTCTCTTCCTCAAATCTCCACCCTCTTATATTAGTTAACCTCTATAATAAATAGAGAGTGAGAGAGAGAGAGAAACTAGTTTGAGTGAATGTGTTAATGTATTTAACTACTTATGGATGTGAGGATTAGGTTGTTGTGTTACTTTCTTGGGCGTTGTTGTTGTTGTTGTTGTTTTTTTTTGTTTTTTTAAAATTATTATCTTTATTTATATCTTGTAATTTATTTCTCTCAATGAATCATGTGTGTAATGTTGTGACTATCTTTTTCTATATGTACTGAATGAAAATCTCTCTAACGTTATTATTATATTATTGCAATGTCATTTTATTAATTAGTAGTATTCAATTTGATGTTGTTTTGGTGTTTCAACTTTCAACTTTTGTTGGCCAAAAAAAAAAGTTGTATTATTTGACTTGAAATAAAAAATGACAGGACAAAATGCAAGTAACTAATTTGGTGGGAATAACCACTTCAATTAAGAAATTTATGCGCATTCGTCTCATTAATTTCTTAATTCCCACTAAATTACTTACTTGAATTTTGGCCTGTTATTTTTTTATTTAAAGTCAATAATACAACTTTGTTTTTGGAAAATATATATATATATATACACACACGGCATTGTTTTTTACGCTGCTGACATGCACAAAACCTTGGTCAAGATGAAAGTGGATAGAAACAAGCAGAGTTTGATACTTATATTTTAATGTCACTAGTGCAAAAAAAGGCTTTAAGACCGCCTCATTTAGAGCGGACAATGGACACCCGGTCTTAAAGGAATGACCGTGGTAGTTCCGTAAATATAAAGAACTTCTTGCTTACCGGACAAATTTTTCACCGCTCTTAAAAACATTATTGAGACCGACTAAAAAACAACCGGTCTTAAAAATTGAATTGAAATTTCAATTACTTTCTAAATATATCTCATATAGCCGTACTTATATTTTCTGTGGTAAAACATAATAAGGAAAAATTTAAATATAAAAAGTCTAAAGTTTTAAGACCGAACTTATCAAAACGACGGTCTTAAAAATTTTCTTTTAAGACCGGTCATATGATACTTCCGTTACGAAAAAGTTCATTAATATTAAGATCGGAGTTTTACAAGGAACGGTCTTAAAGGTTAAACTTTTAAGATCGGACTTTTAATATGACCGGGATTAATGTAAATATTAAGACCGTCTCTTTTGCTTCCGGTCTTAAAAATCAACGCAAGATATACATTTCTTCACGCGAAAGCTTTTGTTACTCGTGGAGAACCTCTCGTTCACGTTCCGAAACCCTTCCCGTTGCATTACCTCTCTTCCTCGCCCACGTACCATCGCCCCTATTACTCTCTCATTTGCTCGGGCATTCCTCTCTTCCCGTCTCGAAAATGGACGGTGAAAATGATTCTATTTGTGTTCCTAAGAACGCGCGCCTTCCTGGTGTGACGGGTGTGAGTGAGAACGAACCCTCTTCATCTCACAATGAGGCTCGTAATCGCCCGCACGCCGTGGTAGAAGAGGCACACAAATGATGGATGTGATCCTAAGTCGGACTTAAGGGTCAAAGCTCGAGATTCAGTTTGATGCAAGGTTGGAACTGTCGGTCCTAATAAAAGCAAATATAATAGTTTTGTCGGCTGTCTAGCTCGCGACAAGGTTAGCATCTTGACGGATGAGTGGAAAAGTGTGGACTCTAAGAATGTAAAGGATCCTATTTGGGAGACTATCCGGGTTACATACACCGTCCCGACTATCGAAGTTGAAAGACAAGACATTGTCTTATTGTGCTGATCGGTGGAGGAAGTTTAAGACCTTTCTCGCTAACATGTACATTTTCTTCCGAGGTTCCGCCCGCCAAACATCCTTGGGAAGTTTACACATTTATTGATGAACGAATTTGCGACAATTTGTTCTTCTGCGGACCACTCTCGAAGCTCGGTGAGTTTATATTTAGTTTTGTTTTCCCTTTTGTTTGCTTATTAACCTGTGTGCGGATATGTGAATGTTATTGTGTTCATGTAATCCTGTTAGTTATATAATGGTTCGGTGTGTGAATAGAAGTATACATTTCCTGCCTTTGTCTATGCAAGTTTGATATGTCAACCCTGAAAAGGTAAATTGCTGATGAGAAGGTATTAATTGTGTAATGGTTTGTCTTGCAAAGGAGGAAATGAATAGTCTTAAAAGGGGGAAACTTTATATACCCAATTGTTACTATCTAATGGGACGCCGATCCCACTGGATGCCTTAAAAAGGATCAAGTTTGTATTATTCTCGTAAGCATAATTCTCTTTTGTTTCTTAACCTATCTATCTAGCTAGCACTACAAAACATAGCTCCAATTTCTTCTACAATTCTACATCTTCCTTAAATAAAATGTTGAAACTTGATGAAGTGAAGAATTTGACTACTTGTTTGATTGACGTTCATATGAAGCGAAGTTCTCTAATTTCGTTAGTGACATGCATGGCTGGAATTCATAATTAATAGATGTTTTCAATCTGATTCACATAAAAGAAGGGAACAAGCACGGGAGATATGTAGAAAGAATGATTGCCCTCATAGGGCTTCTCGCGACGGATATCAAAAGGCCGAAAAAGATTTGATGGCGGCCAAGCGGAAGAGATTGGATGATGAAGCGAGAATCCAATCCTTCGTGATACATGCTCCTCCATCTCCAATACGTCGCGAGGAGTTGTGGTTGCATATTCGGCAAAAGCCAAGCGGCGCCTACACGAGTGAATAAACTCGTCTAGTTATTGAAAGAATTGTAAGTATCGTTATTGTTATTTTTTAGTTACTAAACATGTTTCATTACTAAGCTTCTCGTTATCTGTATCTTACAGGAAGATCTTAAAAAGAAAGAAGCAGATGGATCTTTTGTGTCGGACGGGAGGAATGATGTTCTGACCATTGCGACCAGAAAACCGGATCACCCGGGGCGTGTAAGGGGGATTGGAGGACGGGTAGGGATAAAGCAAGTCTTTGGTACATCCAAACGCCATAGACAAAGTATGGTTAGCCGGGAGGAGATGACCAGACGCTGGCTGCTAAAGAAGCTTCAATGACTGCAATGTTTCAATCCCAGATGAGCCAGATGAGGGAGGAACTGAGTCAGATGAGGCTGCTTTTGAGCAATCGTCTAGAGACCAGTGTTCCCTTCACACACTCACCTACAACTGTGCAGCAGAGCACTAGAGGGAGCTGCATTGTTGGACGATCGAGCAACCTTGTGACCTTTATGTGGAGGATCCCGATCATCATGATGGACGATTATTGGTTGCAAAAAGGACTGTTCACAACTTGGGATCAACTGTACACCACCAACAAATGCCTGATGATGAAGTCAGAGTGTCAGTTGAAGAGGTGATCATTGATGCACTGCTCCTTCTCCAAACTGATGAGCTGAAGCTTGTGAGTGATGTCAAGGGAACCTTCATCCCTTGGCCAGTGATGCTTGTACATGTCTCTACTGCGCTCCCGAAGCTTCAACCCCTCCTCCTCAAGTTCCATCCCCTCGTCAAGCTCCATCCCCTCCTCAAGCTCTATCCCCTCTTTGCTAAGTTGGCTGTTGCCGCCAGGGAAAAATATCCGATCGATGAAGAGTGGATATTTTAAGGATAAATCGTGGCCTCACAATGAAGTAGTAGGCGTCCCTCATCCTTAGCCCGTTCAAGTTGACACCGTTGATGTTGAGTCCCCGCTTGCTTCCTCGACGGAGCTTACGATGCGCTTGTTCAAATTTTTATGAAGTAAGTATCTTCCCGTCTATGAGTACATAATTTAAATGCATCGTTTAGACATACATACATACATATATACTAATTCCCTGATCGATGTCATTATTGTAGGTTCTTGCATCATGAATTGGTTCAAAATGGCAGGATCAATGATTTTGGATTCTTGTGCCCTGTCTATTCAAGTCAAACATCCATGGAGGAGAGACAGGAGTATATATCAAAGAGGTTGTGTGAAGTGAGAAGAAAGTTGTACTTTTTGCCATTCTTCCACAGTACATATCAAAAATCTTGTCCGCAATTCACTTAATTCTGCTACATATATCACCGAGTATAGTTTATTCTTTGTGAATTTTCAGCCGCCACTGCGATTGGTCCTCATGTGCATGGAGGAGCATAAAGTTATCTTCTTATGCTCCACTCACGGTGAGCCATTGCCTACGTTGGTGCAGACCATCAACGAGTAAGCATGTCATTTTGATTCTCTTGTCGAAATCTCTCTGTGAATTTTCGGTGAATCATTGATAAATTTGTGATTTTGATGATAGTGCCATGAGGACCTTCCAAAGAGTAGAAAAGAAAAGGCGTGGTACTCAAGACAACCCCATATGGTACATGCACCGAGGTTGGTACAATATTTGTAGCACACTGCCTTGTGAACTTGGTCATTAAGCTATATATATATATGCTCTTATATATATTTCTTGTTCTTTTTAGACCCGTCGGAAACCACCGACGTCAAACTTATGTGGCCAGTACATCATGAAACACATGTATGATATTACCACGCGAGGGGATACTAAATTAACTGCAAAGGTAAATGTATTTGATGTTACATATTATGCAAGTTAATTCAGTTTAAACTTCTTGTTACAAATGAAATATGCACGCAAGTTAATTCGTTGCTTTCTTTGATGTTACGATGTTTCAATGCAAAACTCCCTTTTCGATGATGAACTGGAGCACATACGCAATGTGTTTTGTGAATATCTGTATGGTCTGATCTTAGAGTCACAAAAAGGACAATAATTAATGTCCTAAATTCATTTGTAAGTATATTCGTAGCAGCAACAATAATCGATCTTCTGTAAATTTGTTTATTTTTTGAACAATTCATTTGTAAATATACATAGGCAATGTAAAATTCAATAAATAAATTTAGTTAATTTTTCGAACAATTTTCTTGTGTCCATTTTGGGTTTCTTAATGTATTATTGGATGGTGGATATAGCTATTTAATTTAGTGTTTGAAATCTGAGACTTTTAGGACCGTTCATTAACAGCATGTCCGGTCTTAAAGGTCCGCAAAAGTCTTTGGTGTAAAAAGTATGAGACTTTTAGAACCGTATATTGCTTTAGTATCCGCTCCTAAAAGCTTAAAAGTCCGCATGAACTTTTAGGTCCGGACGTATTATAAAAGGTTGGTCTCAAAAGTCACTCTCAAAAGCCCTTAACTTTTAGGACCGTATTATTATAAATAATCGGTCTTAAAAGTCATTTGCTTACAAGTCTGCTTTAACTTTTAGGACCGCATGTTTTTATTTGTGCGATCTTAAAAGTCGATCACCTTTAAATACCTCTTTTTAGACAAATTAAATGGATAGGGTTGAAGACAACCGAGGTTCTGGCGTTCTGCTCAAGCTAGGTCCTTCATTATCGTTGTTTTTACCTTTCCATGTGTAGAGCAGCATTATCGGTGTCCCTTTTATTTTGTCTTTTGTCTTTTTGTCGGAAAAAGAAGGAAGATAATGAAAAGGACACTTTGTTTCTAACATGGGGAGGTAAAACCAACGATAACGAAGGTCCAACCTTGAGAAGAATAGTCACTTTGTTTGTTCTTATCCGAATAAGGTAAAAGATCCTTTTTTTTTGTATGTTCTTAACTGTATTCTGCGAATTTCTGTTGTTAAATTTACACGAGGACAATGTTTTGTTTGTTTCCTTTTTGTCGGAAAAAGGAAGACGATAATGAAAAGGACAAGAGGCAATCGGATATGGAAACCAAAGCGACAAAAATGGCGGTGTTTTTAGGACTGTCGATTTACTAACTAAAGTCTTCGTTCTTTTATTTTAGGTTTTTTAGTCTCGCCATTATCCATCCTTCATAGTTGCCTTGTTTATTGCTTTCCAGGTTCGAGATAATGGATAAAGTACTAAACTCGCACGAGAACAAAATTTAAAAATATTTTATTTACTAATTTTTTTATGGGGCAGCGATCACAAAAAAAAAAAAAATAAAAATGCAACAAAAAAAAACTAATCCCTCTCGTAGTCGGAGAGGGAGGGGGCGTCAGAGTCGTCAGAGTTGTCGGAGTCGTCTTCAGCGGGATCGTACTTCACGTCATTGGCGTGGAGTACCATGTTCAGCTTGTTGTTCATGGTATGAGCAAGCTGAACCAATTGGCCCAAATGTCGATCGATTTGATCGACGCGGGCCTGATGATCGCACCAAGCGCTTCACGGTCGGATTTGGAGGAGGCGGTGGCGGAGGGGGCTGAGGTTGAAGAGGAGGAGGAGGAAACGGAGGACCTGGGGGAGCAGCCATTACAGTGGGGGCTGAGGTTGAAGAGGAGGAGGAGGAAACGGAGGACCTGGGGGAGAAGAATGTGAAGAAAGTATAGTAACAGCGGGTTTAAATAGAGAACTCATCCTGAACAATGTGAAACGTCGGAAACTTTAATGAGGAGGCGCATTGTTCATCAGAATACGAGGAGACGCCTAGTTGGGAAGTTTATCTGGAAGCCGAAGAGACTCTGCATCATTCATTTTAACAGTGTGTAAGTACTAGGTAAATGATAAAAGGTCGGTCTTAAAAGTAAGACTTTTAGGACCGGACTTATTATAAAAGATCGGTCTTAAAAAAAATAAATAATAGAATTTTATACCGCATACCTATAAGTACCGGGTTAATGATAAAATGTCGGTCTTAAAATAAAATGAATTGCAAAAATATTAAATAATGGAATTTTGTACCGCGTACCTATAACTCCTTATTAATTCCTCACTACCTCGTAACTCCAAACTACGTACGTGGCTATCTCGAGAACAGCTCTACGCCTTTATTAATTAACTCCTCATACCTCTCTCGCCCCCAACCGCTCAAACCATGGTTAGATACAAGAGAACCGCTCGTAGGGGTGCTCTTAGTCGTGATGCTCGTGCCTTTCGTCGATCGTTATACGTGCCTCCTCCATCGAGAGTTCATCCTATTGTGTCGGATCTCGTCGTTGGACCCATTGTTATTTCTTCGGATGATGAAGAGGTTCCCGCTCCCCCTCTCCAACCTCTTGGCCCCACCGTGACTACTACTGACCCCTCTCCTCTTTCCTCTAATGAAGCATTGTGGCTGATTCGAGTAAGACAAACTTGTTGATCTCCGTGGGAAATTAATGCTTTGTTCACGCCGAAATCGCCAAGGCTTTGGAGGATAATAAGCTTTAGGAGATGTTTAGTCGATTCTTTTTTTGATATTTTATGCTTGTTTTTCTTTTGTATTTTTTCTTGTGTACGTGCATATGCAAGTAATATATGTAATTAAAGAAACTCCAGTTTTCCTTTAATTTTTATTCATTCGATTCTTTGCGCTCGCCAAATCCTTTTTTAGAAATCACAAAAATGAGGAATTTTAGGACCGGAGTATTATAAAACGGCGGTCTTAAAAAGTTTTATATATAGAACCGTCTACTTTTTAATGAACCGGTCTTAATTGTCTCAATTTAGGTCCGGAGTATTATAAAACTCCGGTCTTAATAAAATCCAAAATATAAAACATGTCTCCTCTCGTCGCGCGGAATATTAAATTTCCCTCTAAACTTCTCTTGTCGCGCCTAAAGTGTTACTCGGGTTACGTCGCCACTTAAATTTGGTTCGCGTTGCTCTCTCGACAATCACTTTCTGGTTCCTTAGCTAAACGTCTATAGACCAAGCTGTAAGAGGTGTTTTGGTTATATAACTTTATGATTTTCCTGCTCATCGTTCTGGGTTTTTCCTGGGTTGAGCGAAATCGATCAAATGTTCTTGTGGGTTTTACGTGTTGTTAATGGATATTGTATTTTGAAGATTATAATTGCACTTTAGACCTACCCAACTGACCAATAAATGTTTTTAGGTTACTCTTCTTTATCTACAACATCAACGTTCATGGCGGGAGAAGAAAGACTAAGCAAACGCATTTGAATTTATATGCTACGGTGAGTCCACAAGACCTTCACGCGATGCATTTAATTTCCTCGTCATGCATTTATTTTGGTTCTTGGATTCAACTGCGATACATTTATGACCAAAAGTGATTCTTCATTCTGCATTTAATGAGCAAGTTTATCCGGAAAAAAAGGAAAAAAAAGACATAACCGACATTTGAGCATATATATGTATGTTAAATCTTTCCATCTATATATATAGGAATTCTACTATGGATCACAGTTGGATAAATGCTAAACGGACGAGTGTTGAATATGAGAATTGGGTGAGGGACTTTATGAAATTTGCTAAACAAAATGCCCATGACGAGGGTGGGAAGTTTTATTGCCCTTGTGTAAAATGTTTGAATGAGAGGCGACTAAGTCCTGAAGTTACACACACACATTTAATTTGTGAAGGAATTTGTAAGACTTATACAGTATGGGTATGGCATGGTGAAAAAATACCAAGTGGGTCTCAACATAGGGAAGTGACCTTTGATGATAATGACACGGATATGGATGATCACATAGAGGACATTATCCGTGATGTAGGAGAAGAGGCTTTTCATCAATCACATGCATATGGTAATATGTGCGTGATGCGAGAGACCCCTCTATACCGTGGGTGTAAAAAATACCAGTTGTTGAATGCTGTATTAAAATTGGTAAGCTTGAAGGCACGTCATGGATGGAGCGACAAGAGTTTTTCAGAAATGCTTGAGGCTTTTAAAGACATGCTTCCAGATGATAATGTGTTGCTGCATCGATACTATGATGCTAAGAAAATACTTTGTCCACTGGGGATGGAGTACAAAAAGATCCATGCATGCCCGAATGATTGCCTATTGTATAGAGAAGAGTTTGAAGAGGAGCAGAATTGTCCGAAATGTGAAACCCTAAGGTACAAGTCAAATAAGGGGCCTGCAAAAGTGTTGTGGTATCTTCCAATCATACCAAAGTTCAAGCGGTTGTTTGCGAATGAAAATGATGCAAAAAATTTGAGGTGGCATGCAGATGAGAGAATTTCTGATGGAAAGCTTTGACATCCGGCCGATTCTTCTCAATGGAAGAAAGTCGATCAATTATTTCCGAACTTCGGCGAAGAACCTAGGAACCTTAGGCTTGCCCTTAGGACGGATGGCATGAATCCATATGGAAGCCTTAGCAAAGATACATAGTTCATGGCCTGTACTACGATTATTTACAACTTATCTCCAATGTTATGCATGAAACGAAAGTACATCATGCTTGTCTATGTTGATTTTGGGACCGAAACAACCCGGAAATGACATTGATGTTTACCTTCACCCTTGATCGAAGACTTGAAGGAGTTATGGGCGAAAAGTGTTGATGTTTTTGACTCTTTCAAGAAGGAGGTGTTTAAAATGCGAGCCATGATATTTTGTACTATAAACGACTTCCCGAAAGATATGGGAACTTATCAGGGTATAGTGTAAAAGGCCATAAAGCATGTCCGGTTTGTGAAGAAGGCACACGCTACCATCAACTTCAACATGGAAGAAAGACGGTTTATCTTGGACATAGGAGATTTCTTAGATGGGGCCACCCATATCGTCGATTAAAGAAAGCCTTTTTTGGTGGCCAAGAGTATGAAGATGCTCGGGTGGCATTGACTGGGGAGCAAGTTTATGAAAAGGTGAAAAATATCAATGTCGTCTTCGGTAAGACCGCAAAGAGTAGAAAAGAAACAAATATATGGAAAAAGAGATCTGTATTCTTCGATCTTCCATATTGGCGCAATCTTGATGTGAGACACAGTATTGATGTCATGCATGTGGAGAAAAATGTATGTGATAGTATTGTTGGCACGCTTCTCAACATACAAGGTAGTTCCAAGGATGGTGTGAAGGCAAGATTGGATCTGATAGCAATGGGAATACGCAAAGAGTTACATCCAAGGCCAGATGGGAAGAGAACTTATTGTCCCCGACTTCTCATACTTTGTCTAAGGATGAGAAACGAAGTTTTTGTGAGTGTTTACATGGCACAAAAGTTCCCACGGGGTATTCTTCAAATTTGAAGAGGCTTGTATCGATCAAGGACTTGAAATTAGTAGGCCAAAAGTCTCATGATTGTCATGTCTTGATGCAACAACTACTCCCAATAGCTATTCGAGGCATCGCCGAATATGATCTTCGGTCGTTTTGACTAGACTTTGTGTCTTCTTCAATGCGCTTTGTGGTAAAGTTTTTCGAGATTGAAAAGTTGGATGAATTGGAGAATGAAGGATATCTTATCTTGTGCCACCTTGAGAAGCTTTTTGTTCCTACATTTTTTGACATCATGGTTCATCTAATTGTTCATCTAGTGAGGGAGATAAAGATGTGCGGCCCTATCCATTTACGGTGGATGTACCCAATTGAAAGATCTATGAAATTCCTAAAAGGGTACGTGAAGAACGCATACCGCCGAAGCATCGATTGTTCGAAATATGTTTCGAAGAAGCCATGGAATTTTGTCAAAATTATTTGGCCAAAGTAAGACATATTGGGCTTCTAAAATGTCAGCATGCTGATGGGGGTAGACGAGGGCTTCCGTAAAGAGTGTGGATCCTGGTGAATTGTCACAAGTCTACTTATACATCTTGAATAACGTCGATGAAGTTCAAGCCGATAGCTGCACATAAAGCATTTGTAAGGAAAGAAAATCATCGAATGACGAACAAAGGTTGATTAGGGAGCATAACGAACTTTTGCAAACTGGTTCAAACAAAAGGTCGAGGGAGAGGAATGTGTTTCGATACAATCAAATGGTTAGCGGTGGTCCCGAGGTTATGTCATAAGTTGGAATTCGTATGTGATCAATGGTTATACATTTTACACGAAGTCCCTAGATGATACGAGCACAGCCCGAACGGTAGTGTTATGTTAGAGGCTGAATCTATGCACTTCTCCGAGTTCGAAAGACAAGAGCCCTTTATTGGCGGTCATGCCATATTATGGGGTTATTGAAGATATTTGGGAGGTGGACTATGTGAAAATTAGATTTCCCATTTTCAAATGCAAGTGGGTTAATGTCAATAATGGTGTTCGAATCGATCGGCTAGGATTTACATTAGTCGATGTCAATGGTAGAAGTTTTGGAGATGAACCTTTTATTATGGCGGACCAGGCAAAACAAGTGTTCTATATCACCGATCAAGAAAATAAAATGTGGTCCGTAGCTCTCCAAGGAAAGAGGGTCATTGATATTGATAAGGAAATGAATTCAAATTATGGTATTCCCGAGAGTACTCTTTTTCAAGGAGTCTACCTGACATGAACGAAGAAGATGAAGCGGATAATGAACCCGCATAAGAAGTGATCATCAAGAAGGGATATGGGAAGATATCACTTTATAAAAGAGTCAATTCATAAGGTAATATTCATATGCAGATTTCTTTGAAGACTTTAAGGCTTTAACTATATATATTATATTCCTTCTATCTATGTTCATAGTTAATGTCACTGACTATGAATTTTGTTCTTGTTTTATTTTTGTGGCGAGGATCCGATCCAAAGGGGCATGTTATATAAGAGGATGTTACGTTGTTGGGTGGGGGAATCGAGATGAAGGCATGGTGAATATTATTTTGGGCGCATGTATGTTCTACTTGTAACTTATTGTATTTGTAAGTAAGTTATCTTATTGTATGAATTAATTTAGGTGTTGTAATCATAGTAATCATTAATTAAGAGGCCAAATAGCTCATGGTGAATAATATTTGTATTCTTTTTCCAATTCAATTTATTCAAATAATTGTTCATAGCTTGTAGCTTAAAGTATCGACTTTTATGTCTTGGATTGGGTGGTGGATTTGTGTATATATATATATATAATCGGGAAGAACAATAGGGAAAAATTCGGGAAAATTTAGGCCGGAAATAATAAGCGGTCTTAAATGTTCACTTGTTAAGACCGGATGTAATTATATGACCTAGGTCTTAAAGGTCGGGACGACTTTTGAGTTTTGATATTAAACCCGGTCTTAAAAGTTGGTCTTTTAAGACCGGTATATTTAGAAGTCCGGTCTTAAATCAAAATCTTTAAGATCGGATTTATTTATCATCCACTCTTGAAAGTCGGTCTTTTAAGACCGTGTATAATTAGTCGTCTGGTCTTAGGAGCCGCGATTTTTCGGGCCCGTATGTGTCTTGTCCGGTCTTATAATTACGATCTTTTAAGAGCGGCCTATTTTTTGGCCGGTCTTAAAAGTTGAGCTTTAGGACCGAACAAAAAATATTTCGGCTTCATTTAGTACAACTTTTTAAGACCCAAGTTTTTAAATGTCTGGTCTTAAAAGAGTTTCTTTAAGACCGGTTTGAGTCTGGTCTTAAATGGTAGACTTTTAATACCTACTGAACAAGACCGGTCGCATATCTATATATATTATATTCCTTCTATCTATGTTCATAGTTAATGTCACGACTATGAATTTTGTTCTTGTTTTATTTTTGTGGCGGATCCGATCCAAAGGGGCATGTTATATAAGAGGATGTTACGTTGTTGGGTGGGGGAATCGGATGAAGGCATGGTGAATATTATTTTGGGCGCATGTATGTTCTACTTGTAACTTATTGTATTTGTAAGTAAGTTATCTTATTGTATGAATTAATTTAGGTGTTGTAATCATAGTAATCATTAATTAAGAGGCCAAATAGCTCATGGTGAATAATATTTGTATTCTTTTTCCAATTCAATTTATTCAAATAATTGTTCATAGCTTGTAGCTTAAAGTATCGACTTTTATGTGCTTTGGATTGGGTGGTGGATTTGTGTATATATATATATATATAATCGGGAAGAAGCAATAGGGAAAAATTCGGAAAATTTAGACCGGAAATAATAAGCCCGGTCTTAAATGTTCACTTGTTAAGACCGGATGTAATTATATGACCTGGTCTTAAAGGTCGGGACGACTTTTGAGTTTTGATATTAAACCCGGTCTTAAAAGTTGGTCTTTTAAGACCGGTATATTTAGAAGTCCTGGTCTTAAGTCAAAATCTTTAAGATCGGATTTATTTATCATCCACTCTTGAAAGTCGGTCTTTTAAGACCGTGTATAATTAGTCGTCTGGTCTTAGGAGCCGCGATTTTTCGACCGTATGTGTCTTGTCCGGTCTTATAATTACGATCTTTTAAGAGCGGCCTATTTTTTGGCCGGTCTTAAAAGTTGAGCTTTAGGACCGAACAAAAAATATTTCGGCTTCATTTAGTACAACTTTTTAAGACCCAAGTTTTTAAATGTCCGGTCTTAAAAGAGTTTCTTTAAGACCGGTTTGAGTCCGGTCTTAAATGGTAGACTTTTAATACCGGCTGGAACAAGACCGGTCGCATATCCGGTCTTACGACCCCTCTTTTGTCCGGTCTTAAAAGCCTTTTTTGCACTAGTGTGTTTTTTATGTTCCCAGTTACCTTCCCAGCATATTTTTTTATTCGGGAAAAATATTTTTGTACGCACGAATGCGATAGTTCTTGTTTATACAAGAAATCTCATCAGGAGGAGCATAACTAAGTATGTTCTTCAATTCTTTTTATAAGACTCTTTTTTGGATGACTTATAAGATTATTATTATTCTTATTCTTAAAACAAGAATTTTGACAAAAAATATGAGATTTAAATGACCCATTTCGAAAAGTACATTTTATTTTCCACTCTATTTCATCCATCTCATTTCAATTTAATTTGATGAAGCATAATTTTAGAAAAATTAAGATTTTTACACGTACAAAACTATTTTGAAAACGTAAATCGGCATCAAACAAGCTTATAATCTTGGCCACTCCGTACTCAAAATCTAACATGTGATTTAAAAACAAATTTATTCAAATATATTCATTGATATCCCATCAATAGTCGATCAAACTATTACTCTAAAAAGTACTTACACGTACAAAACTATTTTAAAATTGTAAATCAGCATCAAACAAGCTTATAATCTTATACTTTATAGTTTGTTTACACTCCTCTCCCTTTTCATTGAAATTAAACGAGACATTATTTTGAGTGCATTAAATAGAATTTGCAGAAATTACTAATTTGCAGGAACTAGTCAGCGAGATAACTAATTTGCAGAAATCAAGAAAATTAATTAAGTTAATTATTTATAAAAAATGTGTATTGGTTTTCTTAATACCCTTTTAAGTTATTTGCATTGAAAATTACTCTCTCTTAAAACTAAGGTTAGAAACCCCTTCCTAACCAGCGTTAAAAACTTTTCCAACAAAAAGGGAGGACCAAAACAAACTTATATCTACAATAATTCTTATATTTAGGAGCGGGTAGTATTATTTACAATAATTCAATTAAAATATACGTTGTTATAAATCTTATATTATATATTTCTTAAAAAATAAATTTATTATGTTAGCATTGGGATAGGAATAAGAAGATATATGTAACTCTTGAAGTGGCCTCAGTTTTAAAAAATGGATTGGACACAATAAGAGAGAGAAATGTACCTGAGTTTTGCGGAATGTCTATATAGTCCCAAGAGTCAAGTCGCTATCATGGGCATAAATTATCACAATTGATGTTATAGTCCAAATTCAATTGATGTTTCACTGTTTAATGCTTTAATTTTTTCACATTAAATGTTCAATATTTTTTCCCTATATATTTTCCTTAAAAATATTATTCAATAATTTATTTGACTTCATTAGCTAGAATCCAAACACGTTTGCGGTTGCCCATCCAAATCCATATCATTATATTCTTCAATGTTTCCAACGTGCCTTACCAATTCGTCTTCTCTCCAATTCTAACTGTTGGTCCTAATTTGTGCCTCCAGTGTACCCAAATCTTCTTGTTTTAACTTAGATGGGTATGCAATTTAGATAATCTACTTTTGTTTTCTTGCATACAAATCATTCTACGAAGAAATATTACCAACTGCGACCTTATTTGAATAGGATCTGTTCTATAGGCTCGTACCTCTCTATACCCTTGAGTTTCAAAGAGACAAAAAATATTATCAACTAATTTTATACAAATTAAGTCAGGTAGATCTCAAATTATATTCTCTCTCACACACACATATGTATTGTAGTTTTCTTTCCATTCACAAAATTTGAGTTTTTGATCGATACACGAGTATTGACATTTTTTTCTATCATTTTGATCGAACTATTATTATTGTACAGTGTGTGTTTTAATTTAATGGTTGATATAAATGAGAAGATGAGTGATTTGGATTAGTGTATTTTGCCATTCATTTGAATTAATCAGATGTTGCTTTGATTTTCTCCTTCTTCTTTTAATGCAAATTTGTTGCCTTTTTCTCTCTAAATTATACTTGTTTGGTTAAATAAAAGTCTCCGTAGCTCTATTTTCAAATCCTCCTTATTTTCTCACGTGTTCATCCTGACTCTCAATTTCGATCAGTTATATATAATAACTAGCCTTAAAGCAATAGTAGGTTATTATTATATAACTGGGACGTATGACAAGGGTTCAAATCCCATAAACAATCCCATATATTCTTCATCAGACCCCAATCACCTAATAGAAATCTTGTGTATTGAGCCATCCTTCATACGTAGTGTGATCGGTGCTACGTGTGATCCTAAATATTTGATTTGATTGACTTTTTTTGGAAAGATTAAGGAAGCTAAATAAGTTATTTAGTCATGTCATATGTTGTGTTTGATAAAATTATATATCAATTTATAAGTTAGACAAATCAATTTGGAAGGGAAAAAGATAAACATAAATTGTTTAAAGTAATTTAATTAGCTTTCTTAATCTCCCTAAAAAAGTTATTTGAGTCTTATATTTAATATTAGAGGTAGTATTTATTTATAAATTACCCATAACATGATTGGTAAGATTTTTTATATTTTATACATACACACCTAATAATTAATTTATTTAAATTAGTTAATCAAACACAACTTTAATATTCATAATCATCTACATCATGCACGATTGAAAAAAATATATATATTCTCAAAGCATTAGGCCACATTGGCAAATTTCTACGGCTCAGTTATGAGATGGTGGAACACTAGAGAAACATTGATTAAATTAAAGTGGTCCATGGTGTGAGCTGCTTTGTGAGACAAGCAGAAACATACATTTGACATTCTTCCCCCCAACGATGCATTGAATCTGATTCTGATCATTCTTTGTTTATAGCTTCTCAAAGTGTTTCTCTGGTTCTGCTTTGAAACTTTTTATGAATGCATGATGTGATACTCTTCATATATTATTCACAAACAAACATATGCTACCTTTATTAGCAATTATATTATTACTACTACGACTACACTACTCTTCATTGATGTGATTGTCATTAAATTTTTCTGTGCTAAGAAAATTAAAAGAGATTATTAATTTTAATTGCCCTTCATGATTGCGTTTGCCAATACGTTTTTATTTATATAGGCAATCTATGAATGGTTCGTGTATTATTATCAGAATGGTATGCTTTTAAATAATATTATATTTGATCTTTCAACGAGTCATATCGATGTGTATAAATATAATATCATTCATGCGTTGAAAAATAACCTAATGCACTAAATATATGATTACATAAGAAAGTTTAAACCCAAAAACAAAATCCCTTAGAATGAGAAAGCAATATTACAAGTTTAGCATATTCCTCCCTTGAGTTCTAAGTTTTTAGTTAGTTAGAGTTTTTTTTTTTTTTTTTTTTTTTTTTTTTTTTTTTTTTTTTTTGGGGGGGGGATCATAAGTAAAAGAGTTACAAATTCATCACCAACTAATTTGATATTTATTAGTTAGATTTAGTAGGATTTTTTTTTTTTCAAAACTATTTCATTACTTGAAGAAACATCAATTTAGCATGGTGTAACCATGCTTCTCATCACTTTCCGTTGTCTTATCGTAATATATTGTAAATATATAATCAAATTTTATGACAGATTAATAACACTATTCACAAACTATAAATACTGCATCTAATTTTTGTATTATGGAAGCGGAATAGAATGAAATAATAGAGCGCGTCACTCGAAAAAGGAGCTATTTATAAGGCATCGAGAGAGAATTGTTTTTATTTATAAGTAGTATAATTTAATTTTGCATATGAATGCACAATTTTATTTTTTATTATTTATTATGTAGACTTGTTCTCATTCAATATTGTGTGTGTTGTGTGTGTCTTAAATAGAAGTAGGGTTAGGAAGTTGTTAAACTTTAAGATAGAATTAATTATGTTTATTTTTTTTCCTTGATCCCAATGAAACATGTTAGAAGTAACTTATAAATAGATTGGACAAGAATATATATATTGAATTGATCCCACATTCTAATACAAAATTTTTGCTTAAACCTTAAAGATTGAGTTTCTAAGTCATTTTACTTAACATTCTGACAAAATATGTATACAAAAAAAGAGGGCTTCTAACCTCTCAAGGCACAATTACACTCAACACACACCAATTAAAATGGCTTAAACTCGTTCACTAATTACCTAACCCCACACGCTCAATACGTGCGTCCTCTTTATCCCCGAAAAATAAAACGTGCTATATATATCTTGCAACTCTAAGGAGCTGTTTGGCAAAAGGAATTTGGAGGGAAGGGGAGGGGAGGAAAAATTTTAAGGACTTCAAGATTTTGAAAAAAAAAAAAAAATAGAGAAGTGTGGTTAAAAATTTTCAATTAATTTTTCTTACTCTTTTATTTTGCATCTCATCTTTGTTAAAATTTTATAACCCCACTTCTCCAATTTTTTTAAATCCAACTCAGAAATTTTTTTCCTCCCCTCCCTTCCCCCCCTTTTCCCTCCTGCCAAACTGACCCTAAGAGCTAAGGACGACACTACTTATACATCCACTCTGCAGATTAAGAATGTGAGTGTGTACGCACAAATTATTTGGGCCATGTACGTTTGTACACTAATTCAAAATCCATGTTACGAGCAACAATTCTTGGTCTGGTGGGCTGTGACAATTTTACTCACTAGTATTTGTTTTTATGTAATTTTTGTAATACCAACTTTTTTATACTATCAACAATCCGGTACTTTTTCTTATTCCTATTATCAGATATCAGAGCAACTGGCTACTCTAGTTTTATACTTTTAGTGTTTGTACGTGGCTTCTCATCATAGTATATATGTTTCTTATGTTACTCAAACTCAAAACCAAAAGGACCATGCGGGTTACAAACCCTAAAAACTTGTCATTTCCAAAAATAAGATTTTAACCTCTACCATATTAAGAAAAATAAAACAATACTACTAATAAACTATTATGGTAGAAATGATAAAATTCCTTATCGCACAACCATAAAAACTTAACATTTTCAAACATCTTATACCTTGCCCCTCCTCATACGCCCTTGATCAATTCTATCCGTTCCTACAAGACTTTTTTTATTCAATTAGAGGAGCATACACTAACTACTTAATATTATAAATATGATTGGACCCACAAATCCTACATACAAGGGAGATTTTTTGCCTCTAAACTATAAGGCCATTGGCCCTTGTTTGCTCTGGATCAATTATGTTTGTTCCTATCGGACTTTTTCTAGCTTAGTCCTACAGCTGCGTTATATATCTGGCCATCGGTCATCTTTAACCAATTTTATCCTACTTTTTAACATATTTAAACTTAATCCTTCTTCATATTTCAACCCGCCTATCAAGATCCCCTTATTTTTTATGCCTCAATCAATATGATTATTGATTAGACTACTCTAAACCTCAAATCATTCAATGAAATCACTTCTTAATGACACACTCAAATCCAAAATAAGATTGAAAATTGGTATATAGTGTAGACAGCAAGTGGGCTAATTAACTTTTCGGCGTTTGGATAATAAGAATATAAACAATTAGAGTACTTGTGCGGGATAGTAAATAAACAGCCTCTCACTAAAAAATTTTGGCTGGTGATTCATCACTTAATGTATAATGGCTCACTATATATGTATTTATGTAATAAATTAAATGATGTGATGCTTCGTCGTGGGAATGCACCTACCTTTTTTGAGGTTTACACGTAATAAATATAATATATCGTTGATATTGACCATCTTCTCACGAAAATTATTAATTATTAATGATATTTCTAATAGATATGCGTCCATGCAATGTATTTTCATCTCTCTTGCCAGAAGCCACTACTTTAGCTTTTTTTAAGAAAATTTTTGTTATGTTTTTAAAAGACATAAAATGAAAATAATGTGGGTTTGCCTTGGGCATCTAAATTATCTAAATTATTTCACACACACACACACACCCCACTAAATAGTCTCTCATTATTCTTGGTTGCCTTGGTTATTATCTTTAGCACTTCAAAATGTATAATTTAAATTCACCTTAACATCCAATGTTAAAATACACATACATGTGTGTGTGTGTAAGAATTAATTTTAGTTCTATTCATTTTTTGTTTGCTTGATGCATATTTAAAGTACTAAAAAGCAGACAATAGGATAATCAAAATTCAAACAATAAAAAGTTCAGCCAAAAAGACTAATTTTTTTCTTGAAAATAGAAAATCAAAATTAACAATGAAATTGAAAAAGAAAAATTAAAATTAAAATTAAAATTGTGAGGATCATGTTAAATTTAATAAAGTTGATTATGAAACAGGGACAAATATAGAAAGAAATGAAATGATTGAACCTCTCTAACTTTAATGGTGATCCTAGAGGATAAAGCATGCAATTAGGGATAGTGCCATATTGCCATTATAAGCTTGAAAATTTGAAGGGTTTTATTTATTTATTTTCAAAGACGAATAATTATAATGAGCAACGTAGGTTTTCACACACAAGTGTACGTAGGCTAAGGCATTATATTATATGCTTAGCTTTATAAAGAAATAATGTTAGGTTACTTGGCACAAAGCCAGGAATTTGATTTTCCATAATAATAATAATGTCTACTGACACTACTACGTGCGAAATGAGAGCCACACACTTCCACTTTGAAAATATCGTTATCCTTCTTTTCAATTGGTTGCTATGTTCATTGAACGTTCTATCACTCCCTCTAGAAGACCCTTAAACGTAAGCCATTACATATTTCGAACCCGAAAATAATGTAGTCGCTTTAAATATTCGTCGAGAGAATTTTGAAGCCCTTATGATCCTTTTTAGATAATTGATCTAAGTGCTTAGTAGTAGAAATTGTTTTTCCAACGTGATTTACGGTCTATAAGGTAAATATGTAATATGAGTTTTATCTCAACTTACATGAATGTACTTTTTCAACTCTAATTCAAACAAACCCTAAACCAGTCCACGTATGTAACTTATGAATATCGGTAATTCAATACAATTGAAAAAAAAAACATATTTTCAACTAAAACAATTAAAGCTCGAACACATAAATATAACCATCCGTATTTGTGTTTGATTAGGACTTGGCCGATTATTTTTCCTACTTCAAACCCTACTCGAATAGTCGTGTTCGGGTTTTATCTATTTTTTAACCAATGACAATAATATCCAAGGTTTTTTTTTTTTAAAATATTATAATAATCTTTTCTGAGACAAAATATCCCTATTAGTGACACACGTTCGCAAGAGAAAGATTAACTAGTTACACATGACATGATGTACGTACTTACATGATATATAATAGGGTTAAATGGCTATTTTGCCCCGTAAGTTGACAAAGAGACAATTTTGCTCTGAAAGTTTTGCGGGATACAATGTTACCCCAAAAGTTTTTAAATGCAACAATTTTACCTTGACTGTTATCCTAGTTGAACTTGACCGTTAGTTGACCAAATATGATAAACCAGGTCCATGTGTCATCCACGTCGTTTTTGTTAAGGTGCAATTTTTCCTTGAAATATTTTACTTAGAAGCAATATTGCCCTGAAAGTTTCCAAATTGTAACAATGATGCCTTCACAATTATCTGGATTAAGTTTGATTTTAGTTGATTGAATATATATATATATATATATATATATATATATGAGCTTGCAGCATGAACAATATTGAAGAAGTTACATATGGAAGAGGAGCTCACATACACCAGAGAGCAATGAATAAAACAATATTCCATCACAGTCACCAAGAATAGGCCATCAAAAACTTTCTACCATCGTATACCAGCGATGTCAAGAGAGGTAAGTATCTCTTTGATTTTCTCATCAATGCACCTGATATTTTCACCTCTTTTATTGTCTCTAATTCTTTAGATCGGATGCATTCTTTTTTAAAAAATTACTTATTTTTAAATATAACTCTGAAAAAATATGAAGTGCATAATGCATGGATATGTCAAATAAGCATATTTGGTTAATTGACGGGTAAATATAACCTAGATAATAGCTATGAGAAATTGCTATGATTTAGAAACTTCTAGTGCAACATTGCTCATAAGTGAAAACATCTATAACAAATTTGAACATAAACTCAAAACAAAAAAAACATGGATGACACGTAGGCTATTAACTTAGTAGATTTGGTCAACTAACAATCAAACCTAATTGGAATAACAATTAGAACAAAACTATTATGATTTAGAAACTTTTTGGATAACATTGCACCAAAAAAAAATCTTAAGCAAAATTGTCCACCTTATCAACTTTCAAGGCAAAATAGCCCTTTAACTCTATATAGTATTAACAATACTTATATTCCAGCAAAAAAATTACTTATACATACATAAGTTATACATACACTGAGTCGAGAATGGGGACGTGTAGTCCATTGACAGTTTAACCACGCCACTATATACATATGTGAAATGAAAGGAATCTTATTATTTTCTAAATGTTTCGTTTTATATGGTTAATTAATCTTATAGGCTAATTTTTTCTTATGAATTATATGAATGAACGAACTCATCAAGTAGGAAAAAAAAACAGATGAGATTTTTCATTGGTTCGACGCATTATATATCAATGCTGTGTTCATGTAAATTAAAGTGTTTATAGGTTATATATAGGACGGTGTTCCTTAGTTATAATAATATACTATTTCATAATTAATAATTATTACATGAGAGCATAATATTGTCAACATTATAAGATCACTACTTATGAGTTGAGGGTGAAAATTATATTCACAAGCGTTATGTGAAATCACACTGCAGAATTATTTCATGTGATGTTCGGCGCGTGGGTCTACTTTCTTAATCTGCCACAAAGCGACATGATAAGCTCATATAAGAAACAATAAGATTTTGGCCCATTAAAGCTGGCAAGGAAAAAAAAGAAGGATCATTAAAATTTATCATAAAGGAATGGAATGTTCAAAATAAGCCTGGCCTATTTAGGTTTTCTTTTATTTGTCTTAAAACAAAGAAAGCCCTTCTCTACTAGATTAAACCAACTTTTGAGGATCCAAGCCCAAAAAGCACTTGTTCTCATCCTCATCTTTTTTGTTTTTTAAACATACCTGCTCAATAATCACTATCATCTCATTTTCCTCCAATTCTTCTCCTTCATATTCAATAATTCAAACCCCAAAAATCCCTTCTACGTAAAATTTTTTGCAGTATATTTTTGTTATAAAGGTTGTAGTTAGCATGACATACATACTTAATGTTCTTATTTAAAGATAAGATTTTAAAGAGTCTTGAAAATATAACTCTAATATAAATAATATTTTTGTCATCGTTTATATATAAAACGGTTAAACTATACTTTTAATCCTTTAAGTTTAGACGATACTTCATTTTAGTCCTTATAAAGTGTGCTTCTAGTCCTTTTAAGTTAACACCGTTAACTTCATTTTAAAAAATGCAGACTCATCAAATTTAAATGTTAGTATGTCTTTCTAAAATATTTTCATAAAATTAAAATATAAAAGTAATTATATGAAATATTTAAAATTTAGACATGTAAGCATTTTAAATTTGCGTATTCATCATTTTTCAATAGTAAAGTTAACGATATTAACTTAAAAGAACCAAAAATACACTTTTTAAAATTAAATAATTAAAATAGAACCTTGTCTAAATTTAAAAGGCCAAAAGTATACTTTAACATATACAAAACTATACTATCATATACCGATAAATAAGACATACTTTGAAAAAAAGAAAAAGAAAAAGAACTGTTAGCATATGGGATAGAATTGCTTCATTTCATTTGCTTTACCTTTTCAATAAGGTTCTACTTATGGCCAACTTAACTCATACGAGCAATAAAAAGAAGGGAAAATAAGAATGAAGGACCTAGAGGAAAAAATATTTAATGAGAATGACAATAAAAATTGTAATTATTTAAAAGGATCAAACAAAAAATAAAAAAACTAACATACCCCTACAAAAAATCTTCTGATTGAATTCCCTCTTACATTCTCTCCCATATTTTATTTTTAAAACTAATACAAAATTCCAAATTTCACTAAATTAAATAAAATATTTCTCAAATTTTTATTTCTGACAACTTGCATAGATATCTTACAAAATTACACTCTTCAATTTTATCAAAATTATAATTTTTTAAAATCAACAAAAATTTTAATTAAAAAAATATAATTTTAATAAAAATCAAGGTCTTTTGTAATTTATTATATATGTTAAACCAAAAAACTTTATATGATTTATTTTTATTTTAAAAGAAATTTATGTGGGCTAAAAATTCATTTAATGTTAATAAAATAAAGGGTTTAATATTTTTGCTTTTGCTGTAGAAACATTTTTTTTTGTCACACTCACAAAAAAGTGAGTGGGTTCCAATAATATTTTCTCTCTCTTCTCTTTACAATGGCACCTACTCACTTTTATGTGAGTGTGGCAAAAAAATGTTTCTCGCGGAAAAAGCGAAATATTAAATCCTAAAATAAAATAAAAAATTCTATTATATCTTGAAAAAACATGAAATGAGTTTAGTTTTTATTTTTATAAAAAGATCTTAATTGATATTAATGTTGACATTTGATAATATAAATATGAAAATTTGATGATATATTTGTTAATTAAATTATCTATTGATTATATGAATATGGAACTTGTTGACAATTAAAAAATTTAAAAATATGAGTTTGAACCGTATAGTTAATTAAATAATATATTTATTTTATATGAGTATGAAACATGGTGAAAAAAAAAAAGAGATATTATTATATTGCAAATGAATGATGGGCGGTTTTAGTTTCAATTTTTATCATTTTTTAATTATGAATACAAAAGATAATGTATGAGGTTTGACTAGGGACAATTTAGTAATTTTAAATTTATATGATGATGTGGTCCTTCTAAGTAATTACAATTTTTATAGTCATTCTCAATAAATATATTTTCCTCCAGGTCCTTCATTATAATTTTTCGTAAAAAGAAGGCTCCATTTGATTTGTGAAAGATTGGGAACAAGGAAATGAGAGTAGAAAAAGAAAAGGGATGTAAATATACTTTTAAAAGCATATTTGATACAATAAAATAATTAAATGAAATCCATGGATAGACTTTGTTGGCTATGTAAAAGGTGATTATGAAAGAAAAAAGGTTTAAAAATATTACAAGACAATACCGCCTTTACACAAAATAAATTAATAAAATGAATTAATATAATTGACTGTAACCCTAACAAAACACAATGTGGTCTGGTAGAAGAAGCAGATCTATGTGTCTTCGTAGACGAACAAGCATTCTACACTTGGTCGCGCTCGCCGTTGGATGCATTCCACAGTTGTCAGCCCTGCGTGGTTGTTCTCGGGCAAGTATATATTGAACAAGCTAGGTTCGAACCCAAGGGCTTTGTCTTCTCCCAAAAGCCGGTGAGATTGTTTTGTTCAATCCAGCTTTGGTACTAGATTTGAATTTGTTCCCCGCACCATCTGTTTCCTGCGTGGTTGTCCAACTTGTTTCGGACGCCGTTCCATCATTTCCTGTATTTTTTTTGAAATCATTTTAATTTGGCTTTCAATCTGGTCATGCAATCGCTTGAATGCTGACGCTTTTGAATCTAGAACTAGTTACAGATTGAGTTTATTTTTTATTTTTATTTTTTTTTAACTATGATTACTAGCTTTTGCTTTTGTGGTGTGTAAATTGGCTATAATACTTCTGCTCTCTTCCTTTTGATTACTAGTGACTTATATGCTTTGGATCGTGTTGTTATGCAATGCTGGATTTGTTGTGTATTGGCATTCTGATTATTAATCTCCCATATTATCATCAATGTAGAAAATTCTCAAGGTATTTGTGATACATGATCTGGCAAATGACCTAGCTCGATTTGTGTCTCACAATATAGTAGCTTGAGTTTCAATCATTTCCTGCTGCTCATTAGTCTGTAAATTTAGAAGCTAATGACGGAAACAATAAATTGCGCTCCTTGCCCTAGGCTACAATTTTCATGATCATAAATTACAAGAAGAAATTGGAATATCATAAATTGGATCTGCTAAATTATCAGTGTACATGAGTGACTTTGCAATATCATGAATCAATTTGGGTATATATGCTTTTGATTGTAAATTGAGATTCAAGTTTGACCATATATGAAGGTTACTTTAGAATTCGATTATGAGATCCTATGCTGATTTGGGGTCTGTATGAGTTTTCTTGTGAACGCTCTAAGGTTACTTTTTAGGGATGCTTAGCTAGTTATGAACCACTAATGACCCAATCAATACCCCGAAGAGCTGAACTTTTAAAAACTTTTGCATAACTGAAGGTGCTTATCTTTATAAGGAGTGGGATTTTCTGAAAAACTTGAACATCCATAACTATTTATTCTGATTCTAAATTCAGTGGTTCAAGATCTATCCTTTTCCTTCTTGAAGACTTTTTAATAAATTAAAGAAATAAGACCCAGGTTCAGTACTGTATCATTGATTTAAAACACCTACTAACAAAACTGAAAACCTTCACCTAACTCTCCAGGCCATAAGGTCTTATTTCATATGCTCATAGCTTTCAATCTAATTAATCAAAAGTATCTATCTGCCTATCATTTTAAATAGATATTGTATATTAGTTTTTTAATAAGCATTGAGCTATATAATTCATTGAGAAAAATCACTTTCTTGTAGATGGTGCGGCTAAAATCAACTTCCTTTGGTGCTGGATTGGTGTAGAGTGACTGAGCCAAGATGGCAATCGTTACTCAGATAAAATGGGTCATTCTTACTGTATCACTTCATCAGTGGCATTTATTATCATTCATCTTTACTTGGCTAAGTTTTGGACTGTTAGCATATTGCAATATGGAACAATGACTGGTCTTCCTGAAGATTTTGCTTCAAAATTGGGGAGACAGGTGATTTTAGATATATGCGTGATCTATGTTGAAAGTTTACGCATTCTTGGCGATTATTTCACTGCGATTGTATAAGTTAAAAAGAATAAGAAGCTATGAGGGGCCATAGAGTCTTTGGAAACTTTGCAGCCTGGTAATACTATTGCTCAAGATTCTTTGCACGACATTAGAGAGACGTTGTGGGTTATGAAATGTGCAACATAATTTGTAGTTGAGTGGGTTTTCGCAGATTTTTTGAAGGTTATACCTTTTATATTATTATGCCTTTTTCCTACTTGCAAATATAAATTGCCAATTGAAAATTGAAGTTACATTCTCAAATATTTAGTTGGTGTACATAACTTTATAAGTTTATATATAAGAAAATATTCTGATTGAGATCATTCTTACTAATTGAATTTTTAAAAGGGGATTTTTCTCCAATTTTCCCTAAAGTTTAAGTAACTTAGTATTTTCAAATTTTTCTCAATTATACATTAACTATATTTATTTTTATTAAATTCATATATTTTTAATTATCTAAGTAAGTGTCAATTTATCAAACTAACTTTTTCAAAAGCAATATCATAAATTTTACTTTGCACAATCTTACTTTTACTACATCTCATGTTTACAAAAATAAAGATCGAAAAAAGTTACTCCTACTACCCTATATCTCGATCCAGTTAGAATTTAGAGGTTGGCACAGGGATGCATGACTCAGAGCAATCGCTTTTGAAAATTTTCAACTGCCCAAGTTAATTGGTTCGTCGCAGCTAGTAGATGTGATCTATGAAATTATTAAATTACCCTTATACGCATGTCGAAGGGAAAAGAAGTGAGGAACCGGTTTTGAGGAAGAGCTCGGCCAATCTGGCCATCCATATAGGATCTGAGAGGTCCAAGTTTTTTTTTTCTCCAAAACATATTTTAATAGATAGAAAATGTAAAATAAAGATAATTTCTAAACTAACTTTAAAAAAAAAAAAGATTTTTTATTTAAAAATCACTAAATAAAAAAAAAAAAATATCTAAACAGTCCAGATGCAGATGCAGATGCTAGGTGCTCATCCTTTGAAAGAGCAGTAATCGGTTCCAAAGAAGTTAAGTCCCTCACCAAATTTGATGAAGAGAGGAAGACAGCCCTGATAAGAAGAAAAAAATGGTTAGCTGCAAGTTCTTGATATCGAAGGTGAGAATGACAACGTTTGTGAGTGTCTGGTGCAAACGAGTTTCTCCAGCTAGCTTCTCTCCACCGATCCAGCGAAGATATTTTCCATCATATTTTCGTCCGCCCAGTGATCTGATTACATTTGGCACCACCCTCGGACACAGGCCTTGGCCCAAATTAATTCGAATTCCAATCAATTTCTCAATTATTATACAAAAATTTATTTAGCAGCCAAGAATACATTAAACAGAAGCATACGAATATGCAGTTCGTTCGTTATACCTGTGCTGCGGGAAAATTTTTGGGCAGTGCTCCAGATAAAATGGTTTGATATCTTTAGCAGCAAAAACTGGGCGATTGTTTTCATCCGGAGCAGTTAACATGGCCGTTACGAGACCGCCCGTGCTAGTTCCTGCGATCACATCGAAATAGTCAGAGAGTCTTGCATCCTCCCCATCCAGCTCCTGTATATACATCATGCTAGGTGAATACTAGCTAAGTTCAGATCCCTTTAATTCTATGTATTTACACTCTTTATAGAAAAGTTGAAAGTATTTGAGAGGAATCATGCTTCTATGGACGTACCTGGAGTTTAGATTCGAGGAAATCGATGCTGAGAATGGTTATAAAGTCGCCATAAGTTGGGGGCTGGCTTTGTTCAACGGATGATTGTGCTCTTTCCATATTGATGACATGCTACAGACAATCTCTGGTGGCTGGTAGTGATATTTATGGAGACCCAGCCCCATATGCTAGCTGGAGGATGAATTTGAAATTTCAGTTGACATAGTATAGATACTGCAAATGATAGGAAGCTTGGACGGAGTCACCGGCTGCACAATTTTCCTACTTTACTCTAACTTTATATAATTACAAATGACGCCCGTTATTTCCTTCTCTCCGACCGTATGGACCCAGATACTCTTATGTAATGACAGATTCATGTAAAAGTCGAGTTCTCTCGTTCTGGGTTTCCAATTTCACTCGATTTATTTCTTGTCCAACGTATATACCCTCCTCTTTACCACGGGAAGTGTCCACAAAATTTTTCATGACTTTGTTATTTCTTAAAAGCAGCCAAGTATTATTATTCCTATTTCTTGCCCCGTGGGACCATGATTTTCCCTGGAGCTGATATATGTGAAGTTACATGCTACCCAGTTATAATTAAGTAATAATTTTACTTCTCCCTGATTTTCTAGTATATTGTTCTAAATAGGCCAGTGCAATATGCAATCTTGCAATTAATCCCTTTTCATCATTCAAAATTTTTCTATTGTGGATAAATTATTACTTGATATGTATGATCTAATTAAATTTGAGAAAGATAAACTTGCCCTTATAAGTAAAGTCTCTCAAAAATTTTGTGGAATCCATTTGAAGGGAATGTGCCCGGGTCATTCAAGTTCTTATAAATAAACTAGACTCCATAGCTGAAAACATCAATAATACTAAAAGCAATATAAACTTGTTTAATTTATATTTTAATGGAAAAAAAAATTAAAACCTTTAAAGTTTAAACATGCATGTATCAATTTATGCTTTTATTGAGAGACAATTAGTTAAGTACAAGAAGGATGAAGGAAAAATACATGCTTATACCTTCTTCAACAGACTTACAATTGACAGGGAAATCAAATGAATTAAAGAATGAATCAAATAGTCTAATTTTATAACTGAACAAAATGAGAAATAATCAAATAATTCTGGTAGCCGGTGACTAAAGCGGAAACTATGTAGACAAGCTATTCAGTCTTGCTGCCAGCTTGTTGGTATGTGGAGATTTCATTTCCCGCAATCTTCTTTCTTGGGAAAGCATTTTGGCTGCCAGCTTGTTGGTATGTGGAGATTTCATTTCCCGCAATCTTCTTTCTTGGGAAAGCATTTTGGCAAATCTACAAAAGATACCCAAACAGTTAATAAGGATTTTCAATTATTTAATCTAAGTGAATTTAATCGCTTTCTTAGCTTGCAATAGGTTATTAAGATATATTGGTCTTACTTTTTAAGGGCATCCTCATTGGTCCCTCCATTTTCGACGGGTTCACACAGACCCGTCTCTAAATTGATTCTGGAGGCTGGTTTCTTCAACAACTCTTCACCAGTTTGGCACAACTTTTCCAAATTCTCTTGGGTAGAAACATCAACCGAACAAACTGTACCCATCAATGTATCATCCTGCATTTTTCCGTCACCAACACGGAATCATTAAAGTTTAGCTCCACAATAGTTAATGCATAGATAGAAAAAATATGCACACTATAATACACACGCACACACAAACACAAATAATACGAGGGAGACATATACCTGTATTCTAAGGTAATTATCCTGGGAATGAAGGGCTTGGGTAACGGTTGCTAAATGGAAATCGACGAGATCAGCACTCGATTGGGAAAACACGTCGATCAAAGGAGTGGAACCACCGTGGGTTAACCAATCTAACAGTCCCCATTTGGCAGCCATTTTCGCATCGAACTTTTTCTCATTCTTGGCTGTCCCTGTGCCAATAGAGATTATGAGGAAGCGAGCGTAATCCATGGGCCTGATGGAGAAGAAGTCTGGATTTTCATTGATGACCTGCTGCGTTACTTGGTTCAAGGCCACTAAAGTCTGCAACATTGAAGAATCAAAAGTTAATTAATTAGGGACTCATCATTAAAAACAATAGTTTAGTGGGAGAGGAGTTTAACATTGTTTGTGAAGATATTGTCCTATTTATAACTTCAGTTTTAGAAAAAAGAAAAATAGTTTTATTACAAGTCCACTTTCAAAGTAATAAAGGCAGAATATTCATTCATAAACAAGGGGAAAATTGAAAAAAATTATCACTTTAGTCTATATTTATTGAGTTAAATATTTTACCTTGGTATGTGAGAATTACATAATTTAGATTAGGATAGTTGTTCAACTTACTGGATTATTTGCACAAACGCCGCCATCAATAAGGTTGAATTCACGGACGTTGCCTTGGGCATCTTGGTTCTTGAAGTAGTAACCAGGAAGATAAGTAGGTGCAGCAGAGGTGCTGATGCAAATGTCAGAGAGCCGGGCATCGAAACAAGAAGACTTGTTGATCTGATAAGATGAGAATATGGTTGGCTGCATCGCCTTTATGTCGAAGGTGGGGATGACAACGTTGGTGTGTGTGTCGTGCAACCGAGTCTCTCCCAACTTCTCTCTCACTACCTCATGAAGGTATTCCCCATCGTACTTGGGCCCAGCCATTGATCTGAACAATTTTCCTATTGCTCCAAATGGGAATCTGGAAATTCACGTAACAATAGGTTAGATACCAGAAACAAATCATTATATTTAGGCTCTTAAGTTTCATTAGTTTAAACTGAAAAGAGAAATCATATACTTTTGTGGGAATATCTTGGGACAGGTGGTCGAGGTAAAAGGGCTTGATGTCCTTGGCAGCAAAAAGGTCGCTTAAACTACGTTCGTTTGGGAGCAAAGAGCATGGAGGTTACGAGACCCCGTCTTGGTTCCCGCAATCACGTCAAAGTAGTCTCCCGCGCCTTGCTTCGTCACCATCCAGTTCCTGCATGCCCGCCGTTCAAAATACGGTTAAAATAATTAATTTATACATCAACTGTTATTAATTCATTCCTAATATCATATGGTTTAGAAAACTAATGTATTTGATATTGTTCTGGTGTAGAACACAGATGTCCAGCCAGGGGCTGGTAGATTGATCTTGGATGTATCGGCGGCACAGACCGGGTATCTATGAGGGAGATAACCAGAAAGCGTGGGATCACCGTACACGACAAAGGGGTGCTGTGTGTGCACAAAGGAGACGAAGGTAAATAGTCTAGGTTTAGAGTGTGTGCACCTTGTTACCCGCCTTCTATATTTATAGAGGCGTGCCCGGTGCGATATCCGAGGCATGCCATTAATGGGGGCCATTAATGGGGCGGATATTGAACGATATTCCATTAATGTGACGTGTCATTAAGGGGCGGATATCCGAGATACTTTCTAAATGGGACGGGTATCTCGGTGGATTGATATGATTGGGGCGAATCCCGCCTAGCCGGGATTTCTCGGCTCTCCCGCCATTATTGGCGGATTACGCCTTCGCTTGGGCCTTGCTATGGACTTGGAGGCTTTTGGGCCGGTCCGTAATGTAAATTGCCCCCGCCTTGGCTGTTCATGTTGTTGACGGCCGAGGTGTGTGATACTCCCGGCCCGGCCGCGTGTGTCCGGGGCCTATGCTTTGGCCAGCCCGGCCCTTATGCCGCGGCTTACCTCTCGTGATGTCGCCCGGATGGTGCCTTGGGTCGTTCCAGACATCGGGGGCACATTAGGGCGCCTCGGATTTAGATTGTAAGTCCCCCGTTCGCGGTAAACCGCTTGGTCTTCTTTCCGTAGGCGCCATCTTTGTGTCTTTCACACCCGGCGTGTCCCGATTGGAAAGGGTCTCGCATACGTCGCGCCGTTCCGTGCCGATTAGCGTGCGCATTTAATGCTCCTTCATCATGTCGTGCATTTCCCATCGTGTCCATGTTTAAAGACCGAAATGCCCCCGGCGTTCCTCTCCTTCTTCGCAGCTTTCGTTTATATTTGCGTTTTTCACTATTTCACGCATACAATCTTGTAGTGAGCTTGCTCCGAGTTTCTTTCCCTTGAAAACTCCATTGTCCTACAATTTGGTTGTTCAAGTCATCCTCTTCGTTACATTTCACTCGTTCAAGTCGTCTTCTTTGTTTCTACTCAGGTATTTTCCGTCCTTGCCTTTACTCTTTTACGGCATACTTCGTCTTGTTTGGATAATCTCTCGGTTTTTCCTCCGTTTTTCCCATTCTCCCGGCCTTCCGAGCTTTCTTTTAAGATTAGTTTCGTGTTCTGCTCTATATGCTCCTTGCCTTTGACGTGAAGTCTCGTAGTCCTTAGGTTCTAGTTCCTCTTTCGATGGATAGACATAGACCTTTCCTTAGAGTCGAACAACGCTCACCCCCGAGGAAGAGGAGTTTCTTCGCGCCGTTACCCGAGAGCTTCTTACTGGGTTCTTGGGACCGAGCTCCCGGAAACAGAGAGGTTAGCACCTCTTCGTCGAGGTGGGAATGGTTCTTCTGGGCGAATTGGGCCTCAACCCATATCTGCTAGAGCTTTGTCACCTTCCATGGTTCAAATTCCGGCAAACACCGTTCCTACCTTTTCACCTTTCCGGGCCGGGGTAGGTTCTTTTATCGGTTCTAGTGCTCCCGCCTTGATGGCCCAACCAATCGTTTTTGTGAGGGTCCATCCCCGCAAGTTTGGACCCTTATCCTAGTAATTATCTCGGCCCCGTTGGGACCGCTTGGCCGAGAGTTCATTTCACATCGCGCGTGGCGAAGACTTCGTAGCTACCTCGATTATTGGATCTTGTCGGCATCGGCGTCCTTTGGGTCCCCTTCCGGCGTGCCCTTTCGTCCGAGTCCGCCGTCCTGTTTTGCCTTCTAATCCCGTTTTTCCGTGTATTTCCAACTCGCTGATTTCCTTTTATGTTGCATATAGGTTAATGGCTCCGAAATCCGTGCCTTCAAAGAAAAGGGCCGAGGCCGAGACATCTCGATTCTTCTAGTCCACCCGAGGCCCCGTGTCGTAGGTATCCCCGGGTGTCCCACGAGGTCTTGAAGACCCGGTCCATGATGTCGACGAGGATATTGCCCGGTTAGACCTACCCGCCATGGAGGGGTGCGTCCTACGCTGCCCGGAAGCCGACGAGCCTGTTTGTGTTGAACGAGAAGTGGGCCCCCAATTTCTTTCATTTTTACCGGGATTACCTTACACGGGTTGGTGTCCGGTTTCCTTTCACCCGTTTTCAAATGCTTGCCCTGATGCATCTGAGATTGGCCCCGTCTCAACTTCATCCGAACGGGTGGGCTTACCTGGTAGCCTTCGAGCAATTGTGTCGTTCCTATCCGGTTCCAATCCCTTGTTCGACTAATCTCTTCTTCTACTATTTCGGCCCTTTTACCCCGGCACACCTAAGGAAGGTGATAAGTTAAAAGGGCTAGTGTCTCTCCGCGTTAATCCCGACCGGAAGCTTATGAAGCCTTTCTCGAATCTTTTAAGCGGTTTAAGAGTGCGTTTTTAAGGTTGTCGCCGTACCCGGTAGTTCGGCTTGGTTTCCGGAAGGGGGGTTGAGGCCGCCGATGTAGGGTGGCGCTTCCCTTTATACTGGGTGGAGAATCATCACAAGGCTAGCCCCTCGTCCTTCCAGATCTCTCAAGAGGACCTCCTACCCGAGATGGTTCCTCACGTCCCAAGATTGGACGCCTTTGTGGAGCATTATGGCATCCTTAGTGCAGCCTTTTTCATATCCGGGGAGGGATCTAGGCCAATTCCTTCGAATTGTAGGAGTCCCTTGTTTGCCATGCTCTTTATTCCTTTAGTCATGTTTTGTATATTGGCTGCCTATTTTGTGTTTAGTGTTGATTTCTTTTTACTCCGTCCTTTTCAGCCCAAGACATGAAGGCCCTTCCCGGCTACTTGAAGAAGGTGAATCCGGCCGCGGTTTCTTCGAGCGGTCGGTCTCGAAGCGGGCTACCCCTACCAAGGCTACCATGCCCGAGGCCGATGCCCCGTTGGGCCAAGAAGGCCAAGGTGTGCGGTGTTGAGACTTCGGCCCCATCCGTGCCCGATGGATCCCCTCAGGCGGGCGTTCCTGCAACTTCCAAAGGGAAGCAGGTTGTCGTTCCAGAGGGTGGAGGTGCAGCTACTGGGGCCGCGACCGTTCCTTCTGCCTCGGTTCTTCCGGCTTTCTTCGATCGCCCCCGCCGCCTCCACCTCCTTCGACCGGGCCCTTACGTCCTTCTTCCCCGCTTCCTCGGGTTTTGTATTTGAAAAGGGGGTGACCAAGGAGCCGGATGTAGCGTTTCTCCCCCTCGGAGTTTATGGAGAGCCGGGCCTTGTCCCCTCCTAGTGTTGAGGAGGTGCTTGCCGCGCAGCGGTACCGTGTAAGTCCGTTGGTTTCCGCAAGCTTATATGATCGTGAGGGAAAAATACGCCCGGGCCGATGCGCAGAACGAAAACCGAAGGCGTCCCAGGGCCGAGGCCGAGGCCAACCGTGGCTCGGCTCGCGCAGGCGGCGTCCGTGAAAAGGGCTTTAGCCGATGCTGAGGCCAAGCTGCGCCTTATGGAGGAGGAGCGGGATGCGGCCCGGCTGGAACGGGATGCTGCCAAGGAGGCGTTTGTTAAGGTGGAGTCGATATGCAACAGCGCGCGAGAAGGGGCGGAGAAGTCACCTCGAGTGTGTTCGGCCCGTAAAGCGCCGAGCGAAAGTATGGATGTGGTGAAAACCCCGCAAAAACAGCAGCGTGATTCGTTGTTTGATAAGGTTAAAGCCGTCGAGGAGGCTCGGCCGTATCGCAATGGAACGCTTTAGAGTCTGACGAACTTCTAAAGCAGACTGCCGCTGATTGCTTCGAGAATGCACTGGAGCAGATCCAACTTTTGAATCCGAAGACGGAGCTTAACTTGGACGGCTATGACTTCCGTGCCTTTGTGGAAGACGGAACGTTAGTTTCGTATCAGCCTCCTTCCGCCGCAAGGTCCGGGTCCGGAAGGGGGAGAGTCGGATGCGGAAAGTGAGGCGACCAAGAATGCTCCTGAGGCCGGTCCTTCTAGTTAAGCTTTAATCTTCATTGTTGGTGGGCGTCTGTGCTTTTGTATTTTATTGACTCCCGGCGTTTGTGCCGTAATTTTATATGACTTATGGGGAATGTATTTATCCGCCCTTCGCGCTTGTTAAATTCCATTGTTTGAAATTTATTTGACCGCATTATATACAAGTCATGTACTCGACCAACACCGGCGGTGTGGGAGAGTGGGACAGGTTGTGTGTCGTACCCTCGGGGGGTGTTCACTTAACCGCACCGCCTCATCCTAGCTTAAATAGCCGGAACGATGGTAGGAACCGTTTTAAGGGCGAGGCCGTCATATGTCGACCGAGGTGTCTAGTACCTCGACGGACATTTTGACTTGATCGTGGTCGGATGACACCGCCTTCTTAAACCGGCGAGCGTTGACGCGTCAATTTCGCGAAGGCCACGTATGGCTTTTTCGCCGAGCTCTTACCTATGCGCGTCGGAGTACAACGGCCGGTGTCATACATCTAGATGTTTTTGGTTTCGACCGGTATGGGTACCTCGGAGTCGCTTTTGCCGGCTTGGTGGCCTCGGCTTCAAGCTTAAGCAAATAATCGTGCACGTTGGCGCCTCCTCTTTGAGGTATTCCTTCATTAAATAAAGCAGCTCTAAAGAGCGTACACATGGTCATAAATTATTCAAATGCAAAGCAAGGGAAAGTTGGAAAGCAATTGCAAAAAACATGAAAGATAGTAAGGAATGACCGAGCGGCCTTGGGCTAGTCAGTAGTAGATTTTCAACTTATCGGCGTTCCATGTCCTTTTAACCGCTTTCTTGCCAAAGTTTCGAGAACATATGCCCCCGCGTCAAGCTTTTCTTTAACGCGATACGGTCCCTCCCGCTTTGCGCGCTTTTCCATCTCGAGTTCTTATTACCTATATCGGCCCTCCGAAGTACCGGTTACCCCGGTTAAAGGATCGTGGCCGAACCTTGCGATTATATTTGGCCGCGAGTAACCGCTTTGCGGCAAGTTCCCGACAATGAGCCGTGACTCGATCTCATCTATCGTCCAGATCTGTCTTTAAGGCGTCGTCATTTGATGCTTCGGCCCATCCTCGTCCGGCTCGATCTTCCTCCACGACGGCCGCCCGATTTCTACCGGAATCATTGCTTCGCATCCATATGTCACCGGAAGGAGTTTCCGGGTAGAGGTCTCGCATACTTGTCCTCGTATCCCCATAGAACACCGTGGAGTTGTTCGGTCCAACTAGAGTCGGCCTTTAACATGCGTTTCTTCAATCCGTCGAGAATGATCTTATTGGCGTACTCGGCTGGCCATTAGATTGCGGATGTTCGACGGAGGAGAAGTGTTGTTTGATGTCGAGGTTGGACATTAAGGCCTGGAATCTTTGGTCCGTAAATTGGGTTCCGTTGTCGCCGACGACTTCAGCAGTATCCCGAACCGAGCGAAGATATTGTGACGAACGAATTTCATAATCCCGGATGACGTTATCGTAGTTAACGCTTCCGCTTCGATCCATTTGGTGAAGTAGTCAACAGCGACAATGAGCCATTTGAGCCGTCCGGCGCCGGTTTAAATGGGCCAAGAATATCCATTCCCCATTTATAGAAGGGCCATGGAGCCGGCATCCCTTTAACTCGTGGCGGCGGCCATAAGATCCCGCCATGTTTCGGCAACTTTCACACCGTTTGGCGGTCTCCATGGCGTCATGCATCATGGTGGGCCAATAATATCCGGCGCGCAATGCCTTCCTAGCCAAAGCCTTGCCGCCTATGTGCGGCCGTTGCATCCCTCGTGTATTTTGGCCAAGACATACCCGGATTCGGACTCGCCGAGGCATCGCATCATTGGGCAATGTACTCCTTTCCGTATAGCCGGTCATCGACCATAGTGTAGATGGCGGCTTCTCTTATCGCTTTTTCGCTTCGGTAGAGTCCGTGGGAATGATCCCTCTTTCCGGTAATCTTCGATTGGTTTTCTCCACCGATCCGACGAGATAGTCATGATGCACGTGGGCTCGGCCAACTTCTCGTTGGATGACCGTTCTTTGACTCCCCGGACCTTTGGTGCTTGCAAGTTTGGATAGGATGTCGGCCGGCATTCTCTTCTCTCGGATGCGAGAGACAACGACTCTTTCGAATTCCGTCATTATCTCTTTTGCTTTATTCAAGTACTTGGCCAACAAGGGGCCTTTTGTTTGATAGCCGCCATCAATCCGTGCGGCGACGAGTCATGAGTCGGTGAACACCTTAATTCGCCCGGCTCCGCTATCTTTTGCTTGAGCCAATCCGGCTAAAAGGGCCTCGTATTCGGCTTGATTGTTAGAGGTCGGAACTCCACCGAGGGAATGTTCGCAGCGATTCCCTCGGGCTTTCGACAATGACTCCCGCTCCGCGCTTTTGGGTTGAGGACCCGTCCACAAATACCTTCCAGAATTCGGTGTCAGTCATAACCGGAGTCAATTCCCTGATGAAGTCCGCCAATGCCTGTGATTTGATTGCCTGCCGTGCCTCAAAGGTGATGTCGAACTCAGATAATTCAATTGCCCAGCTTGTCATCCGCCCAGCTAGATCCGGTTTGTGTAAAATCTGCCGGATCGGCTGATTGGTCCGGACCACAATCCGATGCCCTTGGAAGTATGGGCGAAGTCTCCTTGCCGTTGTCGCAATGCGAATGCCATTTTCTCCAGCTTTTGATATCTTAGCTCGGCGTTTTGTAACGCTTTGCTCACAAAGTAGATGGGTGTCCGTCCGCCTCGGTTTCTCTTACCAAGGCGGCGCTTACCGCTTCATCCCCTACCGAGAGGTATAGGAACAAGGTCTCCCCCGCTCCGGCTTTGTCAAGACGGCGGGGTTGCCAAGCATTTCTTGATTTCTTCAAAGGCCGTCTCGCAGTCCGTATTCCATCCTCCCCGGGTTTCTTTCTTCAATAATTTAAAGAAAGGTAGAGCTTTCTACGACCTCGGTAGGAATCTTGTCGTGGCCGCCAAGCGACTGTCGCTCGCTGCACCTCCTTCTTGGAGTTGGGGCCCGCATATCTAGCACGGCCTTGCATTTGTCCGGATTGGCCTCAATCCCTCGGTTGGTCAACATAAAACCCAAAAACTTGCCAATGGGCACCCCGAACGCACATTTCGCACGGTTCAACCTGATGCGGTATTGTCTTAGTTTGTCAAACGTCTCGCTCTCCAGATCCCGATGTGCTGCCCGGGTGTTTTGACTTCACTATCATGTCGTCTATATATACCTCCACATTACGGCCGATTTGATCTTCAAAGACTCGATTCATCATGCGTTGGTATGTAGCTCCGGATTCTTCAATCCAAATGGCATGACGTTGTAGCAATAGTTCGCCTTATCCGTCATGAAGGCGGTTCTCTCTTGATCGTCGGGGTGCATAGCGATCTGATTGTACCCGAGTAGGCATCCATAAAAGAGAGCAGCTTGGTATCCGGCCGAGTTATCCACTAGCCGATCAATCTTTGGGCATGGGAAAGGAGTCTTTGGGGCATGCTTTATTCAGATTGGTGTAGTCGGTGCACACCCTCCATTTGCCTCGTTGGTTTTAACACCATGACCACGTTAGAGAGCCGTCGTGTATTGTATTTCCCTTATGAACCCTAAGCAGGAGCTCTTCAATGTGACTCTCAAGGGCTTTCTCGCCCGTCGTCCGAGATATTTCTCCTCTTCTCGGGCCACCGGTTTCGACCCCGCCATATGGCTAACTTGTGACAGAAGGTGGGTCGATCCCGGTATTTCGGGCCGACGTCCGTGCGAAGACGTCCCGGTTTTGCCTTAAAAATTTGATCAGCCTTGCCTTGATCTCTCGCGTCCATGTCCCTGCCGATTTTAGTTGTCTTGGAGGGGTCCGTCCCGAGGATTAATTCCTCCAACTCTCCTTCCGGCTCGGGGCGTGGGTTTTCTGGTTCACGGAGGTCTAGTTCTACCATGTTGACCGATTGCCGGGGTCGCCCCTCTTTCTCGTCATTAGTCATTACCTCGTTGGTTTGCAAATGTGGCGGGGATGACGTCTTTTCCTCCTCTACACGGAGGGCTTCGAAGTAACACCGCCGCGACGCTTTTTGGTCCCCCGACACTTCAACCACCTGATTCGATCATTGATCATTTTCAATTTCGGTGCTTAGTGGATGCCAAAGATATCCCAACTATGTATAGTGGGTCGGCCCGATAATGTTGTAAGGGAGCGGAAATCTGCCACTACAAACCTTACCCGTCCCGATTTGAAGGCTTCCTTAGTTCCCAAGGTCGCCTAAGGTCGACATATCCTTTTGGGAAGGAACGCTCTCCATTGAACCCGATGAGGGTAGATTTGCATGGCTTTAGGTCTTCGACATCGAGGTGCATTCTCCGGTATGCATCCCGCTTATTATGTCGGCCGAACTACCCGCGGCCGACAAATATCCGTTTGACTCGGGCAAAGCTTACGACGATCCCGGTGATGACCAATCCGTCTTGATGGGTCGGAATAACCTCCTTGAGCTCCTCGTCGGTGAAGACCAAGGGTGGTTTCGGTTTGACGACGTGCCCTTGAATCTCGGCACCTCTTTTACCGTTAATACCTCTCGCAGTATTTCTTGCGCCGACTTATTGTATCTCCACCTCCTCCGAAGCCGCCACCGATCCCCGTGCATTGAGATCGGCGTCCGGTAGCCCCGTGGAGGGCCGGTTCTCCGCTTCTTTCGCAGTCCGAAGCGTTCGTGGCTGGACTCCGCCGGCGGCTACCATTCCGCTTGCCGGATTTCCCTTGAGTTTTGATGACGTATTGGCGTAGTTTCCTTCTCTTACAAATTTTTCAATAAGATCCCCGAGTTCGTAGCATTCGTCCGTGGTGTGACCGAACAGCCGTGGAAGCCGCAAAACTTCCCCCGGCCTCGTATTGGCCCGGTTTCGAGAGGCTTTGGCTTCGTCACCTTCCTCATCTCGGCCTGCGCGACCTCCTTCCACAAACTGGGATCGCGGACATTCAAGGGGGTATAGTTTCCGTACGTCCCCTTATTGTCCGTTCGCTCCGGCCTCGGACCGCTCTCTCACGTCGGCGAGGCTCCGCCTTGTGTTTGTCGGTCCGGTCTCTTCTTTCGGTGATGAATTCCTCGGCCTTCTCCGGCTCATCTCGCATTGGCGATTTCCATTTGCTCGACGTCTAGATATTTCTTTGCTTCGCATAGAATTCCGTCAAGGAATATACTCGATTCTTGCATAGATGTCGGGCCAAAGCGCGTCATCGGGTCCAACTGGTTGACGAGGCAAAGCACATGGACCTCTTCGGATAAGGATCGTACTGTATTGCCGTATCTCCGAAACGATCCGCATATTTCTGCAATGTTTCGCCCTTCTTTTGCTTCACTTTACTCAGCGGAATTGAGATTTCGGTTGTTTCTTGGTGGCAAAGTGTAATTCAAACTTACGACCAAGGTCTTCAAAATTCGAATGGAATTATTGGGTAGCGAACTCAACCATTTATGGGCCGGCCCGATTAGAGTGGCCGAGAAGAGTCTTAGTATCACCGCATCTTCTATTGATCTTACCCACATTAACTTTTCAAATAACTCGAGGTGATGACGTGGATCCTGGGTCCCATCATATTGGGGGAGGTCGGCTAGGTCAAAGTTCTTCGGGTAAGGAGCCGTGGCCGTAGCTCGTGAGAACGGAGTCCCACCCGCGCCGGCCAAGTATTTCATCTTATATTGCCGCGGCGATCCTCGTGTCCGAGGCATACTGATCGCCTCGTGTAGTTCGTCCGAGTCGTGTTCACGATCTCGGTTCTCCGGTTCCCTATCGTCGTCATGGTGGCCTGCTCGCCTTCGGCCTTCCTATCCCGGCTCCGCAAAGGTGCCTCTTTGTGCCTTTTGGGGGTTGGTTGGCGATCTCGCTCCTCCCCCGTCCCCCTTTTCCCGCCACGGGGATGTTGATTCGTTTCGGGGGCCGGTACGCGACTATTGCTATCCAGCGCGTAAACCTCCTTCCTCTTACGTGGGCTTTTCGGATTCCGCGTTGAAAAAGGTTTTCAAGCTTTTCCTCTATCATTTGTTCCAGAGCATGAAAATCCTCCTGCCTTTGTAGGTGATCGAACTTTTCCTTGTTTTCGAATCTCTGAATCATCGCCTCTTGGGTTCTCCTTAGTATGCGGACGTCGGTGTCTAGTACCTGAGCGTCCGAATCGGGTCTGTCTCTGGGGCTGGTCTTTTGGGGATTCTTCATGCCGAGACTTGTCGACGGAAGGTGAGGTGGTTTCTGAGTCGGTAACGTATCCTTCCGGAGTTTTTCCTCGGGATGGTCGATCATGGGTCTGTGGCCGATCTGGCCGGGTCCGAGGTCGACTCGGCCGGCCCGAGGTTGATTTGGGGGTACCAGCTTTCCTCGTTTGGCCGGTCCAATTGCTGGTTTTGCGTGTGGCTTCGGGTGTGAGCCATTGATGGTCACGGGATAGAAATTTATGGTCCCCACGGTCGGGCGCCAATGTTCTCGTAGAACACGGATGTCCGCCTGGGGCCGGTAGATTGATCTTGGATGTATCGGCGGAGCACTGGTATCTATGAGGGAGATAACCAGAAAGCGTGGGATCACCGTACACGACAAAGGGGTGCTGTGTGTGTGCACAAAGGAGACCGAAGGTAAATAGTCTAGGTTTAGAGCGTGTGCACCTTGTTACCCGCCTTCTATATTTATGGGGCGTGTCGGTGCGATATCCGAGGCATGCCATTAATGGGGGCCATTAATGGGGCGGATATTGAACGATATTCCATTAATGTGACGTGTCATTAAGGGGCGGATATCCGAGATACTTTCTAAATGGGACGGGTATCTCGGTGGATTGATATGATTGGGGCGAATCCCGCCTAGCCGGGATTTCGGCTCTCCCCGCCATTATTGGCGGATTACGCCTTCGCGGGCCTTGCTATGGACTTGGAGGCTTTTGGGCCGGTCCGTAATGTATATAATTAACAAAGCAAGGAGACATAATAGCACATGCCCCTCTAATTAAAAGAGAGAGAAAGAGAGAGAGAGAGAGAGAGAGAGAGAGAGAGAGAGAGAGACCGAATGCATGCAAGAGACAGAACAACAAATTGAACTTGTGCGTTCCAAGTGTGATGTATGTATGTAGATTTATACCTGGAGTTGAGATTCAAGGAATTCGAGAATGGTGGCGGGAATGATGCCCCTAATGCCACCTCCATCGATGCTGAGAATGGTGATTAGGTTTCCATAGGTTGGGGCTTGAATCTGAAGAAGGGATGACTTTGTTCTCTCCATATCTACTTTAATGGATCTCTGTAGGTGCGTGTTAATTAGTTATGTGGAAAGGAATGGTAAAGAAAATGTGGAAGCTAGGAGATATACAGTAATTAAGGCAGCTATATAAACTTTTGGGCAAGGGCACAAAGCAAGTCTCAAAATATGCTAAAGGCAAGATTCAGATTTTGGTTGCATGATGAATTCCCCTGCTTAACGTCCTATTTATAGTGGGATATGTGATATTCAATTATCAACCGAGGTGAGCATGGAAATTGTAAAAGTATAGAATGAGTCCAATTGAATCTTGTAGCTTAGTCTATGAGAACTTCGAGACTCATGTACGTCCTTGTCCAGGTAGGCCCCGTGGGCTTTGAATATTCTCTGCCCATCAAATAGTGTTCTTTTTTTATACCCCAAGTCATTCCCCGTTTCGTGGAGACCCCACGAACGAATATGAACAGTTATTTTCATAGCATATGAGAGGGACGACATTAGTGATTGAGGATGGCCATGGACTATTCTTCTCTAAGACCAGACCAGGTTCGCTCCAGTTGAACGCGAGTGATATTGTTGTTGACCATGTCCCTAGAATTTATTACTCACGCGCTGCGTGGTCGCGTTGACAAGTCTTCTCCAAACACTTCTACCTTTGATTTGTTCGTTTCAGATGCATGCATATATATACATGACTACGTGCGTTCCAGATGGTTCTGACAGTTTGAATTAGCGCTAATAGATATGACTTTATTTTTAAATTTGACTTTTACAAATTTAAAATAGGATAAAAATAATATTGTAAATATGATTTATGTTTAGATTGGTGATGGTAGATGTAAAACCCTAAAAATCCCTACTTGTAGTGAAAGCCATATTTTGACAAATACTACATGTTTAACAAAGGAGAGTATGTTGTCTCTAAATTGTGTAAATTTGTTAGCTATATTTCAGGAAAATTTCTCTTGGGAATTTATAACAACCGAAGGCAAATCTTTAGGCTATATTTAAGGATCCTAAAATACAAATCATTATTATATTAAACTATGGTTCTTGAATAATAAAAAAGAGCAAGATAATGTGATGAAAATACTTAAGGATTGATAAGCAATTAAGTCTCCACTTAATTATAGTGTAGACCTTCATGATGAATTATGATGCATAAAGCTTGTGTGAATTAAACACTAAGTCTCCATGATTAGCTAATGAATACAATTAGAGTTAATTAAGCTTTGCTAATGACACTTAAGCCTTTATGATGTCATCAAGGTGACATCACAAGGATGACATCACAAGAGCTTATGCTAAATGGTGTAGGGCCAAGATTTAATGTAATCAACACAAAATCCAATCTAATGGATAGGGTTCAAGATGAGAGGATAATATGTTATTTAACAAAATTAAATAAAGGCATAATTAAATATAGCACATGGGCTCATAAATATAAAAGTGGAAGAGGATAAATAGGAGAAATTAAAATAATACAAAAAATAGGATGAAAACACTTGCGCATGGGACCACATGCAAAGAAAATGCAAGAAGATAGGAGAGAGGGGGAGGGAGTGTCGACTTTTAGGAGGAAAAAGGAGCGAGAAGAAAAGAGAGAAAAAGGAAAAGGAAGAAAGAGAAAGGGGGAGAGAGAGAGAGAGAGAGAGTGATTAAAATATAATTTTTAAAAGAGCACATGTGGGATTTAATTTTGGAAATTAAGATAATTAGCTAAATCCAATGTAATTATTTCTAACCAATAGGAATCATTTGCTCACAAATTGTATCATCCTAGAAGCACAAAGTGATATTAGTCATTGATAAGAAAAATTGATCCAAGGGATAGAATTCATGAGCTTTGGCTATAAATAGAGGCCTTGCCCTTCCCAATTCTTCACACCAAATCAGCCACCAAGTGGTGATTTCTAAGAAGAAGGAAGGAGTTCAAGAGCTTCAAGAGGTAAGCTTGTCTTTAGTTTTTAGTTTCTAGTCTTTAGTTTTTAAAATTCTTAGATAGAAGTAGTTTAGATCTTAAATATTCTAGAATAATTTTATTTACATGTTTTTATGGTAAAAAATTGGCTTAGTTTCTAAAAAATGATGGGAGAGGTGATATAGCAAAAATTTTGGAAGAGAATCCTCATAGTAACGAAGTTCGCGAAATTTCATCGGTTTTTGGAAATTCTGAGTCAGCCATGAAAACGCCAGAATTTTGTATTGAAAACATGATCACAAAATTCTGAGAAAATTTATGGTTAAAATGTAATTATAGGTATTTTTAAATATGTCAAGAACATGTTAAAATGATTTCTGTACAGGGAGATAAAATTTCTCAAAGTTGGGCTATGAATTTCTGGAAAAATTCTGGGCAGAGGCTCAAAACTTTAAAACTGGGAGTGATTCATGTAATCTAGGAAAGAGTGATTATTTTTAATTGAAAATAGACATCCTAAGAATTCCATGGAATTTTACGGATCCTCGTTTCGATTTTTGTAGAATTAATTATGATTTTTCAAAGTTAGACAAAATGCTGCCCAGATTTGTACCAGTGTTGTTCTACGAATTTTGAGGAAACAAAGTGGAAAATAAATGTTGCAAGGGCAAAATAGTCATTAGTGGCCAGAATATCCCTTAGGATATTATTTGTAAATTAATAAATACGATATTACCATTAGAGGATACGCGTGATCACCGCCCGACCGTCAACGTACCGACAACACCGACGAAGGTACGAACGCGTACTGTAACACTAACTCTGATGTTTACCGTATACCTATATGTGATAGATATGTTCATAGACTGTGACTCTGTTTTTAAACGAATTGTTCGTACATATACAGCTTTATACGGGTTATAGTCATGATAACGCCGTTGAGTTTTCCTAGCGCTGAGGACACGGATGTACACCGTGGCACCGTGAATAGTGCAGACGTAATAACATTCATATGCGGTGGCCGTGTTGTTATTGCTTTTTATATGTGAATATTACTGTGAAACCATGAGATAACTGTCATACATAACTCGTACATAAACATGAGGTTAACCGTTACCCGAGGTTCAATGGGTATTGAACCTCGCTCTTACCATAGCTTCGGTCCGAGTAAACAGGACCGCAGACAAGGGTAAGCAAAGCAGCTAGCAGTACTGGGGAGATAGTCCTTTGTTTGTACTTATGATATCTGAAATTTCTGTACCCGCCGTGTTAAGGCTGATCACATACACTACAGTGGATTTTATCAGTTACTTTTCAATACTATTTTACTTCCGATACTCAACTTTGATCAAGATATCGTGAAAACGCTTTCAAAAATTGGGATGTTATAGTAGAAGTCAATAAACACTGTAAAAAGAAGGTTTTACTTAGTAGCTGTTATGAATATTCCAATATTGGTGTGAATGTCCACAACCTTTTCAAGAAGAGTCTTTTGGAGTTTCTAAAGCCATGTAACTTATGACATGAATGGCATGGGAGTTTTCTATGACTAATGTAAATAACTTACAAGACCTCATAATATACCATTATGTAGATTTATTCTTTTGTAACTCTTGTAATGGATTCATTGCCTATATATAGTAGGCATGTATCAAAGGTTAGAAGAGAATAATAGAATGAAGAATCACTCTCTCCTTACTCTCCATTTCTCTTTTGCATTTCTTCATCTTCCTCATCTTAATCTCTCTTGTTATTTTACTTAGTTTCATAACACGTTATCAGCACGATTGCTATAACGAAGGTATAATTTCTTTAACGATTTCATCTACTTTCTCTAATGATTTTATTATATGTTTATTTGTATATCTGGGATAATCTAAACCACTATATGGAATTAAAAATACTCTTTTACCGATTGTTTTTATACATCGGGTTCCATAGTTAAGATTGGAGATTATTTACTATTTTATATAATAATTTTACTATTTATCATTATTCATGCACAATAATTGTATAGTAGTTTACGATTGTTTTACTATTTATATTATTGTTAGTAACATAACATTTAAATTAAGCATTTACTTTTATGTTACTAACATAACATTTATATTATTGTTACTAACATAACATTTAAATTAAGCATTTTACTTTTATTGTTGCTAACATAAGATTTTACCTTTATTGTTATGTTATTGTTGCTAACATAACATTTTATTTTTATTGTTGCTAACATAACATTTTACTTTTATTGTTATGTTATTGTTGTTAACTTTTAATGTTATGTTATTTTATATTTAATGCAATCTCTTTTATTTTATTAATATTATTATGGCCGAAGCCATACACCTTTGTTTTCCTATTCTCAAATTATATGACTTGCATCGTATTGTTCCGATTTCCTATTAAATGGCCAGAACCCATAGTCTTTTTATATTCCTACTTTGATTTATTAATATTGTTTGTATATCTTACATTTTGATTTATTATTTTGATATTATATAACCAGAACTTATATTTCTTTTACTCTTATTTTGATATTATTATGGCCGGAAGCCATAAACTTCTATTTTCTTATTCTGAAATTATATGACAAGAAGTCATATTACTTTAATTTCTTATTTTGTGGCTAGAAGCCATATACATTTAAATTCTCATTTTGAGAACTAAATGGCTAGAAGCCACAAAGTTTGAAATTTAATATCTTTAATTTTTATTGTTTTTATTTTCATATTCTTTGATTCATTATTATATGACTAAATGCCATATATATATATATATATATATATAATTTTTATTTATCCTGAAGATAAATGGTCGTGGAAGCCATATTGATTTAATTTCTTATTAAACAAATTAGCCTGAAGCCATGAGAAGACACAAATTGGCTTAGCCCTATGAGGAAACACAAATTCGCCGAAGCAATATGATAATTTGGCCCGAAGCCATAAGACAAATTGAAGTAAAGCCAGATAATTTGGCTGAAAGCAATGTGATAATATATTATATTATATTATTATTACTATTTACATACTATTTTACTATGCACATCAACTTTTTAAGAATTTTCATTTGAACTTTATGAGATATTTGGTCTTTAGTCTTCTATACCTACGAAAGAGGTATGGGAGCTTGTGCACATCTAGAGATGAATGGTGGACAAGAAAGTGATATTTGTTTGTTATTAATATCAAAGCCCCGAAAACTTATGTTTCAAATATAGTATAAAAAGATTTTGATAGCCTTGGAAAAATATTGTCCAAGACAATAGCTTACGAGATTTATGTCGTAATAAGTTTAAAGGCTAATAATCTTGGGGACTAATTAGCATATTTTGCCCAATGTTATAAGAGAGGCAAAGAGCTGCAGAAATATCTCTAGATTTATTTTGAAGCCAAGACAAATAACAAATAAGCCCAAAAGGTAATACGGTGTTTAGTTTCTATTCTTATTAAAAAAAATTTATTATTATTTACATTTATTGTGATCCCATCTTATAAATCTGTTGCCATGACAATTTTCTACTAGAGAATTTTCATATGTGTGATTCTAAATCAGAAGGTTCTAAGTTATTTTGATCACGAATATCTTCATATGTGGTGACTTTGGGTATGTTTTGCATATATAAGTAAATTGAAGTATATTATTAAAGAGTAATGAGATTATCTAGTGATGTAATCTTATATGTTTGTTCCCTTTACGAATCAACATAGATTTTTATTTCGAGTTTTGAAGGGTTTTAAAGTGATTTTGAAATGCATAAATATAGAGAGTATGTTTATATGACTCACACTTGAGGGGGAGATTGTTAGAAAACAAGTGTGAGTTCAAATACAAGTATGAGCTAATTTTTGAAAAGTTATATACTTCTCACATAAAGCCTAATAGATCTCTCAAAATGGATGTTAGATTATGATCAAAAGTTTATGATTGATTGAGACATATGTCACAATAAACCAGAAGTTTACTAATCCAAAGAAATTTATTGTTGGCATGACTTGTTTGATCATCCAAGTCATATAATACAAATAAGATTACATTTTGACATTCATCGAAGAACTAGAAGATTCTTCAAGAATAACCAACGTATTATTTATGAATTATGTGCTTGCTTGTTCTCAAAACAAATTGTCGATGAGAATATCATTGATCATGTAAAGCCTCCATAAATAGTTAGATCAATTCTTATGAGAACAAAATTTTTATGTTGGTATGTTTGATCTTACATATTGCAGCACTTGTAAGCCAACAAAATTCTCCCGATATAATTGGCTTTAGGTCGGAGCCGACAAATTCCATCTTATAAAGTTTGTATGTGCGATGATTATTAATCCACCACAATGCACATATAGCTGGATATGGAAAGAAAGTTAAGATAAATGTTGTATAAGGACCTTCTTCTTGTTTGTCTCTATATGAAACAAAATGATGTTTCTAAAGGAAACAAATGGATTAAGGAAACTTATATTGTATGATTAGTCAATTGATATTTGACATTATTTTCTCAACATGAGGGGAAGAAATTGAATAGCTAGACAAGAGAATACATGAAATGCATTATAACAAAGTATATATCCTCGAATAAAAAAGTATGAACCAGAAGTTCATCGTGTTATGCATTCATGATATATTTGCCGATAGAATTATTACGACCTAAATGAGATTCATTAAATCTCATATTCCATAAAAATGCTCTAATAAGTAACATGCCCGAAGCATGAGTAAGTATTCGGTTCCAAATATAAACATTATAGATAAATTGGAGCAATAATTAAGATGATCATATTAAGGAGGCAAATACTCCAGAAGAGTATCGAGACATAACTTATTGCAAAACCTCAAGAGGGGTTCAGGTACCTAAGTAATATTGATATTGTTATGTCAAATTGGAAAAATAGAACTGAAAAGATAAAGTTGTCGACAACAATTTTTGATGATAATATCACGTGATCAAATGAGGATATTATATAAAGATTATTGGCCAAGAAGATAAGTAAAATTGAGAATGACGCAAATATAATCATATTATGATAGTTAAGGACCTGAAGTCCAAATTGGGATAATGATTTTGTGGTGGATACGATAAATGCGCTTTATAAATGATAAATTATGCGTCTATCGATATTGTTATATAGCATATGCATATGGCTTATTAAATTATGAAGATTGCATAAGAATCTTCAAAGGATCCAAGAGTGCTAGTAGCACATGTCCCTGAAGGACTCAAGATGCCGGAAGCATTTAATTCAAAGTTCTCGAGAACAATACTTAATAATTTTTGTATGATTTAAAGCTATCAGAGCATGTATGATATAATCGTTTTAATGAATATTTGTTGATATGCATCTAGATATATCTTATAAGAATGCCTAGAAATCATGTTAGTATTATTATGATTTTGTTGGAAATATTTAGTTCTTGCAGGTACGCAATAGAATGTTTGATGACTAAAAAGATGATATGCTCAAAAGACATTGAAAGTAATGTAGTCATCGGGGGGAGTAATACGATGTTGTCAAAAAGGGAGTCGATACACGCTGTACTCTTTTTCCCTTATCTAGGTTTTGTCCCACTTGGGTTTTCCTAGAAAGGTTTTTAATGAGGCGAAGATTGGACAAAGGTGTATCAATGGATGTTGTACTCTTTTCTTTGGCTAGGTTTTTATCCCACTGGGTTTTTCCTAGTTAAAGTTTTTAATGAGGCACATTCATAATGGACATTCAAGGGGGAGTGTTATGAATATTCCAATATTGGTGTGAATGTCCACAACCTTTTCAAGAAGAGTCTTTTGGAGTTTCTAAAGCCATGTAACCTATGACATGAATGGCATGGGAGTTTTCTATGACTAATGTAAATAACTTACAAGACCTCATAATATACCATTATGTAGATTTATTCTTTTGTAACTCTTGTAATGGACTCATTGCCTATATATAGTAGGCATGTATCAAAGGTTAGAAGAGAATAATAGAATGAAGAATCACTCTCTCCTTACTCTCCATTTCTCTTTTGCATTTCTTCATCTTCCTCATCTTAATCTCTCTTGTTATTTTACTTAGTTTCATAACAAGTAGCTTCTTTTTTAAAGTAGGTTTTTTTTTTTTTTTTTTTTTTTTTTTTTTTTTTTTTTTTTTTTTTTTTTTTTTTTTTTTTTTTTTTTTTTTTGCGTAAAAGCTCTTTTTAAAAAAAAAAAAAAAAAAAAGAAAAAAAAAAACTAACTCAAACACCTCATTTTACCCTCATCATATTTTTACCCTTCCTACTGTGTTTTTTTAAATTTTACCGCTTTCCAAATAGGCTCTAATGTCATGGGAACGTAGATATTACCATCGACTTTGAGCCAAAACACTTTAATTTATTATTAATAATAAAAATTTTATCGAGGCATTTTTGAAACTGGGAATCAATTACGTCCTTCAATTTTGGACGTCATCAAGTTATTACTCATTTAATTTTTCTCTCTTCTTCCCAATCAACGGTTCGAGATTGACTCATCTTTCAAATCAACGGCTCATATAGGCTTATGAGAGATTGTGAGAAATTGAGAGGATCTCCTCCCATCTATTTCTTTTCCCAATTCATTATCAATATATAGCTAGCATATAACACGTGCTTGTAATTTGTTAATATTTGAGTATTAATTTAGTAATATATGAATTCGCTATTAATTAGACATCCTCGGTAGAGCTGTCAAAATGGGCTGGATCCTACGGGCTAGCCCATTAAGCCCCATATTTAACCCCTTTTTTTTCAGCCCTCATATGATGCGGGTTGTTTTTGGCCCTAGCCCTCAATAACCCCCACCCCTTTGGGTTATGAAAGGGCCAGCCCCACGGGCCACCAATCAAAACCTAATTTTTGATTAAATCCACCATTCAAGAAGCTCGGCTTCTCCTTCCCCACTGAGTCGACCGCGTGTTCTACCTAACCAGTGACGACGTCGTTCACTCACTGATCTCATGATCATCACCCACCGATTTTCGTGCTCACTCACTGATATTGAAGCTCTAAGCTCGTGTTCAGGTAAGCTTTCCAACCTTTCTTCCATCTATTTCCTTCTTGCGTTGTTAGTTTTGCTATTAAAATTGTTTCCATAAGTTTTGTGATCTCATGGCCTCTGTTTAGATTTGGATTTTATGGTCTATCTTGTTCAGAATTTGAGACCTGAAGATCGATTGTAGAATTTTTTTTTTGGAGGGGACTCTCTTGCCATCAAATTTGGGGATACCGAGTACGATGGAGACGGCGGAGTCGCCGCCATTTCAGGCGATCACAAGTCTTTTTTAGGCGACTCTACGATTTCGTTATTTGTTACAAGTCTATCACGAAGCAAATTGTTCCTGAGTCTTCACTCCTAGATTGGACAATGGCATTGAAGAAAGGACTAAAAATTGTTCAAACAGATTATATTAAAATTTGTCGTACAATACAGGTCCACACTCCACACTTAGAGAAATAAAATTTATACTTTTCTTTCCGAAAAAAATATAGCTTGGGAATTTTTTTTGAGAGAATGTCATAATAATTGAAAATAATAAGAATAAGATTGACGCTAAAATAATATGGATGCTTAGGAGTTAGATTAAAAGTAGTCGAAACAAAAATGAATGACGTTGTTTATTTGTTTCCTTCCTCAACAAATAATTAGGCTCTTGTTTTGTTAGTTTTTCTTACACTGTTCTCTTTAGTAATTTGGCTTTTGTTGCTGGATAGGTTTGATTGACACTACTAACTATTTTATTAGGCTCTTGTTTGTTCTTAGATGTTCATAAAAAATTGGTATTTTGTGATTCGGGATATGTTTTGATTTTTGGTTGTATTTTTGTTTCATTTGATGTTAGGAACTAAAAAAATTGTATTAATTGATTTGCATTTGGAATTGGCTGCATGGTCTTACTCTCAATCGATGGTAATGTTGTGTTAATTTTCATAATGTTTTATATGTACATGTAATATTGATCGGTTATGTTGGAATTGATTGCTTAATTGAGTGATTGTATTTTAATTGGTTGTGAATTTTAGATGAAGATGATTGTAAAATTACTCATCATGAAGCACTAACAACAGAATCCCAAGGGGCATCAAGAATTTCAAATTGAAGACTAGAGAGGTATGAAAACACCAAGTTCTCTTTTTGGGTTGCGGGAATTTAGCAATCACTCATAATGTAAAGCGATGAAGTCGCTATTGCATACTATTTACACGGCGACAAGATTGGGTGATGGATCGTGATTCAGATCGGGTGGTTATCAAGGTAGAAAATGACTTTTCTTTCATGAAGCTTTTCCTCACCTTTATAATCTCTCTTCTTTATAAAATTCACCTATTCAGAATTTTAGTATTCTACTGGATCAGATAGGTGAAATTTATTTTTTCTTTCAATATTTGTGGATGCTATTTGGTAATCTGTTTGAACAGAGTTGATAATGATATTTGGTAATATTCCAGAATGATATTTCCATATCTGAATATGAATGAATGGATGTGTTGTAGATATAAAATGCTTTTTAGCCCGCGGGCTAGCCTTAACCCTTAGGGCTCAATTATTTTTTGGCCCATGTGGGCTGCTTAACATGCGGGCTTTTTGGCCCTAACCCACACGGGCTAGGGCCTAACGAGCCAGGGTGGCCCGTTTTGACAGCTCTAATCCTCGGTGATGAAGTCATTTTTCCCCCTTTCTCTCAAAGGCTCCTAAGTGGGGCGGGCGATGGCGGCAAATGAAGGTGTCGCTCGGAATAATTAATAAGCACCGTGTGACAGATTAGACCGCCCCACCCTGATCAACTACTCGTTGGCATTCACTAATGCATGCCTACCACAAATTAAAGATGAAAGAGTGAAAAGCTGCAATACCACTTTGATCCTATTTATAAATCTATTTTGATAAAAAAAAATTGGTCTTATTTATAAGTCCAGTTTTATGTAATAAATGAGATTGTGATAATTTTACCCATATTAATTATACCCATAAAGATAGAGAGAGAAGAAACAGTTGGAAAGTACCCAATCATAAATGAGGACAAAGTTGAAAATTTACCCCCATAATCATTGTGTCAACTACCTCTCCTTAATATATGAGATTTGGTCAAAATATAAAAGACGAAATATCACCAAGAGGGGGTGAATTGGGGATATAAAATTTTCTTCGAAAATACTCTGAAACTGACTAACTAAAATAGGGCATAATAGAGAGGAATAGAGGAAAGGTGAACACAAGCGATTTATACGGGTTCGGTCTAAATCCTTGACCTACATCAAGTCCCCAGACTCCCCGGGATTTCACTAACTCAAATGATTACACACTCTGTAACTCTTGGAGTAATTCTCTCACTAGAACTTACTCCCCCTTACAAGTTGTAATCAAATATCTCAATCCCAAAGTCCCAATACTTTGAGATTCTTACAAGGAATGATAATTAACAATGAACTCTCTAAAAGAGCAGATGGATAAACACTCGAAGATTAAATATATGAAGATATTGGTTTTAAGAGTGGAAACAAAATGTTTATATTGCTAATTGAATGCGCGAGTTTCGGTTGTTGAGAAATTGAATGCTTCGGCTTTTATAGATGGTTGCATTTAATGACCGTTGGAGATTAATGAGCCGTTGAGACTAATGAATATATCCATTGAGTTGAGCGCTACTTCATCTCTTCGTATTCTTCCGATGTTAGTCATTATTCTCCGTTGACATTCTTCATTCGATTTGTCCATTGAGACTCAGGCAAAATGTTGACTAGAAATGCCCGGAATGCTTTATCATTGCTCAAAACTCCAATTTCCATTTTCATGCTTCATCTCTCGCTTAAGCATTTAATGTGTTTGACACAGTTTTGCTTTATGATAATTTTGATGGTTAATCAATGTTAATCATCAATTGACTCGAGTCATGATCCCTTAACTCGAGTCATTTTACACATAAAAATATCTAAAGCTCTCTGTAACACATATGACTCGAGTTATATTAGATATCAGTAAAAAGCTGATATCGGGTAAGGTGGGAGAAGTTATGAAAAAACATAACTTGACTCTAGTTATTATTAACTCGAGTCATCTTTGAACATATTTTATTTTTCAAGATAGAGACATTTCGCAATGACGTAAGTCAAGTCATATATGATCGACTTGAGTCACTGCGTTCAAAGATCACTTTAGCTTTTGACACAGAGACGTATGACTCGAGTTGCTTAACACTGACTCGAGTCATATCAGTACAGAGGATTTTTCATGTTATTGAGCCAAGATATGTGCCAATCTTAGAACCTTTTGACTTGAACCAATAACAACCTTTTTAATTTACAATTGTCAGTTATCATCAAAACATATAGAGAACTAACAAAATAGACTTATAAATAGGACCAGAGTGGTAGATAAAAGCGGGCAATTATGTTTCGTCTTGGAATTGGCAACAGTGAGAATAATGATGTAAAAATGTGTATGGAAAAAAATTAATTAGTGGTAATATTAGTAAAAATATATTTAATTCTCAAACAACTGAAAAAAGGAAACACCTTAGAAAATGAGATAAACCAATTTAAAAAATAGTACTTTGTAAATAGGGACAGAGGGGTAATAATTACAGTTTATTTTAAAATCTACAACATGACATGTATTTAGGGATAGAACGAAAATACAAATTACGAATAAACAAATAGGATGGTGCGGTAGGACACAGTTGAGACAAGATTAAATATATACCACTGGTCATATTTATAAGTCCATTTTGATCAAAAAATTTGATCCTATTTATAAATCCAGTTTCATGTAATAAATGAGATTGTGACAATTTTATCCATATTAATTGTACCCATGAAGATAGAGAGAGAAGAAACAGGTTTAAAATACTCAATCATAAATGAGGACAAAGTTGAAAATTTACTCCTATAATCATTGAGTTAACTACCTCTCATTGGTATGTGAAATTTGGTCAAAGTGAACTTATAAATAGAACTAGAATGGTATGAATTGATCGAGAAAGAAGAAGTGCGATGGTTCTGAAATTATGATCGATTTTCATTTCTAAGGTTAATTCTCCTCCTAAACCTTAATATTGCAATATCATTAAAACGATTGCGCCTTTGGTTAAAATTTCAACCTTCCGCGATGGTTATCCAAATTCCCAAATTAGTTTATGCAAACGCCATTATATATACATAATATGATGAGCATGCTATTTGTTTATGACTTTTTCCCGAAATAAACAATATATATATATATATATATATATATTGATTTAGTTATTATTGTCAATGCCTATAAATAAATGGACCAAAACCAAAGTTCATAAAAAAATACAGGGATAAAAACAAAAACAAAAATCATAGAAACCAAAATTAAAACTTATTAAAAGTATAGAGGCTAACACATCGTGTAGCTAACTTTGATTCCAGTACTTAACAGTGTTAACACAGTTAAGCTTAAATCAAATTCTTATGAAACTATAAGAACTTAAAACCACAATTTGAAACTACTTGAATTAAAGTCACAATTCAATCAAATTTCAGGGACGGACAACATTATTAACATAATTAAAATAAATACACAACCATGGATGCATGCTACCAGCCCATGCATGTGCCTCCATTCTCTGCCGTCATACACCTAATTATTATTATTGTATGTGTAAAAGATAATGTAACGTATTGCCTGTAAGTGCCATGTAACAACAAAAAACAACAGTAATAACCAACAAGATAGTAGGCACGTACGTACGCTTAGCCTCACCTACACGGGGTTTTATAATGGAGGGAGTTTCAGCAGAAAGACGATATAAATGAATATGTAGGGCATGCTTTTGGTTATGGTACTCATCATATTTTTCACAAGACAAGAGGACTAATTTCATCTTTTACTATACAATTAATAACCATATCCTTTCTTTAAATAAGAGAAGCCCAGATTAATTTTAGAGTGAATTCTCACATCTTTAGTTCCTTTTCCTTTTAATGATATAGTTATGCATGCAAACTTAACTTATTTTTTTCAATCAGAGAACTGGTAATCGAATTTATACATTCATTGACATGAATCAAAAATAAAATTAACTTTATATGGGTGTTAATTAATTCAGTGGCGGAGCTTGGGTTATGCTTTTATTGAATATGGCAATCACGCCATGTACACGTACGTACATGAAATGCGGGGGAACGGCAGACTTACACCTTTTTATTTGTTCAGAATTATCACAATGGTCAGGTAATTAAAATAAACAAAGAAAAAAAAAGAAAAAAACTAATTTTATTATACAACAATGGGAAATAATTGATGAAGGCCTTTGTGTCTTTAGCCTTGGGGTCCACAATAAAAAATTTACCAAGGATTGTATATAGACAAACTTAGGATTATTCTCTTCTCGATGAGTCTTTTGTTGAATCCTAAGTAATCTAAATGTCATGCAAATGCAATAAAAAAAAAAAAAATAGTTTTTGGATTTTCAAATTAGAAAACTAAAATAATGCAATTTTATTAAATGCTAAACTACTATTTTTTGTATTTTCTTTATAAAATGGTGAATGAGTGAATAGAATGGTATTTAAGTGAAAATATGAATGATGAACATTCTTGATAATGAAGAAATGACTATCCCTACTCTTAAAAGATTATTGGAGTTAAAATTCATCAAGTCTAAAGAAAAACCTCAAGATAACACTTGATTCCAATATTTTCAATTAATAGTAGTTCCTACAAACATAGCTAACTAATATCTCTTGAGAAATTGTTTAAAACCACTTGATGTGCAATTAAAATTGAAATAATGTAACATGAGTCTTATTGAAATTGAGTATTACACAGTCCCTTAAAGACACAAATCAAACACATTAACTAGACAATAACACGCTAATTAATATAATCTCATTGCAACCACAATAAATTAAAACAAATATAATCTTCACACTACAAAATCCAATCTCAACTACAAATATCAAATCAAGAAAGACAATTAACATGAATCTCAGTTCCAAAATCATATAAATAATTCATAAAACTAGACAATCTAAATATATAATTCTAGACTCGATGAAGAAATGATAGAAAAAAAAAAACTCCCTATGAAGTCCATTGAGCTCAAGCATTAATCCTCATCACCTAGAAGCAAAGGAATTAGCCTCTCATTGTTTTAAAATAACCATAGCTCACAATCTCCAAAACTGAACCAACCATGAAATTGAACTCGCTGGAATCAGAAATAATGGAATTGACTGAAGGTAGAGTGAAGTAGAGCCACGGATGAGATGGTAAAAGGCAGCAGGAGACTAACGGAGCAGGACAGTGGTTTCCGGCGATAGCACTATGGTGAGAGGAAGTCGACGGTTAAAGCACTTGAAGGAGAAGGAATGATGGTGTTCTCGCCGTTCAAGCTCAGATCCTTCTAAATTTGCTTCTTTCGTACTGGAGAAGATGGTGGTTTTGAGTGAAGGGTGGAGCTAGTGGTGGAAGGTGATCTCGCTCTGTTATGTCTCTATCTTGGTTTAGTCCGCCGAAGATGAAGGAAGGCGTGGCAGACGATGGTGGAGAGGTGAAAAATGAAGCTAATGAAAGAAGCTTGTCGGCGATCGTGGTGGAGAATGAAATCGCTGGTGAGAAAGAAGATGAAGGGAAAGGAAGGTAGAGGATCGAGCTCCAAGTCGGAGGTCTAGTGTCTGTATGTTCCGCGGCACACTCCCCATATCAGGTCTCTGTTGACGTGGCTAGAATGGAGAGGAAAGCAAACCTAATTCTCTCAAAACGTAGACTTTCACTCGTGCACTTAAGTGAAATTTTTAAAAGTTCGGAGAGGGACTACAGATAATGTTCAAAATATTTTGGGGCATAACTGAAATTTATGAAACATATGGGTACTTTTTTTGTAATTATTTTGTGGCTCTTTTCTTCATTGATTTCCAATTTTTAGAAATTGTTGGGGCCTTTCTTGTAATTTTCCCTAATTCTTAAAACAATTCTGCCTCAAAAAATCTCCATTTTCTTCTTGAACACCTACAATGCAAGAATAAACACAATGTAGCATCAAAAGTGTAAGAATCATTTGCATGAATAATTAATAAATTATGATTATTTTGCCCCTAATTTCACTTAATTCAATACAAATGTCTCTAACTTAAATTAGTGCTTAATCATGCAATAATGTCCAAAAAAATGCATTAAAAATTCCAATTTAATTATAAAAAAATCATATAAAAATATGGTTCGATCAATAATCTTATTATTAATTATTATCGTAACTAGATCGACAAACCATCGGGCCTTGTGTCTTGATCATGTTGGCACCATGTGGGGATCTCATTTCCCGCAGTCTCCTTTCTTGAGAAAGTATTTTTGCAAACCTGAGAAAGTGATAACTCTCCAATTTTAGTGTATTTTAAAGTATATTTTAAAGATATTTGGAGAGTTACCTATGCAATTTTAAGAGATATCAATATGGATGCATCATTTGTGGGGTTTGAATTTAGAAATAAGTTTTTAAGTATATTTAAAATAGAAAATAAAAAAATAAAAATTGATGTCATTATTATTATTATATAATATGTGCTTCTCTTTTACGTACCCAACTATGGAATGCATATTTGGTACCTTTGGATTTAATAGCAAGTGGGCCCACGAAGTTAAATGGGATGGAAATTGCAACCCAAACAAAAGGCACCCACGGATGAATTGAATCAAGGAAAGGGAACATCTAAAAGCTACGGGGCCCACGAAGTTGAATGGAAATTGAAGACCAAGACCTAATTGAAAGAAAAAGCAACAGGAGGCGGCCGGATATAAGAAAAAGAAAGAAAAAGGGAGAAAAGTGAAGCAACACGACTCATTTTTCGGTTTTGGGGAGCACGACGAGCTAGCCATTTTTCACGCAGGTGGAGCTACGGCTTTGCAATCGGAGGCGCATTTTGGAGCTTCATCGTGATTCTCGCGACGAGGGAGAGACGCACAGTGGAGAACGAGAGAAACACATAGAGGCGGCATTTTTTTGGTCTGGAACAGAGGAGCTGTAGTGGTTATGGAGACTATTCATCATCTTCAACCTTGACCCCGAAAGCAAAGAACACAGAAGTTGTTGCTGTTGATGGTTGCTCTTGTTCTTGGTTTTGTTATCTCACTCGACTCTGATTCTAGTGTCTTAGTTTTCTTTTCCAGTATGTTATTGAACTCTAAATTTTTCTATGCTGTTGTGATGTTGATTAAAGCCATGTGTGGCTAACTTTTTATTAGCAACTTAGAGTATTATGAACTTGTTTGAGACTTAGAAATTGTTCCCACTAATTAATTTTGCTTAATTTTAATTCAGTTTATTTAATCTTGTTTTGATTATTCATTGTTAAGTGATTGGCCACCATTAAACATGTTTTGGGGATTTAGGATTAAACTTGATGAAGGAAATCTTAAATTGACCTTGGATTAAATAATGTGGAATTAGATTTTAATCTAATTTGCGTCTAGGATAGACATATACCTAGAAGCTCCACATAATCAAATTAGAGTGAGCCCGAGTGAATTGCATCTTAATTAATTGTGTGAGACATTGCATAATTATTTGAGGTAGGTGTATAAGTGAACCGAGCACTTATAAACGAATACTCTAGATTAACCGATTAAGTTAAGTTAGAATTAATTTAGTGGGAATAAAATCTAAGAAACAAATAAGGGATTAATATCTCTAGGTTGTCCTCCTTGATATTTGAATTCGCTCTTTCTCGAAAGTTCTTGTTTTTATTAAAATTCTTTTTAATTGTTATTGGAAACAATTCGATTTGCTCAACTTAAATGAAAAAAGGAAATTTAACACCTAATCACTAGCTGGATTGAGTCTCGTGGGATGACCTTGATTTACCACTCACTATTTTCATGACCCGTACACTTGCGGTGCTTAGTTAAATTTTGGTAGCATCAAGTTTTCATCCCCATAATTAATACAGATTTTAGATTAGTTGAGTCTATATAATTTTTTTGTCCTGCAATAATGAATTCTACAGTTGTATTATGAGTCTAAGATGTATATCGTACTTTTTTTAGAGCATCCTCATTGGTACCTCCATTTTCAATGGGTTCAAACTGTAGGATTCTAATCAGAAACGCAGAAGCGTATCGTACCACACGATATAGGAAAAGTTAAAACCTTCATCGTTTTGATTACCTAGAAAGATGCAGTGATCTAAAAGCCTCTCCACGAACAGTCGTCGTCCGCTCTATGATCGATCTTCCAGACTATCTCTCGAGGGGAATGAGATGGTTGTGTGGGCAACCGTTCAGATGATGAACGCCTGCTTCTAAGTTTGTTTCTGATGAGAGCCTCCTTATGCGTGCGTCTTTTTTCCAAGCAGGTGAAAATAGGTTTATATGCTACTACACCCAAGACCTAACCCTAAACCACATGGGCCATAGAGTTCTTGGGCTGTAGTGTCAATTAAGCCTTATTGGGCTTAAGTGACTAAAGAGCGCATTAAGCCAACAATCTCCCACTTGCTCTTTAAGATACAAACTTGAGTTCGTAAACCCAAGACCATGTAGCCCATAAGCCATCCTCATATGATAATATACCCCATCCCTTGTCTCGAGCTAGCCTGGGGATCTACCATTTGTCATTCATCAAGGCTCATGATAATCTACGAAGATTATCTAGTTCGGTGCTACTCCACTAAAAGCCCGAACGTGATCTCCAAGAATAATGACACTTATAACAGGAATATGCATTACCCCTTTATAGAATGTCTATAACTTGATTGACTAGTTTTTCTGTAACCCAATCAATTATTTATTCCCTTGACTTTAATAGTTTCTCTAATGGATTACATGCACTGGCCAGTGTCTTCAATATCCAGGTACCGAAACATATCAAGGGGATATTTCCTATAAATTCCATGTTGTTTATCTCATAAACACCAATAACCAAACAGTCTCAATCCCAAAATACCGAGTTGTTGGTCGTCATATAGATCAAACCTCACCCGTTGGTAAATCAAAGAATGAAAACTATTCGACTACCTATTTAAAATAAACTCGGGATTAAGAGCAACTACATGACTATAGTTATCCGAGATTTGATTCCTTATGACGGAAAGAACAACCTTAATCAAATCTCTCCTTGATCTATTCAATGTAAGTATTAACTCACACCAATATTTTATAATAATTCGGACAAAACCATTTCATAAAATATTGCGGCCTAAATAAAGTGCCCAACTTAATTTAATAGTCATGAACCAATTCATCAATTGTGAGAACCTATGACCATGTCCTCTATGAACGTATTCATATGATCATATACTCCACAATTGATCTGGACCTTAGAGTTTGTAAATAGTGTGCGAAATAAATGAAAAACACCTCATTTATTAACATTCAGAAAAATGCAATGTCATAATGTCTTGCTCAAAAGGCACAAAATAACAAAGTGAAATAACAACCTGTCTAAAGCTATAGCAAATGGAATCCTCCTAAGACCCATAGATGAAACATGCCTCTCGAACACACGTTCGTGCAAACTCTTACTAAAAGGGTCAAAGAAGGTTCTCGTCGATGCTATCTTTGCTGCCAATGTATCTCCTCTTTTAATTATTTCTCGGATCAAGTGGTACTTCCTCTCTATGTGTTTTTGTCTCTTGTGACACCTTGGTTCCTTGGACTGTGCTACCTCCCCACTATTGTCACAGTAAAGTGTGATAGGAGAATTAACACCTGGTATCACCTGAAGGTCCATTAGGAACTTCTTTAACCATGCAGCTTCCTTTGCAGCCTCAGAAGCAGCTACATACTCAGCCTCTATGGTAGAGTCAGCCACACATGATTGTTTTACACTTCTCCAACAAATGGCACCGCCATTAAGGGTGTACACATATCCCGAGGTGGACTTTCTTGAGTTAATATCTCCTTGGAAATCTGAGTCCGTATAACCAATGGTTTCAAGACTCCCATTTGAGTAGACCAACATATAATCTCTCGTTCTCCGTAGGTACTTGAGTATATGTTTAATTGCTACCCAGTGTTTCTCTCCAGGGTCCGATTGGTACTGGCTTACTACTCCCGCTGCATAGCGATATCCGTCCGTACATAGCATAGCATACATGAGACTACCTACTGCCGAAGCATAAGGTATCCTACTCATGTGTTCTCTCTCGCTCAGGAGTTTTAGGAGATTGCTTCTTAGAGATGAATTCCATGCCCGAAGGGTATAATTCCCCTCTTGGAATTCTCCATGCTAAACCCGGCAAGTATTTTGTCAATGTATTTAGCCTGGGATAATGCCAAAACCCTATTCTTCCTGGTCTCGCAAGAGTTTAATACCAAGAATATAATTGGCTTCCCCCAGGTCCTTCATATCAAAATGCTTGCTCAGCCAGGTTTTTATGCCTAACAATACCTCTGTATAATTTTCGATAAGGAGTATATCATCCACATAAAGTACTAGAAAAGATACCGCATTACCTTGGATCCTTTTTACACACACGGCTCATCAGGACTTTTCTCAAAGCCATAAGACTCAATAGCTTGATCAAATCTGATGTTCCATGATCTGGACGCTTGCTTAAGTCCATAAATGGACCTTTGCAACTTGCATACCATTTCTTCTTGCCCTTGGCTATAAACCCTTTTGGTTCCTGCATATAGATTTCCTCTTCCAAATTTTCATTTAGAAAAGCATTTTTCACATCCATTTGCTAAATCTCATAATCAAGATTTGCTGCAATAGCTAAGAGAATCCGGATGAACTTGAGCATGGCAACCGGCGAAAAGGTTTCATCATAATCCACACCTTCTTTTTGGGAGTACCCTTTCACCACCAATCTAGCTTTGAAGGTTTCAACCTTCCCGTCCGATCCTCTCTTTCTCTTGTAAATCCACTTACACCCAATGGGTCTTACCCCTTTAGGTGCAGCTACAAGAGACCAAACTGAGTTGGTATACATAGAATCCATTTCACGATTCATAGCCTCAAGCCATTCCCGAGCATCAACATCTCCTAGTGCTTCGTCATAACTCGTGGGATCACCATCTTCTCGCAATGATGTCATCCCGATTTGACTCACCCAATAAGAGATATCTTGCGGGTTTACGAATCAATCTCCCACTACGACTTTGTCGCACTTGATGTTGTGCATCTACGGGGTCCACATTTTGTGGGTTAACTATTTCTAGATGAGGACCCTCATTAAGTGGATCAACCAATTCATGATTTTGTTCTTCATTAAGTTCATCATCATGCTGAACTTCCTGTTAAATCTCTGGTTCCCCGTGTATGTTCGGTACATTTTCCCCTATTTGAACAACCACGAAATAAAAGCTGGAACCACTTGAGGTTGTGGTGAAACTTGATCTCGAGACTAGCTCATCAAGAATAACCTTACTCCTAGGCTTATAATTTGCCATATAGTCCTCCTCTAAGAAAGTCGCGTGAGTGCTCACTATGACCTTCTTTTCTTTTGGACTATAAAACAACCAACCTCTCGGTTCCTTTAGGATAGCCTACAAACATGCATACTTCGAAGACGCGAGTCCATCTTATCCGGGCTTCTGTTTCAAGACATGTGCCGGAGCACCCCAAATCCGAATATGATTCATGGTGGGCTTACACCCTTTCCACAATTCTATTGGTGTCTTTGAAACCGACTTGGACGGAGCTAAGTTCGATAGATACATAGCTATTTCTAAGGCATATCCCCAGAATGAATCAGAAAGAGATGAATAACTGAGCATAGATCTTGTCATTTCTAAAAGGGTTCTATTTCTCCTTTCAGCAACTCCATTCTGCTGGGGTGTCCTTGGAGAAGATAATTGTGAGACTATCCCCTTTGGTCGGTAAGACCCGAACTCTCCGATAGGTATTCACCCCTCGATCGGATCGAAGAGTCTTAATTTGAACACCAAGATGTTTTTCTGCGCCTCAGCCTTGAACTCTTGGAATTTTCCAAAAGCTTCAGACTTGTGACGCATCAAGTACACATGTCTAAATCTAGAGTAATCATAAGTAAATGTGATGAAATACTGATACCCACCTCTGGCTTGGACATTTATCAGTCTACATAGATCAGTATGTACCAATTCCAGCTGAAGTGTGGCACGTTTTCCCTTGGCCTTGAAAGCTCTCTTTGTCATTTTACCCTCTAAAAAGGATTCACATACTGGTATCGGTTCAAAGTTCAGGGATTTTAAAATCCCACTTTTGACCAAACCTTGTATCTTGTTAGAGTTAATATGACCCAATCTCAAATGCCAAAGATAAGTTTCATTCGAAACTTTTCTTTTCTTTGATGAATTAATATGCTCAACATCTTTTAATTCAACATGATTAACTTCACAGGAACAGACTAAGGAAATAAAGACCATTAAACTTTACACCCGTAACAAATAAAAGAAGATGAACTTCTTATTGAAACCGAGGAATTAAACGAACCGTCAAACCATGTTTATCCAAACAACTAACAGAAATTAAATTCCTCTTAAAATCTGGAATAAATAAACAGTCTTCTAAAACCAAAGTTTTGTAATTATCAAAAGATAAAATAACTTGTCCCACTGCTAGTGCAGACACAAGCTCCCCAGTTCCAAGCTTCAAATCTCTTTGTCCTTTACTTACAAGCAAGCTATGTTTGAACCACTGCAAAGAGTAACAAACATGGTCAAGTGGCTCTGAATCAACGATCTATTTATCATCGTGATTCTCCACTAAACAAGCCTCAATCACATGTAAATTACCCATACCTTGTTTATTCATTTGTGGGCAATTTTTCTTCCAATGCCCCTTTTGTCCACACTTGAAGCACTTGCCTTTTGGCTGCTTCATTGCAATTGTTTTGGCAATTGGAGTACCGATTTCTTCTTTTTCTTGTTATTGTTCTTTCCTTGGGTTTCCCCTTAGGTTTCACGTAAACTTTAACAAAAAAAATGCACTTCCCTCGCTTGACTAGAGACTTCGGATTCTCAAGCTCGTGCATCGGTTGAGTGAGGTCAAGATTCTTCCTGTTCATATTATAATTCATCTTGAATTGATTGAAGTACTCAGGCAAATGATTGTAAGAGAATGTCAACTTTTACTTCTTGTTCAAACTTGATACCATGGTCATCAGCCTTCTTGAAGTTCGCTATCATTGTTAAACAATGATCCCGCACACTTCCTCCAGACATCACTGTCTTGGTGACTGAATTCAGTGCATTTTGCCTAGCAAACATGCCATCAAGAGTCCGGGAGCATTGTTGCTCCACTCTCAATCATGCTCACTTGCTCCCCGAAGGTGATTGGCGAGATCGGCCAAAATGTAGCGGCCGAACCGACACATTCTCCTTCTCCCATGTTTCCTTCTCCCGCTGAAATCGAGTCCGAATTGCATCGACGCATCTACAATGCAGCGGCTGGGGATAGGGGTAGTGAGAACAAAGTTGAGCTTTTCATATTGAAGAACAATATCCAAATTAGTTTTCCATTGTTTGCAGTTTGTACCATCCATAGGTTTTTGGCTCAAGATTGTAGCTAAAGGATTGAATGAAGACATTTTTCTGAAAATAAGGAAAAAGAAAAACACACTAATTACAAACTTATAATTAACAACAAACGATATATCGATAGTAGATTCTAACAACTACTATTCATTTATTGTTTAACAATCCATTAGTTATCTTTACAAGGCTTACGATGGGCAAGATTTTTGTAAAACTAATATTGTTAGTTTGAGCCTTCGGTTCCATTGCGAGCCTCGATGGGAGGGTTAACAATTTTACCAAAGTTGAATGTATTTAACCATTGTTTACTTTCAAAATTATTTTTAGTGTCCAAGTGTTGCCGACGATGGGCCGTACAAAAACTTTACTAAAATTTTGAAAATATTAGGGTTTAATCTAGCGAAATTCGATTATCCTTATCCGATGGGGCTTCGCGATAACCATTTCACTAATAAACCCACAATTGGGGCCCGTAGGTTTTAAAATTAAAAGCTTAATTTAAAACCTTCACCCATTCAATATTTTAAATTTAGATTTTTATTTATTTATTTTATTTTAATTTCCAAGAATTTGTTCATTTTAGAGTATTCTTTGTCTGATATCAACAACTTTAATTGAAATCATTTGGTATCTAAAATCTAGTCATGATTGGCGAGTGTGCTTCACACGATCATTTTAAATAACCCACAAATTACTCTCAAAAATACAATTCTCTTAGGAAATTTCCTAGATTATTTATCTAGATTTTAATTTCATAATTAATTAATCCAATTATTATTCTAGATTTTAATTTAAAATCATAATAATTGATAATTAATTTAGTGGATAACCTAAATAATCTCGCATAATAACTATCATACTAGTCGATTGAAAACATAATAGTTATTATGCTATTATGACATGTGATTATGCAACAATATGGCATCTTCCTATTCTATATGGCATGTTATTACAAACATCATGTTAATCGTAAATATAATTCATTCAATTCAATAAAAGCATTAAATAATTAAACAAATAACTTTAATCCATGGCTTTCCTATAAAAATTTAAAAATAAAATTTACAACTTTGGAATTTCTCTTTAAGTCCAAACCCATAGCATCTGTCTCAAGCCCCTTTAGGGTATCTATGGGCCCAAAAGCTCCTTGGCTAGAAACCCTAGGACACAAAAGAGGAACTCTAGCCACCACTTCGCCACGCCATCGATCGAAGTCATCTTCTTCGCGCTTGATCTCCAACTTTTTACGAAATTCGAAAAAATACATAGAAATTCCAAAAAAAAAAAAAGCAAGGAGGAAACCTAATCATATGGGATTAGCCTCCTTGTTACAAATCAAGAAATACACGAGAGGATCTAACCATGGATTAAAGCGATTAACCGATTGAAATTAAAACTAATATCAAATATGAATTATAAACGAATAACTACCATGAAATAAATAACAAATATAGAAAAAGATACCATATTTTCAAAAATAATTTTCGAAAAGAATCACATGAAATATAAATTAATATCAAAACTCGGTTCTTTTCCTCATCGCTATTGGCTCGATGCCAATTGTAGGATTCTAATCGAAATGCGAAGCGTATCGTACCACGCGATATAGGAAAAGTTAAAACCTTCATCGTTTTGATTACTTGGAAAGATGCAACGATCGAAAGCCTCTCCACGAACAAATCGTCGTCCACTCTATGATCGATCTTCCGGACTATCTCTCGAGGGAATGAGATGGTTGCGTGGGCAACCGTCGGATGATGAACGTCTCGCCTCTAATTTTGTTTCGATGAGAGCCTCCTTATGCGTGCGTCTTTTTCCAAGCGGTGAAAGTAGGTTTATATGCTACTACACCCAAGACCTAACCCTAAAACACATGGGCCATAGAGTTCTTGGGCTGTAGTGTCAATTAAGCCTTATTGGGCTGAAGTTATTAAAGAGCACATTAACCCAACACAAACAGATCAACCTCTAAGTTAACCTTAGAAACCGGTTTCTTCAATAGCTCTTTGCTGTTCAAATTGACTTTTTACAAATTTCCTTTTGTGGAAATATCAACCGAAGAAGCCAACGAGTCATCTTGCATTTTGTCCCCACTAACAAAAGATAAATCTATATTTTAGCAAAAAAAAAAAAAAAAGAAGATAAATCAATATTCATATCAAAATATATATTTTTAAAATTTTATCCTCGTATTAATTAATGCACAGGTAATTAAATATATATCCTAGGGAGACATATACCTGTTATCTTGCGAATGAAGGGCTTGAGTGACAGTGGCTAAATGGAAATCTACGAGATCAGCATTGTGTTGGGAAAACACGTCGATCAAAGGAGTAGAGCCACCCTGAGTTAACCAATCCAATAGTCCCCATTTGGCAGCCATTTTTGCATTGAACTTTTGCTCATTCTTTGATGTGCCTGTTCCTATTGAGACATGAGGAAGCGACCATAATCGATGGGCTTGATGGGGGAAAAATCGGAATCTTCATTAATGACCTGCTTCGTTACTTGGTTCAACGCAACCAAAGTCTGTATCATCACGGGCAAAATGAAATTTAATCACAGATATTATATAAAGGACGCTCAAGGTTCCCAGATGACGTATGGGAAGGGATAAATGTATGCAGTCTTATCATCTCGCAAGCGGATAAGCTGTCACCCTTATCATATAGTATAAAGTTTCATGTCATTCTTGAAGATTAATTAATTAATACAACATACGGGATTATTTGCAGAAACAATGCAGTTGATAAGATTGAATTCGTGGACATTGCCATCAGAATCTTGGTTCTTGAAGTGATGGCCTGGAAGATAAGTGGGGGCAGCGAGGTGCTTGATACATATGTCGAGAGTCAAGTGTCCAAACAAGGCAATTTCTTGAGTGATAAGATGAAAATATGATTGGCTCCATCACCTTTATGTCAAAGGAAGGGATGACAACGTTGGTTAGTGTCTCGTGAAACCGAATTTCCCCCAGCTTCTGTCTAACCACCTGATGGAGGTATTCGCCGTTGTACTTTGGACTAGCCATTGCTCTAAACAATCTTCCAGTGGGTCCGAATGGGAATGATCTGCAAGTACACTAATCCATAAGGACCAGACCAACAAGTAGGTTTAAAGTTTAAACAGGATCGTGTTGTAAATATTGCATATGGGTATATCAAAGAAAGAGTCTTTCCAATATTATGGAATATGTTTAAATTAAGAGATGCGTTTTGAGAAGTCATGTTCTTATAAATTAAGGGATTTGTGTTGATTTATGAATTAAACAGATAGTTATGACTTTTTGAAGAGGTGTAGTGGTCAAGAGTCAGCACTTCAAGGTATCGATTCATTATTTATAAATGCCCCAATTGTGACACAATTTAAAAGAGAGAATAAGAAAACATCCGAAATCTCTTGCTCGGTTACTTTATCTTCTGTCAGTTCTGCCGCTTTGATTTAATCAAGAAGGGTCTGTTTAATCCTAGGGAGTACCGCTTCTTCTTTACTGGTGGTTGCGTAATAACTTTATAGGACAGTGTTCTCGGACACGACTCAGACCAAACTCTTCTTCATCTTTCAGATTGCTCGCGATGCCAATAGATCGAGGAGATATTAGAGTTTATGTGTGTGTGTGTGTGCTTCTGTGGGAATATATTGGGACAATGGTCTTGATGTACTTGGCAGAAAATTTGGTCGCTTCTTTTCATTTGGAGCGGTAAGCATGGTGGGTACGAGAACCCCCCTGCTGGTTCCTGCAATCACGTCAAAGTTGTCTGCGAGCCTTGCTTCTTCACTGTCCACCTCCTACATGCACGTTCAGATTCTTATGAATAAGAGGTTTCATTCATTCATCAACTTTCAAATCCATAGCATTTATATGTGTAGAAAATTCATATATTTGCCATGTATGTGTGCATGCAGTGACATTAAAGTAAATTTATTTTTGCTCTATATTAAGGCTATAAATGAATGGATGGATTGTTCAATTGATCCACTACGTTACCATTAATTAATACAAAAAATTTGAAAGAGCGAAAAGTCCAAGAGAGCGCAACAATGTAGGATAATACGATCAATCTTGGAATTTCTTACCTTTTATGCCATGTTTCGTCTGGAAATGGAATGACCGTGACTTGAGAATTACTACCTCCTTTTACTTACACACGTGTGCGTGCGTGTATCCATGCCCATACATGAATATGTACATGTTTGTGTGGGCAGTGTGTATGTAACTTAGGTGCTAGAAAATTTTAATATGTTTGCCTGTCATAAATAATCAAAAAATTATGATTGAGAAAGCGATAAAAAGAGAAAATTAAGATGGAATTGCAATTTAATTAATGAGCTTAATTTTAAAAAAGATACAATAATTTTCTAAACAATTTAAAAAGTCTTCGTAAAGTTGACAGGCTTTTTTTTATTTATATCAAGCAATTAATTTTAAATTTTTTTTTTACAGACAAGAAAGGAATATTAAATTGTACTTGTTCTGGCACTAGCTATTTATACGATCCTTTTAATTGAATCCCGCAAATTTAAAGAAACATTGTCACAACATTTGAAAATTATCTTTTGTCAAAGTTTTTAACTTCGATCACAATGTCTCAAATGCCTCTTCAAATAAGAGAGACAAAGAGTTATAATTATAAACGGGGTATATATTTGAAAAAATAATAATAATCAAAGCTTCATAATTATGAAGCATTTATTAATGGGTTAAAATACCATTTTTTGTAATAAAAAAAAAGTATTGGCTAGGGGCATTCAGCATCACTGGAAGTTTTTTTAGTATCATTTTTGCCCCCAGAAGTTTACAAAAAGGAGCAAATATGCCTCGCAAGTTTTGTTTAGGAGCAAATTTACCCAGTTTTTTAGGATCAAATTTTTTGTAAACTTTCGGGCAAAAATGATCAATACAAAGGTCAAGATCAACCGATGGGCAATATTGCTACATTTGTAAACTTCCGGGCAAAAATGATACAAAAAAAACTTCCTAAGTCTTGGGTGCTCCAAAACCAAAACTTCGTGGTAAAATTGGTATTAATTACAAATGAAATGACATGAACTTTTAAAGGAGGTCTTATAAGTAAAAATGGGGAGCATTGAATTAGATTGGTTTGGCTATTCTTATCATATAATAATTGTTACACCCTACCAAAGATCGCCTTTCAGTGTGGTAGTTTGATACCTTGTTATTTATTAAATCCAACTGTCACACCCTTCCAATATATATCACAGATCAGAGCTTTATAGCACAACACAGTGACAAAATGGTTTGGGCGTAGTATACTAATAATAAATTACAAATCTTGATTACAAATTAAAAACAATAATTACATTGAATTTCTACAAATATTCTTCAACCAATCTGAAATCAGTCCAACATCTCTATTTGCTAGCATCCACTGCTTAATCCTAGGAGTTACGTCTAAAAAGGCTGTACAATACACAGGAAGCAACAGGGGCTGGAATACCAAAGGATCCCAGAGTAACATAGTTAATCTCATATACAAAGCATATACAAAGTATGCAAGCAACCACAACTAGGAAATAACATATTATAAAGCATTCACTACAACATGCGCAGTAACATAACAAAAGCATACCACATATGCAATGTCTACCGCAGAAGGACCACAAGTCCTAAACAAATGCAGGACTGCTCAATCAAGGCAAGCCTTGGATCCGCAGCGCTAAGAAAAACCACAATAGTTGGGCCTCAACCCAAACTACAATGAATGCATACTGGCTCAATAGCGACCCAAGGACCTCCAGTCTACTAGGTCCCATAGCCACAAACGCATGTCCCTCTCATGAGACATAGGTCCACAATTGTGATAAAATAGACATACAAAGATACACAAAGTACATGAGATTAGAGTTATTACCTGATAAATTCTTAGACTAACAATCAACTCCCAAAATTTCTTAAAGTTCGAACAATGATACTTCTTCTCCTTAATCTTAGCTTTTCTTTGAAATCTTTCCTCCTTGAACTCCCTTGCATTTTCTGTCACGACTTGATTCTGCGATCCGTTTGGAGATCTGGCAACACCTCCACCATGTAGACGGCACAAACACCTCAAATCAAGATTCCAAAACCGTACAAATATTACTCTCATCGAGAGGAACAACTTTAGAGAAAGCCTTAGGAGCTAGAAACACTCAATCGGAGGCGAAATCCCTGTACTCTTTCTCTCTTCTATAGCTCCTTCTTCCTCTTTCCTTCTCTCTGTATTTCGTTTTTCTCTCTCTTTCTGTTCTCTTTTCCATCCTTTGGTCAAGAATGGTCTAAAGACAAATGAGGAGAAAGAGGTATCTATAGAAACGAGTACGGTCCAGAATGCGCCACGTGTCTTCTTTCCACCGGACCAACATAAAAGGAGCTTTATGCCTTGTCATGATAATGAAATACGTGTCATGATCTCATTGGAACAACAGAAAAGAGCTTCCACACCCTGTAATCATGAAGGGACATGTGTCACTTTTTCATTTGACCAACACAAAAGTAGTTTTTACTTGTCATGATGAGTCAACACGTGTCACGTCTCACGGCGCCAACACAAAATTACTTTTTATTTGTAATCATGATGGGAATGTGTCATCGTTTCACTATGTAACATCCCAAATTTTGGGATTTAAAGTTTGAATAATATATAGAAGTTAATTTTGAAATTTGGCTTACAATAATTATTGGGGATTAAGGCCCATTTTTCCTTAATTTATTTCGGGAAAAGAATAGATTTAAGGAAAATTAGTACGAATAATTTAGGCCTAAAAATTATGAAATTTATATTTTATGGCCTTAGGAAAATTAATCAAAAAAGGAAAAAAAATCCTTATAGGAAATTAAGGATTTATTTTTAATGATAATTGCACTTAAGTAAATAAAGGACATTATTGCAAATAAAGTCTTATAAAGGAACAAATGGGATTTCCCAAGTAATACAATATTGATTTCTAATTTCCTACATACTCTTCCCTTTTAATAACCACATATGAATTACCACACTACCTCATTCCTTTGATAGTCACGCGCTTCAAATTGTGCAAAACACCTCATCTATTATTATGATGTGTGGGGTAAGCCCAATTCTTTATATTATAAACCTTCATGGGCCAAACCCTTATCTGTACCTACACACACACACACACACACACACACACACAAACAACAGCTACACGCCCAATATTTTAGTTTCATCCAGCCCATGTATTTTTGTTGACCCAAACAATATAAACCAGCACCTATACAGTGCCTAGTTCTTTTATTCATATCACCTGAAGCACGGTAAGCAGAGACATCAGTAGATCAGTGAAAAAAAAAAACAGCAAACACATACCTCTCACGTCCGTGAATTCATACCCCCTTACTTTTCGAGACCAACAAAGATCACACCTCCCTCTACACGTCTTCCTCCTCAAGCCGTTACATATTTCTCCTGTGACCAACGTCTTGCTTCTTGGGCCAGGCCTCTGGTTCAATATATAAATTATACTTCCTTAGCTTTCTTCCATTCATACTCTTTCATTCAGTTTGAGAACGAGAGGGAAACCGAGTGTGGGGCGTGAAAGTGAGAGAGAGGAAGGAGAGGGAGGAAACCGATTTGGTCATCCTCCTCTGCATGTGCATTCGAAAAAGATGAGTGCGAGAGAGGAAAGCTGAAGGAGAGAGAAAGTGAGTTAACCATTCTTGCATCCCTGCTTTAGGACAAGAGAAACAGAGAGGTAAGTTAAATTTTTTTTCCTTCTTGTTTCCATGAGAAAAATGCTGCAATGGGAAAATATTTTACTGTCAGGAGTATATATATAGGTATATATAGGAACCACAAAGCTACCTTGCTGCCTATAGGTCTCGGTTTCTAGGAATTTAATCAGAGGATCGATGCTTAAACGTCTTACAATGCAATATAGTAGGGAAGTTGCTGTTAAATAAAAAATTTGCTGTCATAGCTTTATATGTAAATGCTATACACTTGGGAAATATATACATATATACATAACCAAATGTTGATATATAAGTTGCTGATATGAAACTTGTTGGTTCTCGAAGAGATTTTGATGATTGCCAACAATTGTGAACAAAGAATGAGGATTTGCTCTCGAGATGTTGGAAAACCACGAGTGAGAGCAAACCTCGAGGTTTCTGGGAAAACCTCAAGGTTTAGCCTTATGAGGGAAGTATCGAGGTTCTGTATTCTAACTTGAGAAAACTTGGTTTCACAAAAATATGTGAAACCTCGAGGTTTATTAAGTAACCTCGAGGTTTTGATCTTCCAGAGAAAACTCGGTTTCACACCAAGTTGTGAAACCTCGAGGTTTACATCAAAACCTCGAGGTTGTGCCTTGGCGCCAAACTGAGGATTTTAAAATTATATGAGAAACCTCGAGTATTATCAGAACCCTCTAGGTTTCTGGCTTCCAGAGAGCTAATGGTTTTTCAGCGAATTTGAAAACCTCGAGGTTTCCATAGAAACCTCCGGGTTTGTGTTTTGGGTCAAAACAAACAACCTTGTCATTTGTGAAAAACCTCGAGTATTTCGGAAACCTCGAGTATTGTGGCAACCCGAGAGCAAATGAACTTGCACTCATTCTAAAACCTCGAGGTTCCTTGAGAAACCTCCAAGTTTGGTTTCATCGCTTCTTTGCTTTGGGTTTCACACACGATGTGAAACCTTGAGGTTTCTCGGGCAAACCTCGAGGTTTGGAGTAAACCCGAGAAACCTTCGTTATAGCAACATTATAAACCTCCAGGTTTAATAACAAACCTCCAGGTTTCTGGACGTTGTTTGAAATTCGAACTTAACGATTTTGCTATACCTTCGTGTTTGATCTCAATGCTTTCCATGATTATTCCTTATTGGTACTAGATATGTTTAATCATCTTTTTAGTGAGTTTCGAACGGATCAAGGAAGTTTTACAGAAGTTTTAAAGCAAAAGCAAAAGTGATGTCGAACATTAAATGCTCAACCCGAAACTTGCATCCTTTTGGTGAATCCATCTCGTACACGGTTGCAAAGCATTAAAGAATGATTTCTACATTAAGCAAAATCCTCTCCAACGGATTAATTTGCGAGAGTCAATTCGACCACCAACCAAACTGGACTAAGTGAGTTTCGAAAGAGAAGAAGACCTAAGTAGCTCACAACTTCGTGGATCATCTCCAACGGTCGATTATCAATGCAACGGTCAATTAATGCTTTGTCTAGCTATAAATAGAGCTGCATTCAATTCTTCTCAACAACTACAACAACTGAAAACGCACAAGCATTCAAGTTTCTTAACTACCTTTCGCTTTTCACTTGTATTCGTCTTTTGACATTATAAGCTTCAGTGTTTATTATCATATACTCTTAGAGAGAGTTTTTATCTCGTAAATCATTTATTGAAAAGAATCACAAGTCAAGGGGACTTGGTGATTTGGGAGTTCATTGATTACAACTTGTAAGGGGGAGTGAGTTCTAGAGAGAGAACTACTCTTTGAGTACATAGTGTGTAGTCTTTGTGATAGTGAAAATCCCGCAGAGTCCGGGGACCGGATGTAGGTCAAGTTGTTAAGACCGAACCGCATAAATTCCCCGTGTTCAGCTATTCTTCTCTCTACTGTTCATCTCTCATTTTTTGTTATCTAAAAACGAGTAGATTTGAAAAGTTTTTAAAATACCCAATTCACCCCCTCTCTTAGGTATATAGCTCCACTTTCAAAACTGAAACCAGTTTGCTGCAAATGAAAGAGAAGAAGCATGTTGTCATAGATAAAGACGCTCTTGTATGTGTGTAAATAACTATATAGTTAAGGACTTGAAGGGTTGGGTTTCTCTCATCATTATTTTCTCATCATCCCTCATAATCTCTAAATCACATCCGTCTAATCAATACAATACTACTTTCACTTTTCTCTGACTTTCCCAAATCAAGGGGCCCAGATGAAGCCAATAAGAGAAAATGAGAAACAATATTAGGAGAAGATCTCCTTCCAAACTTGAATAGTTATATATATATATATATATAGGTGTGTGAGTGGCTACATAAGAAGAAAGAAAGAAAACTGGTTGTCATGCTTTTATATATATATATATATGTGTGTGTGTGTGTGTGTGTGTTGCTTGGTACATATAAAAAGGCAAGAGGAAACGTTGTTGTGTGTTCAGGGTATATGTGTGTGTATATAAATATATAAGGAGAAAAAGCTTGTCATGAAAAACTTGCTGATGGATGTAAACAAGGATAGGAATTTACTGTAAATATATAATATATATGTATAGTTAATGCTGAAAGGAAGAACTTGCTTCAAGAAAATAATAGGAAACAAAACCAAAAGAGAGCCATATATATATGTGTGTGTGTGTGTGTCCGTGTGTGCATGTATGTATGTGTATGACAACTAATCATATTTTACTTGGTTAGTATTTATTTAACTCAAGATTTCTATTCCCATATACATGAAGTACATTTTATGTAGTATTAGTATTTATCAAATGTTACACCCTACCGACCTCACCCTTTCGGGTGACGCGTAGTGTGATACCTCTTAATTCTTATATTATATTACTTAACAACATGTATCAGAGTAAATTACGCAGCAGAGCATACCTTCGATTTGGGCGTAGTGTATTGGTAAGATATTACAAATCTTGGTTGCAAATCTCAAACATAAATACATAAAATATCTCCAAATCTTCCTCGAATGATTTGAAACCCGTCTGACACCTTGATATGCTAGCATCCACCACTTTATTCTGGGAGTTACTTCCAACAGGCTGTAATACACAGATAGCAATACAAACTGGAATCCCGACGGATCCCAGAGTAACCATTAATCTCATACACAAAGTATATTCAAAGCATGTAAGAAAACCATAAATACAAACGACATCATTCAGTAAATTGCACACAGCGAGACACGAAACCTAATCCGGAACAAGCAGTCTCTATAGCACATGGCACAGACTGCAGGGCACAACAAGGCCTTAGTCGCACACAGCGGTTCCAGTACCAAAGCGCTTGGCAAATAACAACACCGAATGCATACACAATCATGGTAAAGCATACATACAGAGACATACAAGGCATATGAGGATTAAGGTTACTACTTGGTAAAGTCTTAGACTGATAATCAACTCCCAAAATTCCTGAAAGCTTTGAATAATGATAGTTCTTGTCTTTGATCTTATCTTTTCCTTGACATCTTTCCTCCTTGAACTCCCTTGTATTTTCAGTCAAGACATCAAACCACCACGCAAGAATCATTCATCAAGGTCTTAGGAATGTTTATGAAGATTGAAGGGAGTAGAGCAAGAATCCAAGTCCTACTTACCTTGATTCTGTGATTTGTTTGGAGATCTGACAGCATCTCTACCATATAAACAGCACCAAACACCTCATATCAAGAATCCAAAACCATAGAAAGATTGCTTTCGCCAAAAGGAACAACATTGGCGAAGACCCCGGGAGCTAAAAACACCAAATCGGAGGTGAAATCGGCCCCTTTCTTCTCCCTCTCTCTATATTTCGTTTTTGCTTCTCTTGAATTTCTCCTTGGTTGTGATTCTCACAACACTCTCCTATGTCTCTTTTCTTTAGTATGGATGGTGCCTCTTGCTTTCCAAAAATGAGGAGAGTGAGGTCCTATTTATAGAGATTAAGGCACCAAGAATATTCCCTCTCCTCCTCATATCTCATGTCACTTTGCACCTTCTTGGTCCATAATATCTCTCTAGTCATATGTCTTTTTTTGTGTAATACCCTAAAGTTCATATTTATCATAAATATTATATTTTGATAAATAGTGCCTATTAAAAATAGATGGATATGTGGTCTCAAAATTGAGTAACATATTTATGTTAATTTAGGGAATTTTCTCTAAGCATTAAGGTAATCAAAAAACCAAATTCTCTAATTTTATTTTGGGGTCATAAAATACCACAAAATTACCATATTAAAGCCTAGTCTTATATAATCATAAGAGCAATAAAATGCTATGGAGATACTAAAATTAATTAAGAGAGATTAATTAAAGTTGAAGGGCCAATTTTAAGAGTATGATTAAGGAACATAAATATGATAAAATTATCATGTTAAAACATGGTTCTTATGTAACCAAAATAATCAAGGAAGTGTTATAAAAACCAATTGAATTAATTAAAGGGAATTAACCACAATTAGGAGGCAATTAAATTTGCACTAATAATGGTGTAATACCCCAAAATTCATATTTCTCTTGAATATTATAGTTTGGCAAAATAATACCTATTTAAAATAGGAAAGTATGTTGTCTCTAATTTTAGTAATTTATTTGTTTATTTTCCTCGGAATTTAAAGAGGCAAAAATCCAATTTTATTTTAGGGACCATAAGTTGCCCTATGATTATTAAATTAATGCATGGTGTATAAATGACCAAAGTAAACCCAAAAGTTGTGAGAAAATAATTAATCCAATTAGTGAGAAAATTTGCCAACAATTAATGGACAATGAATTTGCAATAATTAAAGTAATTGTATTAGATGTTCATAATTAATTAAATCAACTAATTAAGAATATTAATTGAGATTAGTTATGGAGGGCTAGGATTAAACCTCATAAAGCTAATCCTAAGGCCTTAATTCAATTTCATAAAGTAGAATCCTTGTGAAGTAAAATCTACCAATGAGAAAAGAGTTGTGTATGTGTGTATGTGCAAGTAAGAGAGAGAGTGTTGTGAGTGTGTGTGTGTGTGCAAATCTTGTGAGGGTTGTGAGTCTAGTGTGTGTGAGAGAGAAAAAAATAAAGCAAATTTGATAAAGTTTGAAATCCTAGAGTAAATTGGATAATGGTTTGAAATTCAAGAAATATCGATGTACACAAGAAAAAACTCAAAACAACAAATAAAGTGAGAATTTATACAAATTTAAATAGTTGCGAAGAAGTAGAAACCCTGGAGAAAATATAAGGACTTATCTTGAATCCACATAATTTAACCTCGAAAGTAAGCCTAGTCAAGGCTATTTTTGCAAACGTTGAAGAATAAGCTTAGTACAACCAGGGAATCTAATTAGACCATAAATCTAGATATCCAACTACTAATCAAAAAGCATACTCGAAATTAAAAGTAATAGTGATTGATCGGCAACCAAAAATGAATTTCGTTAAAGTAAAACCAAAGACTCGGTTGGAAGAAACTTACACAAGAAGATCGCACTTTACTTCTTGAAGAAGTAAGGAAAAAGATGAGCGAAGAGAGAGAAAGGGGAGAGAGGAGTGTAAATTCAGTTTTGAGTAGGTGTAAGGATGAGATTTAAACTTCTCAACTAAGTTTAATCCAAGGGTTAAGAATGAATAAAAGTTGTTAGGTAGTTAACCCACAAATTGCTATAAATAGGGCCTTTGGCTCTTCATATTTTCTCACACCAAGATAGCAAGTAGCAATCTGATTCTAAGAGTGAAAGAGTGAGTGAGAATCTAGGAGAAAGGAGGAGCAAAGTTCCGGTAAGTTCTTGAGCTTAAGCTTTCAAGTTCTTAGTTATTTTATGATTTTAGTCTTTGGTCTTTTAAATATATATTAGTTATCATGTTTTTGTAGTTAAAAATATTATTATTTTGAAAATATGATGAAGGAGATGGTATAGCAAAATTTCAAAAGATTATGATCAAAGTAGCGAAGCTCTGGCGAAATCTTATCGGTTAGCGATTCCTGAAGTCGGGGTAGAAATGCCAGTATTTTATGTTAAAGATGAGGTTCTAAAATTCTGAGAAAATTCTTGGTTAAATTAGACATATAGGGATTTTCCAAAATTCCAAGAACGTGTTAAATTGAGTTCTGTACAGTTAGATAAAAATTCTCAAAGTTGGGCTATGTTTTCTGGAAAAATTCTGGGCAACGTTGAGAAAAATGAAAACTGGGAATATTTTATAAATTCTGGGTAAAAATTAGTATTTTTAATTTAAAATAGACATCCTAAGGATTCCGAGAAATTTTACGGATCCTCGTTTCGATTTTGGTAGATTTAATTATGATTTTGCGAAGTTAACCGAAAATTCTGCCCAGCAATTCAGCATAGCGTTTTTTTTTTTAAAAAAAAAAAATGTGAGGGCAAAGTTGTAATAATAAATCCACCAAGGGTAGAAAGGTAAATTAAACCCTTAGGATATTATTCTAAGCAATATTATATTTATCAAATATCATATAATAATCCGACGATAACGTATAGGATATCCGGGAGGTCCGGAGTCGGATCAAAAGGCCGGATGTTTGGCCATTACACGGTGAAAGGTACGTTCGCGTACAGTAACTTTAACTCTCACATGTCTTGTATGGCTTTGATATGATTGGTTGATTCATGATTGATTTTTTTCCAAACCGTGAATATCTCATCATATATATTGTTTATACTTTTCATATGAGGTTAATCAAGTTACCCGAGATTCAATTCGATTGAATCTCGGCCTTGACTAAAGATTCAGAAAGGAACCGGGGTCGGAGAAGGCACCGGTAAAGGGAGCCGAAAAAAAAGCACCAAAGGATGAAGCCGAAGAGAGGCACCGATGGATGGAGTCGTGAGGAGGCACCGGTCGAGACAAGAGCCGGAAGAAGTTTAACAGAGCATACCTTCTGGCATGAATCTAATAAGGTTACTTCAAACCATTTGGTGTCTAGAAAGGGTTCATCTATGTGGTTCAGTCAGTGAGTCGCCGTGAATTCGGGGAGACTTCCACTAGACACCGGCCTGCCCAAATTGTTTGATTAACTGAGTTAGATTCATTGCCCCAAGTCTACCTAAGGCTTGGTTTAAGATTGTATAGTTACTATTGAAGAGTTGTAATTATACAAGTCCTGTAATATTGTATCACATGAATATTCATTCGGGATTATTTTTATATATCGCTTTATGTCGGACATCATCATATGTCCGGGCATTTTATATCGATACTCATTGTCCAATTGTTAGTACATGCTCTCCGTTTCCGCAATACTCTGAGTGGTAGCACCTCAAACTCTGCTGATTTTTATAAAACCAAGTGTCAACCGACACATTTTGAAGTATGGAATTTTGGGGTGTTACACTTTGTGGTGGACAAGATTTGCTTAATGGTTAAGATGAGTAGGTGGAATAGATTAGCAATAAAATATGCACATGTGTCCCTTATCTTTTCCCCTTTAAATATTATGTTGACACCTCAATAGCTTAGGTGTCCCCTTAATTAATTGAATATGCTTATGTGTCCTCAACTTTTCTTTTTCAAATATTAAATTACCACATGTGTGCTTAGGTGCCCCTCACATAATTACCTACCTTTCCATGTGTCCACTTGTGTCCCTTCCATGATTATTTACCTTTCCATGTGTTCACTTCTTTATTTTTTTTAGTAGATGAAGGTGTACATGTGTCCCCTTCAACTAATCTTTAATTCATAAGAAGACATGTGGCCATGTTCTAGATGTCTTCTTGAGCTTTCTATTATCTTCTCATGCCACCTCTAAAAAACGCAGGGCATAGACTACCCTGAAAATACTGTATTCTTACTTATACTGACATATTTTTGCTCAACTAATTGTCCTATACCTCAAGACATAGTTGGGTGGCATCTTTTCCAAGTGGATTTACACCGTCTGGGTCTTCCGTGCCCCTTTTTCACTAGCACTTTAATTCCCGGCTTATACATACTAAGTCCGCTAACCTGTATAGCTGAGTTACTTAGTCCCCCGAGAGACTTCCTATCCCTCGACATTCTTGGGATCCTGCTCGAACTGGCTTGGTCGCTTGCCTTTTATAAGCATATTCCCAAGTCTGTAGGTCCAAAATTCAAGATATTACATTTCTCTCCCCGTTCAATAAATTTCGTCCTCAAAATTTGAACACATATCCTTGGGGAATCATTCTAACCATTCAGTTTATTCCTTTTTCTTATGCATATTTACTAAACATGTAACATAATCATCATACATGATTCGTTTTCATTCTACGCACCCGATAATATCGAACATAAGACTCTCTTGTCTATTCTCACAACGCTTGATTTCACGGTCTCACTACTTGATGTATTCTGCCTTTCGGTTATTTTATTTTGGCCTTCTAGCTGAATTTACTATTGCGATCTTTGGACATTCTAAGCTTTATCATTCGATAATCATCCTCAAGCCATATCCATCTCAACTTTAACTTGGTACAGTCTAAATACTAAGCCAGCCTCAAGACATATTCTAGGCACTTTGGTCCAAAGTTACCATGACAGGCAACAAGCATAGTGCTAGGCATATAGGTCTTACGGCCCAGGGACATTGCCCCGTGTAAACTTGCACACTGGTTCTTGCTGCCTCGAGCATCTGCTTGCCTATCTCATGTCTGAGTTTATCAATTCAAGCTCTCAAATTATTGTCCTCTTGCTTAGCACTGGACTAGCAAATTCCATCTGACTTAACCAGTTTAGATTTCTAGACCATTTTATCAGTTTCTGTTCCTATATCAACAAAATCATCAATTGCACCACTTTTTATTTCAACACAACAACAACAACAACAATCATGCCATCGCTTACTATGTTGTCTCATACTCGACATTTCAAATTTTCATATTTTTGAAAATATTTGTGGTCGCAGTACATTTCATCATCGCACAAAATAGTATTTTCACATTTTCAAGAAAATCATAATCGTTGCCAGCTCAAATTCAAGAAAACACATTCACTACCGGCTCAAATTCAAGAAAACATTTTTCTGCCGAATTCACAAATGGAATAATTCAACAAAATTCAACAACTGAGAGGCACACGCCACCATTATGCCCTACTTCACTAGGGCATATCCCAATCCTTTCATACACAAACCACCGAAGTGGCAATATATCTGGTTAGTAGTCTGAGAACGGCTTGCAAGTCATGATAATGGATCATGAAAACGAGCGACTCAGCTATTTTGTTCGTTTTGTTTTGGTTAATTCTCAACGTCAAATCTTGATTACATTATCTTACCATTCATTATAGTTAAGTCACATCATAAAAGCAATTTCATTGATTTTGGGCTGTGTTTGCTTGTTAATGTTCATATTCATGTTTGTGCAGAAAATGCTTGGGCCTAGGTTTGTTATTAAAATTCTAGCTGAGTCAATTGAAGAGGTGTAAGGTGGTGATCTTTGTGGAAGAGACTTGACTATGTGCTCAGATTTCCCCTCAAATTAATGAAGTCAGTCAATTCGAGATTGAGCTTTACTCTCCACAACAACTATATATATATATATATATATGGGTTTATCATTTGTCATGTGACTTGATATTATGTTTTGTCAAGTCACTCCAAAACTACATCATATTGGGAGTTAAGAGAATTAATGAAGAATGTTTTTGGTAAAATTAAGTCTAATGAATCCAAAAACAAAAAATACTAAAACACCCTTAACTAATTCTCCTAACTCCTAAAACGATGTAGTTTTGGCGTTAGGGGAATTAATGAACTCCCAAAACGACGTAATTTTGGGGTGACTTGATAAAACTTTTTGTTAAATCAAACGTTAAACCTATATATATATATATATATATATATATATATAACATGTCGACTCATTCTATATATGTACATGCATTCTCTATTTATGAACTATACGAGATAAAATTCAAAGCTTGAGATCACTTATTAGGCAAGTTAATTAAATACATAATTCTTTTTCAAAGATAAAAAATCTGTGGTGGAGGGAAAATATTTCCTTTTTTTAAGTTCAAATTATATTCTACAAGGTATTATAGTACAAAACAGTTTCTTTACTTATTTGTGTAATGTCATAATACACACACACACACATACATACATGTATGTATGTGTATGCTGTAACACCCCAAATTCCATACTTCAAAATGTGTCAGTTGACACTTAGGTTTAGAAAACTTGACAGATTTTGAGGTGTTAACACTCAGAGTAATGCGAAAATGGAGAGCATGCGCTAACGTTTGAACGATGAGTAACTGATACAAAATGCCTAAGCATATGCTGATGCCCTGACATATGCTGATATATATTAAAAATTTCCCGAAGGAATATTCGTGTGATACAATATTACAAAGCTTTGTATAATTACATTTTTACATGGTAACTATACAGTCTTAGACCAAGCCTTAGCTAGACTTGGGGCAATAAACCTAACCCAGTTAATCAAACAGATTGGCCTGGTAGGTGTCTATCATGGAAGTCTCACCGAGTTCACGGCCACTTATTGACTGATCCACATAGACCAGCCATGCCTTCGGCACCAAACGGTTTGAAATAACTTCATTAGATCCATGCCAAAAAAGTAAGCTCTGTTTAAACTTCTTCGGCTCTTGTCTCGACCAGGTGCCTCTTCTCATTCCCGTCCATCAGTGCCTCCCTTCGGCTCCGTCCTTTGGTGCCTCTTCTCGGCTCTGGTTCTTTTCCTGAACCTTTAGTCAGGGCTGAGATTCAATCGAATTGAATCTCAGGTAACAGTTAACCTCATATGAAAAGTATAAACAATATATGTATGACAGATGTTCATTACATTACAGCAATAACCAACACATAAGCATATAGCACATGTAAAGTCTATCCACGTTTGCACTAACTAGTGCCACGATGGCGCCTCGTGTCCTCAGCACTAGGAAAACTCAATGGTATTATTAAGACTATAACCCGTATAAAGCTGAATGTATAAACAGGTGACTTAAGCCCCATAAACTTAGTCACAGTGCCTGGCCCAAGACCTAGTCTTGTCCATCACTTCATGAATCATTCTATCACATACATGCATACAAGACACATCAGAGTTAAAGTTACAGTACGCGAACATACCTTCCTTCTGCATAGTTAGCAATATGCCCGACCTCTGAATCCGACTCTGAATTTCCTGGATATCCTATACATTATCGTCGGATTATTATATGATATTTGATAAATCTCATATTTCTTAGAATAATATCCTAAATATTTAATTTACCTTTCTACCCTTAGTGGATTTATTATTCCACTTTTACCCTTACATTTTATTAAAAACGCTACTTCAGCATTTCTGGGCAGAATTTTTGATAACTTTGAAAAATCATAATTAATTCTATAAAAATCGAAACAAGCATTTGTAAAATTCCTCAGAATCCTTAGGATGCCTAGTTTTGATGAAAAATACTTTTTTTTACCCATAATTTGTGAATCATTCCCAGTTTTCGTGTTTCCGACCTCTGCCCAGAATTTTTCCAGAAAAACGTAGCCTTTATTCAAGAATTTTTATCTCCTTGTACAAAACTCAAAATGACACAATCTAGGTATTTTTGAAAATCCCTAGATGTCTAATTTAACCATGAAAAATTTCAGAATTTTATAACTTCATTTTCTGCATAAAATCATGGCCTTTTTGCTTCTGATTCCTAACCAAATTTTTTTCCAGAATTTCGCTACTTTTGACCTTCAACTTCCAAGAATTTTGCTCCATCAAATTTGCGAAATGAAGCCATTTTTAACCATAAAAACATGAAAACAAAACTATATTGGAAGATTAAAGATCAAAACACTACTTATCTATGAATTTAAAAGCTAGAACTAAAGAACTACGAACTTACCCTTGAAGCTCCTCTTCCTTCTTGCTTCCCTCTAGCTCTCACTTCTCTCTACTCTCTTTAGAAAATCACCTCTTGGGGTTGATTTTGGTGTGAAGAATGAAGAGGCTCAAGGTCTGTATTTATAGTGAAATTCCATGATCTTAAACCATTAGATCATCCTTCTTAATCAATGGCTCATGGGTGTTGGTCTTTCATGAAGACACCAACTATGAAGAGAAATGCTCTCATTGGTCCATCCAATTTACATAGGATTTAGCTTAATTATTTGTTGTTTTTTCCCCATTGGTTCATTGAATCAAATAATATCTCACTACACACGCACACCCCCACACACACACTGTAATACCCTAAAATTCATATTCATTATAAACATTATATTTTGGTGAAAATACCTATTGGAAAAAGGTGAATATGTGGTCTCAAAATTTAGTAGCTTATTCAATTTAATTTAGGGAGTTTTCTCTTAGAATTAAATAACCAAAGACCCAAATTTTATAATCTTCATTTGGGGATTATAAAATACCCTAAAATTGTCATATTACAACATAGTTTATATTTAATCATAAAGAGCCAAAAAAATGTTATAAAAATACATAAATCAATTAAAGGAAATTACCAATAATTAAAGGGCAATTGAAGTTACAATAATTAATTGTATTAACTTGCAAAATTAATTAAAAGGCATATTAAAAGTCATCAACGAGGGATCTATATAAATGTAATGAAAGATTTGACAAATAATACATGTTAAATAAATAAATAAAGGAGAGTATGTTGTCTCTAAATTTTGCAAGTTACTAATTAGATTTTAGACAATTTTTTTCTCAGAATTTAATAAACCAAAGATTAAATTTAAGACCACATTTAAGGATCATAAAATACACAATAATCATCATATTAAACCATGGTTCTTAAAAGAAGCAAGATAATGTTATAAAAATACTTAAACGAATTAAGGGAAATTAATAAAGATAAATGAACAATTAAGTTTTCACTAATTAAATAATTGTGTAACTCTTCATAATTAATCAAGGGGCAAATTAAGAAGCAACAATTAGGGAATGTCTTAATTAAAAATCAAGGAATCAATTAAATGACAAATGGAAATAAGTAAAGATTAAGGTGCATAAAGCTTGATTTAATTAAGCACTAGTTTCCATGGTTAGCTAGCAAATGCAATTAAGAGTTAATTAAACTTTGCTAATGACACTTAAGCTTTGATTATGTCATCAAAGTGACATCACAAGGATGACATCACAAGAGCTCATGCTTTATGGTGAAGGGTGAGGATTAAAACTTCTTGATTAAGTTTAGATCTAATGGTTGAGATTAAGGAAGAGGCAAATGGTGGGGCCCACATTAGGCTTGAGATTACCATTTTAACCTTGAGATTTTCCCTATAAATAGAGGTCTTGCCTCTCCTCATTCTTCACACCAAATCAACCACCAAGTGGTGATTTATAAGAAGCAAGAAGGAGAAGCAAGAGTCTTCAAGAGGTAAGCTTGTCTTTAGTTTTTAGTTTCTAGTCTTTAGTTCTTTAGTTCTTAGTAGCTTTTAGTAGAATTGTTAGTTTTAATCTAGGAAATAGGTAAAGTAATTTTCCATAATTGTTTCCAAGCCTTATTGCATTGAAAGATGTCTGACAAGGTGGGAACATATTGGGAAGTGACTTTTAGGATTAATAAAATAAGTTAGAGTAAGATAGGAATTGTGGGGTTTTGCTGGGCTGTGGGAGTCAGTCAGTTAGAGGGCATTATTTTGTGAATAAATTTATATTCAAAAATTCTGAAATAATTCATGGTCATAGTATGCATGTATAGCTTTCCATTTATATAAAATATGTATAAAATAGAGGTCTGTATAGAGAGATAAAAATTCTGGAAATAAGGCTATGTTTTCTGGAAAAAATTATGGGCAGAGGTTGAAGATCATTAAACTGGGAATGAATCAAAAATTCTGGGTGGAAATCATTATTTTTCCTCAAAAATAGACATGCTAAGGTTTCCAGGAAATTTTACGGAACCTCGTTTTGATATTTTTAGAATTAATTATGAATTTTCAAAGTTATCGAAAAATCTGCCCAGAAATGCTAGAACAACGTTTTTACGAAAATTAAGGTATATAATTGGAATAAAGTACCTCTTAGACTGCATTTTATAAAGAAATAATGCGGTTATACATTTATAGGCAATCCGAGGAAAAGAACCGTCAGCCAAACGTACCACCATCCACACGGACTAAGGTACGGACGCGTCTGTAACACTGACTCTGATGCTTATTGTATGCTTATATGTGATGGATGATTTCATAAAGTCATGGATAAGACTTGGTCTTAGGTCATGCACCGTGACTAAGTTTATGGGGCTTAGATCACGTGTTTATACATTCAGCTTTATACGGGTTACAGTCTTGGTAATGCCGTTGAGTTTTCCTAGCGCTGAGGACACGATGGGCCATCGTGGCACTGGTTAGTGCAAACATGGGTGACTTTGTGCATATGCTTTGTGTGCTATGTACTTGTGGATATGTTAATCTTGCATCTCGCTGTGTGCTTATGTATTGATTACTTGTTGTAATGAATATCTCATACATATACTTGTATTACATGAGCATGAGGTTAACCGTTACCTGAGGTCCGATGGGCATTGGACCTCAGCTCTTACCATAGTTTCAGGGTCTAGAGAACCGAGGACCAAAGACAAGAGTAAGCAAAGTAAACAGCACGCGTAGAGACCTGACTGAAGATTCCTATTTTTAGACTTGTAACCTTATGACATTACTCAGATAAATGTACTGTACATTATAAATAGACGGATACGCCACGAAATGATATATCGCTTACTCACTCTTTTACTTGCTCGATGCTCTACTCGATGAAAAAAAATTCCGCCTTTGAAAAATGGGGTGTCACACACACACCCTCCCTCCCTCCCTCTTCCACCTTATCCTCTTCCATTTGATTTAATTAATACCTTATCCCATGTGCTAAAATCCAATTTTAATAACTTGATTTATCAAATACTCATTTATCCTCTCATCTTGATCTCTAGCCATTGGATTGATTTGTGTTAGTTAAGAATAGATCCTCACCATTAATCCATAGCTTAATTTTCCCATTGGTCCATTTAATTTTATGAGGATTTAGCTCATTTCTTTGATTCCTCATTGGCTAATCACTTTACAAGAGGATTATGGTTAATTAATTAATTAGGGCCATTGGATTGAATTAAGTGTGCAACAATCTTAACCATTGATCTTGGTTGCAATTGTTGACTTTCAAAGTTGATTAACAAAACTTGATTAACTCTTAATCCAATGCTTATATGCCTTTTAATTGCATTTGTCATTGGTTATTTGATTTATTAACTCATCATGAAAATTAGTACTTAATTAAATCAAGCTCTATGCACTTATTTCTATTGTCTTTTATCAACTTGAAGACAAATGCCACTAATCTCTATTTAGTGCAAGCTTAATTACCAATTAAAATTGGCTAATGTGTTCTAATTTAATTAAGTATCTTCATACGCTTTCCTTCTCTTTTTTGGTTATAGATTAACCATTATTCAATGTGTTAATTATGTCACATTTTATTGTCCCTAATATGTAGTCTCATAATTAACCCTTGGTTAATTAATTCCAAAGTGAAATTTGGATGAAAATATAATCAATAGATTATAATTCTTTGAGACACAAATTCACCTTTGTATTTTGCTAATTATTTGCTAAAATACAATATTTATATGAATTATGAAAATAGGGTATTACATATGCATACATGTATGTATGTATGTATATATGTATGTATACATATATGTGTGTGTGTGTAACCAAATAATACTATAATATAAAATATGTTTGGATAGAAATAGAATACAAAGTTAAAAAATATTATTATATTTATGACTCTTTCAATAATTTAATTAGTTTATTGGTTATATGAATGATGATAATTAATCTCTTTTTCGGTATGCTTAATGTGTTTTTCATTATGTTCGCCTCATAATTGATTTCAAATAAGTCTGTGGACTCTGGTGTAGAGTAAAACATTCTACGACGGTTTCTGAGATGACTCATTTAACAAAAGTGATCAAAATGTTAAAATTGCCATTTCCCATTTTTATCAACTTGTTCATCGTTTAACCATTACATTTAATTATCATTACTTTTGTGATTTTTTCTTTATGACCAATCCATAAATGAAAATTATTTTATTTTATTTCCTTTTTATGTAGTTCTTTTCTTCTCTTTAGAAACTTACCACAAAATAATATGTCTAATGTTTATTTTTTTCCTCACTAGTTCTTATTTTCATTTTTTATGCAGCTCCAACTACAAATTGCGTTTTGGACATGTTTGATTACACAATAATAAAGGGAAATGATTAATTCAGCAATGATATTAGAAATTGATTTCAATTCTTTTCTAAATTAAATCACATTAGTAAGTAATTTGGAAAGAATTGGTACTGAAGAAGCAATCAAATCATTTTCAATCGTGATTACTTAATCAATCAATTTTAAATAAATATAAACAAAGGTAATTAGAAAATAATTAGTAGTATAGCGTTTTTATTGTATGATGGTAATGCACCCGAACCTGAAACTTTCTCAACGAATTAACTAGGTATTACAAGCTTTTAAGAGTAAAATTGATTGATTGATTCATTCTTTCTCTCAAAACTTTTGGTTTATAGTATGTACATAATTCATGCACATCTTGTACGAATTCTTGCATAACTTTTTTACTCACTAAAGTATAGAGGGATTGTGGACTTTTGTCTCTTCAGCCGCCACTCTCCTTCTAACACCCAAAAAATTAGTCTGAAAAATAAAATAATGTTATGAATATTCCAATATTGGTGTGAATGTCCACAACCTTTTCAAGAAGAGTCTTTTGGAGTTTCTAAAGCCATGTAACCTATGACATGAATGGCATGGGAGTTTTATATGACTAATGTTAAAAACTTACAAAACCTCATAATATACCATTATGTAGATTTATTTTTTTGTAACTCTTGTAATAGAATTCCTTGCCTATATATAGTAGGCATGTATCAAAGGTTAAAGAAGAGAACAATAGAAAGAAGAAGCACTCTCACTTTGCTCTCAATTTCTCTCTTGCATTTCTTTATCTCCTTCATCTTAATCTCTCCTGTTATTTTACTTAGTTTCATAACACGTTATCGACGATTGCTATAACGAAAGTATAATTTCTTTAACGATTTCATCTACTTTCTCTAATGATTTTATTATATGTTTATTTGTATATCTGGGATAATCTAAACCACTATATGGAATTAAAAATACTCTTTTACCGATTATTTTTATACATCGGGTTCCATGGTTAAGATTGGAGATTATTTACTATTTTATATAGTAATTTTACTATTTATCATTATTCATGGACGTAATTATATAGTAATTTACGATTGTTTTACTATTTATATTATTGTTACTAACATAACATTTAAATTAAACATTTACTTTTATGTTACTAACATAACATTTATATTATTGTTACTAACATAACATTTAAATTAAGCATTTTACTTTTATTGTTGCTAACATAACATTTTACCTTTATTGTTATGTTATTGTTGCTAACATAACATTTTATTTTTATTGTTGCTAACATAACATTTTACTTTTATTGTTATGTTATTGTTGCTAACTTTTAATGTTATGTTATTTTATATTTAATGCAATCTCTTTTGTTTTATTAATATTATTATGGCCGTAAGCCATAGACCTTTGTTTTCCTATTCGAAATTATATGACCGAAGTCATATTGTTCGATTTCCTATTACATGGCGAGAACCCATAGTCTTTTTATTCCTACTTTGATTTATTATTATTGTTTGTATATCTTACATTTTAATTTATTATTTTGATATTATATGACCAAAAGTTATATTTCTTTTACTCTTATTATGGCCGAAGCCATACACTTCTATTTTCTTATTCTCAAATTATATGACCAAGTCATATTACTTTAATTTCTTATTTTGTGGCTAGAAGCCATATAAATTTAAATTCTCATCTTGAGAACTAAATGGCTAGAAGCCACAAATTTTTAATTTTAATATCTTTAATTTTTATTGTTTTTATTTTCATATTCTTTGATTCATTATTATATGACCAAATGCCATATATATATATATATATAATTTTTATTTATCCCGAAGATAAATGGTTGGAAGCCATATTGATTTAATTTCTTATGAAACAAATTAGCACGAAGCCATGAGAAGACACAAATTGGCTTAGCCCTATGAGGAAACATAAATTCGCACGAAGCAATGTGATAATTTGGCCCGAAGCCATAAGACAAATTGAAGTAAAGCCGGATAATTTGGCACGAAGCAATCGATAATATATTATATTATTATTACTATTTACATACTATTTTACTATGCACATCAACTTTTTAAGAATTTTCATTTGAACTTTATGATATATTTGGTCTTTAGTCTTCTATACCTACGAAAGAGGTATGGGAGCTTGTGCACATCTAGAGATGAATGGTGGACAAGAAAGTGATATTTGTTTGTTATTAATATCAAAGCCACGAAGACTTATGTTTCAAATATAGTATAAAAAGATTTTGATAGCCTTGGAAAAATATTGTCCAAGACAATAACTTACGTGAGATTTATGTCGTAATAAGTTTAAAGGCTAATAGTCTTGGGGACTAATTAGCATATTTTGCCCAATGTTATAAGAGAGGCAAAGAGCTCGCAAAGAAATATCTCTAGATTTATTTTGAAGCCAAGACAAATAACAAATAAGCCCAAAAGGTAATACGGTGTTTAGTTTCTATTCTTTTTTTTAAAAAAATTATTATTATTTACATTTATTGTGATCCCATCTTATAAATGTTGTTGCCATGACAATTTTCTACTGGAGAATTTTCATATGTGTGATTCTAAATCTGTGTAAGGTTCGAGTTATTTTGATCACGAATATCTTCATATGTGGTGGATCGTGTATGTTTTGCATATATAAGTAAATTGAAGTATATTATTAAAGAGTAACGAGATTATCTAGATTATCTAAATTGAAGTATATCTTCTAGTGACGAATCAACATAGATTTTTATTTCGAGTTTTGAAGGGTTTTAAAGTGATTTTGAAATGCATATATATAGAAAGTATGTTTATATGACTCACACTTGAGGGGAGATTGTTAGAAAACAAGTGTGAGTTCAAATACAAGTATGAGCTAATTTTTTTTGAAAAGTTATATACTTCTCACCTAAAGCCTAATATATCTCCCAAAATGGATGTTAGATTATGATCAAAAGTTTATGATTGATTGAGACATATGTCACAATAAACCGAAGTTTACTAATCCAAAGAAATTTATTGTTGGCATGACTTGTTTGATCATCCAAGTCATATAATACAAATAAGATTACATTTTGACATCCATCGAAGAACCAGGAAGATTCTTCAAGAATAACCAACATATTATTTATGAATTATGTCTTGCTTGTTCTCAAAACAAATTGTCCATGAGAATATCATTGATCATGTAAAGCCTCCATAAATAGTTAGATCAATTCTTATGAGAACAAAATTTTTATGTTGGTATGTTTGATCTTACATATTGCAGCACTTATAAGCCAACAAAATTCTCCCCATATAATTGGTTTTAGGTCGAGCCGGACAAATTCCATCTTATAAAGTTTGTATGTGCGATGATTATTAATCCACCACAATGCACAGAGATGGATATGGAAAGAAAGTTGAGATAAATGTTGTATAAGGACCTTCTTCTTCTTGTTTGTCTCTATATGAAACAAAATAATGTTTCTAAAGGAAACAAATGGATTAAGGAAACTTATACTATATGATTAGTCAATTGATATTTGACATTATTTTCTCAACATAAGGGGGAGAAATTGAATAGTTGGATAGGAGAATACATGGAATGCATTATCGCAAAGTATATATCCTCGAATAAAGAAGTATGAACCAGAAGTTCATTAGGTTATGCATTCATGATATATTTGCCGATAGAATTACTTGACCTAAATGAGATTTATTAAATCTCATATTCTAGCTAAAAATGCTCCAATTAGTAACATGCCTGAAGCATGAGTAAATATTCGGTTCCAAATATAAATATTATGGATAAATTGGAGCATATGATTAAGATGATCATATTAAGGAGGCAAGTACTCCAGAAGAGTACTGAGACATAACTTATTGGAAAATCTCAAGAGAGGTTCGAATTACCGAGTAATATTGATATTGTTATGTCGAATTGGAAAAATAGAACCGAAAAGATAAAGTTGTCGACAACAATTTTGATGATGATATCACGTGATCAAATGAGGATATTATATAAAGATTATTGGCCAAGAGGATAAGTAAAATTGAGAGTGACGCAAATATAATCATATTATAATAGTTAAAGACCAAGTCCAAATTGGAATATATGATTTTGTGGTGGATACGATAAATCGGCAATTTATGAATGATAAATTATGCGTACGTAACATCCCGAATTTCAAATTTGGAATTAGAAATAGTGTGTTAGAATTAATGGTGGAAATATGGCACGAACAATTAATAAAATTGATGTTGCAAGTTAAGGCCTATTTTCTAAAGACAAATCCTTATAAGTTATTAAGGATTTATTTTGAGAATTTAATATGAAAATGTAATGTCAAAATTAAGAAGGGGTAAAATGGTAAGTTTATTTCCCCAAGCTTGCAAATGAATTTTGGGAAAATTTAAAGTTCAATTTAAAAGGACAAGAATATATTTAATTAGAATTTTTGGAGAAAGAATTATTAAAGTTAAATGGCTCAATATTAGAAACAAAAGGAGAATATGGAATTAATGGTTTTATGTGTTAAATTATTCTCAACGTCATATGCTTCAATTTATGCAAAACCAATTTGGACTTGAAGCATGCTAGTGGGACCCAAGGATAAAATATTTTGGAATCACTTTTAAACCATTCATGAAGCACAATTTCAGCAAACACGTGAGGCATGCATGTTTGGGCAGCTCCTTTAATATAATAATATTCATTTGCTAATTGGACAACCCAAAGACGCAACACACATATACTGATATGCTCCTTTGATCTTTCTGATCCCATTCGGCCCATACTCTTGGCATAACACTCAGCCCAATTCTCTCCACATACTCCCTCAGTCCGTTAGTCTCCTCGGTCCAACAATAAAATACAGGTGAAGAGCTGGCAGCAAAGGCACAGCTGTTTTATGCATTTTAAGACAACACATTCTTCATGTAATAACCCATACTCCACTAAGTTCTCTAACTCAACAGCTGTTATTCCTTTGGTTTAACACCTAGCGAGAGATTATAGCTGTTGCAAGCATTTTAAGACAGATCATCACGTTCATGCAATGCTCCATTTCCTCTCTGGAAGCTCAGTGTGGAAACAATATTCATACTCCCTTTATTTATTCAACCGGCATGCATTCATGCTCCACTAGCTCTCGGAACTCAGTATTACAGAAACATACACCACAGACTCTCTTGTTTTCAGTAACCATACTCCTCTATCTTATGCGTTTCCAGTAGCACCCATGCTCCATTCATCAGCTCATGCGCACAAACTTTCTGAATCCCATTCATTCCTCATTCTCTAATTCATTCTCCATTTCCTTCGGCCTCACAAAATAACAGACAGAAAAGCTGATGAATGCAGAAAGATGGCAAGAAAAGAAGTTGAGACCAAGAGGAAGACAAGAACGTGAGAAGCATATAGTTGGAAGAGAAGGAGTAAGAACGTGCATGGAAGCTTGACTGTAAACTAGGTGAGTCTTTGAGCTTCCTCGCTTATAAGTTTATGCACGTTATTATGGATGCTGTGAAGTCAAATGAACCGGTTGGTTAGAGTGTCTTGCTTTCATCATCCATGTCTTGAGTTTTAATTGACAATAATAATGGATGCTGATCAACAAAACATAAGTGCTGTTAATTTACCTTCTCTATTTCGATTAGTGAAGGTGCTAAAGAAAGAGATTAAGAGAGTTGTGTGCATGTGGCTTATGGTTCTATTTTTGGTGAGGACCATAAATACCATTTGGAGTTGCATGCACATTGATTGTTCTGTTTTTGGAGTGCAGAAACAGAGTCAAATGACGTTAGCTACAGTGAAATCGTAGATGAACAGTGCATGTGTTACTGTAGCAACATCACCATTTGCTGGAAACTGAACTTGGTGCTGATGCAGTGAACTTTGAGCAAGGTAAAACCACTGTAAACGAACTCCTTTGACCCTGAAACTTTGTGAATATTTTGTACACATCATAATCTTTTATATGAGCCAAAGAACACCCAAATCCGATGTGTACAATGAACGTTATGAATTTCCAAAGTTAGAAGATGAAAACTGGAAAATGTCGCTTTCCAGAAATGAACAGTCGTTTTCAGCCTGCATTTTGAATTAGTAAATGAGCTAGTTTCTCTGTGAAATTTTCCAGAAGTAAACTAGACATACCAAGGTTTAATTTAATAGGTCATAAGCCTTAATCAGAGTAGTATCCTGAGAGATACAAATTTGTGAATATGACTTATTAAGCTGGAACCTTTTTCTGGACAGCGAAGAAAGAATGAAAAACTGGGAATGATACAGCAAGAAATAAGTCTAGTGACTATTTGTACATGAAATTAGACTTAATTAGTGACACATAGAATCTTGAACCACCCGAATCGGAGTTCTGTAGAATTATTGATGATTTTTCGAAGTTAGGCCAAAATGCTGATAGCTTTTAGCTACCATGCGAAATTAAAAAGAAATGGCCTAAGTAATGAGAATAAACTCCAAGGGTGTAAGAAAGACTATGAGGCAAAGATAAGCCATTAGGTAGTTGTTTTACTTGGCTCTAATAATATGACGACGTGTTTAGGGCCATGAGAAGTCAAGAAGAAGAAGAATGAAAACAAATGGAAGATACTTAGCTTCAAGCAACTCCGTGGTTGAAGGAAAAGGTACCAATGAGGACATAGGCTAAGGTAGTGGACTTACCCTACTTGCGTGTATTGATTTATCTGCTTGTGTGATAATATGCATGATTGCTTTACTTGCTTGTTTAACAGATTTGAATGGTTGAAGCTCGTTTCTATTTATGCTATGGCCATGAGTATATTTTATGAAGCATTGTAGCATGCGTAAATGTCATTATGTTAATATGAGCCTATGTAAGGCAAGCATATCATACACTAGCATTTATCTTACGTGCATTGTTCGGTAATGTTTGCTACGAGATTCCCTGCATCTCACCCCTACAACCAACCATTAGGCGGTGAACACGATAGAGAAGTGTTGCACCGAGATCGTAATGGAGTGTCACTTGAAGACGGCACATTGAAGGGAGTGCTTGAAGTTGCCGTATTTAAGAATGAGCGATTAGAGAGCAAAGACACCCGATAGAGCTATGACGATGGCCTTGAAGTATGTTGATGCTTCCCTACGAATAATATAGGGTGGGTGTCTAATTTTTAAGTACGTGTTTTGGGAACGCTTCCGCATATGCCAAATAGAAAGATCCGATGGGTTGTTAGAATCACACTATCCGCCACCCGTAAAGGGCGAGGCCGGTAGGGGTGTTTTACAACGTCTATTAGATATTGTTATATAGCATATGCATATTGCTTATTAAATTATGAAGATTGAATAAGAATCTTCAAAGGATCCAAGAGTGCTAGTAGCACATGTCCTCGAAGGACTCAAGATGCCGGAAGCATCTAATTCAAAGTTCTCGAGAACAATACTTAAGAAGTTTTGTAAGACTTAAAACTATTAGAGCATGTATGATATAATCATTTTAATGAATATCTATTGATATGCATCTGGATATATCTTATAAGAATGCCTAGAAATCATATTAGTATTATTATGACTTTGCTTTGAAATATTTAGTTCTTGCGGGTACACAATAGAATGTTTGATGACAAAAAGGATGATATGCTCAAAAGACATTGAAAGTAATGTAGTCATCGAGGGAGTAATACGATGTTGTCAAAAAGGGGAGTCGATACACGCTGTACTCTTTTTCCCTTATCTAGGTTTTGTCCCACGGGTTTTCCTAGAAAGGTTTTTAATGAGGCGAAGATTAGACAAACAGTATCAATGATCTTGTACTCTTTTCTTTGGCTAGGTTTTTATCCCACTGGGTTTTTCCTAGTTAAAGTTTTTAATGAGGCACATTCATAATGGACATTCAAGGGGGAGTGTTATGAATATTCCAATATTGGTGTGAATGTCCACAACCTTTTCAAGAAGACTCTTTTGGAGTTTCTAAAGCCATGTAACCTATGACATGAATGGCATGGGAGTTTTATATGACTAATGTTAAAAACTTACAAAACCTCATAATATACCATTATGTAGATTTATTTTTTTGTAACTCTTGTAATAGAATTCCTTGCCTATATATAGTAGGCATGTATCAAAGGTTAAAGAAGAGAACAATAGAAAGAAGAAGCACTCTCACTTTGCTCTCAATTTCTCTCTTGCATTTCTTTATCTCCTTCATCTTAATCTCTCCCCCGTTATTTTACTTAGTTTCATAACAAATAAGACTTTTTTTTAAGGTCCAGGATATCCACCGATAACAATGACTAATCCCCTCACATTGAGTAAATAAACTAAGGGTTTGATTGAATATGATCATTCCACTTCCATTCGCATTGATTAATCGGATTCATTATTGCTTTAGACCTAGGCCCCTTGTATGAAATTTGCAAACCAATATGTTGCCCATACCAATGTGGGCTTGCAGTCAAGGCCCATAAGAGAAAATAATTAAAATATGGCTTTTTTCCTACCAAAAGTTTAGATAAATTGATTTTAGGGCGTAAGACTCTTGAGTCCAATCACTTCAAGCTACATTAAGCTTACTCGGTTTAATTTTATTTTTTAATTAAAAAATACTCATAGTTCAAAGAGTGCTTGTAAAAAGTAGGGGTGGGAATAGGCTAGGCCCCTATCAGGAGGCCTACAGCCTGGCCTATTTAAGGCCCGGTCGCCTTTTGTTAAAAAGGTCGACCAAGGCCTATTTAAAGGCCTATATGTGTAAATAGGCCGGACCTATTTTGTTAAGGCCTGGCCTCTTCAAGCCCGGCTTTGTTTACACATTAAATAAATATATTTATATTTATATTATATAATAATAAAATATTTATTTTTTCATTTATATATTTATATAGACTTTGATAGGCTCAAAGCGTATGAAGCCTACTTATGGCATTCAAGGCCTACAATATAAGGCCTTTTAAAGGCCTACATTGTAAGTAGGCCTTTAAAAACTTCAGTGCCCGACCAGGCCTTATGAAGGCTCAGGCCTGAGCCTAAAAAAAAGCCTATATTCAGGCTCAGGCCCAGGCTCAGGCCTTTTAACTCAATTACAAGCTCAGGCCTATTTAGCCAAAGCCTGGCCTATTTCCATCCCTAGTAAAAAGCACATGCCAATTATTCATTAATGAAATTCTCGTATCAGGAGGAAATAAAGCAACACTTTTATAAATTATAAGTGAAATTCTTACCCACTAAATAAATACATGTCGTCGAATTTTATTTTTCTTCCAAAATGGGGGAAATGGAAGTGAAGAATATTCTCTGGAAAAATTCTTCAATTGCTGCTATTTTATATCCCTTTTATATGTGAAATATAACAAAAGTAATTAACTTGAAAGCTGAAAGGTTTTTTTATTCCATTTTATGAACAAACATGATGGACGAATAATTCCCTTTCAAGAGTGCAATTAAGTTGGTGACGACAGGGACTTGGACACATGCATTTAATTTGACATTTGCGAAGAGATATTTGGAATATCATTAATTGACACTTTATGCTTAAAAATTAGTTTAGATTATATATCATCAATAATAAGCATAATATTCATGTATAAAGAGAAAATTAAGGCATTAATTCCACTAAAGTACAGCTTTAAGTGATTGTAGCTCATGCCAGCTAGAGGATTCATTTTCTATTGTCGCTCTCCTACGCATAAATTAATTATTGTTCATATTTGTTATTGTTACCATAAATTAATAGATTCCTCCCCTATATCGTAGATACATTTTTTTTAAGTTTGTCAGGTTTTATTAAAGCCTGAATTCTCAACTTGTTCGCTTTAACATTTACCAAGATATAGTAGAGTTGTGAATTAGAATTATGATCTATTTTCAATGTCCTTAAACTATATATATTTAGGGGTTGGTGATAGGGTTTTAACTTTAAAGTTTGATGGGGAAATTAATGGTCAGGTAGGTCCAACTGATGGGGCTGTATCGCCTTTAAAGGTTCGTTTAATTGATAATTTTTAAATATGTGTTCAGTTTAATATATTCATACAATGTATTTAGGGTCTTGCACACATATTAACTTATCAATCAATATATATTATCCAAAATTCTCTAGGAAGACGTTTAATCAATCAGCAAATTATTGCTTGCGGATACTGATTTGAAACAATATATATTAGCTTAACCTCTTGACAGGTTAAATAATACTTAATATAATGTTCTAAATACGAGTCTGAAAGAAAAATAACCTCAAAACGGGTAAGGCACACTTTTCTTGTAAGGCTATCTGATTTGGGAGCCATAACAATGCACTTTTGTTCAAGAGTTGATGTTTTCCCACTCCGTGCCGCTTCCCTCGACCTCTTGCTAGTCAGAAAACTTTGCAGATAAGGATCTCTCCTTGAAGATTGTCCTCTCAGAAAAAAAGTACAAATATTACGTGAGTGTATTTGGATTAGTTTTTAAAGAATAGTTTCTGAAGATAAAGTAAAACGAAAAATTTTAGAAAATAGATTTTGGAGATTAGCTTGTGAAAAAGTAGAGAAAAAATAGTTTCTGAAAAACCATGGTTTTTAACCTCGAAACCATGGTTTTTTGGCCAAAAATAGATGCCAGAGAAAAGAGAGCATTGCTTAGCTGGTTTAAAACAAAACCATGGTTAGTTTTGGTGGAAAAATTTATTATGAGAAAAATGAGAGTGTTTGAGTTGGTTTTCTTGAAACCATGGTTTTGGAAATCATCCAGACACTAAAGAGAGAGCTCATTTTGTAATACCCTAAAAATAGGTGAATATGTGGTCTCAAAATTGAGTAACATATTTATGTTAAGTTAGGGAATTTTCTCTAAGAATTAAGGTAATCAAAATAATCAAGGAAGTGTTATGAAACCACTTGAATTAATTATAGGGAATTAACCACAATTAGGAGGCAATTAAATTTGCACTAATTAAAATAATGGTATAATACCCCAAAATTCATATTTCTCTTGAATATTATAGTTTGAAAAAATAATACCTATTTAAAATAGGAAAGTATGTTGTCTCTAATTTTAGTAATTTATTTGTTTATTTTCCTTGGAATTTAAAGAGGCAAAAATCCAATGTTATTTTAGGGACCATAAGTTGCCCTATGATCATTAAAATAATGCATGGTACATAAATGACTAGAGTAAACCCAAAAGTTGTGAGAAAATAATTAATCCAATTAAAGAAAATTGCCAACAATTAGTAGATAATTAAATCTACATTAATTGAATTAATTTCATAAACTTTCATAATTAATTTGATAACATGTGTTGAAGGCATAATTAGGGATATATGACCTTAATTAAGAAACAATGGCTAGTGAAAGACTAGGATTAGCATAGAAGTGGTTTCTAATGATCATAATTAATCTTAGAATCAATCATATTTTGACAATTACACTTAACTACTTTATTAGGGATGCTAATTAAGATTAGGTATGGAGGGCTAAGATTAAATTTGATAAAACTAAATCCAAAGGCTTTAATTAAGCCTCATAAAGCCAAATCCTTGTGAAATTGAATTGACCAATGATAAATCAAGAAAATATTCTTAATCCTCATGAAATTGATTGGACCAATGAGAGATTAGCATAAATGGAAGGTCAAGATTAGATTTAATAAAGCTGAAATCTAATGGTCTAAATTAACTACATAAAACTTAATCCATGAGAAAAAGTTTTGACCAATGAGAGAGAGAGAAAAAAATTAAAGCAAATTTGATAAAGTTTGAAATCCTAGAGTAAATTGGATAATGGTTTGAAATCCAAAGAAATATCGATGTACACAAAAAAAACAAAACAACAAATAAAGTGAGAATTTATGCAAATTTAAATAGTTGTGAAGAAGTAGGAACCCTGGAGAAAATATAAGGACTTATCTTGAACCCACATAATTTAACCTCGAAAGTAAGCCTAATAAAGGCTATTTTTGCAAACGTTGAAGAATAAGCTTAGTACAATCAGTGGAATCTAATTAGACCATAAATCTTGATATCCAACTACTAATCAAAAACATACATAATTTAAAAGTAATAGTGATTGATCAAGCAACCAAAAATGAATTTCATTAAAGTAAAACCTAGAGTAACTAAATCATTAAAGTTGGAAGAAACTAGAAGGGATTCATTAAGTATGGGTCCAATGGTTAAGATTAAAACTTCTTTACTAAGTTTAGATCCTATGGTGGAAATTGATTCAAGATGAAGTTTGGAAAATAATTGCAAGAATGCCATGACATTTCACTATAAATAGAGGGTTTCCCTCTTCATTCTCTTCACACCAAAAACCATTCTAAGCAAGAGTGGAGTGAAGCAAGAAGGAGGAGGGAGTAGCAAGAGTCTTCAAGAGGTAAGCTTGTTTTAGTTTTCTAGTCTTTAGTTTTATAGTTCTTAGTAGTTCTTAGTAGTTTTTAGTATAAAGGTTAGTTTGATCTTTAAATCTTCCAAGAAGTTTTTATTTCATGTTTTTATGATTAAAATGTCTTTTTTCGAAAATATGGTGGAAAATATTGTGGAGCAAAATTCTTGGAAGTTGAAGATCAAAGTAGCGAAGTTCTTGCAAAATTTTCGGTAAAATTTCTGGGCATACAGCAAAAGAAATGATAATATGTTATGTTGAAAATGAAACCCAAAATCATGAAAATTTCCATAAATAAAGTAGATATGTAGGGCTTTCCGAATATATGTAATATGTAGCGTTTTGATTCTTGTACAAAGAGATACAACCGGTTGAAGTTAGGCCAATTTTCTGGACGAAATTCTGGGCAACGTTGTGGAAAATGAAAACTGGGAATTTTTCATAAATTCTGGGTATATAAAAGTATTTTTTATTGAAAATAGACATCCTAAGGATTCTGGGGAATTTTACGGATCCTCGTTTCGATTTTTGTAGAATTAATTATGATTTTTCAAAGTTGATGCAAAATCTGCCCAGAAAATACTGCACTACGTTTTTAAATAAATGTAAGGGCAAAATTGTAAATAGCAAATCCGCCAAGGGTAGAGAGGTAAATAGAGATGGAAATATCTCTTAGGATATTATTCTAAGTGATACGGTGATATGTTAGGATATCCGGAAGTCCTGGGCGGATTCAAAGGTCGAACGTTTTACCCAGTGAAAGGTACGTTCGAGTACTAGTAACTTTAATCATCTATATCTTATATGCGTATATGTGATAGATAAATTTACATCTGCTGTGTGCTTTTGAGATACATCTGATGTGTGCTTATGTACTGTTGGGAAACATCTGCTGTGTGCTTATGTACTGTTGGGAAACATCTGCTGTGTGCTTCTGTACTGTTGGGAAACATCTACTGTGTGCTTATGTATTGTTGTTGAAACACCATGAATATCTGTCATATATTGTTATATCTGCTATGAGGTTAATCTGTTACACTTTGAGATTCAATTCGATTGAATCTCGGCTTTGACTAAGGATCGGGAAGGAACCAGGTCTAAGATGACAACGAGATGGATCCGTGAAAAGGCAACGATGAGAAGGAGGAGTGAAGAGACATTGGTCGAGATGAGAGACTAGTTCGCATGAATCTAATAAAGTTATTTCAAACCGTTTGGTGTCTAGAAAGGGTTCGTCTATGTGGTTCAGTCGATGAGTCACCGTGAATTCGGGGAGACTTCCACTAGACACCGGCCTGGCCAAATTGGTTGATTAATTGAGTTAGGTTCATTGCCCCAAGACTACCTAAGGCTTGATTTAAGATTGTATAGTTACTATTGAAGAGTTGTAATTATACAAGTCCTGTAATATTGTATCACATGAATATTCCTTCGGGTTCATTTTTATATATCATTTTATGTCGGGACATCATCATATGTCTGGGCATTTTATATCAGATACTCATTGTCCAATTGTTAGTACATGCTCTCCGTTTCCGCAATACTCTGAGTGGTAGCACCTCAAACTCTGCTGATTTTTATAAAACCAAGTCTCAACCGACACATTTTGAAGTATGGAATTTTGGGGTGTTACATTTTGGTATCAGAGCTAGTCTCAGAGCATGGTTTGGACATCTAGGTTCAAAGTACTGATATGATGCTGGTATTGTGATACATAAAGGACGTATACCCTAAGGAAAAGGGTTAGGGTTTGGTTAAACTAAGACTCAGAGATAGAGTAGATGGCACAGAATATGGGTTCTGTTGCTAAACTCTAGGGCTTTTGATATAGAAATCGGAGTCTGAGTTAAATCCCTGCCCAGTGTTTCAAGGGAAGCGGTACAGAGAAGTCCGTACTACTTAGGTTTTCCTGTAGACAATGACTATTTATTTAGTTTCCTTGTAGGAACTGTAACCTACTAAGTTACCTTAAGGGGATAATCCCTGCCTTGTAAAGGCCGGACACTATGCGTGCAAAGGAACTTGGTTCCGGGGATTAAGATCTTTGACTAAGTCCTTGACGGTGGTGATCCATTACATAAAAGGGTGCAAAGCAGATAGAGAAGGGAAGGTAACCGCATTTCTTGGGAGGCAGTTATGCCGCACTAGTACCTATGAGAGTTGTTGGTATGCAGTGGTATGTGTACCGGTATTAGTGCCCAGATCCGATAGACACTGTGAAGTTAATCTTGCTTAGACGAGAGAAACCTCAGGAGAGTGATCCCTGTGAGGTAGGTGGGGGATTTGACATCCTTTGAGCTAAAGGCTGAATACCTAGAGGTATGAAACATAGTAATCCTTTGGAATACCATGAGAACAGATAGAGTGTTGATAGGCTCAAATCTAATCGAAAGCGAGAGATAGTGCTTAGGTCAATGTATGACTGAGTATTTCCTAGGTTCCGGTACCTAAGTAGGAACCCTGAGGAAGTATGAGTGATGTTGCCTTAGGCTTCAAATACTTGAGAGTTAGTTCCTTAACAGAACCATACGATGATAGAACCTTAATAGACACATAGTTATGGTTCCAAGGTGGGACCGATAACCATAGTAGATTAGTGGCAAATAGATTCCCTAAGAAGTGGGTAGTTACCCGATAGGGAAATTGAGATAAAGATGTTGACTGGAGCTAGGACGATAGTGAAAGTCTATGAATAGAATGACCCTAGATGAGATGACAAAATAGAGATAGTAAAGTATGAAATCACCAAAGGTTAGGAACTTTGTTAAGATCGAGTTCTCGTTATAATGATTTAGAGACGATCAACTGACACTACTCATGTGAAGTTTGATCGGGGATGGCTAACCTACGGGGAGTTCTGATCAAGGAGGTCTACCTACAGAGGATGCTAACCGGAGAGGCTGACCAGTCTGAGAAGACTGAGTGAAGCACCAAGTAAAGTGCCGTAGAGCAGGGCCACCGTGACGATGAACCGTAGAGTGTAGCCACCATGACCACTAACCATGGAGTAGGGCTACCAGTGTATCGATTCTCAAGGTAAGTACATTATAATGAGTCTCACATCAAATAGGTTTCCCTAGAGAAAAGGTTTAAGTAATCCAGTATATCGCCATCAGTTGCTCCAGTGCTGTATAGCGTATATTGTGTCTATAGGCTGGCAGAAGCCCACAGTTGTCAGACGACAAATATGAGAAGTGTCCTGAAAAGTTTGTGAAACCCGAGGATAGCGGGCGATGTTCGAAATAGCCGGAAGATTAAAGTAGAACATATTAAGCATTCTACGGATGGCTTGAGTAGCCATGGACAGAGGTCCGAATGTTTAGTTAGTAATGATCTTCTAAGGTTAGTTGTGCGTTCCGAGTAAGGTTTAGAAATTGAATTTTTAAACTTGCCAATACACCCGCTATATTTGAAATTTCGAATTGATTTTTCGAACTTGTGAATTTTGAAATTGAGTGTTCGAAAGAAATGTTTTCAAAAGAATTTGAGATCACGGTGATGGTTATTTGGAAATGATGTTGTCTTATAAAAGGGGTTTTGTTAGAACCCGAGTTTGAAACGAGTTTTCAATTGTGTTGTGGTAAAGTCCGTACATAGCGAGAGGCCGAAACGGTTGTAAATATACACGGTTTCTTTGGGTCTTGCCGGATGTTCTAAAGTGTTTGAAATCGGCCTTTGATAAATGATCTTTTTGAACAAAGGGTTTTTGAGGGATTTCATTTGAGATAATAAAAATCACACCAATGAATGAACGCACCCAATCCATAGTATTTCGCCGAGGGCGTATGTTTTGTCTAGTGGAACTTAATGTGCCGGTGTGAACACTGGGTCTCTTATGGGAGGGACAAAGGACGCTCCTACATTGATGAAAGGTAACAGAACTAGTTAACCTTAACCATGACGAGGGTTTTCATAGTGTGATTCTGTGACGAACTCTTACCCGACATGGCCAGGCGTACTCCGAATGAGGGACCTGGTTGCATTGACCGTGAGGCGGTGCGTAAAACTAGTGGCTGACGTACCTTAAGTTGCCACGGCGTATGGGCGCCACAGAGACACTTTGTTTGACGGTCTTTTATAATACGGAGATCGGGTTTGGGGATTGGGAGAGGGCGCTCACCGTACTTGCCAAATGGTTAAAATGGTGGTGTGTACTCTCAATTGTAAAATTTTCTACATAGGATTTGAACTCATAGTTTTACATTTAAGAAACGGTAAAGGTGCTAAAATGCACATGTGTTTTGCCCTTAGGAGCGTCCAATATAAAATGCTTTTTTTTAGCGCAAAAGTACCCACGTGGTTACAATTATGGAGCAAAAGTCACAGCAAAGTTAAGAGACCAAACGTCCGTCACTTCATAGTGTTAAATTTGCCAAGTGTGCTTACAGCGGCAACCTCATGGTGATTGCTCAACAGGTCATCAAGCAGAAGGAAACAACAAGAACAACAGCAGCATTAGCATCAGAACCACCACCATCACCACCACCATCATCAGCAACAACTTCTTTTGGGAATTCATTCAATCGCTCTTCATCCATGGACGAACACTCCTCCTTTGGGTTTCAGCCTCACTGTAGCTGATTTCTCTGACCCCTTTCAGGTTGGGTCTGGCCCTGAAGCATCAAAGTCCAGTTTTCAATTTCCTCATCTAGACCCTTACCACTCTACTGGGTTTAGATTTTCTAATTTCGCTACTGATGCTGGCAGCGGCGAGTGCGGCATTGCTGGTGAATTTGATTCCGAGGAGTGGATGGATAGCTTGACAGGCAGTGCTGGTGGCACTAGTGACTCAACGGATAGTTCCAATCTGCCTTTTGCATGCAACGTGTGGCAGAACAATGCTGATTTCGATCTTTACGCCTCTAACCCCTTCGCCAATTGCCTTACCCGACTCTTGCCTCCGTCGGACCTCAATTGGGTCATTTTCTCGTCGGAGCTTGCCATATGGACTTCTCCCCCACCGTCATCTTCACCGACCTTAGTTAAAGAACCTGCTACTCTTAAACTAGCACTAGCTTTGCCACCACCGTTGGAGCCCGCCATACGCCGAAACGATAGTGGCCATGGCGTTTTGTCAAGCGTTGCAGATGACGAATGGAAGCTAAGCTCTCAACATTGAAGATGATGCAAGACTCGGTGGTGAATTTTTTTTTTTTTGGTCAAAGGGTGACTTAGATGACAAATCTACAATCCATAAAGCCACGGCACACCAGGCAAATTTAACTGACGGACGTTTGGGTGTCTTAACTTTGTTGTGACTTTTGCTCTAAAATTGTAACCACATGGGTACTTTTGCACACCATAAAAAAAAAACATTTGGTGTTGGATGCTTTTGATGGCAAAGAAATTGTGCATTTTTGCATCTTTACCCTTTAAGAAAAGCCTTAAGGAAGACTATTAGGGTCAGTTAGGTTATAGGATACCCCAATCTTTTGATGTTGAAATATATACAAATATAATAATTGAAATAGTTATATGCATATAATGTCTATGATGTGTAACTTTTGATGAGTAAAATAAGATCCTAGCTAGCTAACGGCATAATGATTACGGGATTTAGTGAAAGATATTGAAATCGCGCATGGCAAATTGGTGTTGTGTGGATGTATAAATCAGTGGGCCCCACGCTGGATCTTCTTTGAAAGATGAAAGCTGCAGAGAGACCCGAAAACACAAAACTCAAAGTTGGAAGAAACTGAAGCATCCATGTCAATGATGTTACTAAGACTAAGTAAGTGGCCCGAGTATAAGGGACTTGATTTTCTTTGAACTTCAAATTTTGTAAATAAAACAGAAAAAAATAAATGATACATTAGAGCTATTTAATGAGTTATCAATAATGATGTTGAATCATAAGTTTGCATGAGTAGTATCTGTCTTAAATGTAGCAATTAAATAACTAATTTATAGATATTAAGGAGATTAATTAGGTTAATTATTTATAAAAGACGTGTATTTGTTTTCATAAACCATACCCCTATTCATTTCCATTTACACCTACCCTTACTAATGAAATGACATTTAATACATGTTAATATGATAGTATATGAAAAAAAAAAATTATAAATTATGAGAAACCAAGTAGATTGATGTCTTATAACTCAACGTTAAAGTAAACATCTCAACTAATTTCTCCTATATTTAAGATTAGAAAGAGTATAAAGATTAATTTTAAATAAGTATTGTGAGTTTGATATCTTTGCATAGGAATATGAAGCAAATTTAGTCGAGGGGGCTTTGCTCTATGTTCTCACATACACAGAAGTTTGGAAAGATGCAGGAGGGAATTATACTACAAATCACTCAAAAGTCTAAAACCAACTAGCATGCAATGACAAATTCCAGTATCGAAGATGATAATAGGTTTTTGCTCCTTATTTATCATTAAAACTTTTTTGTAATTAAATATTTTTGTTGGAACCTCATCATGATTCTCCCAATATTGACTAAGCAAAGTCCATGAAGTGATGTGGTCCATTGCTGTGTAAAGCTCACAAATTGCGCTCCCACAGTAAAGTCTACATCACTTTCTTCGCCTTCTCATTTCTCACAGACATCATGTTTCCCACAACCTCACTGCTCCTCCCTCTAATCATCCTACTCAAAATCTTAATCCCATCAAACCAAATTCTATACTACTGATTATGTATATTAACACATAGTATATAAGAATATCATCAGAGTGGAGCGATAGAGCGTAGGAGTTGGGTTGAACAGATGAGTCACTAATATATACATATATATAGGGGTTATCATTTGTCATGTTACTTGATATAAGCTTATATCAAGTCACCACAAAACTACGTCGTTTTGGGGTTAGAGGAATTAATGAACTCTCACAACGACGTAGTTTTGGGGTTAGGGGAATTAATGAAGGATCTTTTGGTAAAATCCATATAATAAATACAAAAACACCCTTCATTACCTTAACTCCCAAAACGACGTAGTTTTGGGGTGACTTGACATAATCTTATGTCAAGTGATATGACAAATGATAAACCCATATATACACACACACACACATGGCTATAAATTAAAACTAATTGCACAGTTATCCAAGTATACAGATACTAAGTATCTAACAGTATAAATACAGTCCAAAATATTTAATACTCATTCCAAGTCTCTACACGATCTCATACAGTATGGTTCCAAATCCCGACCCTCCTAATCCTGAAACTATAATTAAGTCTGAGATTCAATCGAATTGAATCTCAGGTAACAATTAACCTTATGTTCAAGTAATATCAATATATGACGGATATTCATATCACGGAAAACAACATTCAGTTATCACAATACATAGCACACAGCAAATGTATCATTACCGGTAAATGCACTCAATAGTGCCACGTGTCCTAGACACGGATCTTCAGTACTAGGAAAACAAACATGCAACATTATCATATACAACAATAATCCACACGTTTAATTGAATGTAAACACACATGAGCTAAGGCCCGAGTCTTAGTTGTCACGGTGCATGACCCAAGACCCGCCTCTTTCCCATGACTCCAACAATCATGAATCAAACAATTATATATATACAAACAAGACATAGAAGAGTTAGAGTTACAGTATGCATCCATACTTTGGTCCGCGTAGTTGGGTTATGCTTAAATATTGATCCTGACTTTCCGGATATCCTAAAATATCATCACCACATTACTTCTTTTTATATGATATTATAATAAATATCATATTACTTGAAATAATAAAGCAAGAGATATTTTTGCCACTTTTGACCTTTTTACCCTTGGTGGATTTGTTATTCCATTTTTACCCATTCCTTTGCTTAAATTCGAAATTCTAGCCTTTACGCCCGATTTTCAGTATCTTTGAAAAATCATAACTAATTGTGCAAAAATCAATTTTATGTTCTTCCGAAGCCTGAATGACCCTTGACAAGTCTATTTCATGGAAAAATAATCCCAGAAACTTGAAATGTCTAAGTCATTCCCAAGTTTAATATTTCCATCCTAAATCCCTCTCTAGATCACATATCTCTAAAACATGGATCAAATTGAAAAAAATCACATATTTTTGTAAGAAACCCTAAAAATTATATATTTTACATAAAAATAAATCCCTCTCTGTGCACTATATCTCTAAAAAATAACTTCAGGATTTTTAGGCATAATTTGATCCATTGATTCCAAAATCCATATATAATAACCATTTGTTCAAATTAATTTTTACTTCATATTTTCTTAGAAACATGACTCAAGTTCAAAAATTTGTATATTTCACAGATGTGTTTTGCTTGTTGTGATGTGAAGAATTTATGAGGGGACCATTGCTATTTATAGGCAATTAGCAAGCCCTTGTGGTCCCCACAAATGCCTAATTACCCTTTAATCCTTGTGTTATGTCCTCTTCATATGGCCTTGTCATCACTTTTTAATTTTTAATTCTCCCCCTTCCCTCCTTTGGTCGACATCTATGGCCGTTTTTAACCCTTGGATTTCTTTTTCATGTGGCAATTTCCTATTGCTCAAATGCTCTCATTAGTTCAATTAATTACATGAGGGTTAAGGCTTTATTTTCTTAGGATATTATCATACAAAACTTGGCTCATATTCGTCCAACAAGGCTCAGCTGGAATTGTTGACTTTTGGGGCCGATTTATTAAGCTAATTATCATCCTAAATAAGAGCTTACATGCCCTTTAATTACAAGTATCATTGTAGGATTTGTTTGTTAGCTGATCAAGGTCATTAGTGCTTTATTAATCAAGCTTTATCTCATCCTCTTTGGCCCTTAAATTTCAAAAAACAACAGCCCCCATTTAGAAGATTTTATTGCCTTTTTCAACTTAAAATTAAATGCACAAATTGGATTACAATTGACTAGGCACTTATCCTTTATTAGACATGTGCAATTTTAGTACAAAATGTCTTAATTATTATGCATTTTATCCCCTTTAATTTCTACTATTTTTATTGTTTTCTACCTCTTGTCTTTAGGCTAAAAATATAGCCCAATTAGGTAGTTACATGTGTTTGCCACTAATCTCAATTAATTCAAATCCATTAGCCTAAGATTTGTTATTAATTGATAATAATTTAATTAAGTACCATTCATTTCCCATCTTGACTCCTTTATATAGAAAATTGCTATTGTTTTATATGATATTTATATCACATTTTATAGCCACAAAATGATGTCTCATAATTAACCATTGGTTAATTAATTCCAAAGTAAAATTTTGATAAAAATATAATCAATAGATTATAATTCTTTAAGATACATAATCTGATATTCACCTTTGTATTTTTCTAATTATTTATAATAAAAAAAATACAAGGTTTATGAGAATTGGGAAATCTAGGTATTACACCAATCATATTACCATATATGTATATATATAGTCTTCTATATGGCAATCAATAGGAATATATATATATATATTTATATATTTACAAAAAAAAAAATTGATTAATAAAGATACACTAGTTATTTATACTTCACACACTGTTGGCAAAGCAGCCCGAATGTAGAATCCGATTTGGTGCTAACCCAAACTCATCAAATTTGGACTGTGTAGATTTAATATTTTTATTTTTAAATAATGTTTTTAATGAGTATAAAATCTAAAATAAAGATGCTATATTAACCATCATTTTTTAAAAAATTAAATTTTTATTTACAATTAACAGTTGAAAATATTATATGTGAATGATCCAGATCTGATGAATTTGGGCGCTCATCACTTTCTACGAGCACCCAAACCGAGTCCGTGTATAAAGTTCACATTCTACGCTATTTGCTTTTGCCAACTGGACTTATGAATATATATGGGTGCAGAAAGTTTAAGTTGCTACCCCAGTTATAATTATAATTAGTGTAAAAAAATCTATTTTTTAATATATATACACACGTATTTTTACGTCTTCAGCCTCCCTATTTACATAACTCGAAACAGCCAGAAACTAGAAACAGCACAAATAATCTCACAACAATTAATCCTTCAGAGCTATTTCCATTTAAACATGCTAATTATCATAATTAAATTACAAGAAAACTACACAAGCTTATTGTACAAAGCTAATCCAATAAGCTAATTCATATTCGTTGTACAAAAGAATAGTACTTGTCTACTTGATATAGAGTGATGTTGAAAACTGCCAATTTTAAATAAGAATCCTTTCATTATTGCTATTGAGATATTAAATGTGAATGGACTTCACTTGTGGAAAGAAGGGAAAAAACCTCCATATCAGATTAGAGTTCGGCTAAACAAATATTTACAAGTAAAATGACTTATAAATTTATTGCCTTAAGATTTTTGGGTTAATATTTGATATTAACTTCAATTCATAGTTCCTCTGATATATATATTCCCATCATCTTCTTTAACTCAACTCTACGTCTCTGCCTATATCTATCTAATTATAACTTTGTTCTAATCTTAACTTATCCTTAACCCCAATGGTACCTACCTCTTTGAGTTTATCATTTAGCCTTTTTTTTTTTTTTTTTTTTTTTTTCTCTTGTGCCTTTCTTCGCACGAGAAATTATAAAATTTTAAGGTATTAGGGTTAACAAGTGATATACACAAACTTGACCCAGTTTCACAATTTTAAGAAAAGGGAGACACAAACGTGATGTACCTGAAATATAAATTCAAGTTGATGCGGAAGCCAACCAAAGGGAGAGGCATCTCAATCACGTAGTTTTTATCCCAATTTGTCGGTTGATCGGATAGCTTGTAATAGAATCTAGAAAAAATACCAGACATCAGGTGGCTCAAAAGGTTGTAGAACATGTGTGTGTGTGTCAGTGCGTGCTCCATTAAATATCTTCTCCCTCTGATTTTAGTCTCTTCGTTAGCTTGGTTGTTCATGTCACCTTCCCTGCTATGGCCTTTATAATTATTTAGTTAATTTATAGTTTAATTTCTTTAATATTTTTAAGATTCTTATTATAAAGATCCCAAAAATGACCAATAGGCATCGATGAAGCAAATTAATTATATATAATTCAATATAGTAAGCTTTGAGTTCTCTCAGATCATATCTTTGAAGAGAAGTTTGCCGTATTTTTTATAATTCTCCCAAGTCACGTGTACTGAAACAATTGGTTTGAAATTTGAAAACTCTTTATTGTCTCCAATGTGCTTAACTTTGTGTTACGTATAATAATATAAGATCTAGTTGACTTTTTTTTAAGATTAAAAAAGTTAAATAAATTATTTTAAAATATTTCTATTTATCTTTTTTATATAAAAATAATTTATTTGACTTATAAACTAATATATAATCAAATAATACAATTAAGGCAAAACTATATATGCTATAATTAACTAACTTATATAGCTTTCTAGGTCACTTAAAAAAAGTGAACTAGGTCTTATATTAAAACCGGAGGAATACTATTTATCTTGGTCGATTTCCTTGATGGTAAGTGAACTAGTCGAACAAGTAATAAAGAGTAAGTAGAGTATCGTCCCAAGTAATAAAGAGTAGACCTGGATACCAAATGAGGACATCAAATTGCAAAACAGTTGTGATTAAGAAGAGAATAAGTTTGATTTGATTGGGGGTTTTATGGCTATACTCTTAAATAAGAAAATAAACAGAGCGTCGTAGTCGTGAGAAGAATTCAATAGGAAAATAGGTTGAGCTCGGAATCATTCTTAAACTTATCAATCCCCCAATTGCCTTGCATATTGCTATAGCATCTATACTACACAGCTTCTGCAATGCTACAACATAGCTACTAGTAACAACGTTATTCAGTTAACCCACCACTATAATCTATCAAAGTTTCCGCGTCCAATACATATAATACTAACTTTACTCCTTCCATATGCCTATGGCAATTTTCTAGTTAAATCTACATTACAAAACAAGGTGTCATGGTTATGAGCGGTAGACCCATTCCTGAAGCCTACAATAATAGGTCAAGCCTTGCACCAGCTTGCCTAGCAATCACTGTTTCTCAGAGGTCTAACCTCGACTCCTTGCCAATAAGCCGAGGCCACAAATCTCGCCATTCGCTTCCACTAATCGACAAGGTAATTAAATCACTAATAAGCAAACTGAATTTATTGAATTAAGTACTAGCAACTAGGTTCATTCCAAACTTAAGAAATCATCCTCGCTCACCATAGGAAATTTAGTTCATGACCGACGAGGAAACGCAAAACAAATAACAACAGAATGACCCATGATCAAAAGGTTAAAATGAAAGGAAAACAGAAAGCTTGACAAAGTTTCAACATCGTGGAAGAAGCCCTATCACATCACTACTCCACGTGTTCTTCTCTCCGCCTTACTGCAAGGAAGGATGCTTTGGTTCTCCGGAGTTTCTCGTGCCTTGTGAATTCTCTCTCTTCTCGAGTCCGACCGTACGAATAGGATTAGACTCTCAAGAACTCGACTCCTTTAGGGTTGACTTGATGTTTCCTTATATAATCGACTTCCTTGCGGCGTAAGTTCCGGCAAGCTGGGCCTTCCTAATCTATCGATATCCATCGTATCTTTTGATCGTAGTAGATTGATTCTCGCTGATCTTGTGGGATTCTTCAAATCTTTTAGTTTCGATCCTCCGCATCTTCTATTCCGTTACGTCGCAATCTACTTATCTTTTCTCGACCTTCGCAATATTTCCAAACAATCTTGACAAAAGATTAGAACCTATGCCGCTTAGCATCGCGTCCTTTACTTTGCTATAGCTTCCGAGATGCCTTGTATTTTCGATAAGTCGTTGTCGAAATGCTATAGCATAGTATCGGCTTTGCTATACGTTCTTCTTATAAAACCTTGTACTTTGTTCTTTTCTTAGCATATGTTTAGGATGTCAATGGTTTTCATCCTCTAGTTCCCTATATTCATGAATTAATGCCTTTTTGTTTAGATTGATTGCGGTTAAGCTTATATTTACCATACAATTCAGTCATAAAACATAGGGAAAACATGGCATAAATTGTGCTCATCAAATACCTATTTCTTTAATTTATTAAAGAAGTAAGTTAAGTTAATTAATATGACATGTATTTTCTAAAATATCCTAGCCATGTCTCTTAATTCCTTAATACTTTTTCTCTTCCTTGATTATTGTTGATGGATATCAATAAGGATAAATTAGAAAAAGATTAACAAATATAATAATATATATATATATATATACACATCTTAGATTGAGGATCACTGGAGTATAACATATTGACATATTGTCACTAATGGAAAACATGATATTCCTCTAGAAAAGGAAACGATATTGAATCTTTTTACAATTATATAATTATTATAATATGAAAATTCTAACAACTCATTATTTATAAATAAAGGATAATGCGACTTATTTCTTAAAGTAGTTTATGTTTAATATACTTAACCACCTCTAATAAATAATAGCATTATGCATAAATTAAATCATAAATTTTTAAATATAATATATTATTATCAAAATCTATATATAATTAGTCTAATTCATAAGGTGTTGTGCTGTAATATTATATAATACAGAAATAATAAGTCTTCACTGCAGTTCTTTTTCTTCTTACTTTATAGATGGTTTAGACCAGAACTAAGGTTTACTAGTGGTTTTGAAAATAATTGCTAAAATAATATCCTGGGAAAAAGATAATCTAACTTTTATGACATTCAAATTACATGAGTGTGTACATGTACGCGTGCGTGAACATATTGAAGGCGAAAAAATTGACAACAAAAATTGAAAGGTAGATATATAGAGGACCGATTCATAATTATGGGTGTTTTGATGTAAACAGACACTAAACAATGAAGTCTGCGTCAAATTTGATTACTTTAATTTACTTACAACTAGCCAAAAATGGTCACTTTCCTAGCTTAGATAATGACATCTTTTTTTTTTTTTTTTTTTTTTTGATAGCAAGTGGGGCAAAGCCCAAATCAACTATTGCATTACAGCTCTTGTAACAGCTATACCTAACTCGTCTCTATCTAATAAACCACGACTGACCAGGGAGGTTGAGCATATCTAACATAACTCTCCTCCTGCACAAAGCTATATTTTGCCAACGCATCAGCGCAGACATTCCCTTCCCTGTACACATGAGCAAATACAACTCTAAAAACTTTCTTACACACAGAAAAATTGCAGACAGCAGACTTGACACTACATCCTCCGCCATCTGCGTTTTGTTCAGGATTCCTACCACTGCAGCTGAATCACACTCTACTACAACCTGTTCGAAGTTATGTTCATGCGCCATTTCTAAACCAGAGAGCACAGCCCATAGTTCAGCCTTGACAGCTGAGCAAAACCCAAGCTTACGGGCAAACCCACACACCCACTTCCCATCGCACCCTCTAACTAGTCCGCCACACCCAGCATGCTTCATAACTCCTTTTGCTGCACCATCGGTATTCAACTTGACCCAACCTTCCTTTGGGGCCAGCCACCTTATCTGCTGCATAACTACTGAACCATGGACTCTTCCAAACTCCTCTCTTGCTGCAATGATCTCTTTTACAAACCCTCGCACCTTTTTCTAATTATTTTATTGTAGTTAACCCCTTTTTGCAACAAAAATTTCTTTATAAATTAAAATGGAGATAGCCAGTGAGCTCTGCGACCCACTCACCTAAACTTTTGGGTACCAAAAAAGGGAGCGGGCCAATGTCACAGGTTTATTAGGGACATCTTTAAAAAAGAATTAATGAATTAAATAAACCGGAAAGGAAAATATTATACAAAAAAAATATATATATATATATATATATATATATGAATTATGTGATTCAATAAACTTAATTGGGATGGTGCATAATCCAAAACGGTATAGAAACATTTGAAAAAAAAAATGGGGAAAAAAAACGGTATAGAAACATGATGAAAGTCATCCTTATCATCAGTATTGCCATCAATGAATATTCTATTTCATACACACACATACATACATATGTGCACACATACGTACGTACGTACGTACATACATACATACATACATACATACATACATACATACATACATACATACATACATAATATTATATTTTTATTTTTATTAAAAAAAGAATATATTAATTTAATATTGGGTAAAGAAGAAAAATACACATGTACTTTAGTCTCGGAGCGCCAAGATTATATGCTTTTTTTTAGCAAAAATATACATGAACTTTCAAAATTGAAGCAAATTTACCATCTCCGTTAAACTGAGTTAGTTGACTTGTTACTTTGACCAAAAATGTTGACATGAAAGCTGATTTGGCTACACCTAAGCAAGCCTTAGTTGACTATTAAATTTTTCCTCCATGCCATGTCATCTTTATCATAACCAATTAATATATGCCACTTCATCATCTCTATCCTCTCTCCCTCTCTCTTTCTGTACACACGATCGAACTTGCCTGTGTTCCCTCTCATCGGTCCAGTGTCATCTCCAATAGCCACCTACATTCCCTCTCTCTTTTGTGTAGACATCCGACATCATCAACAAATCGACCAGAGATCTTCATCTTTTCTCCTTCTCTTCAATACCCCGATGCAAGAATTTCTGGGTTCTATTTAGGATGATGGAGGGTTTGTCTATGATTTATTTTATTTTTAATCTATGGATTTGATTTCCCCTTGCCATTGATAAATTGATTGTGGATTTTATTTCTAATTTTAATATCGGGATGCTTGTGGAGCACCTTGTTTGGTGCCGAAGAGGAGAGCTCTATTTTTCCTTGTTGTCTAGATGATAATGGAACACTATTGAAGGCAAAAACCCATATCTGAAAATGAAGAAGGAGGTAGACAACCAAAACTTGGGGCAGACAGAGGAAGAGAAGAGACATAGGATAGAGGACGGAGGATGGAGGAAGAGGTGGGGATGGGGATGAGTGAGGGCATGAGGGTGAACCAATGAAGTGAAGGGATGAGCAATTTACGTGTCATCCATTTAGCATTAGTTGGATGATGAGGTGGCATTATCTCTTAGGTGGCCAACATTTGGCTTGCTTAGGTGTAGCCAAATCAACTTCCATGTCAACATTTTTTTAAATCAAAGTAACAGTCAACTAACTCAGTTTAATGGAGATGGTAAATTTGCTTCAATTTTGAAAGTTCATGTGTATTTTTTTCTCCTAAAAAAGCATATGGTGCTATGCGCTCCCGAGGGTAAAACATATGTGTATTTTTGCTCCTTTACCCTTTAATATTCTAATAAATTGAAAAATGAAATAGAAATATTTATTAATATATTAGATATTATTAAAATATTTTAAATATTTATAAATTAATATTCTTTAACTTTAAATTTTTTTAATAATATTATTATTTAAACTGAATTAAAAAAAAATCTTTTTGGGAACCTCTAGTGAAAGAATTTATTCGTCTGTCTATATATATATATATATTATATTGTGATATTAGTATATTACACACATGCATGCATCAAAGTGTACTTTCTGTAACTGAAAACAAAACTATGTGCTATATCTCTCATAGTCTCAACCTTGAAAGTAAAATCTTTTCTATATATCCACCACTGACTTCTTTTTGAAATTGATTATGAGAGGACCATAGTGCAAAACACATTAAGCACGCCAAAAAGAGGATTAATTAATAATTATCATCATGCATCACCATCATCATGGTAGTTCTATCATGCATCACCACGTGGCTTTCTATTTATACCCCCTCCATGCATTTTCATTCCCCACACCGAACTCTCTCTCTCTCTTTCTCTCCCGACTATCTTCATAGCTTTCTTCTTGTTGTTCCTCCTTTGTTTCAGTGTTGTTACTTCTGCAACACCATGGTAGTTCTTTCTCGCTCCTCGATTAGCCAGTTCATTCTTCCAAACCCATACATGCCCACCAACAACACACCAAGTTTCCTCAATGAAATCCCAGAAATTGACCTCTCTGACCCTCATGCCAAGACCCTCATCGTCAAAGCAAGCCAAGACTTTGGCTTCTTCAAGCTCATCAACCATGGCATCTCATTAAACATCATCGCCGAACTCGAAGCGCAAGCTATGAATTTCTTCGCTCTTCCTCAGGATCACAAAAATAGATCAGGCCCTCCTGACCCTTTCGGCTATGGCAGCAAGCATATCGGGCCCCACGGAGACCTCGGTTGGATCGAGTATCTTCTTCTCAGCCTTAACCCTGAAGTAGTCTCTCCCAAATCTCTCTCAATTTTCCAAGAAAATCCAGAAAATTTCCGGTAAAAAAAAAAAAAAAAAACAACAACAACAGAGTCCCATGTTTCTCTCTCTCTCTCTCTTTTTTTTTTTTTTTAAAAAAAAACCTCACAAGATTGTGAATTTTTCAGGTCTGTTGTGGAGGAATATATATCCACAACGAAGAAACTGAGCTGTGAAGTTCTAGAATTAATGGCGGAAGGGCTGGGGATAGAAGAGAAGAACACGTTCAGCAAGCTTCTGAGAGACGAAAGGAGTGACTGTGTCTTCAGGCTGAACTATTATCCTCCATGTGAGGACATTGATGAAAAGCTTTTAGGTTTTGGAGAACACACAGACCCACAAATGATCTCTATTCTGAGATCAAACAACACTTCTGGTCTTCAAATATGTCTTAAAGATGGCTCCTGGGTTTCAGTCCCACCAGATAACACTTCCTTCTTCGTCAATGTCGGCGACACCCTCCAGGTATACCTACTTAACTAACAGCTTTCTATTATATTCTTCTTCTTCTAGTAATGGACAATGTAACTCATATATTTGTGTGTGTTTATGTTTATATATATGAAGGTGATGACGAATGGGAGGTTTAAGAGCGTGAGGCACAGAGTGGTACCAGACACAAGCAAGTCTAGGTTGTCGATGATATATTTCGCAGGAACAGCTTTTAATGAAAAGATAAAGCCTTTGCCTTGTCTTATGACCAACCAAGAACAGAGTTTGTACAAGGAACTCACATGGTTCGAGTTCAAAAATGCTGCTTCCAAACACAGACTTTCCCATAATAGGATTTCTCTCTTCCTCAAATCTCCACCTTCATATTAGTTAACTTCTATAATAAATAGAGAGTGAGTGAGAGAGAGAGAGAGACTAGTTTGAGTGAATGTGTTAATGTACTAAACTACTTATGGATGTGAGGATTAGGTTGTGGTGTTACTTTCTTAGGCGTTGTTTTTATTAATATCTTTTAATCATCTTTTAATTTTTTACACATTTTATTTTCCACTCTATTGCATCCATCTCATTTCAATTTGATGAAGCATAATTTTAGAAAAATTAAGATTTTTACACCTTTTTAACCACTCTCGACCAAATTCTTTCATCTATATAAAAACGAGTTAATAAACCTTTATTTATAATAAATATCAAAAGAATATCTTCGGGTACAATGAAGAGAATAACTGATAAAATCCACCGCATAAATATTACTATTTTGTTGGTGACCTTATAATGATAACATGATTCGAAGAATAATTAATTTTTGAGAGTTGAGGCCATGCATTTGAGTTCATGTAGAGGAAAATACATAAATACGATATACATACAAAATAAATATATGGGTCTATTTTCTTATTTTCAAAATCTTTTTATCATAGAAACATAAGAATAAATCATAAGTTGTTTCTGTTCTCCTATACTATCATTGATTATTGTTGACCATTATTAACTAGAGCTGATCATAGTTGACCACTGCCAACAGTTGGCCACTTCGTACTCAATCTAACATGTGATTTCAAAACAAAATTATTCAAATATATTCACTGATATCCCATCAGTAATCGATCAAACTTATTACTCTAAAAAGTAGTGACACAACTATTTTTAAAACGTAAATCAGCATCAAACAACCTTATAATCTTATACTTGATAGTTTGTTCACACTCTTCTCCCTTTTCATTGAAATTAAACGATACATTATTTTGTGTGCATTAAATAGAATTAAAGTAAAATATACTCTCTACTAAATATATAGGAACTAGTCAGTGAGATAACTAGTTTGTAGAAATTAAGAAAATTAGTTAAGTTAATTATTTATAAGAAAATATGTGTTGGTTTTCCTAATACCCATTTTAGTTATTTACATTGACAATTACTCTCTCTTAAAACTAACGTTAGAAACCGCTTCCCAAACAACGTTAAAAACTTTTCCTGCAATAAGGTAGGACCAGAACAAACTTATATCTACTATAATTCTTATATTTAGGAGTGGGGTAGTATTATTTACAATAATTGAATTAAAATATGTGTTGTTATAAATCTTATATTATATATTTCTTAAAAAATAAATTTATTATGTTAGCATTGGGATAGGAATAAGATGATATATGTGACTTTTGAAGTGGCCTCAGTCCTAAAAAATGGAAGATTATTGGAGACAACGAGAGAGAGAAATGTACTTTGTGTTTAGTGGAATGTCCATAGTCCCAAGCGTCAAGTCGCTATCATGGGCATAAATCCTCACAATTGATGTTATAGTCCAAATTCAATTGATGTTTAACTGTTTAATGCTTTAATTTTTTCACATTAAACGTTCAACATTTTTTTCCCTATATATTTTCTTTAAAAATATCTTACTCAATAATTTATTTGACTTCATTAGCTAGATTCTAAACACGTTTGCGGTTGCCCATCCAAATCCATATCATTATATTCTTCAATGTTGCCCACGTGCCTTGCCAAATTCATCTTCTCTCCAATTCTAACTGTTTGTCCTAATCTGTGCCTCCAATATACCCAAATCTTCTTGTTTTAACTTAGATGGGTTTGCAATTTAGATAATCTACTTTTGTTTTCTTGCGTACAAATCATTCTCCGTAGAAATATTACCAACTGCGACCTTATTTGAATAGGATCAGTTCTATAGGCTCGTAGCTCTATACGCTTGAGTTTCAAAGAGACAAGAAATATTTTCAACTAATTAATGCAAATTAAGTCAGGTAGATCTCAAATTATATTCTCTCTCTCACACACATATGTATTGTTGTTTTCTTTCCATTATACACGAGTATATATTGAGATTTTTTTCTATCATTTTGATCCAACTATTATTATTGTGCAATGTGTGTTTTAATTTAATAACTGATTTAAATAAGAAGATGAGTGATTTGGATTGGTCTATTTTGCCATTCATTTGAATTAATCAGATGTGTCTTTGATTTTCTCCTTCTTTCTTTAATGCAAATTCGTTGCCCTTTTCTCCCTAAATTATACTTGCTTGGTTAAACAAAAGTCTCCGCAGCTATTTTTTCAAATCCTTCTTATTTTCCCACATCTTCATCCCGACTCTTAATTTCGATCAGTTATATATAACAACTAGCCTTAAAGAAATAGTAAGGTTACTATCATATAACTCGGACGACAAGGGTTCAAATCCCATAAACAATCACATATATTCTTCCTCAAACCCCAACCACCTAATAGAAATCTTATGTATTGATCCATTCTTCATATATAATAACTACCTAATTAAATGTTTTGTGTAATACATAGTGTGTGAGCGGTACTACCTCTAATCCTAAATATTTGATCCGATTGACTTTTTTTTTAAAAGCATTAAGAAAAGCTAAATAAGTTATTTAATCAAGTCATATGTTGTATGTGATTAAATTATATATCAATTTATAAGTCGATAAATCAGTTTGAAAGGAGAAAACAGATAGGTTTAAATTAATTTAACTAGCTTCCTTAACCTACCTAAAAAGTTAATTGGATCTTATATTTAATACCAGAGGTATTATTAATTTATAACTTACCCATAACATGATTGGTGAGAGTTTTTATATTTTATACATGCACACATAATAATTAATTTATTTAAGTTAGTTAATAAAACACAACATATAATATTGATAACCATCAACGTCCCGCACGATTAAAAAATATATATTAAAAGCATTAGGCCACATTGGCAAATTTCTGCAACTCAGTTATGAGATGGTGGAACATTAGAGAAACATTGATTATATTAAGGTGGTCCATGGTGCGACCTGCTTTGTGAGACAAGCAGAAACATACATTTGACATTCTTTCACCCAACGATGCATTGAATCTGATTCTGATCATTCTTTGTTTATAGCTTCTCATCAAAGTGTTTCTCTGTTTCTGCTTTGAAACTTTTTATGAATGCGTGATGTGATAGTCTTCATATATTCTTTATAAATAAACATATGCTACCTTTATTAGCAACTATATTATTATTACTGCCACTACACGTCTACACTATTCATTGATGTGATTTTCATTAAATTTTTGTGTTAAGAAAATTAAAAGAGATTATTAATTTTAATTTCCCTCCATGATTGCGTTTGCCAATACGTTTTTATTTATATAGGCAATCTATGAATGATTCGTGTATTATTATCAGACTGGTATGCTTTTAAATAATATTATATGTGATCTTTCAACGAGTCATATCGATGCGTATGAATATAATATCATTCTTGTGTTGAAAAATAACCTAATGCACTAAATATATGATTACATAAGAAATTTTAAACCCACCAAAAAAAAAAAAAAAAAAAAAAAAAATCCCTTAGAATGTGAAAACAATATTACAAGTTTAGCATATTCCTCCCTTGAGTTCTAAGTTTTTAGTATAGTTAGAATTCACCCCCCCCCCGGGGGGGGGGGGGGGGATCATGAGTAAAAAAAGAGTTACACATTCATCCCCAACTAGTTTAACAGTAGTATGTATTAGTTAGATTTAGTAGGATTGTTTTTAAAAAAATATTTCGTTACTTGAAGAAACATCAATTATCACTTTCTCTCGTAATATATTGTAAATATATAATCAATTTTTTTGACAGATTATTATATTATACTATTCACAAACTATAAGCACTGCATCTTATTTTTCTATTATGGAAGCGGAATAGAATAAAATAACAGAGCACGTCACTCGAAAAAAGGAACAAATGCAAATTGGGTAAGAAGCTAAAAAACAGTGATACTCCTCTTCTTCTATTTATAAGACATCGAGAGAGAACTTTTTTTATTTATAAGCAGTATAATTTAATTTTGCATATCAATGCACAATTTTATTCTTTATTTATTATTATGTAGACTTTTCTCATTCAATATTGTGTGTGTCTCAACTAGAAGTAGGGTTAGGAAGTTGTTAAACTTTAAGATAGAATTAATGATGTTTATGTTTTTTCCTTGATTCCAATGAAACATGTTAGAAGTAACTTCTAAATAGATTGGATAAGAATATATATATATATATATATATATATATATATTGAATTGATACCACATTCTAATACAAAATTTTAGCTTAACCCTTAAAGTTTGAGTTTCCAAGTCATTTTACTTAACATTCTGACAAAATATGTATACAAAAAGAGAGGGCTTCTAACCTCTCAAGGCACAATTACACTCACACACGCCAATTAAAATGGCTGAAACTCGTTCACTAATTACCTAACTCCACACGTTCAATACGTACGTCCTCTTTATCCCCGGAAAAAAAAAAAAAAAAAACGTGCTACATATATCCTGCAACTCTAAGGAGCTGGTTGGTACTATAAGGGATTTGGAGGAAAGGGAAGGGAAGAGGAGGACAAATTTCAAGGACTTGGAGATTTTTTTTTTTTTTTAAAAAAAAAAATTGAGAAGTGAGGTTGAAGATTCTTAATTAATTTTTCTCACTCTTCTATTTCACATCTCATCTTTGTTAAAATTTTATAACCCCACTTCTCCAACTTTTTTAAATCCAACTCATAATAAATTTTCCTCCACTCCCTTTCTCTCCTGCCAAACAAACCCTAAGAGCTAAGGACCACACAACTTATACATCCATTTTGCAAATTAAGAATGTGTGTGTGTGTGTCCACAAATAATTTGGGCCATGAGCGTTTGTACACTAATTCAAAATCCATGTTACTATTTTTTCAAAAAAAAAATAAAAAAATCCATGTTACGAGCAACAATTCTTGGTCTGTGGAGCTGTGACAATTTTACTAGTATTTGTCTTTATGTAATTTTTGTAATACCAACTTTTTTATACTATATATTATCATGTATCAGAGCAACTGTCTACTCCAATTTTATACTTTTAGGGTTTGTACGTGGCTTCCTATCATAGTATATGTGTTTCTTCTATGACTCAAACTCAAAACCCAAAAGGATCATGCGGGTTTATAACCCTAAAAACTCATCATTTCCAAAAATAAGATGTTAACCTCTACCATATTAAGAAAAATAAAACAATACTACTAATAAACTATTATGGTAGAAATGATAAAATTCCATATCGCACAACCATAAAAACTAAACATTTTCAAACATCTTATATCTTGCCCCTCCTCGTACGCCCTTGATCAATTCTATCCATTCCAACAAGACTTTTTTATTTAATTAGAGGAGCATACACTAACTACTTAATATTATAAATGGGATTGGACCCACAAATCCTACTTACAAGGGAGATTTTTTGCCTCTAAACTATAAGGCCATTGGCCCTTGTTTGGTCTGGATCAATTATGTTTGTTCCTATCGGACTTTATCTAGCTTAGTCCTAAAGCTACATACATATCTAGCCATCGGTCATCTTTAACCAATTGTATCCTACTTTTTAACATATTTAAACTTAATCCTTCTTCATAATTCAACCCGCCTATCACGATCCCCTTATTTTTTATGCCTCAATCAATATGATTAGACTACTCTAAACCTCAAATCATTCAATGAAATCACTTCTTAATGACACACTCAAATCCTAAATGAGATTGAAAATTGAGATGTCACTATATCATTACCATATAGATGTTGTTATAGTGTAGACCAGCAAGTGGGCTAATTTCTTTTGGGCGTTTGGATAATAAGAATATAAACAATTAGTGTACTTGTGCGGGATAGTAAATAAACAGTTTCTCACTAAAAAAATTCTGGCAGGTGATTCATCACTTAATGTCTACTGACTTACTATAACGCTTCGTCGTGGGAATGCACCTACCATTTTTGAGGTTTACACGTAATAAATATAATATATCGTGTGATATTGACCATCTTCTCAAGAAAATTATTAATTATTAATTATATTTCTAATATATATGCGTCCATGCAATGTATTTGCATCTCTCCTACTTTAGCTTTTCTTAAGAAAACTTTTGTTATGTTTTTAAAAGACATAAAATGAAAATAATGTGGGTTGCCTTGGGCCATCTAAATTATTTCACACCCACACCCACCCCCCCCCCCCCCCCCACACACACACACACAAAAAATAGTCTCTCATTATCTTTATCACTTCAAAATGTATAATTTAAATTCACCTTAACATCCAATGTTAAAATACACATACAAGTGTGTGTGTGTGTAAGAATTAATTTTAGTTTTTTGTTTGCGTGATGAATATTTAAAGTACTAAAAAGCTGACAATAGGATAATCAAAATTCAAACAATAAAAAGTTCAGCCAAAAAGACTATTTTTTTTTTCCTTGAAAACAGAAAATCAAAATTAACAATAAAATTGAAACAGAAAAAAAAAATTAAAATTATGAGGATCAAGTTAAATTTAATAAAGTTGATTATGAGACAGGGACAAATATAGAAAGAAATGAAATGATTGAATCTCTCTAACTTTAATGGTGATCCTAGAGGATAACGCATGCAATTAGGGATAGTGCCATATTGCCATTATAAGTTTGAAAATTTGAAGGGTTTTTTTATTTATTTTCAAAGACGAATAATTGTAATGAGCAACGTAGGTTTTCACACACAAGTGTACGTAGGCTAAGCATTATATTATATGCTTAGCTTTATAAAGCAATAATGTTAGGTTACTTGGTACAAAGCCAGGAATTTGATTTTCCATAATAATAATAATGTCTACTGACACTACTACGTACGAAATGAGAGCCACACACTTACACTTTGAAAATATCGTTATCCTTCTTTTCAATTGGTTGCTATGTTCATTGAACGTTCTATTTATTTATTTATTTTTTTGAACAATCATTGGACGTTCTATCATTCCCTCTAGAAAACTCTCTAAAAATTGTTTTTCCAACGTAATTTACAATCTATAAGGTAAGTATGTGATATAAATTTTGTATCAACATACATGAATGTACTTTTCAACTCTATTTCAAACAAACCCTAAATCAGTCCACGTATGTAACTTATGAATATCGTTAATTCAATACAAATGAAAAAAAAGAAAAAAAAAACATTTTTTCAACTAAAACAATTCAAGCTCGAACACATAAATATAATCATCCGTATTTGTGTTTGATGAGGACTTGGTCGATTATTTTCCTCCTTCAAACCCTACTCGAATAGTCGTGTTCGGGTTTTATCTATTTTTTAACCAAAAACAATTATATGCAAGGTTTTTTCCTTTTATTACAATATTATAATAATCTTTTCTAAGACAAAATATCCCTATTAGTGACACATGTTATTAGCTAGTTACACATGACATGATGTAAATACTTATATATAGTAGGGTTAAATGGCTATTTTGCCTGTAAGTTGACAAGGTTAGACAGTTTTGCTCACGAAAGTTTTTCGGGTATAATGCTACCCCAAAAGTTTTTAAACACAACAATTTTACCTTGACTATTATTCCAGTTGAACTTGACTATTAGTTGACCAAATATGCTAAGCCAATAGTCCACGTGTCATCCACGTCATTTTTGTTAAGGTGCAACTTTTTCTTGAAATTTTTTATTTAGAAGCAATCTTTTTCTCTAAAAGTTTCCAAATTGTAACAATGACGCTGCTCTAAAAGTTTCCAAATTGTAACAATGACGCCTTGACAATTATCTAGGTTTAAGTTTGGTTTTAGGTGTGTATAAGTTTGGTGCCTTGACAATTATCTAGGTTTAAGTTTGGTTTTAGGTGTGTGTGTGTGTGTGTGAATTATCTAGGTTTAAGTTTGGTTTTAGGTGTGTATAAGTTTGGTGCGTGCCTTGACAATTATCTAGGTTTTAGGGGTGTGTGTGTGTGGAGCAATTATCTAGGACAATTATCTAGGTTTTAGGGGGGTGTGTGTGTGTGTGTGTGTGTGTGTGTGTGTGTGTGTGTGTGTGTGTGTGTGTGTGTGTGTGTGTGTGTGTGTGTGTGTGTGTGTGTGTGTGTGTGTGTGGAGCTTAGCTTGCAGCATGAACAACATTGAAGAAGAAGTTACATATGGAGGAGGAGCTCACATGCACTAGAGAGCAATGAATAAAACAATATTCAATTGTTACACCCCTAGCTTGCAGCATGAACAACATTGAAGAAGAAGTTACATATGGAGGAGGAGCTCACATGCACCAGAGAGCAATGAATAAAACAATATTCAATTGTTACACCCCCTACCAGCCTCGCACTTTCAGGTGGCAGGTTAGAGAGATTCCTTTTACTTATTACATTTCTTCTGTTAATTAATCCTTTAATATTCATTAGAGTGTGCGCAACAAAGCATATTATCGATTTACACAACTACGATATATGGGTAAAAGTCCAATAACCAAAAGTAATAGTCCCATAGGGTTAAGGGTACAGTCATCCAAAAATAAAATACTTGAATTGAAGAAATAAACTTATACCATCATCCCAAAATAGATATATAAAATGAGGTAGGGCATTCCCTATCTCTTCAGCCCTCCACTGCATGCCTTTACTTTCAAAGCCTAAATAGCTCAGAGTCTTTCACCTGTGTCTACACAATGATCTGGAGTTCAAAAATGAACCCCAGAGTAACTGTTAAACTCAAATACAGTATGTATACAATGTATGTATGCAGACTACAACTAGGAAATACAATCACATATATGCATTCAGTATCACAATCACAGTCATACATCACAACATATCGTCTAGCTGCCTTACCCAAAAACTTGTTCGCCTCGCAAGTGTACGAGTTTCGCAAGTAATAAAGTGATAAATAAAGTATCGTTCCCACGAGGATTTGTTTAACAAATTGGTCAAGCAAGAGGCTTAGTGAATTTCATCAATTTGAGCTAAAAACAATGTTTTGAGTTGGAATGAGAATGTTTAAAGACTTTTTTCTAAGACTAAAAATTGATAAAGGCAAATGACTTTTGACTTCAAGAATAATAGAGTCTAGGCTTCTTCTTCCCCTTTTTGCATTTCATAAAACTTGGTTAACTTCCTCTCTAGTAGCATTTCAATACATACATGTGTTAGTCTAGGGTTAAAAAACACTTGAAACGCTCTCTCAAGTCAAAATCAAGTTTCTCTTCTTACTAAAATGCACAATCTCTTGCTACAATTAGTAAGAATCAATATTTAAGCAACAACCCTAATGTGACAATGCAAGGTTAGTAAATATATCTCTATTTTACCAACAAATCATCCATTTATCAAGTAAACTTCAAGACAAGCATGATTTCAATCAAGTTCTACACCTAGATTAGCTCTCTCGAGTCAAAACCTATGTGAATAAATCATCTAAATGGAGGCCAATCACTTAGAAGCATTAAGCCTAGGTTGAAATCAACACATGTGTATATTTATCTCCCAAAAGGGAGGAAACTCCAAGTATTAATCCATACAAAGGGTCAAAAGAACCCTAGAATGAAAGGTTTAGCTACTCATATTCAACTACAAAGAGATTCTAAGTAAAGGAACTGAATACATGAAGAAACTAGGAAGAAAAGAGAAGAAAAGAGGAAGAACCAAGGTGAAAACTCCAAAATCTCTCTTAGGTTGAGCACCCAAGCCTCCAAGATTGTCCAAATCTCTCTCCCAAGCTCTTCCCTTGTGTGCCCACTTGTTTCCTTAGGTCAAGAGTGTGTTTTTCGGGCCTTCCCTTATGGTTAAGTAGGGTTTTTCTGTTTGAAGTATAAAAACGCGCAGCTGTACTTTCTACATTTTTTTCGACTTTCCGCGGCCGTTGTCACTTTCCACGGAAAGTACTTACCATGACCGATTTTCGACTTTCCGCGGCCGGTTATACACTTGCTTTGTGGCGGTTAGGCTGTGTTCTTCTAACTTTGCCTTTGCTTCACCTCTTTTATTTCTTTACTTGTTTCTTGGTTCTTATAGAGCTTCAAACTTGTCTCCATCTTCCAACAAAAGAGGAAGCAATTATCAATTCTCAATTGAATCATAAACTCTATGATAACAAGGATTTCTTTGATTTTTGCCTTATACTTCCATATGCACATTTTCCTCTATAACTTCATTTCTATGCACATTTTGAACCAAAAATAGGTAAAAGGAGAGAGAAAATGTCTTTGGAATATTGTCAATTTCTAAGAGTTAACACTTACCAAGGCAAGCCCCGTAGTCATCATAGCTGTCAAGCTTCCTGGACCAAGCCAGCCCCAGAATCCACATAGCCGTCAAGCCCCCTAATAAGGCAAGCCCCGAAAATCCTCTCAGTGCTAGGACAACACAATAGCCGGGTCTCGAACCCAACTACCCTGAATGCACCTCAAGCTGAGTAGCAACCTCAGAACACACAATCCACTAGGCCCTATAGCCCTACACATTCCTCAATTATAGCACAAAAGTAGCTATGTCATAATGAGGGGACACGTGTCACATTTTTATTTGACCAACAAAAGTAGCTTTTAACTTGTCATGATGGTGGACACGTGTCATGTTTCTATTGGATCAACATAAAAGCATGTCAAAATAAGATGACATGTGTTATATTTCTATTATACTAACACAAAAATAGTTTTTTCACTTGCCATGATGAGTCAACACTTGTCACATTCTTATTGCGCCAACACAAAAGTAGCTTTTTCTTTGAAATTATGATGGGACACATGTCATCTTCCTGTTTAGCTAACACAAAAGAAGTGTCATCATGAATTATCATGACTTACTTTATTAAAGGCACAAGGCATATCTGACTGCGCTGAAAATGTTGTATACTTAATTATACATGCATGTTTTCGCCCAACTAATTGTTCTATACCACAGGACATAGTTAGGTGGCATCTTTTCCAATCAAATTTATACCGTATAGGTCCTCTATGTCCCTTTTCCATCGGCATTTTTAATTTCATGGCTTATACATACTAAGTCCACTGACCCGTATAGTTAAGTTATCTAGTCCCTAAGAGGTTTCCTATCTCTCAACATTCCCGGGGCTCTTCCGAACTAGGCTTAGGGCCCATTTGGAATAGCTTTGATAGAAGCGGCTTTTGTTTTTTACGATGGGACTTTTCCTAATGCACTTATTTTCGATGGATTTTTTCTAATGTGATTTGTGTTTGGGATAGCACGATGAAGTGGCTTTTATTTCTAATGGGCACTTGTTTGGCATAGCTTTTAAAAAGATAGATGAGATAGAAAATGACAGAAAAGGCCATGAATCAAATTCATATATATATATATATATATATAAAAATATATGTTGTACAAAATGTGATAATTTGGGATATAAATTTACCAAATAAAATAGTAACATTACCATTAAAAAATAAATTTTCCAAATACAATAGTGACATTACTAGGAGGTAGTAATTGCTGAGGCAGGCGAAGAAATTATTGAAGAGGAGAGGAGGGGAGAGAGAAGATAGGTTTGCCTTTTCCTTTTGGGCAAATGGTCCAAAAAAAATGTTGTGGCTTTTGATGGGATAATAAACAACCAAAAGTGGCTTCATGAAAAAAGCTACTTCAAACCATGAAGTCCATTAAACCTTAAAGCCGTGTCAAACAGTCATTTTTCTTGCTTCTGCTTTTAATTAGTGGGCTTATTTTAGCTTTCAAAGCCATGCCAAATAAGCTCTTAGTCGTCTGCCTACTTTAGGCTTTATTCTCAATTCTCAAGGTCCAAAATTCAAGATGTTACATCAATCACGTTCACCAATAATAGGCCATCCAAAACTTTCTACCATTGTATCCCAGCGATGTCAAGAGAGGCAAGTATCTCTTTGATTTTCTCATCAATGCACGTAATGTTTTCACCTCTATGATTGTCTCTAATCCTTTAGATGGGATGCATTTTTGAAAAAATTACTTACTTTTAAATATAACTTCGAAAAAATATGAAGTGCATAATGCATGGATATGTCAAATAATCATATTTGGTTAATTGACAGGTAAATTTAACCTAGATAATAGCTATGAGAAATTGATATAATTTAAAAACTTCTAGAGCAACATTGCTCGTAAGTAAAAACTTCTATGAGAAATTTGCACATAAACTCAAAACAAAAATAACACGGATATCACGTAGGCTGTTAGCTTAGCAGATTTGGTCAACTAACAGCCAAACCAAATTGAGATAACAATTATAACAAAATTGTTATGATTTAGAAACTTTTTGGACAACATAACACCCAAAAAAAATTCTCAAGCAAAATTGCCCACCTTATCAACTTTCAAGGAAAAATAGCCCTTTAACTCTATATAGTATTAACAATACTTACAGTCCAGCAAAAAAATCACTTATACATACATAAATATCACTGAATCGAGAATGGTGACGTGTAGTCCATTGACAGTTTAACCACAACTATATACATATGTGAAATGAAAGGAATCTTATTTTCTAAATGTTTCGTTTTATGTGGTTAATTAATCTTATAGGCTAATTTTTTTCTTATGAAGTATATGAATGAACGAACTCATCAAGTAAGAAAAAACAAACAGATGAGATTTTTCATTGGTTCGACGCATTATATATCAATGATGTGTTCCTGTAAATTAAAGTGTTTCTAGGTTAATATAGGACGGTGTTCCTTAGTTATAATAATATACTATTTCATATTTAATAATTATTACATGAGAGCATAATATTTTCAAAATTATAAGATCACTACTTTTGAGTAGAGGGTGAAAATTATATTCACAAGTGTTATGTGAAATCACACTGCAGAATTATTTCATGTGATGTTCGGCGCGTGGGTCTACATTCTTTTTTTTTTTTTGCCCACCCGGTTCATCGGAGCTTCGCCCCGACTAATCCAGATCCAACCCGCATTGTGCACTTGGCTATGGTGGGAGAGTCTCCCAGTGGGTTTTTTTTGCATTCACAAGGCTCGAATCCGAGACTTTTGCTTAAGCGACACAAGCCGCTTACCACTTGAGCCAACCCCCGTTGGTGTGGGTCTACATTCTTAATCTGACACAAAGCGACATGATAAGCTCGTATGGCTCATTAAAGCTGGCAAGGAAAAAAAAAAGGACCATTAAAATTTATCATAAAGGAAATGCATGTTCAAAATAAGCCTAGGCCTATTTAGGTTTTCTTTTATTTGTCTTAAAACAAAGAAAGCCCTTCTCTAGATTAAACCAACTTTTGAGGATTCAAGCCCAAAAAGCCCTTGTTCTCATCCTCATCTTTTTTGTTTTTTAAACATACCAGCTCAATAATCACTATCATCTCATTTTCCCAAGGTTAGAAACCCTGGACCACCCTCTTTGAACCGGTGAGGGTACTGGGTTAAGGGTTAGTGGGTCAAACCAAACCGAGACGGTATTAATTAAAAATATAATTTAATTAAAATAAGTAAAAATATTCATATTCATATTTTCATAATAAAAAATATTTTATGAAACCATAAAAGTAATATAATTTTTTCCCAATAAAAGGTATATATTATGATATAATACTACTCTAATTAATAACAACCCGCTCCCCTTTTTCTTATTATAATGTTTATGATAATGAGAGTTTAAGGTTTTTCTACAATTTCTACTTAAATGAATCATCAAGATTACATACTAACGCTAGCTTCGAAAAATGTAAAAGGTTGAAATCCAATCCTCCAAGCAAGCGTCACGTCTTGTCAGAAAAGAAGTCAGGCATTTAATTTCCAGCTGGAGTTCCTCTGGTCTATCTAGTCCTTCTCTCACTTTCAAATTGAAGTCTTCAATAGCAAACGGTGCCCTCCCCTTAACAAATTTTCGTATTACATTTCTTTCTCTTCCCTCCCATTTTCGTTATTCTCTAAGATTCCGGGCGGGAGAGAGATTCTAAACCCCTTTCTCCCTCCCTTCTCTATTTTCATCCCCTCTGCTTCTCTGAATCACCACGATTTGGGGTTGACTTCTGCGATTGAAGGACAGACTCGCTAGCTGGGCTTAGATCTGCAATTTGAATCTCGATCTACTAGTTTCTTGAAGTCTTGAAGCCCAGCTTTTGTTTTTACGGTCCTTCTCCTCCTCTTCTCCTTCTTCTTCCCTGAGTTTCCGGCGTTTCAAGCTCGTAGAAGTAAAAAGAGGTGACTCGCTCAACTCGGCCGAATCACACCGAGTTGGCCGAGTTGACTCGGAGTCACCTCTAAACCCAGTTCCGGTCTAAACTGACCAATCCGATCCGGTTTTCAAAACATTGCATTTTCCTCCAATTCTTCTCCTTCATATTCAATAATTGAAACCCCAAAAATCCCTTCTACTTAATATTTTTTGTAGTATATTTAAAGATAAGATTTTAAAGAGTCTTGAAAATATAACTCTAATATAAATAATATTTTTGTCATCGTTTATATATAAAATGGTTAAAGCATACTTTTAGTCCTTTAAGTTTAGACAATACTTCATTTTAGTCCTTATAAACTGTGCTTCTAGTCCTTTTAAGTTCACACCGTTAACTTCATTTCTGGAAAATGCCGACTCAGCAAATTCAAATGTTAGTATGTCTTTCTAAAATATTTTCATAAAATTAAAATATAAAAGTAATTATATGAAATATTTAAAATTTGGACATGTATATTCATCATTTTTCAATAGTAAAGTTAACAATATTAACTTAAAAGAAACAAAAATACACTCTTTAAAATTAAATAATTAAAACAGAACCTTGTCTAAATTTAAAAGGCCAAAAGTACACTTTAACATATACAAAACTATACTATAATATACAAATAAATAAGACATACTTTAAAAAAAGGGGGGGAAAAAGAAAAGAACAAGAACTGTTAGGTCCAGGGAAGATTCGAGGAAAGGAAAGGAAAGGAAGATTGTGAGGAACTTAAAAAATGTGTTCTGTTTCGTAGACATGAAATTGAGATGGAAGTTGATAATTTTAAAAAAAATTAAAATTAACATATAAATTTAAAATGTCCAAAATACCCTTTTCATAAAATAAAATAAAAACTCCTCCTTCTTCATCCTACCTATCGAGTCGACCGACAAAGCGGGAAAAAAAGCTTCAAATTAGGACTTGCGAGTTCCAACCGGGGTGGCCGATCTTCTAGTGTTGGAGGTCGCGGGTTCCGACGGTTTTCCCTCTCTCACTGTTGTCCCTCCTTCTTCATCCCGACGTTCGGCCGACAAAGACAAAACACACACACACACACAAAACTTCGAGATCCGAGAAACAAGCGGGTTCGGGGCCGGTGGCGGTGGTCTGGTGAAGTCAAATTGACGACGGTAAAGGAGGAAGTCTTTGCCGGCGACGAAGAGAGTCGAAGGAAAGAGGAAGAGAGTCGAAAGTGTCGGTGTTGCTCTTGTCGGTGAGAAATGAGGAAGAAGATAAAGGGATCTAATTGGAATTTGGTAGGAGGGAAGATCAAATCCCACATCTTCCTTCCAATATGTGAGGGATTTGATCTTCCCTCAAATATGGGAAGATGAGCACTCACCGGAAGTTGCTTGCTAGATCTTCCATCTACAAAACACCCAATAACCATGGGAACTTTGGGATCCTCCCTTTCTTTCTCCAATATTCTGTGTAACAAACGGGTCCTTAGTATATGGGATAGAATTGCTTCATTTCACTTGCTTTACCTTTTCAATAAGCTTCTATTTATGCCCAACTTAACTTGTATGAGCAATAAAAAGAAGGGGAAATTAGAATAAAGGACCTAGAGGAAAAAATATTTAATAAGAAGGACCATAAAATTTGTAATTATTTAGAAGGACCAAATACAAAAATTAAACAAATTAAAAATACTAACATACCCCTACGAAAATCTTTTGCATTCCCTCTTACATTTTCCCTCATATTCTATTTTTAAAACTAATACAAAATTCTAAATTTCACTAAATTAAATAAAATATTTCTCAATATTTTATTTCTCACAACTTGCATAGATATCTATGGAAAAAAGTACACATTCTTCAATTTTATCAAAATTATAATTTTTAAAAATCAACAAAAATTTTAATCAAAAAATATATAATTTTAATGAAAATCAAGGTCTTTTGTAATTTATTATATATGTTAAACCGAAAAAGTTGATATGATTTATTTTTATTTTAGAAGAAATTTATATAGGCTAAAAATTCATTTAATGTTAATAAAATAAAGGATTTAATGTTTTTGCTTTTGCTGCAGAAACACATTCACATAAAAGTGAGTAAGTCCCAATAATATTTTTTCTCTCTTCTCTTTACAATAGTCTGCAAGTCTTGCATCCTCCTCATCCAGCTCCTGTATATACATCATGCTAGATGAATACTAGCTAAGATTCAGATCCCTTTAATGCTATGCATTTACACTCTTTATTACTGAAGAAACTAATGCTTTATAGAAAAGTTGAAAGTATTTGAGAGGATGCATGCTTCTATGGACGTACCTGGAGTTTAGATACGACGAAAGCGAGAATAGTGGCGGGGATTATACTCCTAATATATACCACCCCCATCGATGCTGAGAATGGTTACAAAGTCGCCATAAGTTGGCGGCTGGATTTGTTCAACGGATGACTTTGCTCTTCCCATATTGATGACATGCTACAGACAATCTCTGGTGGTTGGTAGTGATATTTTTGGAGAGCCAGCCCTATATGCTAGTTGGAGCTAGGATGAGTTTGAAATTTCAATTGATATAGATCCTGCAAATGATAGGAAGCTTGGACGGAGTCAGCGGCTGCACAATTTTCCTACTTTACTCTTTGTATATTTACAAATGACGCCCGTTATTTCCTTCTCTACGACCATATGGACCCAGATATTCTTATGTACTGACAGATTCATGTAAAAGCCGATTTCTCTCGTTCTGGGTTTCAAATTTCACTCGCTTTAGTTTTTGTCCAACGTATATACCCTCCTCGTTATCACGGGAAGTGTCCACAAAATTTTTCATGACTTTGTTATTTCTTAAAAGCAGCCGAGTATTATTATTCCTATTTCTTGCCCCGTGGGACCATGATTTTCCCTGGAGCTGATATATGTGAAGTTACATGCTACCCAGCTATGATTGAGTAATAATTTTACTTCTCCCTGATTTTCTAGTATATTGCTCTAAATAGGCCAGTGCAATATGCAATCTTGCAATTAATCCCTTTTCATCATTCAAAATTTTTCTATTGTGGATAAATTATTACTTGATTTGTATGATCTAATTAAATGTGAGAAAGATAAACTTGCCCTTATAAGTTAATAAGTCTCTCAAAAATTTTGTGGAATCCATTTGGAGGGAATGTGCCCGGGTCATTCAAGTTCTTATAAATAAACGAGACTTCAAAGCTGACAAAATCAATAATACTAAAAGCAATATAAACTTATTTAATTTATATCTTAATAGAAAATAATTAAAACCTTTAAATTTTAAGCATGCATGTATCAATTTATGCTTTTATTGAGAGACAATTAGGTAAGTACAAAAAGGATGAAGGAAAAATACATGCGTATACCTTTTTCAACAGACTTACAATTGATAGGGAAATCAAATGAATTAAATAGTCTAGTTTTATAATAGAACAAATCGAGAAATAAGCAAATAATTCTGGTGACCGGTGACTAAGGCGGAAACCATGTAAACAAGCTATTTCGGTCTTGCTGACAGCTTGTTGGTATGTGGAGATTTCATTTCCCGTAATCTTCTTTCTTGGGAAAGCATTTTAGCAAATCTACAAAAGATACCCAAACAGTTAATAAGGATTTTCAATTATTTAATCTAAGTAAATTTAATCGCTTTAATAGCGTGCAATAGGTTCTTGAGGTATATTAGTCTTACTTTTAAGGGCATTTTCATTGGTTCCTCCATTTTCGACAGGTTCACACAGACCTGTCTCTAAATTGACTCTGGTGATTGGTTTCTTCAACAGCTCTTCACCAGTTTGGCACAGTTTTTCCAAATTCTCTTGGGTAGAAACATCAACCGAAGAAACTGTACCCCATCAATGTATCATCCTTCATTTTGCCGTCACCAGCATGGAATCATTAAATTTTAGCCCCACAATAGTTAATGCATAGATAGAAAATATATACACACTAATACATACACACACACACAAACACATATAATATGAGGGAGATAATATACCTGTATTCTAAGGTAATTATCCTGGGAATGAAAGGGCATGTGTAACGGTTGCTAAATCGAAATCGACGAGATCAGAATTGGATTGGGAAAACACGTCGATCAAAGGAGTAAAACCACCGTGGGTTAACCAATCCAACAGTCCCCATTTGGCAGCCACTTTTGCACCGAACTTTTGCTCATTCTTGGCTGTGCCTGTGCCTATAGAGATTATGAGGAAGCAGGCGTAATCCATGGGCCTGACGGAGAAGAAGTCTGGATTTTCATTGATGACCTGCGGCGTTACTTGGTTCAAGGCCACTAAAGTCTGCAACATTGAAGAATCAAAACTTAATTAATTAGGGACTCATCATTAAAAACAATAGTTTAGTGGGAGAATAGTTTAGCATTGTTTGTGAAGATTATCACTCTCGTACTATTTATAACTTCATTTTTAGGGGGAAAAAATTATTACAAGTTCACTTTCAAAGTAATAAAGGTAGAATACTCATTCATAAATAAAGGGAAAATTGAAAAATTTATTTTCTAGTCCTTCTCATAAGTCCTTTTTTATCAAAAAATTTGATCCTATTTATATGTCCAACTTCAGGATAGTAATTGACATTGTGACTATTTTACCCATATTAATTGTACGAATAAAAAAAAAAAAAAAGTTGAAAAATATACAATCATAATTAGGGTACTTGTTCAACTTACAGGACCAAAGTGGCAACTATTTTACCCTAACGGTTTTTAACGGAAGGGCAACACATTATTACGTTTTTAAACTTTAGGGGTAACATTGCTACGCCCGAAAACTTAAGGGACAAAATTGCTCCTAGGTGCAAACTTTAAGGGCAAAATTGGAACGTAACTCTATATTCTAATTATCATGTCTAATAAATAATTGTATAATGTTTTATAGCAGTAGATGTTAGGGCAAGTGAGAGAGGACAATTCCAAGCGGCATGTGGGTAAATAAAGGTGCTGAAAATTGGATCGGTTGCTAAACCAGTCAATGTAAGTAATAAGGCAATAGTTAGTGGTTTAAAACATATCAAGAGCATTGATGAGGGCCTTTTTGTCTTTAGCCTTGGGATCCGCAATCAAAAATTAACCAAGGATTACGTATATGCAAACCTAGGATCATTCTCTCTTCTCGAGGAGCCTTTTATTGAGTCCTAAAAAATCTAATTGCCATGAAGATGCAATTGAAACAAGGGGAAAATAGGTTTTGGATTTTCTAATTAATTAACTAAAGAGAAATACAATTTAATTAAACGCTAAACTATTATTTTTGGTATTTTTAATAAAATGAAATTGAGTTTGACATGTGAGAATGATGGAAGCTCTTGGTAATGAAGAATGTGGCTATCCTCGCTCAAAAAGTATGGGAGTCAAAACTTCATTAAGTCTTAATGAAAAACCTCAAGATACCACTTGAGTCCAATATTCTCAATTAATAGTAGCTCCTATAATCATAGCTAACTACTACCTCTTGAGATATTGTTTAAAACCCTTAATGTGCAATTGAAATTGAAATAATGCAACATGAGTATTCTTAATTTTGAGTGCTAACCAGCCCCTCAAGGACACAAATAAACCACATTAACTAAACAATATCACGCTAATTAACATAATCTAATTGCAACCACAAAGAAATCAAACATGCATATTTTTCACACTATAATATCCAATCTCAACTACAATTATCAAACTAACAAAGACAATTAACATTAATCTCAGTTCCAAAATCATATACAACAATTCCTAAAACTAGGCAATCTCGAGATATAACTCTAGACTAATAGTAAGATAGATAAAACTCCCCTAATGTAGTCCAATGAGCTTAAGACCACATCTCCACCACCAAGAATTGAGAGAATCAGCCACCCATTGATTTAGAATAATCCCATCTTAGAATTAGAACATTCGCCGAAAAATTCATGCCTCGCCGGAATTTGGAAAAAGAAGTCCAACTCTGGAATGTTGGAAAGAAAATCTGTGTTTTGGAGAAAGAAGATGCAAGGGATCGAACTATGGTGAAAGAGCAAGGATTGTTGATGATTTGATGGAGATCCGATGAGAACGGAAAGCAGAGGGAGCGACGGTGAAGGAGTGGAGAAGAGGAAATGGAATCGACAGCGTGGTGATGGGCAAGTCTCACCGGCAACGGCGAAGGTGAAGGGTGTTGCCGGTGAGGAGGAAGGTGACGATGAAGGAAGAAGGGTGTCGAAGGTCCAGGTTTGTCTCTGTTTGCGACGCTCTGATGTATATCTTCAATCTCCAGCTCCCTGTACGCATTCTGAATATCTGACCTAGCCCCTGGTCAAAACGCAAGTTTTGACCAGGGACTAAAGTGAAAAGTCTGTAAGCTTTTATGGGGGGACTAAACTGTGAAATTTCAAACTATCTTTGGGGCTGAACTGTGGTTTTCAAAACTTTTGGGTCGTTTTCTGTAATTTGTCTCTGGCCCATTTCTTCATTGATTTCCAATTTTTAGAAATTGTTTGGGCCTTTCTTGTAATTTTCCCCAATGCTCAAAACATTAATTCTAACCCTCAAAAATCTCCATTTTCTTCTTAAACACCTACGATGCAACATTAAACACAATGTAGCATCAAAAGTCCAAGAATCATTTGCATGAATAATTAATAAATTATGACCATTTTGCCCCTAATTTCACTTAACTTAATACAAATGTTCCTAACACAAATCAGTGTTTAATAATGTAATAATGTCCCAGAAAAATGCATTAAAAATCCCAATTAAGTTATGAAATATCATATAAAAATACGGTTCGATCAATTCCCCCACACTTAGACCTTTGTACTCCTGAACAAAGACAATTGAGTATACAATTCTAAGTCCAAAACACTAATGCGCTTGAAAGATGAGCATGCAATTTCATAACTAGAAAACAATGGATTAATTAATCAAATTCATCAAGCCAACACTAGTCATAATCAAGCGATGCAAAGAAATTAACCATACAATCCAAAATATTAAAATGAAGGATATTTGAGCCTTAAATTCTTTGAGCTTGGAAGTGTAATTTCGAGAAATTCTTTGAGCTTTCATAAGATTTAGTGTTTTGGCAACTTTTTAAAACCATATTTTGCTTTTCAAGTGAATGGGAAGAGAAATGAACCCACAATTGGATTTATGCTTACTCCTTGTTTTGAGAGAGAGAGTTTCTACATCCTCGGTGAAAAATTACGGGACAAAATTGCTCCTCGGCAAAAACTTCGGGGTAAAAATGATACTTAACTCTTTTGATTGATGAGGTGGCATGCCACGTGTGCACTCAGTTAAATTTAACGGTCAAAATTAACGGAAGGGAAAAATTGCTACGTTTTGTGAACTTTCATGGCATTTTTTGTCCAAAAAAAACTTCCGTCTTACCAGTGCTCCTGAGCGAAAACTTCGATGGCATTTATGACCTTTATCCCTTAAATAAATATAAATAAAGGTAATTGGAAAATAATTACTAGTATAGTGTTTTTATTGTATGATCGTAATAGACCCGAACCTGAATTTTTTTTCAATGAACTAGGTATTACAAGCTTTTAAGAGTAAAATTGATTGATTGATTCATTCTCTCTCTCAAAGCTTTTGATTTATAGTATGTGCATAATTCATGCACATCTTGTACGAATTTTTGCATAACTTTTTGACTCACTAATATATAGGGATTATGGACTTCAGCTGCCAACTCTCCTTCTAACACCCAAAAAATTAGTCTAAAAAATAAAATAAGACGTTTTTTTTTTTTATGTCCAAGATATTCACCACCAATAACAGTGACTAATCTCTCGTCTTGAGTAAATAAAATAAGGGTTTGATTGAACATGATTTTTTTTTTTTTTTTTTTTTTATACAAGGCAATAGGGGAGGGGGGGATCGAACCCAAGACCGGGAGGAGGGAAATGAATCACAATACCACTGCACTACTAGTAGTGCTGATTGATTGAACATGATCATTCCACTTCCACGCACATTGATTAATCAGATCCATTATTGCTTTGGACTTAGGCCCCTTGCATGGAATTTGTAAGTTGAACTAATATGTCGCCCATACCAATGTGGGCTTAGAGTCAAGGCCCATAAGAGAAAATAATTAAAATACGGCTTTTTTTTTTTCTACCAAAATTTTAGATAAATTGATTTTAGGGCGTGAGAATCTTGAGTCCAATCACTTTAAGCTACATTAAGCTTACTCAGTTTAATTTTTTTTTTTTTTTTTTTTAAGAAAAAAAAACTCAGTTCAAAGAGTGCTTGTAAAAAGCACATGCCAATTATTCATTAATGAAATTCTCGTATCAGGAGGAAATAAAGCAACACTTTTATAAGGTATAAGTGAAATTCTTACCCACTAAATAAATACATGTCGGCGAATTTTCTTTTTCTTCCAAAATGGGGAAAAGGAAGTGAAGAATATTCTCCAGAAAAATTCTTCAATTGATGCTATTTTATATCCTTTTAATATGTGAAATATCACAAAAGTAATTAACTTGAAAGCTGAAAGGTTTTTTTATTCCATTTCATGATCAAACATGATGGACGAATAATCCCCTTTCAAGAGTGCAATTAAGTTGGTGATGCCAGGGACTTGGACACATGCGTTTAATTTGACATTAGCGAAGAGATATATGGAATATCATTTTTTTTTTTTACCGGGAAATGGAATATCATTAATTTACACTTTATGCTTAAAAATTAGTTTAGATTATATATAATTAATAAGCATATTATTTATGTATAAAGAGAAAATTAAGGCATTAATTCCACTAAAGTACAGCTTTAAGTGATTGTAGCTCATGCCAGCTAGATGATTCTTGAAAGATACAAATCATACAATGTATACAAATACAACACGAACGACTTCGATTCATTTTCTATTTTTGCTCTCCTACACATAAATCAATTATTGTTCATATTTGTTATTGTTACCATAAATTAATAGATTCCTCCCCTATATCGTAGGTCCATTTTTTTTAAGTTTGTCAGCTTTTATTAAAGCCTGAATTCTCAAATTGTTCTAACATTTACCAAGATATAGTAGAGTTGCATGTGAATTAGAATTATGATCTATTTTCAAGGGTTGATGATAGGGTTTAACTTTAAAGTTTGATTGGGCAATTAATGGTCAGGTAGGTTCAACTGATGGGGCCATATGTTCGTTTAATTGATAAGCTTTAAATATGTGTTCAGTTTAATATAGTAACACAATGTATTTAGGGTCTTGCACACCTATTTAACTTATCTATCAATATATATTATCCAAAAATCCTCTAGGGAGACGTTTAATCAATCAGCAAATTATTGCTTGTGGATACTGATTTGAAACGATATGTATTAGCTTAACCTCTTGATAACTTAATTCGTTCAGGATTCATGAAAATAATACTTAATATAATGTTTTAAATACAAGTCTAAAAGGAAAAAAAATCTAAAAACAGGTCAGGCACACTTTTCTTGTAAGGCTCTCTGATTTGGGAGCCATAACAACGCACTTTTGTTCAAGAGTTGACGTTTCCCACTCCGTGCCAGATCCCTCGGCCTCTTATGCTGGTCAGAAAACTTTGCGGATAAGGATCTCTCCATGAAGATCGGCCTCTAAAAAAAAACTACAAATATTACGTGGGTGTGTTTGAATTATTTTTAGAGAATAGCTTCTGAAGATAAAGTAAAAGAAATAATTTTAGAAAATAGATTTTGGAGATTAGCTTCTGAAAAAGTAGAGAAAACAATAGTTTCTGGAAAACCATGGTTTTTAACCCCAAACCATGGCTTTCTGGCCAAAAATAGATGCTGGAGAAAAGAGAATACTGCTTAGCTGGTTTACAATAAAACCATGGTTAGTTTTGGTGGAAAATTTATTATGAGAAAAATGAGAGTGTTTGAGTTGTTTTTCTTGAAACCATGGTTTTGGAAATCATCCAAACACTAAAAAGAGAGCTCATTTAAAACAGCCAATATGTTGAATGGAAGAGCCCTTGAACTTTTAAGTCTAATTTCTTCTGTGATTTCTTTGATGTTAAACTCATAACACATTCTATCAACCCTCTAAATAAGAACCGATTTAATGAGCCACCACTCGTTAATAGCGGCCACCGAAAGTGGCAAATTAAGGGTCCGTTTGGATGAGCTTTTTTGATTAAAAAAAAAGTACTTTTTTAATGAAAAAAAAAATCTTTTTTTATTAATTGATGTGTTTAGGTGATTTTTTTTTTTAAAAAAAGCAAAAGTAAAAAAAAAAAAAAAAAAAAGAGTCAAAATGCTGCTTTTTTAAAAGCTCCAATTTCAAGCTTAAAAAAAAACACTTTTTTTAAAAACCCATCCAAATAGGCCCGATTATCTTTCTAGCCTCGTGCATGTATTGTTGATTTTCAATTTTTTTAAACTATGCGAACAGATAATCAATATTCCCATTTGCAACGTTGAGTTTGTTTTATTTATCATGTTAAATTTAAATATAATCAAAACCATGGCAAAAACCAAACACACATGTTAAGTAGCCTTCAAGTAAAAATCATACATTAATTAATTAATTTACAGGAATATATAGTTGATGAAGGATAAATAACGATGCAGTTCAACAGTGCGACATGACGCTTCATACAATTTAGGGAATATCCCCACCATCTCACAATATATCGTAAGAGATTTTAGAGGGAATTATAATATGACGTCTGGATTAAAAAAAGCCTTAATCTTATATAAAGGCCTCTTTAACTTGGTAACACTGGTTAATTCATTGCATTGACAAAATATGATGTCATATTAATATGAAATTTCTTAAACTTTAATATTGTTCAATATTACTCTCTTTGGGTTTAGGGAGGGTCAGACATATGCAGGCTTACGCCGCAAGCGGAGAGGCTATTTCTAGATTTAACATCATAACCACTTGATCATATGACAGTAACCTTTAGTGTTACTCTAAAGCTCACCTTCTAGATAAGTAACTTATGGAAATAAAAAAAATAATTAGATTAATTATTTCTAATAGATGTGTGTTAGTTCCTAAAAGACTCTATTCAATTACCATTTGCCTTGATAAAAACATCCTTTAATATAGCAATCAATAGGGATATCTTAGAATTTTTTTCATAAATTTGGGAGATGAAGTAAATTAAGGTCTCCTATATTTAAAACTAGAATAAATACATATATCATGATACAAAAACTCCTGGATACTAATTTTTTTTTTTTTTGTCATTACTCACGTACCCATTGTATTTTCTACATAGGATTTGAACTCACAGTTTTACATTTAAGAAAAGCCTTAAGGAAGATTATTAACACTATAAAAAAAATCATTTTTTGTGACAGAATTTTGGCTTTTTTTGTAGCAAAATTGTTTTTTTGACAGAATTAACCCTAATTCCGTCTCAAAAATCATTTTATTTAAAAAAAAATAAAAATTATTAAAAAAAATTATAAAAAAATAGAAATTCATAAAAAATATAAAAAATTATGAAATAAAAAAACCTTGTATATCATAAAAATATATGGTAACAATCATAAAGAGTTTTACATAGAGAAAACAAAATATACATAATAACATTGCAAATAATCTGTAATAAAAAATAGTCTAAACGGGAATATTATCAAATGTATCTCCAAAAATGGATGAGGGAATGAAAATGTAATAATCAATATAAAATGTATTACGTTTATATGCGAAACACCTTCATTAGCATATGAGGAGTGCTTCATTTGCTTCAATCAGCTGGCAGAGGCACCCACCCTGAAGGGTTTGCCTTTCTTGTTAAAAGCCGCCTGCAACCTCAACGAATAGACTCCCGTTATCGGACTGAGAGAATGCAGGGTTGCTCTCACTCTGCGAGTCTCTCTCCAACGTCAGCTTCTGATAGGTTTCCTACGTACAAGCATAAAAATACATCACGAATAAGGCATGTGAAATGAAATAAATATTTTGGGACCTGAAACAAATAATAAATGCAATAAATATCTCACCGCTACTTGCTGTGACTTTGTGTTAATCTAGCGCCTCCTACTACCTTTAGAGTCCTCGGAATGAGTCCGCTCAAAGGTAGTCCAATCAATCATTTCTGGAGGAACTTCCTCAGACTCTGCCTACAAATTCAAATGATGACCGTTAATTAATTACTTCAAAGTAAAAAATATTGAATACTGAAATAGACAATAAGCTCTACTTACAATTTTTCATCGATGCTCACTATATGGAATGGAGCATCGGTATATGACGGTCCATCCATTTGAGCCCTATTTGATTTATTTTTCTCACTTTTCTCCTTAAATTTGGGATCGACAAAATGACCCATCTTTGAAATAATTTTTTTAGTCAAGTTGAATCCAATCTTACTTGCCTATACCATGTCTCAATTTAAAAACTTATCAGACAACCACCAACCTCCCTTGTAGTTATAAGCTTTTTTTCAAATTTTTCCGATGGTCAGGCAACCACCTAAATTGACTTTGAAAATAAAAAATGAACAATTAGTGCTCCAAATTATAAAAGTACTTAATCATTTTGTATTTAGATAAGAAATTAATAACCATAATTCACAAAACTTACCAAGAACTCATTGAACCAAGCTTCCCAAGTATCACAAAACTTACAGAGTTCGACCCAAGAGTTTCAAAAATTATGCTTTAGCCTCATGAAAGTTTAAATATTTTCACTTAAGTCCCTATTAAAAAGAAGGGACTAAATTGAACATATTGAAATATTTATGAGGCTAATCATAATTTCCTAAAATTTTGGGTCCAATTCTGTAATTTTTGCCCCCTAATTTTAAATACTGACTCCATCGAGTTTTATTCTATAATTCCCCCCCCCCCCCCGATTTCCATTCCCGGCTCCGCCCCGCCTATCATTGACTAATATGCTCAAAATTCTAAACTATTGTTTTCAACATTTAATTCTTTTCCACTAGCCAACTCCACAACTAATCTCATTCAGACAGGCACAACCATATAATCGATACACGCCATTTTGTAAAAAAACAAAAAGCAAGCATAGTTCAAAGACAAATTTTGCAGAATATATAGGAACCTTGGATTTTTTTTTTTTTTTTTTTTTTTTTTTTGATGTTCCAAAGGAAGGGGTTATATCTACGCTCAGTGCCAAAGCAATCTCAAGAACTATGTCTACAACTTATCATACCAAGAATAGTTTCACAAATATCTAAGAACTCAAGATCTAACAAAAAAAAAAAAAAAAAAAAATCTTACATGGTGAAGAATGGCTTGCGGTGGAGAAAAAAGAGAATGGATGGCAAATTTCAGCTCACAGCGGAGGAATACGAGGTCGGACGACGGCGACCAACTTGCAGCACTGGTCGGACGACGTCTAAAGCAGAGAGCTATCGCATAGAGGAGAGGAACGCTGGACTCATTTGGAAATGAAGGCCACATATCAAAATTTTAATTAGATTTTGCGACGGAATATTATTCTCAATCACAAAATCTATTTTTTGCGATGAAACACGATTACTGTCATAGCTTGCGACGGACTATGGAGTCCGTCACAAATCCAATGAGATTTGCGACGGACAAGGTCTGTCCGTTACAAATCCCATACGCTTTGCGATGGACATTGTCTATCCGTCGCAAATTTATCCCTTGCGATTTGCAACGGACTTCTTTGTCCGTCGCAAATAGGCCATATTTTATGACGGACTTTAAAAATCCGTCACAAAAGTTCATTTTTGTGACGGAATTTAAATTTTGTCACAATTTTTAGTAATTTGCGATGGAATTTTATTCCGTCACAAATTTATCATTTCCTAGTAGTGTAGGATTAGTTAGGTTACTGGACCTTTTGATGTTGAATTATATACAAATATAATCATTGAAATAGTTATATGCATACAATGTCTATGATGTGTCACTTTTGATTAGTAAAATAAGATCCTAGCTAGCAAACGGCATAATGATTACGGGATTTAGTGAAAGATATTGAAATCGCGCATGGCAAATTGGTGTTGTGTGGATGTATAAATCAGTGGGCCCCACTCTTGATCTGCTTTGAAAGATGAAAGCTGCAGAGAGAGACCCAAAAACACAAAACTCAAAGTTGGAAGAAACTGAAGCATCCATGTCAATGATGTTACCAAGACTAAATGAGTGGCCCGAGTAAAAGGGACTTGATTTTTTTTTTTAACTTTAAATTTTTTAAATAAAAAGAAAAAAATAAATGATACATTAGAGTTATTTAATGAGTTATCAATAATGATGTTGAATGATAAGTTTGCAAGAGTAGTATCTGTCTTAAATGTAGCAATTAAATAACTAATTTATAGATATTAAAGAGATTAATTAAATTAATTATTTATAAAAGACGTGTATTTGTTTTCATAAACTATACCGCTATTCTTTTCTTCCATTTAAAACCACCCTTATTGATAAAATGACCTTTAATATATGTAATTAATATGATAGTATATAAAAAAATTATAAATTATAAGAAACCAAATAGATTGAGGTCTTATAACTCAACGTTCAAGTAAACCTCTCAACTAATTTCTCCTATATTTTAGATTAGAAAGAGTATAAAAGCTTAATTTTAAATAAGTAATTCTGAGTTTGATAACTTTGCATCGGAATATGAAGCAAATTTAATTGAGGGGGCATTGCTCTATGTTCTCACATACACGGGAGTTTGGAAAGATGAAGGAGTGAATTATACTACAAATCGCTCAAAAGTCTAAAAGCAACTCACAAGCATGCAATGACAAATTCCAATATAGGAAATAATAATAGGTTTTTGCTCCTTATTTATCATTTAAAAAAATTTTGTAATTAAATCTTTTTTTTTGGAACCTCATCATGAACCTCCATGAAGTGATGTGGTCCATTGCTTTGTAAAGCTCACAAATTGCGCTCTCACAGTAAAGTCTCCATCACTCTCTTCGCTTTCTCATTTCTCACAGACATCATGTTTCCCACAACCTCACTGCTCCTCCCTCTAACCATCCTACTCAAAATCTTAGTCCCATCAAACCAAACATCATATTACCATATAATTAATATATATATATATATATATATATATATATATATATATATATATATATATATCTGTGTGTGTGTGACGTTTGGAGTAAATTACGGTCTTCTATATAGCAATCAATAGGGAAGTATATATTTATCTTTTTTCACTAAAAGTAAAAAATTGTGATTAATAAAGATATAATAATTATTCTATACTTCACACCCAGTTGGCAAAGCAGCCCAAATGTAGAATCCGATTTGGTGCTAACCCAAACTCATAAAATTTGGACTGTGTAGATTTAATATTTTTATTTTTTAAATAATTGTTTTAATGAGTATAAAATCTAAAATAAAGATAATATAGTAACCATCATTTTTTTAAAAAAAAAAAAAAAAGTAAGTATAAAGTTCACATTTTACACTATTTGCTTTTGCCAACTGGACTTATGAATATATGGGTACAGAAAGTTTAAGTTGCTACCCCAAATATAATTATAATTAGTGTAAATATATATATATATATACACACATATACATATACATATAAAAATATATATATACACACGCGCGCGCATATTTTTACGTCTTCAGCCTCCCTATTTACATAACTGGAAACAACCAGATGCTAGAAACAGCACAAATAATCATACAACAACTAATCCTTCAGAGCTATTTCCATTTAAACAATGTAATTATCATAATTAAATTACAAGAAAATTACACAAGCTTATTGTACAAATCTAATCCAATAAGCTAATTCATATTCGTTGTACAAAAAGAATAGTACTTGTCTACTTGATATAGAGTGGTGTTGAAAACTGCCAATTTTAAATAAGAATCCTTTCATTATTGCTATTGAGATATTAAATGTGAATGGACTTTGACTTGTGGAAAGAAGGGGGAAAACTCCATATCAGATTAGAGTTCGGGTAAAAAAATATTTACAAGTAAAGTGATTCATAAATTTATTGCCTCAAGTTTTTTGGGTTAATATATGATGTTAAATTCAACTGAGTTCCTCTGATCTCATACACACACACACACTTTTAACTCAACTCTAAGTCTCTACCTATTTCTATCTAATTATAATTTTGTTCCAAACTTGACTTATCCTTGACCCCAACAATACCTACCTCTTGAGTTTATCATTTGGCCTTTTTTCTTTTGGTGCCTCTCTTCGAACGAGAAATTATAAACTTTTAAGGTATTAGGGTTAACAAGTGATATACACAAACTTGACCCAGTTTCACAATTTTAAGAAAAGTGAGACACGAACGTGATGTTTCTGAAATATAAATTCAAGTTGATGTGGAGAATCCACATTCGTCATCCCCAAATAAAAGGGGATTTTTTCAACAAAAAAAAAAAAACTCTATGCACTAAAAATTAATTAACTTAAGATACTAGGTGTTAAAAAATATTTTCGATATTAAGTTCTATTGAAAAAAATTTTAGGATACCTTGATGTTACGGAAAAATATTTCTAAATACAGGACTAAAAAATAATTAATTTGAGATACTAGATGCAAAAAATATTTCGGGTGCAGATATAATTTAATCCAAATAAATAAATCACATAAAAAAATGGTCCACAATCCAAAATTAGAGAGATGAGCACTGTAAAGATGAGGATGGAATGCTAACCTGATTTAGTACCACCTTGCTAGTTAGATTCCTATGTATTTTGTAATACCCTAAGTTTCATTCTTCTTATAAACATTGTATTTTGGCAAATAATTAGAAAAATACAAAAGTGAATATGTGTCTCAAAGAATTATAATATATTGATTATAATTTTATCCAAATTTCACTAGGAAATTAATAGACAAATGGTTGGATTTGAGACTACATATTTAGGACAATAAAATGTGACATAATTAACACATTAAATAATGGTTAACTTATAAACAAGAGAGGCAAGAAGGTCATATGAGAACACGTAATCAAATTTAGTGTCGATTAGTAAATAATTGGCAAATAAGCTTGCACTAATCGAGATTAGTTGCATAATTCTTCAATTTAATTAGAGACAAATTAAAAGCATCAAAAGAGGGCTAATTATATTTGAAAATAATTAAGCCAAGGGGGATGAAATAATACTTGTCTAAATAAGCCTTAATTGCCATGATTAGCTAACAAACCAATGATACAATGGGATATGTAATTAGTACACATATAAACACTTGATTAAGGGAATAACTTGAGCTTCTTATTCAGCCCCAAAAATTCTACGGCCAGCTGAATGGAAGAATGAGAAATTATGATATTAATAAAGCTTAAAGTTAGAGTTGAAAAGTCAAATAAAGCAACTAGCCAATTAGAAGCTTAAGACATGAGATATTTGCTAATAAAGAAAACACAATAAATGGCTAATAAGAGGGATGGAGGTCGGCACACAATTGAAGGATTGTGATTGAGTTTGATAAAGCTCTTTTAATCCAATGGTTAAGGTGGAATATGACCACATACAATGACCATTTTAACCCTTAAGCTTTGCCTATAAATAGAGGCAATCTCCCTCTTCATTTCTTCACACCAACACAAACACCTCTGATCCTTTGATTAAGAGAGTGAGACGTGAGATTTTTGAAGAGGAGGAAGAGCCTCAAGGTTCTTCAAGGGTAAGTTCCTTAGTTCTTGAGTTTTAGCTTGTAGTTCTTAAATATAAATGTAGTTTAATTCATTAAATAAGGGAATAAATTCCTATACTTTTTTCTAGGCCTCCTTGCATTGAAAAATGCCTAATGAGGTAAAAACATGGTAGGAAATGATTTTTGGAATCCATATGCCAAAATTGTGAAAATTTCCAAAAAAGCTGGTTTTGTTAAGTCAGTCACTTTGTGACTATTATTTTATGTATCAAATGATCTTTAAAAATCACGAAACTTTACATGAGTAAATTAAATATGTAGGGATTTTCAAATATATAAAATATGTAGCATTTTGAGTTCTGTAAAAGGAGATAGAAATTCTTGAAGTTAAGCCACTTTTTTGGATTTAAATCTGAACAGTGTTTGAAGAATTAAAAACTGGGAATGATTCTCGATGTTCTAGCTTCTGGGAATATTTGTACTTGAAAATAGACATGTCAAGGGTAATGAGGAATTTTTCAACACTCAAAAATTATTTTTTTAGAATTAATTATGAGTTTTCAAAGTTACCAAAAAAATCTGGGCAGAGATGCTGAAATTGTGTTTTTAAAGAAATGTAAGGGTAAAAGTAGAATAATAAATCCACCCAGGGTAGAAATGTCAAAATAGGTGAAAATATCATTTTTGATATTATTCTAGGAAATATGATATTAATTATAATATCATGGAAAAAGGAAATGATCCGACGATAACATTATAGGATATCCGGGAAGTCCGGAGTCAAATTCAAAAGGTCTGGCATTTTGATAATTACGCTGTGAAAGGTACGGATGTGTACTGTAACATATGTGTCTTTATGCATAAATGTGATGAAATGATTCATGAAGTGATAAACAAGACTAGGACTTGGGTCATGTATTGTAGTTAAGACTCGATCTTAAGTCACCTATTTATACATTCAGCTTTTGGGGTTGTAGTCTTGATAACGTTGTAAGGTTGTTTTCCTAGCGTTGAGGACACGAGGAGCTATCGTGGCATTGGTTAGTGCAAACGTTGCAAACATTACATTTGTTGTGTGCTATGTATTGTCGTGCTGTTAACATTACATTTGTTGTGTGTTATGTATTGTTGTAACCTTACATCTGCTGTGTGCTATGCATGGTTGATGCTGAAGTGTAATGAATATCTGTCATATATACTATTATTACTTGAACATGAAGTTAACTGTCACCTGAAACTCAATGGGTATTGAATCTCATATTTGACTAAGGTTCAGGAAAGAAATCATTAAGAAGACAACGTGGATGGAGCCGTAAAAAGGCACCAATGGACGAAGCCGAGAAGAGGCGTCGGTCAGAGCGAATGCCAGAAGAGGTTCATCAGAGTATAGTTTCTAGCATGAATTCGATACAGTTGTTTCAAACCATTTGGTGCTTAAACTAAGAAAGGGTTGGTCTATACGGTTCAGTCATAAGTCGCTGTGAAAGACGGGGAGACTTCCACTAGACTCTACCTGACCTGGCCAATGAGTTTGATTAACTGTATTGGGTTCTAAGCCACAAGTCTAGTTAAGGCTTAGTTTGAGATTGTATAGTTACCATGTAAGAATTGTAATTATACAAGTTTTGTATTATTGTATCACATGAATATTCCTTCAGGATTTTTAATATACCAGCTTATGCCTGGGCATTTTATATCAGTTACTCATTGTCCAAATGTTAGTGCATGCTCTCCGTTCCGCATTACTCTGACAGGTAGCACCGTATTCCTAAATACTACGTGTCACCGGGCACAATAAGTAGTATGAAATTTAGGGTGTTACATATGCTTCATAATTTTGTATGACCAGTTAGAACATACAGTGGGCGAACTTAGTTCGTATCCCACTTTATTTTTTTTATTAAAAAAAAAAACTCAAAAGGAGGGGCATCCTAGTCGCATAGTTTTGATTCCAATTAGTTGTTGCTCGGATAGCTTGTAATAGGATCTATAAAAAGTGTCGGACATCAAGTGGCTCAAAAGGTTGTAAAACACACACACACATATATATATATATATATATATATTCCTGTACTTTGAGTAAGCTCTCACATGGATAATGATTCTGTATAGATTTCATGTACCATATATATACACCAGAAAAGAGAATCATTCATAAAATTACAATCAAATGTCACACGGACAAGTCGCACTTCAGTTACATATATGTCAGGGCATGCACCATTCAATATCTTCTCCTCTGATTTTAGTCTCTTCGTTAGCTTGGTTGTTCATGTCACCTTCCCAGCTATGGCCTTTATAATTATTTAGTTAATTTATAGTTTTATTTCTTTACTTTTTTAAGATTCTCATCATAAAGACCCCAATAATGGCCAATAGGCATAGATGAAGCAAATTAATTATATATAATTCAATATAGTACGCTTTGAGTTCTCTCAGATAAAATCTTTGAAGAGAAGTTTACCGTATTTTTTATAATTCTACCAAGTCTCGTGTGTTACTGAAACAAATGGCTTGAAACTTTGAACCTCTTTAATTGTCTCCGATGTACTTAACCTTTGTGTTACGTCCAATAATAAGACTCGTCACCCCCACATGAGTTTTGTACCTTTTTCTTGTCTCTCTTATTACAATTATACACTATCAGTCAATCGTACTCCCTCGAGGTCTTAATATAATACATGAATACTATCTCTAATAGTTGACTTTTTTAATAATTTAAAAAGTTAAATTACTTTAAAATATTTCTATTTATCTTTTTTATATAAAAATAATGTTTTTGTTTTTAAAAAAAACTATTTTTTTAAAAAAGCTAATTTGTAATACCCTAAAATTCATATTTATCATAAATATTATATTTTGATAAATAGTGCCTATTAAAAATAGGTGAATATGTGGTCTCAAAATTGAGTAACATATTTATGTTAATTTAGGAAATTTTCTCTAAGAATTAAGGTAACCAAACTAATCAAGGAAGTGTTAAGAAACCACTTGAATTAATTAACCACAATTAGGAGGCAATTAAATTTGCACTAATTAAAATAATGGTATAATACCCCAAAATTCATATTTCTCTTGAATATTAAATTTTTTCAAAATAATACCTATTTAAAATAGGAAAGTATGTTGTCTCTAATTTTAGTAATTTATTTGATTATTTTCTTTGGAAATTAAAGAGGCAAAAATCCAATTTTATTTTAAGGACCATAACTTGCCCTATGATTATTAAATTAATGCATGGTGAATAAATGACCAAAGTAAACCCAAAAGTTGTGAGAAAATAATTAATCCAATTAAAGAAAATTGCCAACAATTAGTAGATAATTAAATCTACATTAACTGAATTAATTTCATAAAATTTCATAATTAGCCAAAGGCTTAAATTAATTACATAAGTTAAAGCCTAAATCCAAGTGGTAATCCATGAACCATAAGATGCCACATCATGTGGTTGGTAAAATATGAGAAGTTAAAAGGGCCAACAAGGCAAGTTAAGGGACAAGGTCAAGAGGTAGGATACAATTGTGGAACATGGAAGAGCCAACAATGTAAGGTCAAAGGGAGTAAAAGGTGATGATTCATCCTCCCTTCTAGCCATGGATTTCAGTTCACACATAAGGAGGAGGAGAGGCCACATGTTTGTCTTTGTGTGTGGTGTGTGTGTGTACAAGAGGGAAGAGTGGGCTTGTTGAAGAAGTAGGAATTTTCCTATAAATAGAGGCATCACCCCTCTTCATTCTTCAAACCAAACTCAACCAAATTGGTGAGTTTTAGAGAAGCAAGAGTAGAGAGAAAATCATTGTGGGAAGGAAGAAGGAGGAGGAAGTTCTTCAAGGGATATCCGGGAAGTCCTGGGCCAGATTCAAAGGTCGGGCGTTTTACCCGGTGAAAGGTACGTTCGCGTACAAGTAACTTTTAATCATCTATATCTTATATGCGTATATGTGATAGATAAATTTACATCTGCTGTGTGCTTTTGAGATACATCTGCTGTTTGCTTATGTACTGTTGGGAAAATCTACGGTGTGCTTATGTACTATTGGGAAACATCTACTTTGTGCTTATGTACTATTAGGAAACATCTGTGTGCTTATGTACTGTTGGAAACATCTGCTGTGTGCTTATGTACTGTTGGGAAACATCTGTGTGCTTATGTACTGTTGGGAAACATCTGTTGTGTGCTTATGTACGGTTGAGATACATCTACTGTGTGCTTATGTATTGTTGTTGAAACGCCATGAATATCTGTCATATATTGTTATATCTGCTATAGAGGTTAACTGTTACCTGAGATTCAATTCGATTGAATCTCAGCCTTGACTAAAAGTTCAGGAAAGGAACCAGGATCGGAGAAGGCACCGGTAAAGGGAGCCAAAAAAGGCACTGAAGGATGAAGCCGAAGAGAGGCACCGATGGATGAAGTCGTGAGGAGGCACCGATCGAGACAAGAGCCGGAAGAAGTTTAACAGAGCATTCCTTCTGGCATGAATCTAATAAAGTTATTTTAAACCATTTGGTGTCTAGAAAGGGTTCGTCTATGTGGTTCAGTCGATGAGTCGCCGTGAATTCAGGGAGACTTCCACTAGACACTGGCCTGGCCAAATTGGTTGATTAACTGAGTTAAGTTCATTGCCCCAAGTCTACCTAAGGCTTGGTTTAAGATTGTATAGTTACTATTGAAGAGTTGTAATTATACAAGTCCTGTAATATTGTATCACATGAATATTCCTTCGGGATTATTTTTATATATCAGTTTATGTCGAGACATCATCATATGTCTGGGCATTTTTTTATATCGATACTCATTGTCCAAATATTAGTGCATGCTCTCCGTTTCCGCATTACTTTGAGTGGTAGCACCTCAAACTCTGTGGACACTACAAGAAAAATCAAGTTTTGCTATGGAAAAATTCCATAGCAAAACAGGCTTTTTCCGTAGCAAAACGAGTTTGCTACCGAATTTGCTACGGAATTTTTCCGTAGCAAAAACCGGCGTAGCAATTGTGACGGAAAATGAAAATCCGTCGCAATTTACGACGGAAATTCATTTCCGTCGCAATTTGCTAGGGAAAAAATTCCGTAGCAAATTTGCTACGGAAAAAATTCCGTAGCAAATTCGAAATTTTTGCTACGGAATTTTTTTCCGTAGCAAATTCCCAAATTTGCGAAAATTTGCTACGGAAAAAATTCCGTAGCAAAACTAATAAATTAAAAAATATTTTTTTAAAAAAAAAAAAAAAAAAAAAAAAATTTCTTCGAAAAGTGAGTACAAAAAGTAGTGTACCATGGATATAATAACAATTACAAAGAGTTTACATAGAGAAAACAAAATATATATAATAATGTTGCAAATAGCAAATAGTAAAAAGTATCCTAAACAACAGCATTGTGATCATCATCATCACCAGCATGGTCATCATCACCAGGAGCCGACCCCGAACCCTTGTATTTCATTAGAGACTTGAGTTGAAGCCGCATCTCGTATCATCATCTCCGCTTGCCGAGTCATCTGTTGCTTGCATCATCTCTCGTTCTGAATCGTTCATTTCTGATCATCTCCGCTTGTTAGGTCATCTGGCGCTGCATCATCTCTCGTTCCTGAATCCTCTCGTTGCCTCATTATCTCCTCGTTCTGAGTTAGGCGCCTCATCGCCTCCTGTTCTGAGTCATCCGTGTTGCTTGCTCCCGCACCAAAGCCTTCATCTTCTTCACTCATCTCGTAAAAACATTATGAAGTACATTTATTAGTTGAACTTCATTTGAATGGACAAAGAGAATGGAAATTATCTATATTAAATGTATTACATTTACCCGAAGAAACACCTTCAATGTCGCATAAGGAGCGCTTTGTTTGCTTCATCGGTCACCGGGCAGAGGCACCGTATCCAAAGACTCTCCCTTTCTTGTTAAATCCGCCGTAGCCTCAAAGAAAAGACTCTCGTTATCGGACCGAGAGGATGTGGGGTCTCTCTCCCCGTGACAACTTCGAAAGGTTTCCTACAAGTACAAAAATACATAACAAATAAGACATGTAAAATGAAATAAATATGGTGGTGCATAAAATAAGTAATAAAGGAAATAAATGTCTAACCGCTACTTCTTTGCGCCTTTGGGTTAATCCACTGCCTCTCACTCCTTCAGATCGTTGGGAATGAGTGCGCTCAAAGGTAACCCACTCAATCGATCCTACAGAACTTCCCCGAGACTCTAACGCAAACGCAAATGATGACATTAATTAATCACTTCAAAGTACAAAATATTGGATACCTAAATAGAAAATAACGTGTACTTACAACTTTTCGTCGATGCTCACTAATTGGAATGGAGCCGCCAACATATGACGGTCCTTCCATTTTAGCCCTATTTTCCTTATTTTTCGCACTTGTGTTATGAAACTTTGCATCGATGGCCCAACTTGTCAAATAATTCGTCTCATAGGTCTGTGTGAATCCAATCTTTCTTGCCTCTTGCCTGTCTCAATGAATAAAGCTTTTGAGACAACCAGCGACCTGCCCTATGGTTATAAGCTTTTTTCAGATCTTCACGATGTTCGGGCAACGACATATGATTATCCTGAAAATCAATAACGAACAATTAGTGCTCCAAATTTTAAAAGTGCTTAATTAATAACCATAAAACAAATAACTTACCAAGAACTCATTGAACCAAGCATCTCAATTGTCCTTAGGAATCTCTTTCCACTTGGTCCAAGGATGATTGTAATTACGGAATAATTGGGTCGAGATGAAATCCCCACCGGATTATGAGGCACAATGTCAAGACAGAGGACATCATGCAAATATTAGCATACAAATCAATTAGAGAAGAAATTTGTAACATTATTGGTAACTTGGCATGACTTACTCATCGCCGTCGACAGATCCAAAGCTTCCCCATGTCGAAGGATCTGTTGTGCCCCATATTGGTGTATCGGAGGAACTACATTCTTCCCCGACGTGGCTATGAGGCGACCCAAAGTGTGCTAAGGAAGGAATGTGAAATATTGAAGATATTTGTACATAGATGATTTCGGGAAACTAAAAATACGTAAATCAATCGAAATGGTAAAGTAAACATGTTTTCTCCTTCTTGTGGATCGATGTGGGTAGACGGTGATGACGACATATGAAGCGTCGACGGTGAAGATGCATTATAACCCGACGGTGAAGATGACATATCAAATGGCACCTCTGGGGAAGTGCTGACCCTCTACCTCCAGAGGGAGCAAATGGCGTCGCCCTACCCCCTCTTATAGGAAGGGGTCGGGCTCGACCACGACCACGTCCACTACTTGAACGTCCTCCTGGATGCTCCATTTCTGAACACTTATAGACATAATGTCAAAAAATATAAATAAATAAAAAAGATATTTGGTTAATATTATAGTAGCGAAGTAACAATGTATGTAGTATAACAGATCGTCGAAACAAAGAACTAACACAAATCAACCGGACGATTCCCGTTCATCGACATCCGCTTGCACGGCTTCCTCTCAAGTCTCATAGTCATCGAACTCAGATTCACTATCGAGTACATCACTTCGCCTCATCGTCCGATTCCCCGATCGTCAATTTGTATAGGAATCAATTCTAAATCCGCAGAGAATCAAAGAGATTCCTTGGTACTTCGTCGTCGAAGATGTTTATGGGCAATACATGTTCCACATCAGCTTGAACGGTTCCTTCATGCCGTCATTTGCTTCCGACTCTTTCGACTTAGGTATAATATCCCGTGCTTTGGTTTTGATAACTCCCACCCACCCTTGGCGGGATGTGGGGTATGATGTATAGTAAACTTGTTCTCCCTTTGTTGAGCAAGGATGAATGGGTCATAACTAACCGTATATCTCCTTGTCCAAATGGATCTCAATATTTCCATGTTTGTCCACTTTTGTCCCATGCGGACTGTTATCAAACCACTCACATTTAAAAAGGGTCACCACCTTGTCCCACGGGTAACTCGGCTGAATTATGTCAACTAACTTCCCGTAGTAGTTAGTCTCCACCCCGCCAACTTGGTCACCTCGACAACATACACCGTAATTGCAACATAGTGTACTGCGTCCGCGTCAACAGTTGAAAATCGATACCCATTGATTATATATTTGTTGCATCGGGTAACACTAATTGCAGCTCCATAAGATAAACTCCACGCAACTTTATTGGGATCCGGTCGATTTTTCACGAAATATTGACGAAACCATTTTGGAAACTCAGAGTTCGTGTATTGATCAACTTGTGACACCGACATTGAAGGATTGTCCGATCGGACCCAATTAGAGTAGAAACTGTAACAAAGAACTGAAGTTAATACTTTAATACTTACCGTAATAGAAAAAAAAAATCTTACTTTAAGTACTGGGCGACCTCTTCACAAGTTGTTTAGAATGTACCACTCGCTACTTGCTTATCTCTTCCGTCAAGAGTTGACCTCCAATGTTTTCCCACGACTCGCCCTGGATAATTAAATATTGATATTTGATCACTCGTATCACCAAAGAAAGATCGTTGGGGGTACCCTCTCCATCTTGTCATCATTTCGGGGGATAATAGTATGACGCAAATTTTACGGCCTCTTCGACTAGATATGCTTCAAAATGATAGATCCTTCAACGTACCTTGGATTTTTGATCTTGTGTTTAAGTGTGTGTAAAAACCTACAATGGAATATCAGAGGGTATTTATAAATTAAAACACCATGTCGGTCAATTAATAACAAGTCGAAAGACATATATGTATTACCTCTCAAACGGATACATCCACCTATATTGTTGTGGCCCTCCTACCCTTGCTTCGTAGGCCAAGTGAACAGGCAAGTGTTCCATTGAGTCAAACATGCTAGGAGGAAACACCATCTCTAACTTGCATAGCATTATGGGCATGCTCGTCTCCAGGTGTCGTAACTTTTCAACATTAAGCTCAGAAGCACATATTTCTCTAAAGAACATGGAAAATTCAGTCGAATAGACCATATATGATTCGGTAGTGCTTTGAAGGCCCACGGCAACAATCTCTCGAAAAAAACATGACAATCATGACTCTTCATCCCGAATAACTTCCCCTCGTGCATGTTGACACATCTTTTCAAGTTTGACGCATAATCGTCCGGAGTTTCAGATCTTTAACCCATTGCAACAATTCTAAATTCTGCTCTTTGTTGAATGTGTAAGGCGCTCTAGGTTTGGAAATCCGTCCGTGCCATTCTCCGCAGCAAATGCAAAGCGTGCCTTTTGCAAATCGCTTCTATGTCTAGTCTTGCGTTGACCGTGTCCTTCGTCTTGCCCTTGGTGTCCATCACGTGTACAGAATATTGCAAAACACATTCCTCTCGATATGCATGACATCGAGGTTGTGTCTTAACAATTGATCTTTCCAATATGGTAGTTCCCGAAAGATGCCGCGTTTGTTCCAATGATGATCAACGCCATATCCCTCAGTTCGCCGGAAGCAGCCCCTCTTCGACACTTTGAATGTACTTGACCCCGTCCCATATTTCTTGGCCACTTAAACGACGAGGTTGATCTGCTTGTTCGACAACATTTCGCGTAAAGTCTTTTCTATTTCTCCCGAACGGATGATCGGGGTAGGAATCGCCGGTGCTGTCAAACCAACAGACTTTGTGATCGTGTTGCAAGCTAAAACCCATGTTCTGTTCAAGACATACCGGCATGCCAGCTTTTTGGACGTTTGCCGCCACTCAACATACCATATGCGGGGAAGTCATTTATCGTCCACATTAAGGCGCACGCATTGTGAAATTCTGGCTCAATGATATATCATACGTCGAACCCCTTCACTCCACAACATCTTCAACTCGTCTATCAAAGGCCCGAGGTACACATCTATCTTCTTTTTGGGTTGGATGGCCCAGGGATTAACGCGTTAAGGAACAAAAACTCTCTTCTCATGCACATAGAAGGTGGGAGGTTGTACGGTCACAATGACGGGCCAACAGAATAATTCCCGCCCGTATTGTCAAAAGGAGCGAACCCGTCCGAACATAGACCAAGACGGACATTACGGGGATCCATAGCAAAGGAAGGATTCACCTCGTCAAATTTACGCCATGCTTCGGCCTCGGATGGATGCGTCACAAAGTTTTCATCCCCGTGATGCTCCCGATATCATCTCATGTGAGTAGCCAGTTTGTTCGATGCATACAATCTCTGAAGTCTGGTAACTAGAGGAAAGTACCACATCTTGCTTAATGCTTGACGGGTCATTTTCCTTCCTTTCCCCACAACTTTATATCTATCATGTCCACAGAATTTACAACTGGTCATTTCAAAGATCATCCTTGTAATACAACATACATCCTCTAGGGCAGAATGGATTTTTTCACATCCAAGCCCAAGCTCTTTCACCTTTTTTTTTTGCTTGGTAAAAATCCTTCGGCAAATTATTGTCTTTGGGAACAACCTTGCTTATGATCTGCATCATTTCGTTATAGTTCCTCTCACTCATATGGTGATCGGTCTTCAAGCTTAGTGTTGCTAGGGTAGCCGATAGCGATGAATATTCACTATTTTCAAAGTGTTCGCAACCTTCCCATAACGGACGTTGCGCTTCTTGGAGCATTTTATAGAACCTATCGGCTTCCGGATGAGGATCCTCTCCCATGTATGATGGTTGACTATGTGTATTGGTCTCCTCTCCCATGTATGACGGTTCATCATGAGTAACGGATCGAAATATCGGCCGATCGACGGTCCGCGGCGTCCATAACCAACCGCTCATATTGATTAAGGTTGTCTCGATGACTACCGTCCCCGTAATAACCACTCGGTGTCGGTGTCTGTCGGACTTCGCCATGACATTCCCAACACTCATAATCTTTCATGAAGCCCTTTTTACACAAATGGATTTTAACCTCCTCAAAATCTTGAAATCTTAAACACCTACATTTGACACACGGACACCGATCTCCCTACTTGAATTAGATGAATGTGCCAAAGCAAATTCGATGAACTCTTTCAAACCCGCCAAGAATGCTAGAGTTAGTTGTCTTCTCTCAGTTAGACGATTGTACATCCAACTTCTATCATGGTTGCCTTCCATATTGTAAATGGAGCTATATACCCAAGAGGGGGGTGAATTGGGTATTTTAAAAACTTTTCTGAAAGTGCTCTGTTTTGACCAAGTAAAAACAGATGATAGCAGAGGAGGAAGGGAAGAAAAGCTTGCACAAGAGAAGTTATCCTGGTTCGGTCTTATCCTTGACCTACATCCAGTCCCCAAGCCACACTTGGGATTTTCAATCCACTAAACTCACAAACTGATTACAAACTCATCAAGAGTAGTTCTCTCTCTAGAACTCACTCCCCCTTACAAGTTGTAATCAATACACCCAACCACCAAGTCCCCGACTTGTGGTTATCTCAATCAATAAATGATTTACAGATAGAACTCTCTCACAGAAGCGAGATAAAATGAACACTGAAGTACAAGTATCGATTGATACAATACAAGTGAAAGCCAACACAATAAATGACACTTAGTAAATTTTCACTCTCGGTAGGTGTATCACTTGAGAAGAAGTTAATGAACTCTATTTATAGGTAGAGAACATTAAATGACCGTTGAATGATGAATCCAACCGTTGTAGGTGATTAGCATTAAGTCTCGGTCATCTTCTCTCTCTAAACTCCAACTAATCCAGGTGCTAATATGGTCCGATGTGGAACTCGAGGATTTGCCCGTTGGAGAAGAGTTTACTTGATGAAGAAAGCATTCTTGACCGTTGAGAATGCGTGCTCGGATGGATTATCCAAGAAGGTTGATTTGCGAGAAGTGCATTAAATGCACCGTACACTTTTGCTTTATGGCTTTGACCTTCAATAATCTTCATCTCGTGCTAACGAAATTCACTCAACAAACTTGTTAAACATAGTTGGGATCATAGGTGAATGATTCATGAAAGCAATTGGAACAAACAAGAATGATTTACAAATTCGTATAATTCAAAAATTGGTTTCCACCGTTGTAAACTGCGGTATGTTTATGTAAACTCGAGTATGGCATCGTTCACAAGTGTCCAAACTGCAAAGATCCAATTGGATACTCGAGTTTGCACCTTTCGAGGCAAACCATCGTGTCTTGTATTTGAAAGACAAAACCTATACTCGAGTTTGCCTATGCAAACTGCAGTATTGGTTTAACTTGAAAAATCCATTTGCTCTTCGGAAGTCCAATACTCGAGTTTGGCAACGCAACTGCGCAATTGACTATTCAATACTCGAGTTTGGCTATGCAAACCGCAGATATTGGTTTAACTTGAAAAATCCTTTGCTCTCAGTGGAAGTTCAATACTCGAGTTTGCCTATGCAAACTGCAAGATTGGTTTAACTTGAAAAATCCATTTGCTCTCTAAGTCCAATACTCGAGTTTGGCAACGCAAACTGCGCAGTATTGACTATTCAATACTCGAGTTTGGCTATGCAAACTGCGGTATTGGTTTAACTTGAAAAATCCTTTGCTTTTCTGGAAGTTCAATACTCGAGTTTGCCAATGCAAACCGCGGTATTGACTAAGTTTGAAAAATCCTTTAATTCACAAGAAGTTCGATACTCGAGTTTACCCATGCAACCGCAAGTATTGGTTGTCCAATACTCGAGTTTGCCTATGCAAACCGCAAATATCGACTTTGGCTGGAAACTTGGTTGCTTTCTCGGATGGCCTTTACTCGAGTTTCACCAAGTAAACTGCAGTATTGGCTGTCCAATACTCGAGTTTGCAAATGCAAACTGCAAGATCGACTTTGGCCGAAAACTTGGTTGCTTTCTCGTATGGCCTTTACTCGAGTTTTGCCAAGCAACCGCAAGATTGGCGTCCAATACTCGAGTTTGCAAATGCAAACCGCAGCTTGCAACTATCGAATGTTTTTAAAACAACTTTGCAAACTTCAAACCATGTTTTACATTTGTTGTTAATCATCAAAACATATTGAGAACTAACACATATTTCCTAGCTAGTTCAGTTACTAAATTAATTAACATCTCAACATGCAACAAATATATAAAAGTGGTCAATTCAACGGAATAAGTATTTAATATAAAATTTATCAATTTACAAATTATTTTAATAAATAAACCATTGATTTGAAATTTTAAAGTGCAATTGGTATTTTTTTTCCATGTATACTTTTTGAGGAATATTTATAAGATATTTTTAAAAAGAATAAAGAATATTTAGCCGAATAAATTTTTTTCCAATTTTCGTTTTTACGACTTCTAATGTTTATTGCAATTTTTTGCTCCTTTTTTTCATTTAAGCGTGAGTTTATGTTGCAAACTTAAAATTCCAAACAAAAATTAGTAAATTAATAAATTTTTAATATTGAAAATACTAAAAATGCCTTGAAAGTACAAACTTTCTATAAAAATATTTAAAAAAAAGTATACTTTCACCTAACATAAAAAGTGCTAGATAAATTAATATCCTATACATTTGGGAATATTTTATTTTAAAGGGAACAAAAAAAAAAAAAAAAATAACATGTACACAAAGTAAACTAATTAAAATAAAATATTATTACCAACATAGGGTTGGTTTAGCGGTATAAGGCTTTGATTACTTTTCTAATTTATTTTCGTCCCAAAAAACAATGCAAGATTAAAAAAAAATCAAAATTATTAAAACTCAATAATTAAAAAAATCATGAAATCTTCTACACACTATAACTATAATCCAAATTAATAAACACATTGCGTATAGAGATTTTTATGTAATTAATAGATTCAGCCAAAGAAGATACTAAAACAAAAAAAAAAATCTAAACTCATATAATTGATAATCTTCTGCCAACATACATATTTCCACTATGTAACAAAGCAAATCTAACATAGATATCATATAACTATAAGCAAAAAATATACTTCAAGCTAACCTGTAAAATTATAAGTGTTAGGATTTGTTTGATAATTCCCTTGTGAAGATCTTAATACTAAGTCTCCGGAAGTACCTACAATAATTTTTTATCTCAAGAATAAAATTATTTAGAAGTGTTAAAAAAAAAACAAAAAAACAAAAAAAAACACACGCGAGCCGAACGTTGGCCGGGGGGGAGGAGCCGGGGGCGCGAGATGGTGGCGAGCCGAGGGCGCGAGCCGGGGGGGAGGAGCCGAGGGCGCCGGAGGGGGAGCCGAGGGGCGAGGAGCCGAAGGTCGAGGTCAAGGAGGAGGAGCCGGGGCGCGGCCGGGTCCCGAGCCGAGGGCGCGAGCCGAGGGGGGAGGAGCCGAGGGCGCCGGGAGGGGGAGCCGAGGGCGGCCGGGGGAGCCGAGGGCGGCGGGGGGTGGGGAGCCGGGGGGCGGCGCGGGGTGGGGAGCCGAGGGAAAATGGAGTCGGGAAGGGAGGAAGAAGACGAGGTCATTAATGACCTCGTCTTTTGCGACGGACTCCCGGTCCGTCGCAAAAATGCTTTTTTGCGACGGACCATCAAATTGTCCGTCGCAAAATGCTTTTTGCGACGGACCTCAATTTCGTCGCAAAAAGCAACAAAAGGGCGGCATTTATGCTGCCCTTTTGCGATGGAATAGGGGTTTGCAACGGACTTCATGTCCGTCACAAACGACTTTTTGCGACGGACAACAAGTTCGTCGCAAAAAGCCAAAAAAAGGGCGGCCAATGCGACGGATTCCGTATCCGTCGCAAAAATTGCGACGGATATAGAATCCGTCGCAATATCTTCGAGTATGGGCGGCCTTTTTGGCGCCATTTGCGACGGATTCCAACTGTCGCAAACTTTGCGACGGATCACTAAACTCCGTCGCAAAGTTTGCGACGGATTTAAATTCCGTCGCAAAGTTTGCGACGGAATTGTTTGCGACGGAATTTAAATCCGTCGCAAATTTTTTTTCTTTGCGACGGAAACGCAATTCCGTCGCAAAGTTTCATGAATTTGCTACGGAATAAATTCCGTAGCAAATTCCGTCGCTATATGTAGAATTTCTAGTAGTGTGATTTTTATAAAACCAAGTGTCACCGCACATTTTTGAAGTATGAAATTTGGGGTGTTACATAATTTATTTGACTTATAAACTGATATATAATCAAATGACACACGATATATGTTATGCTTAACTAACTTATATAGCTTTATGGGTTTCTTTAAAAAAAAAAATCAACTGGGTCTTATATCAAGAATCGGAGGGAATACCTATTTCTTTAATTTATTAAAGAAGTAAATTAAGTTAAATAATATAACATGTATTTTCTAAAACATCCTAGTCATCTCTCTTAATTCTCTCTTTTTTTTTCTCTTCCTTAATTATCGTTAAGGTGGCATCAATAAGGATAAATTAAAGGTTAACAAATATATATATAAAAAAATATATAACTTACAATAAGGACCAGAGGAGTATAGCATATTGACATATTGTCAATAATGGAAAACATGATATTCCTCTAGAAAAAGAAACGATATTGAATATTTTTACAATTATAGAATTATTATAATATGAAAATTATAACAACTCATATTATTTATAAATAAAGGATAATGCGACTTATTTCTTAAAGTAGTTTATGCTAAATATACTTAACCCCCTGTAATAAATAATAGCATTATGCCTAAATTAACTCATAATTTTTAAAATATAATATATTATTATCAAAAACAATATATAATTACTCTAATTCATAAGGAGTTGTGCTGTAATATTATATAATAAAGAAATAATAAGTCCTCGCTGCAGTTCTTTTTCTTCTTACTTTATAGATGGTTTAAACAAGAACTAAGCTTTACTAGTGGTTTTGAAAATAATTTCTAAAATAATATCGTGGGAAAAAGATAATCTAACTTTTATAAGACTCAAATTACATGAGTGTGTGTGTACACGTGCGTGAAAATATTGAAGGCGAAAAAATTGACAACAAAAATTGAAAGGTAGATATATAGTGGACCGATTAATAATTATGGGGGTTTTGATGTAAACAGACACTAAACAATGAAGTCTGCGTCAGATTTGATTACTTTAATTTACTTACAACTAGTCAGAAATGGTCACTTTCCTAGCTTAGATAATGACATCCTTAATTATCATATCATCTTTTTTTCTAATTACTTTATTGTAGTTAACCCCTTTTTGCCAATAAAAATTTCTTTATAAATTAAAATTAATAACCTAAACTTTTGTGTACCAAAAGAAGGGAGCTAGCCACAGTTGGCCAATCTCCCATTTTTATTCGGGATATCCTTAAAAAGAATTAATGAGTTAAAGTTTTGGATTAATTAATAAATTTCATGCTAACCGGCCCTTTTTCTTATAAGAATTACTGAATAAACCAATGACTTGTCATAGTAAGCATATTATAACAACAAAAAAGAAAACAGAAAAAGAAAATATCATATATCTGTATGAATTATGTGGCTCAATACACTTAATTGGGTAGTGCATAATCCAAAACGTACAGTATATAAACATTTGAGCAAAAAAAAAAAAAGGTATAGAAACAAGATGAAAGTCATCCTTATCATCAGTATTGCCATCAATGAAGTTACTAAATCATACATATCAGGGTTTAAAAATTATATGTGTGTGTGTATTATTGTGATATTACACACATGCATGCACTGATTTCTGTAACTGAAAACAAAACTATGTGCTATACCTCATAATGTCGACCTTGAAAGTAAAATCTTTTTTTATATATCCACCACTGATTTCTTCTTTGAAATTAATTATTAGAGGACCATAGTGCAAAACACATTAAGCACGCCAAAAAGAGGATTTATTAATCATTATCATCACGCATCACCATCATCACGGTAGTCCTATCATGCATCACCATATATGCAGCTCTCTATTTATACCCCTCCACGCATTCTCATTCCCCACCCAATTCTCTATATTTCTCTCCCGACTATCTTTGTAGCTTTCTTCTTGTTTTTCCTCCTTTGTTTCAGCGTTGTTACTTCTGCGACACCATGGTAGTTCTATCTCGCTCCTCGATTAGCCAGTTCATTCTCCCAAACCCATGCATGCCCACCAACAACACACCAAGTTTCCTCAATAAAATCCCAGAAATTGACCTCTCTGACCCTCAGGCCAAGAGCCTCATCGTCAAAGCAAGCCAAGACTTTGGCTTCTTCAAGCTCATCAACCATGACATTTCATTAGACCTCATCGCCGACCTTGAATCTCAGGCTATGAATTTCTTCACTCTTCCTCAGGATCTCAAAAACAGAGCAGGCCCTCCCGACCCTTTCGGCTACGGCAGCAAGCATATCGGGCCCCACGGAGACCTCGGTTGGATCGAGTATCTTCTTCTCAGCCTCAACCCTGAAGTAGTCTCTCCCAAATCTCTCTCCATTTTCCAAGAAAATCCAGAAACTTTCCGGTAAAAAAAAACAACAGTCCCATGTTTCTCTGTTTTTTTTTTTTTTTTTTTTTCCTGAATAAAAACCTCACAAGATTGTGAATTCTTTAGGTCTGCTGTGGAGGAATACATATCCGAAACAAAGAAACTGAGCTGTGAAGTTCTGGAATTAATGGCGGAAGGGCTAGGGATAGAAGAAAAGAACGCGTTCAGCAAGCTTCTGAGAGACAAAAGGAGTGACTGTATCTTCAGGCTAAACTATTATCCTCCATGTGAGGACACTGATGAAAAGCTTTTAGGTTTTGGAGAACACACAGACCCACAAATGATCTCTGTTCTGAGATCAAACAACACTTCTGGTCTTCAAATATGTCTTAAAGATGGCTCCTGGGTTTCAGTCCCACCCGATAACACTTCCTTCTTCGTCAATGTCGGTGACACCCTCCAGGTACCTACTTAACTAACAGCTTTCTATTATATTATTCTTCTTCTAGTAATGGACAATGTAACTCATATATATATATATATATATATATTTGTTTGTGTGTTTAATTAAATATATATGAATGTGATGACGAATGGGAGGTTTAAGAGCGTGAGGCACAGAGTGGTACCAGACACAAGCAAGTCGAGGTTATCGATGATATATTTCGCAGGAACAGCTTTTAATGAAAAGATAAAGCCTTTGCCTTGTCTTATGACCAACCTAGAACAGAGCTTGTACAAGGAACTCACATGGTTCGAGTTCAAGAATGTTGCTTTCAAATAGACTTTCCCATAATAGGATTTCTCTCTTCCTCAAATCTCGACCCTCATATTAGTTAACTTCTATAATAAATAGAGAGTGAGTGAGAGAGAGAAACTAATTTGAGTGAATGTGTGTGTTACTTTCTTAGGCGTCGTTTTTATTAATATCTTTTAATCATCTTTTAATTTATTTACACATTTTATTTTCCACTCTATTGCATCCATCTCATTTCAATTTGATGAAGCATAATTTTAGAAAAATTAATATTTTTACACTTTTTTAACCACTCAACTAAATTATTTCATCTATATAAAAACGAGTTAATAAGCCTTTATTTATAATAAAGATAAAAAAGAGTATCTTCAGGTACAATGAAGAGAATAACTGATAAATTCCACTGCAAAAATAGTACTATTAAATTTGGTTGGTGACCTAATAATGATAACATGATTCGAAGAATTATTAATTTTTGAGAGTTGAGGCCATGTATTCGAGTATGAGTATGTATTCAAAATAAATATATGGGTCTATTTTCTTATTTTTAGAATCTTTTTATAATAGAAACATAAGAATAAATCATAAGTTGTTTCTGTTCTCCTATACTATCATTGACTATTGTTGACCATTATTAACTAGAGCTGATCACAGTTGACCACTGCCAACTGTTGGCCACTTCGTACTCAAAATCTAACGTGTGAATTCAAAACAAAATTATTCAAATATATTCATTGATATCCCATCAATACTCGATCAAACTTATTACTCTAAAAAGTAGTTACACAAAACTATTTCAAAAACGTAAATCAGCATCAAAAGAGCTTATAATCTTATACTTTATAGTTTATAGTTTGTTCACACTCCGATCCTCTCCCTTTTTATTGAAATTAAACGAGACATTATTTTGTGTGCTTTAAATAGAATTGAGTAAAATATACTCCCTACTAAATATAGGAACTAGTCACTGAGATAACTAATTTGTATAAATTAAGAAAATTAATTATTAGTAAAAAAAAATGTGTGTTGGTTTTCCTAATACCCATTTTAGTTATTTACATTGAAAATTACTCTCTCTTAAAACTAACGTTAGAAACCAATTCCTAACCAACGATAAAAACTTTTCTCGCAATAAGGTTGTAATATCCCGAATTTTGGGTCGAGGAATTTAAAGATGAGCCTATATTAGGCATACAACTAAGCTCTGTTCAACAAGCATGATATTAAATTTTGGAAATATTATTTGGTAATAATATTCCATTGATAAATTAAGGCTATTATTTGCCTATTTGAGAAATTATTGGTTAATTTTGGTTAACAAGTAAATTTTTAAGGATTTTATATTTACATTGGGATTATTTAAAAATGTGATATGAATATCCTAAGGATACCATTATTTTCGAAATAATGGTAAAGGAAAAGGGGAAATGAATGAATTTTGAGTTAATAAATAATTAAATTAATTTAATAAGAGAGCATATGATTAAAAGAGCAATTAACGAACCATAGCATGCCACATCATTTGATAGATAAAATATGTGATATGGAAGTAGCCAACAAAGCAAGTAAAGGAGAAGTAAAAGAGTAACCAATGAACCATGAAAGGTCACATCACATGGTAGGTAGAATATGTGCACATAAAAGTGCCAACAATGCAAATAAAAGATGTGGTAAAAGGGAGAGACAAGAGGTAGGTAAAATTGTGGCAAAGGGAAAAGCCAACAATGCAAGGTAAAAGAAGAGTAAAGTGATGACTTATCCCTTTTTTAAGCCATGGAAATTTCAAGCCAGAAGAGGAGGACAAGTCATAAAGATTTCTAGTCATAAGAGAATAAAATAGCTTTCAGGGATTAAGTAATTTGGCCATATTGGTTAGTGGACCTAGTATGTATAGGCCAATGCAGAAGAACACAAAACACTTATACAGTGCTAATTAGTTTGTAAAGATGCCACTCAACTATACCCTAAAGTATGGGACAATTAGCTAAGCAAAAATGTGTCGAAATAGGTATGTACATGACATTTCCTGGCAGATATATGTGCCCTGCGTTTTTGGGAGAAGACACTGGTATGTGGTGTCATTTGGTGGGTCTCAGTATGCGTGAGAAAAACCCCCAGAAGAATCCCAGACACATGGCGCATTCTGGACCATACAAGTAGTGCATTCTGGACCAGACACGTGGCGCATTCAGGGCCAGACAAGCGGCACATTCTGGACGAGATAAGCGGCGTGTTCTATATATACCCATTTCCCCCTCGTTTGCCTTTAGGCTATTTCAGCCAAAACATGGAAAAGAGAAGAGAGAGAGAGAGAGAGAGAGAGAGAGAGAGAGAGAGATGACATAGAGTAAGGAGGAGGAGAGGAAGAAGGTGTAGGAGGAAAGAGAAAGAGTCAAGGGCCAATTTCACCTCTGATTTGGTATAGGTTCTATTGGAATGGAGAACTGACTACAGAAAACAAGTAGAAGATTCGATACTTGCCTGGAGTGACGAAAGGATCGGGAGCTATAATTTGAGGGTTGGTAAAACATACAGGTAGTAACTCTAATCTCACATACTCTGTATCTATATATCTGTGTATGCATGTTTCTACCATAATTGTGGATTTGTGTCTGGGACACGTGTTGTTGCATTCAGTTGTTATATTCCTAGCGCTGTGGATCTGGAACTTGCTATGTGCTTTGCAATCATTGCTATGTGCATGTATGATTGCTAGTTCCAGGATTGGTTGTGTGCCTTGCTTTGTGCATTATGGGGCCTTGTTGTGTGTCATGCCTTGCAGTCAACGCTGAGTGCATTATGTAACTGCGCGTATACTAAATGCTGTATTATTTATTTTCATGATTATGGTTGACTATCATGCATTGTTTATACATTGTACTTGAGATTAATATGTTACTCTGGGATCCTTTGGGATTCCAGTCTTTGTTGCTACCTGTGTATTGTACAATATATTGGACGTAGCTCCCAGGTCAAAGCGGTGGATGTCAGCAAATGGAGGTGCCAGAGTACCAAATTATTCGGGTGATTATTGTAGAAAATTTATGTAATTATGTTTTGAAGTTATGACCAAGATTTGTATTATATTATCAGTATACTACGCCCAAACCGTTTTCCCCGCTGTGTTGCACTATAATGTTCTGATGTATAATGTATTTTTGGAAGGGTGTGACAAATAGGACCAAAACAAACTTATATCTACTATAACTCTTATATTTAGGAGCGTAGCTAGTATTATTTGCAGTAATTCAATTAAAATATATGTTGTTATAAATTTTATATTATATATTTCTTAAAGTATAAACTTATTATGTTAGCGCTGGCATAGGAATAAGAAGATATATGTAACTTTTGAAGTGGTCTCGGTCCTAAAAAACTGGAAGATTCTTGGAGACAATGAGAGAGAAATGTACTTGAGTTTAGTGGAATGTCTATAGTCCAAGAGTCAAGTCGCTATCATGGGCATAAATCCTCACAATTGATGTTATAGTCCAAATTCAATTGATGTTTAGCTGTTTAATGCTTTAATTTTTTCACATTAAATGTTCAATATTTTTTCCCTATATATTTGACTTCATTAGCTAGAATCTAAACACGTTTACGGTTGCCCATCCAAATCCATATCATTATATATTCTCCAATGTTCCCAACGTGCCTTGTCAAATTCATCTTCTCTCCAATTCTAACTGTTTTGTCCTAACTTGTGCCTCCAATGTACCCAAATCTTCTTGTTTTAACTTAGATGGGCATGCAGTTTAGATAATCTACTTTTATTTTATTGCATACAAATCATTCTACGTAGAAATATTACCAACTGCGACCTTATTTGAATGGGATCTGTTCTATAGGCTCATACCTCTCTATACGCTTGAGTTTCAAAGAGACAAGAAATATTATCAACTAATTAATACAAATTAAGTCGGGTAGATCTCAAATTATATTCTCTCTCACACACACATATGTTTTGTTGTTTTCTTTCTATTCACAAAACTTGAGTTTTTGATCGATACACGAGTATTGAGATTTTTTTCTATCATTTTGATCCAACAATTTTTATTGTACAATAATGTGTGTTTTAATTTAATAGCTGATTTAAATGAGAACATGAGTGATTTGGGTTGGTCTGTTCTGCCATTCATTTGAATTAATCAGATGTTACTTTGATTTTCTCCTTCGTTTTTTTAATGCAAATTCGTTGCCTTTTTCTCCCTAAATTATACTTGTTTGGTTAAATAAAAGTCTCCGCAGATCTTTTTTCAAATCCTTCTTATTTTCCCACATCTTCATCCTAACTCTTAATTTCGATCAGTTATATATAATAACTAGCCATAAAGCAATAGTAAGGTTAATATCATATAACTCGGACGACAAGGGTTCAAATCCTTCAAATAATCCCATATATTCTTCCTCAAACCCTAGCCACCTAATAGAAATCTTATGTACTGAGCTATCCTTCATACACAATAACTACCTAATTAAATGTTGTGTGTAATATAAAGTGTGTGAGTGGTACTACCTCTGATCCTAAATATTTAATCCGAATGACTTTTTTTAAAGCGATTAATAGAGCTAAATAAGTTATTTAATCATGTCATATGTTATATATGAATTTATAAGTCAAACAAATCAATATGGAGAGAGAGAAAAGATATAAATGATTTAAAGTAATTTAATTAGCTTCCTTAATCTGCCTAGAAAAGTTAAGTGGGTCTTATATTTAATACCAAAGGTAGTATTATTTATAACTCATACATAACATGAATGGTAAGAGTTTTTATATTGTATACATGCACACATAATAATTAATTAATTTAAATTAGTTAATAAAACACAACTTTAATATTGATAATCATCTACATCATGCACGATATATATATATATATATATATATATATATATATATATCAAAGCATTAGGCTACATTGGCAAATTTCTACGGCTCAGTTATGAGATGGTGGAACATTAGAGAAACATTGATAAAATTGAAGTGGTCCATGGTGTGACCTGCTTTGTAAGACCAGCAGAAATATACATTTGACATTCCCCCCCCCCCCAAAAAACGGTGCAGTGAATCTGATTTTGATCATTCTTTGTTTATAGCTTCTCAAAGTGTTTCTCTGGTTCTGCTTTGAAACTTTTTATGAAAGGGTGATGTGATAGTCTTCATTTATTATTTATAGACAAACACATGCTACCTTTAATTAATTGCCCTTCATGATTGCGTTTGCCAATACGTTTTTATTTGTACAGACAATCTATGAATGATTCGTGTATTTCTATTATTATTAGAGTGGTATGCTTTTAAATAATATTATATGTGATCTTTCAGCGAGTCATATCGGTGTGTATAAATATAATATCATTCTTTTGTTGAAAAATAACCTAATGCACTATGGTTACATAAGAAAGCCCTTCATGATTGCGTTTGCCAATACGTTTTTATTTGTACAGACAATCTATGAATGATTCGTGCATTTCTATTATTATTAGAGTGGTATGCTTTTAAATAATATTATATGTGATCTTTCAGCGAGTCATATCGGTGTGTATAAATATAATATCATTCTTTTGTTGAAAAATAACCTAATGCACTATGATTACATAAGAAATTTTAAACCCAAAAAATCCCTTAGAATGTGAGAGCAATAGTAGCATATTCCTCCCTTGAGTTCTAATTTTTTAGTTAGATTTTTTTTTTTTTTTTTTTTTGGTTTTTTTTTTGGGGGGGGGGGGGGGGGGGGATCATAAGTAAGAGTTTCACATTCATATGTGATCCCCACTAAGATTGTCTTATTTAGACCGAATATAGAGGATGAGGTCTAAAAAACATGATCGTGGTAGTTTCATAAATATAAAACTTTTTAGACCGATTTCTTTAATTTAAGGTCTAAAAGATATTATTTAGATTTGTTTCCCAAATAACCGGTCTAAAAAAAAATTTAAAAATATCTATTACTTTTAAGACTAGTTGTTACAAATAACTGGTCTAAAATGTTTAAAAAAATAAAATAAAATGTCCATTACCTTTTAGACAGATTGTCGTAAATAACCGTTCTAAAAGGTTAAAAATGAAAAATAAAATCAAATGTCAATTACTTTTAAAACCGGTTGTTACAAATAATCGGTCTAAAATGTTAACTTTTAAGACCTCATTTTTATCATAACTAGGGGCAGAGCCCGGATTTGATATTAGAGGGCGAAAATTATAGAATACAACCCAATGGAGTTAGCATTTGAAATTGGAGGTGGAAATTACAAAATTTGACCCAAATTTTTAGGAAATTATGTTTTAGCCTCACAAATGTTTCAATATTTTCATTAAAGTCCCTCCATGAGACTTTTTTAATAGGGACTAAATTGAAAATATTGAAATATTTATGAGACTAAAACATAAGTTCCTCAAATTCTAGGTCAAATTCTGTAATTTTGGGGCCACCCCTAGCACCTCCTGATTCTGCGACTGATCATAACCAACCTAAAAGATTTTTCATCGCACGCCAAAAATTGAATTTCATGACACTTTCTTCATCCTCTTTGAGGCCACCCCTCATATTTGATTTTAATTCTTATGCTGCCTTTGGAACTTTCTCCGACTGAACGGAGAGGCCAATATCGCCTGACTCCACTAAGTACTGTCTTTCGCTGTCACGGCGAGAACCCTTTCAGCGACCTCAAGAACATCACACCTAAGTCAAGGCTTGGCAGTGGAAGAAGAACCCTAGCAAAGAACGTGGTGGGGACCTTCAACAAGTTTAGTGGAATAGAGTTGCTGCTCTGTCTCGGATCTCCACGTAGTCACAGCGAGCGAATACTGTATTCATAATGTTTAGTTGGATTGTGTTTAAAAAATATTTCGTTGCTTGAAGAAAATATCAATTTAGCATGGTGTAGCCATGCTTCTCATCACTTTCCGTTGTCTTACCGTACTATATTGTAAATATATAATCAAATTTTGTGACAGATTATAATATTATACTATTACAAACTATAAACTGCATCTTATTTTTGTATTATGGAAGCGGAATAGAATGATATAATAGAGCGCATCACTCTGGAACAAATACAAATTGGGTAAGAAGCTAAAAAAATGTGATGCTCCTCTTCTTCTATTTATAAGGCATCACGAGAGAACCCTTTTTTTTTATGAGTTGCATAATTTAATTTTGCATATGAATGCACAATACTTTTCTTTATTTATTGTTATGTAGGCTTATTCTCATTCAATAATGTGTGTGTCTAAATAGAAGTAGGGTTAGAAAGTTGTTAAATTTTAAGATAGAATTAATGATGCTTATGTTTTTTTCCTGATTGTGAAACATGTTAGAAGTAACTTATGAATAGATAGGACAAGAAGAATATATATATATATATATATATATCTCTCTCTCTCTCTCCACATTTTAATACAAAATTTTAGCTTAAACCTTAAAGTTTGAGTTTCTAAGTCATTTTACTTAAGATTCTAACAAAATATGTGTATAAAAAAGAAGAGGGCTTGTAACCTCTCAAGGCACAATTACACTCATACACATAGGGGTGGAAACAGGCCAAGCCAGGCTAGGCTTCACCCTTAACAAGCCAGACCTATTTTACAACAATGTGATCTGAGCCTGACCTGTAGCCTATTATAGGCTTTTTTTCAGCCTAAGCCTGGCCTATATATAGGCCTAGCTAGGCCTGTATTTTTCTAATAAAGCAATAAGATAATTCTACTTGTACTGCTTCTATTGAGATACATTGGTAGAAAAGAGCCAAAGATCTAATAATTACACCAACTTCCTTGTCCAAGGATCTAATTAATTGATGCAAAACATGTAACATCCCAAATTCCATACTACTTACTGTGCCCGATGACATGTAGTATCTAGGAATGTGGTGTTGACAGATCAAAGTAAAATACTAATGTTTGGACAATGAGTAACTAATATAAAATGCTCAGGCATAAGCTGGTAAATTAAATATCCCGAAGGAATATTCATGTGATACAATAATACAAAACTTGTATAATTAAAACTCTTGACATAGTAATTATACAATCGTATATCAAGCCTTAACTAGACTTGTGGTTTGGAACACAACACAGTTGATCATACCTATTAGCCAGGTCGGTGTTAGTTTGGTGGGAGTCTCCCCATCTTTCACAGTGACTAAGTATTGAAACCACACTGACCAAACCTTTCTTAGTTTAAGCACCAATAGTATGAACTAACTTTATTAAATTCATGCCAAAAACTATGATTTGACGAATCTCTTCCGGCATTCGCTCTGACTAGAGTCTCTTCACATGCTCCGTCCATCGGTGCCTCTTCTCGACTCTGTCCATGTCGCCTTCTTAGATCTAGGTTCCTTTCCAGAACCTTTAGTCAAGGCTGAGATTCAATATCCATTGAATCTCAGGTAACAGTTAACCTCTATATCAAATATAAGCAATATATGATAGATATACATTACATATCAGCATCAACCATACATAGCACACAACAGATGTAAGGTTACAACAATGTATAGCACCCAACACACAACATATGTAATGTTCACAACACAACAATACATTGCATCCAACACATAGCAAATGTAATGTTCACAACGTTTGCACTCACCCTGTGCCACGAATCCTCGTGTCCTCAACACTAGGAAAAAAACCATACAGAATTATCTTGACTATAACCCATACAAAGCTAAATGTATATGAACATATGACCTAAGACCCATATCTTAGTCACGGTGCATGATACAAGACCTAGTCTTGTCCATGACTTCATGAATCATTCTATCATATATAGACATAAAAGATATAGGCGTTCAAAGTTACTAGTACGTGAATGTACCTTTCACAGTGTAGTAACCAAAATGCCCAACCTTTTGAATCCAACCCCGCACTTCTCAGGTATCTTATAATGTTACCGTCGGATTATTTTCTTTTCCATGTTATTATAATTAATATCATATTTCCTAGAATAATATCAAAAAGTATATTTTCACCTATTTTGACATTTCTCCCCTTGGTGGATTTATTATTCCATTTTTACCCTTACATTTTCTTAAAAACGCATTGTTGGATTTTTTGGGCAAATTTTTCAGCAACTTTGAAAAATCATATTAATTCTATAAAAATCATTTTTGAGTGCTTCAAAATTATTCATGACCTTGACATGTCTATTTTCAAGGAAAAATATTTCCAAAAGCTAGAACATCAAGAATCATTCCCAGTTTTAGCATTTTCAAACATTGTTCCAGTTTAACTTTCAGAAAAATGGCTTAACTTCAAAAATCCATATCTCCTTGTCCAGAGCTTAAAACCTTACATATTTTATATATTTAGAAATCCCTACAGGTCTAATTTATTCATGAAAAATTTCATGATTTTTAAAGATCATTTTATACATAAAATAATAGCCTCAATGTTCACTGCCAGCACAGGATTTAAAACTGGAAATTCTACAATTCTCACAATCTTGTTCCATTAATATATAAAATTATTTCTCAACATGTTCTTACCTTATTCATCATTTTTCAATGCAATGGAGGCATAAAAACATGTAAAGGAATTTACTTTACCATTTCCTAGATTAAACTAACATTTTATCAAAAACTAAAAGCTAAAGCTTAAGAACTCACCTTCAATTCTTGAAACTTCTTCTTCTTGCTCCAAGAAACTCTCACCCTCACTTAGGATCAGATGTAGCTTGGTTTTGGTGTGAAGAATTGAGGAGAAGAGCCTTCTATTTATAGGAAAAGTTCAAAGGAACTCCAACCCTTCATCTTTCCTCTCAACCGTTAGATCAAAAATGCACTTTATGGCAACAAATCCTCACCCTTGCACTTTGGATGTTTTTGTGGGCTCTTTACAAGCCCTTGGATGTGTTTTTCTTGTGTCATCATCCAATGGTTCATGTGCTCTCATTTCTCCCATTGGTCCAATGAATTAACTAGGGATTAAGACTTTATTACAAGATTAATTATCAAGCATTGGATTGAATTACAAGGGTCAAGATCTCATGGTTGGGTAGTTGCCTTTGTTGAATTTTGGGGCAGCATTGATTAAGCTTAATTACCCCCTTAATCAAGTGTTTATATGTCCACTAATTACTTGTGCCATTGCATAATTGATTTGTTAGCTTAATTATGGTAATTAGTGCTTATTTAGACAAGTATTATTTCATTCTCTTTGGCTTAATTATTTTCAAATATAATCAGCCCTCTTTTGATGCTTTTAATTTGTCTCTAATTAATTAGAAAAATTATACAATTCATCTTAATTAATACAAGCCAATTTGCTAAATTGACACTTAATTAAATTAAGTGTTTTTTTTTATAGTCTTTCCATGGCTCTTTTAAAATTAAAATAGTCATTATTTTATGTGACTTTATGTCACATATGTTAACTAATTTAATACGGAACATATTCCTAAAATACAAGATTTTCTTAAATTGAAAATCGGGTATTACAAAACAAAACCAATCGATTCCCAATTTTTCGGCTCACGGAACTAAAATAATGTTATGGATGCAGTGGGCAGTCTTCAAATCAAAACATTTATGACAAAACATAAAACTTGCGTACAAAGAATCAAAACATTGTCAAGCAAAGTACTACTCCTCACCAATATGTACAAAAAGTTACAATTTATTTTGGGACAGTTTTTTTTTTTGGGGGGGGCCATGACCCCACATTGTCTCCATGAAGGTCCGCCATTTGTATGCCCGCAAATTATTTGGGCCATGTTCGTTTGTACACTAATTCAAAATCCATGCTATATGAGCAACAATTCTTGGTCTGTGGAGCTGTGACAATTTTACTAGAATTTGTTTTTATGTAATTTTTGTAATACCAACTTTTTTATACAACGATCCACCACTTCTTCTTATTCCTATTATCTAGTATCGAGCAACCGGCTACTCCAGGTTTTATACTTTTAGGGCTTCTACATGGTTTCCCATCATAGTATATGAGTTTTTTATGTGACCCAAACTCAAAACTCAAAAGGATCATGCGGGTTACAAACCCTAAAAACTTATCATTTCAAAAAAAATAAGATTTTAACCTCTACCATATTAAGAAAAAAAAAAACTACTAATAATCTATTATGGTATTGTACTACCATAAAAACTTAACATTTTCAAACATCTTATATCTTGCCCCTCCTCATATGCCCTTGATCAATTCTATCCGTTCCTACAAGACCTTTTTATTTAATTAGAGGAGCATACACTAACTACTTAATATTATAAGGGTTAAATATCAAATTTGCCACGAAAGTTTTGCTAATGGAGCGTCCAACACCCGGAAGTTTTCAGGGGTACCAAATTTGCCCCTTTAAGTATGAAAAAGGTACCAAATTTGCCGGAAGTATGAAAAAGGTACCAAATTTTCCCATCCGTTAATTTTGACCGTTAAGTTTGACGAGTGTACACGTGGCATACCACCTCATGACACGTGGCATGCCACCTTATCAACCCAATAAGAGTTAAGTATCATTTTTGCCCTGGAAGTTTTCACTGAGAGCAAGTTTGCCCCGGAAGTTTTTACTAAGGAGCAGTTTTACCCCGGAAATTTACAAAACGTATCAATTTTGCCCTTCTTTCTCGCATATTAAATTTGACTATTAAATCAGTCAAAAGCCACACATGTCATGCCTTGAAAAGGTTAAACTTGGAGTCGAGAGAAGGAGATCCTTGAGATGTTGAGCTCAAAGGCGACCCGAATTTATGAAGCCGAACTAGTCACGGAAGCATCACTTATGATCTAAGCAAATGATCAATCTATACAAACTGCAGGGCCGGCCCGATTAAGCCCGAGGCCCTCCAAGGCCAATTTCAAATTTCTGGCTTATTTTTCAAGCCCGAGCCCTGCAAGGCCAGGGCTTAAACGGGCCGGCCCGATTTCCCAGCTCTAGTCCCTGTGACCAGTTTGGCTTCACAAATTCTGGCCGCCTTGAGCTCATTTGTCAAGATTTCCTTCTCTGACTCCAGTTCGACCTTTTCAAGGCATGACATGTGTGGTCTTTGACTGATCTAATAGTCAAATTTAACATTGGGAGAAAGAAGGGCAAAATTGCTACTTTTGTAAACTTCCGGGCAAAATTGCTCCTCAATGAAAAACTTCCGGGCAAAATTGCTCCTCAATGAAAACTTCCAGGGCAAAAATCATACTTTTGATTGATGAGGTGGCATGCCACGTATGATGAGGTGGCACGTAACGGTCAAAATTAACGGAGGGGCAAATTTGCTACCTTTTTCATACTTCCGGGGCAAATTTGGTATCCTAAAAACTTCTGGGTGCTGGACGCTCCATTAGCAAAACTTCCATGGCAAAAATGCACCTTAACCCATATTATAAATAGGATTGGACCCACAAATCCTATTTACAAGGGAGATTTTTTGCCTCTAAACTATAAGGCCATTAGTGTCATACCTTTCCAAAAATACATTATACATCAGAGCGTTATAATGCAACACAACGGGTAAAACAGTTTAGGCGTCGTATACTAATAATATATCACAAACTTGGTCATCACTTCAAAACATAATTACATAAATTTTCTACAAATACGCCGCTTTATCCTAGGAGCCTCATCCACTATGCTGTATAATTTACAAATAGCAATAAAGGCTGGAATCTTGAAGGATCTCAGAGCAACATATTAATCCCAAGCACAATATATAGTAGCAATGTATGACAGATAACCATAATTGTGAAAATAAACAACACTGCATTTAGTACATACCAGGCACAGTCACATAAAGCATCACAACATCACAAATCATGTGGATTGCACAATGCAAGACACAACATGTCCCAGATCCACAACGCTAGGAAAACAACAATAACTGGGCCTCAAACCCAGAACACAACTGAATGCAATAAAAACCCTTGTCCCAGACACGGCTCACAATTCATGATACAAACAGGCATACACAGACATATAGAGTACGTGAGATTATAGTTACTACCTGGTTGATCTACCAATCCTCAAATTAGCTCCCGATCCTCTTGTTACTCCAAGCCAATATCGAAACCTCTACTTGTTTTCTGTAGTCAGTTCTTCGTTCCGATAGAACCTCCACTAAATCAGAGGCGAAATCGGCCCTTCACTCTTTCTCTTTCCTCCTCCTCCTTTTTCCTCTTCTCCTTCTCTCTCTCTCTTCTCTTCTCCATGTTTTGGCCGAAATGCCCTGAAGACAAATAAGGGGGGAAGGGGTATATATAGAACACGGATGCAGTCCAGAACGCGCCATGTGTCTAGTCTAGAATGCTCCGCTTGTCTTGCCCAGAATGCGCCTCTTGTCTGGCCCAGAATTTGCCACTTGTCCTCCTCTTGTGGCTTGAAATTTACATGTCTTAAGAGAGGGATAAGTCATCATTTTACTCTCATTTATCTATGCATTGTTGTCCCCTTCATATATACTGAAATTATGTGGTGAAAGGGAGGATGAAGTCATCACTTTTACTCTCTTTTACCTTGCCTTGTTGGCTTCCTATAATTCCATAATTTTTATTTAACACATGTCATCTCTTTTACCTCCTCTTTCTTTGTTTCTTAACTTGCCTTGTTGGCTCTTTTATACTCATATATTCTACCTACCATGTGATGTGGCCTTTCATGGTTCAATGGTTGCTTTTTTTACTTCTTCTTTACTTGCATTGTTGGCCACTTTTTTTACTTCTTCTTTACTTGCATTGTCGGCCACTTCCATATCACATATTTTACCTACCAAATGATGTGGCATTCTATGGTTCTTTAATTGCTTTTCTAATCCTATATTTTTATTGAATCTTTTTCCTTTTCCATGCTTCCACGTAGAGCCAAGAATTCAAATCTCCAATTTTCCATTAGAAATAATGCATATGTGTTCTCTTTACAATCTTTCATTTCATGTGTCAACATGTCTTGGTCTACTTGGAATATCCTTAACCATACATAAAACTTCATCTCTTATTCTCTAACTTACACGTGTACACATAATATTGATTCTTCATTCCTCTCATTGTCTCTTGCTAGACGAAATCAACCATAAGAAAGAGAGTACAAAATTGTATTTAATCTCCTCCAATCACATGCTCTCTTATTAAATTAATTAATTATTAACTCAAAATTTATTCATTTATCCCCTTTTCCCTTACCATTATTTCGAAATAATGGTATTCTTAGGATATCCATATCACATCTTTAAATAATCCCAATATAAATATAAAATCCTTAAATTTACTTGTTAACCAAAATTAACAAATAATTTCCCAAATAGACAAATAAGAGCCTTAATTTATCAATGGAATATTAATCCCAAATAATATTTCCAAAATTTAATATCATAACTCCTGAATTGGGCTTAGTTGTCTGCCTAATATAGACTTATTTTTAAATTCATCAGCCCAAAATTTACGATATTACAATTGACCTTTGTTTGCCCTAGATCAATTACGTTTGTTCCTATTGGACTTTATCTGGCTTAGTCCTAAAGCTACGTACAAATATATCTGGCCATCGGTCATCTTTAACCAATTTTATCCTACTTTTTAGCATATTTAAACTTAATCCTTCTTCATAATTTAACCCGCCTATCACGATCCCCTTATGTTTCTATGCCTCAATCAATATGATTAGACTACTCTAAACCTCAAATCATTCAATGAAAAATAAGATTGAAAATTGAGATGTCACTATATCATTACCATATATATGTTGGTATAGTGTAGAGTGGAGACCAGCAAGTGGGCTAATTAACTTTTTGGCGTTTGGATAATAAGAATATAAACAATTAGTTGACTTGTGCGGGATAGTAAATAAACAACCTCTCACTAAAAACTTTTGGCAGGTATTCATCACTTGATGTCGAATGACTCACTATATATGTATTTATGTAATAAATTAAATGATGTGCTGCTTCCTCGTGGGAATGCACCTACCTTTTTTGTGGTTTACACGTAATAAATATAATATATCGTGTGATATTGACCATCCTCTCCAGAAAATTATTAATTATTAATGATATTTCTAATAGATATGCGTCCATGCAATGTATTTGCATCTCTCTATAGCCAGAAGCCACTACTTTAGCTTTTTTTAGAAAATTTTTGTTATGTTTTTAAAAGACATAAAATGAAAATAATGTGGGTTTGCCTTGGGCGATCTAAATTATTTCACACACACACACCCCACTAAATAGTCTCATTATTCTTGGTTGCCTTGATCATTATCTTTAGCACTTCAAAATGTATAATTTAAAAACTCACCTTAACATCCAATGTTGAAATACACACTCATGTATGTATGTATGTATGTATGTATGTATGTAAGAATTAATTTTAGTTTTATTCATTTTTTGTTTGCGTGATGCATATTTAAAGTACTAAAAAGCAGACAATAGGATAATCAAAATTCAAACAATAAAAAGTTCAGCCAAAAAAGACTAATGTTTTTCTTGAAAAAAGAAAATCAAAATTAACAATGAAATTGAAAAGGAAAAAAATTAAAATTAAAATTATGAGGATCGAGTTAAATTTAATAAAGTTGATTACGAAACAGGGACAAATATTAAGAAATGAAATGATTGAACTTCTCTAACTTTAATGGTGATCCAAGAGGATAACGCATGAAATTAGGGATAGTGCCACACTTCCATTATAAGCTTGAGAATTTGAAGGGTTTTTTATTTATTTTCAAAGACGAATGATTATAATGAGCAACGTAGGTGTTCACACACAAGTGTTCGTACGCATTATATTATATGCTTAGCTTTATAAAGAAATAATGTTAGGCTACTTAGTACAAAGCCAGGAATTTGATTTTCCATAATAATAATAATGTCCGCTGACACTACTACGTACGAAATGAGAGCCACACACTTACACTTTGAAAATATCGTTATCCTTCTTTTTAATTGGTTGCTATGTTCATTGGACGTTCTATCACTCCATCTAGAAACCCTTAAACGTAAGCCAGCACATATTTCGAACCCGAAAATAATGTAGTTGCTTTAAATATTCGTTGAGAGAATTTTGAAGCCCTTATGGTCCTTTTTAGATAATTGATCTAAGTGCCTATTTAGATTAGCAGTAGAAATTGTTTTTCCAACATGATTTATAATTTACTAGGTAAGTATATGATACGAATTTTATTTCAAACATAATTTTTCAACCTAATTCTAACAAACCCTAAATCCGTCCGCGTATGTAACACATGAATATCGGTAATTAAATGCAAACGAAATAAAAATAACATATTTTCAACTAAAACAATTCAAGCTCGAACACATAAATATAATCATCCGTATTTGTGTTTGGTTAGGACTTGGCCGATTATTTTTCCTACTTCAAACGCTACTCGAATAGTCATTTTCGGGTTTATATATTTGTTAACCAAAAATAATTATACCCAAGGTTTTTTCTTTTCATTACAATATTATAATAATCTTTTCTAAGACAAAATATCCCTATTAGTGACACACGTTCGCAAGAGGGAGATTAACTATTTACACATCACATGATGTACATGCTAACATAATATAAGTAGGGTTAAATGGTTATTTTGCCCTGTAAGTTGACAAGGTGAGACAGTCTTGCTCTGAAAATTTTTTGGGGTACAATGTTGCCTTAAAAATTTTTAAACGCAAATAATTTTACCATGACTATTATCCTAGTTGAACTTGACCATTGGTTGACCAAATATACTGAGCCAATAACCCAATAGTCCACATGTCATCCACTTCATTTTTGTTAAGGTGCAATTTTTTCTCAAAATGTTGTACTTAGAAGTAATGTTGCACTGAAAGTTTCCAAATTGTAACAATGACACCTTGACAATTATCTAGGCTGTAATAACCCCATTTTCATATAAATTATTTTATAAAGTTAATTAATATCATATTATTGAAATATATGGAATTTTGATTAAATCTAGGGCAAATGATTTTTTTTTCCTATCTAATTGGTTAATAAGGGATTATCATTGTGGAGTGGCATGAAAAAGCAATGGATAATTCAAGAACATGTACACATTGCAAAATAGGAAGATTATTAACAAAAGTATCTTTGCCTTTGAAAATGACATATACACATGGTAAGATTAAAGTGATTATTAGCAAAATATCTTTGACTTGGAGGAAATAGCTTTATTGATGATGATTATTATAAATTGACAATTGAGCATAAATCCAAGATGAATGAAAGAACAATAGATATTCCCATGGTTCTTGAAGGTGACGCATGTGTAGGAAAGGAAGAACAGAACAAAGCTATTTTACACAAAGTGGGAGACAAGAACCATACAAAAAGCCCTAGAAAGACAAGTGTCCAAATATAAGATTATTTAGCTTCATAAGGAAAGACACTTATTTATTTATAATTAATATAAGTTGGAAACATGATTATCTCCCAAAAGGCCTATAATTTCGAATTAAATAAGGAAAGAGGGAAGAAAATAAATTATCACATGATTAACAAGAGGGTATCTAAAACATGTCCACATATCCTCTTAATTAAAGATTTACTAGAAGGGACACTTGGGCACCATCATCAACCAAAGAATTAAAGAAGTGGACACATGGAAAGGTGAATAATCATGGAAGGGACACCTAAGTGGACACATGGAAAGGTAGGTAATTATGTAAGGGACACATAAGCACCCATGTGGCAATATAATATTTAAAGAAGAAAATTGAGGACACATATGCACAATTAATTAATTAATTAATTAAAGGGGAGACCTAAGCTACCAAGGTGTCAACATGATATGAGGAATGGATAGGGACACTTGTGTATATTTTATTGACAATTTGTGCCACCTAATTATTTTATCTATTAAACAAAACATTATTACCACAAAATGATCATGTGATTAGAAGATATTTTGGACCAAAAGGAGACCATGTTACGTGTTCAATAAGAGAGGGAGAAGAAAATCACATTTTTCCAAGAAAAATAAAGAAGAATCTAGAGATTCCAAGAGGCAATTGAAAGGGCAAAATAGTAACAAAGGAATATTCTTCGTGCCATTGCCTCAATAAATAGGACTTCATTCTTCTTCATTTTGGAGGTAAGAGGCGCCACATACATACATAGGGAAGGATAAAGTAGTGAGTTGAGAGCTAAAGTAAGAAGGAAGAGTACAGAGAAAGTTGAATTAAGGTAAGAGAGTTATAGAATTTATTCTACTTCATTCAAATTTATTTAAGTTTTCAATTAGTAATCTTGTATAATATTGTTGGAGCTCTACCTATAACCACAAAGGAGATCAAGTGAAGTAGCCAAAGAAGTTAGAACTTTCATGGGTACAAAAAGTGCTTTTAAGGCTGGACGAAAATACACATCTAAGACCGAATCTGGAACCAATCTTGGTACAGGAGGTCTTAAAAGTCTGTAACTTTTGAGACTGGATACATGACTGATCTTAAAAATAAGACTTTTAAGACCGGATGTTTAAAACATCCGGTCTTAAAAATAAATAAGTTGTAAAAAAAAAAAAAAAAAAAAAAAAAAAAAAAAAAAAAATCTCTCCCTCTAGCAAATCCACAACCAACATCGGAGCAAGTTGGCCCCGTCACCTCTCCATCAATGATGGCATACCACCTCCCCTGGTAGCACTTGAGCCAAAATTGGAAAAAATATAATCCAACCATGAACAATCAAGAATCAAGATCAAAGAAAAATAGTTGAAATAGGAACAATAATCGAAATTGAATATAATCTCTTACCTTAAGATCTGCTGCTTCGCTTTTAATTCTAGATTTTCACTTTTAATTCTCAAATTTGCAAGTGAAGAGGCAGAACGGGGAGCCGAAGAATCGGATGGTGGAGTTTCAGACCAAGTAAGCAGATCTGCCGTTCACTCTGCAGTCTTCACAATGAGGAGGCCCAAGTCTCAAACAATTGATGGGAATAGAAACAAAATAGAATAATTAAGGATCGATGCTAATTTGGAAGGCCCCATCTCTGAGCACTAACATTATAGGTCAAAAGGAGCTTTGCACTGACCTGATTTGCTGCACAACCTTCCTCAGTTCCTCGTCGTCTCCGATTTTGCCAGCTTGAAGAAGCGTGGGTTCTGCAAATGGGAGCACAGGATCCAGAGTTCATAGTCGGCAATGTCGTGTGTGGTTGTGAAGACTCCACACTTACAAATTAGCTTGAAGAAGAGTGGGTTATGCAAATGGGAGCACAAGTACAATCAGGTCACAACACAAAAAGTCTCCGATTTTTTAAATGAATAATGCAGATGAAAGTGAGACTGGGCATACTTTTTAAGACCATATTCCTTTATAATCCGGTTTGTTTATTACTTTTAAAACGGACTTTTTTATAATCCGGTCTAAAAAAATGTTCTTTATATTTACGAAAATGCATTCTGTTACACTTTTAAGACTGGATTTTTTATAATCTAGTCTCAAAAGTGTTCTTTATATTTATGAAAATGACATCAGTCATACTTTTTAGACTGAATACTTTATAATCCGGTCTAAAAAATGTTCTTTATATTTATGAAATTGCCACCAGTCATACTTTTAAGACGGAATCCTTTATAATACGGTCTAAAAAATGTTCTTTTTTTTTTACAAAATTGCCAATCGGTCGTACTTTTAAGACCGGACCCTTTATAATCCAGTCTTAAACGTATTCTTTATATTTACAAAAATGCCACGGTCATACTTTTTAGACCAGATCCTTTATAATCTGGTCTAAAAAGTTCTTTATATTTATGAAACTGTCACTGATCATACTTTTTAGACTTGATCCTCTATAATCCAGTCTAAATGAGGCGGTCTTAAAGCCTTTTTATAGTAGTGTTTGAGTAAGTAAATTCTCTTCTCTAACTTCTTGTAATTATGCAAAAGTTTAAGGAAATTTTAGTCAATAGCTAGAACTTGGTGATATGATTTATTTTCATGATTTTGATAGTTTAAAATTGTTTAAAATGGAATTTTGTATGAGAAAGAGTATGGGGTACAATTTTCTATTTGTAAATTAAGAAGCTAAAAAACAAGCAAGGGCATTTTTGTAAACTGTGAATGATTTATGTGTCCCTGGTCTTGGCAAATATTTTTAGTCAAAAATAGACATATCAAGAGTCACATAGATTTTTGAAACACCTTAATCGGATTTTTCTACAATTAGTTATGAATATTTGAAGTTGGGTCAAATTTCCTAAAATTTTCAGGGTTTTATGCGAAAATAAAGGAAAAGTTACTAATGAAGGGATACTCATTAATAAAGAAATTAATGAGTTTCAAATAGTGAAAAGACCCTTCATAGAAGTGTATAGTTACATATTTTAAAGGAAAAGATTATATTGGCAATAACACCGTTTACATTACATTACTTTAGGTCTATCATTCTTATTTAGTAGCTAAAAGTTTGTTATCCTACTAATCAGCTACTTGTAGGTAAGTAACCTTAATCTCATATGCTTTGTATCACTTTGTATGTATGTTTTACCATAATTGTGTATGCATTCAGTGTTATTGTTTTCCAAGGACTTTAGTACCGGAACCCGCTATAATCGACCCCTGACATGGTTATGTGCCTTATTGAGTAGTATATGTTATGTGTGACGGCTCGTTCCAGTTTAGGCTTTATGCCTCACTGTGTGCAACCTATTGAATGCTTATGATATGAGTTTATGGTTTTTTCTTATATACTTTGTTTATACTCTAAATATGAGAGTAACGGTTACTTTAGGATCTTTTGAGATTCCAGCTCATTCTAAGAACACCGGTAGATCTTTGAAAGTTGATCAAGGGTCAAGGTTACTTTAATTATTATTCTCAGGATGACTGTATAATATTTTAATTGTGTTGGTATCATATTCGGATGACTATATATTAACTCTTTGGGAAACTTATTCTTTTCGATACTTATTTATTATTATTATATTGTCCAAATTGCTACATGCTCTGCTGCGCAATCACTCTGATACATGCCTGTTTACAAATATAACTGATAAAAAATGAAAAGATCACACTACCTGCCACCTGGAAAGACGAGGCCATTAGGGGTGTAACATAGGTTAAGTTTGATTGCTAGTTGATTGAATATATGTATGTATGTATGTATGTATGTATGTATGTTGATGTTGAGCTTGCAGCATGAACAACATTGAAGAAGTTACATATGGAGAAGGAGCTCACATTCACCGTGATAGCAATGAATAAAAAATATTCAATCACATTCACCAAGAATAGGCCATCAAAAAGTTTCTACCGCCATATCCTGATGATGTCGAGATAGGTAAGTATCTCTTTGATTTTCTCATTAACACACATGATGTTTTTACCTCTTTGATTGTCTCTAATCCTTTAGATGTGATGCATTTTTTTAAAAAAAAAATACTTATTTTTAAATATAACTCTAAAAATATATGAAGTGGATAGATAATGAATGGATTTATCAAATAAGCATATTTAGTTAACTAACGGGTAAATTTAACCTAGATAATAGCTATGAGAAATTGCTATGATTTAGAAACTTCTAAAGTAACATTGCTCATAAGTAAAAACTTCTATAACAAATTTGCACATAAACTCAAAACAAAAGTAACACGGATGACACGTAGTAAATTAACTCGCCAGATTTGGTTAACTAATAGTCAAACCTAATTGGGATAACAATTAGAATAAATTAAAATTGTTATGATTTAAAAACTTTCTGGATAACATTGCACCCAAAAAAATTAAACAAAATTGCCCACCTCATCAACTTTCGAGGCTAGCCCTTTAACTCTATATATATGGTATTATATACTTATATTCCAGCAAAAAAATTACTTATAAATACACACATACATACTTATACATACACTGAGTCGAGAATGGTGACGTGTAGTCCATTGACAGTTTAACCACTCCACTATATACATATGTAAAATGAAAGGAATCTTGTTTTCTAAATGTTTCGTTTTATATGGTTAATTAATCTTATAGGCTAATTTTTTCTTATGAAGTATATGAATGAACGAACTCATCAAGTAGGGGGGGAAAAATCAAACAAACAGATGAGATTTTTCATTGGTTCGACGCATTATATATCAATGCTGTGTTCATGTAAATTAAAGTGTTTATAGGTTATATATAGGACGGTGTTCCTTAATTATAATAATTTACTATTTCATATTTAATAATTATTACATGAGAGCATAATATTTTCAAAATTATAAGATCATTACTTATGAGTAGAAGGTGAAAATTATAATGACAAGTGATATGTGAAATCATACTGCAGAATTTTTTTCTCACGCCAATCACTATATTGATTAAAAAAAAATCTTGAAAAAATTAGAATGAAGGACCTAGAGGAAAAAATATTTATAGAGAATGACCATAAAAATTATAATTATTTAGAATGACCAAATATAAAAATATAAAATTTAAAGTACTAAATTGCCCCTAAAGAAAATCTTCTTCATTCCCTCCTACATTCTCTTGCACATTATATTTTTAAAATTAATACAAAATTCTAAGTTTCATTAAATTAAACAATATTTTTCTCAATTTTCATTTTTTACAACTTGAATATATATATATATATATATATATATATATATATGAAAAAAGAATTATGCATTCTTCAATTTGTAAAAATTATAATTTTTTTAAATCAACAAAAATATTAATTAAAAATAGAATTATATAATTATAATAAAATTCAAGGTCTTTTCTAATTTATCATATATGATAAATCAAGAAAGTTTGTGTGATTTATTTTTGTTTTAGAAGTAATTTATGTGGGTTAAAAAATTCATGTAATTTTAATAAAATTAAATAATCTAATTAACCTATTATATCTAGAAAAACATGAAATATTTTTATTTTTTATTTTTATAAAAATTAGTTTAATTAATATCACGTTGATAATATAAATCGAAAACTCAATGATATAAATTCGTGAAAAAAAATGTGAGTCTAACTGTTGTTAATTAAATAATATACTGGAAAAAAAAAAGGAAGATATAATCATATCATGATGAGAAATTTTAGTTTTAATTTTAGTTATTTTTTTAATTATTAATACAAGAGATAATACACGTTTGATTATGGGTAATTTAATAATTTAAATTTATATCATAATGTTCGGTCCTTCTAAGTTATTATAATTTTTATGGTCATTTATAATAAATATTATTTTCTCTTAGTCCTTTATTTTAATTTCCCCAAAAATATTTTACCAATATACTCCTTTTTTCAACACATCATCACCTCATAATCTAATTATAATGGAGAATAGCTAATAGTTAGGCTTTATAATAAAAATCATCAATCCACATGTGATGATCGGCGCGTGGGTCTCCTACTTTCGTAACCGGCCACAAAGCGACATTTTTTAAGCTCGTAGAAGAAACAACAAGATTTTAGCCCATTAAAGCTGGCAAAAAAAAAAAAAAAAGGTCCATTAAAATTTTTGAGAAAGGAATGACTTGTTTCAAATAAGCCTAGCTTATTTAGTTTTTTATTTTTTGCCTTAAAACAAGGAAAGCCCTTGTCTACTAGATTAAACCCATTTTTGAGGATCTAAGCCCAAAAAGCACTTGTTCTCATCCTCATCATTTTTTAGGCTCGCACCTGTTATCATCCTCATCTTTTTTGTTTTTTTTGTTTTTTGTTTTTTATTAACTCAATAATCACTATCGTCTCATTTTCCTCCAATTCTTCACCTTCATATTCAATAATTCAAACTTCCCTTAATCATGTTATCAATTTGACGTGTGGGAATGAAAAAAATAGTATTGGGAGCTCTTCTCTCATGATCGTGAACCCGATGTGAGGTGAAATCCGGATTAATCAGAACTAAAGCTAGGAATTAGGGCTGGCCCATGAAGGGTCAGGGCCCAAAGCAAGAAAAACATATGTTTTTCAAAGCCCGACCCAAGATCACCAGGTAGGACCGACCCTCCAGACCCGGGAAGCTACTATTTCAAATTTGGGCTATGTTTTCCTGGAAAAATTCTGGGCAACGTTGAGAAAAATGAAAACTGGGAATATTTTATAAATTCTGGGTAAAAATTAGTATTTTTAATTTAAAATAGACATCCTAAGGATTCCGAGAAATTTTACGGATCCTCGTTTCGATTTTGGTAGATTTAATTATGATTTTGCGAAGTTAACCGAAAATTCTGCCCAGCAATTCAGCATAGCGTTTTTTTTTTAAAAAAAAATGTGAGGGCAAAGTTGTAATAATAAATCCACCAAGGGTAGAAAGGTAAATTAAACCCTTAGGATATTATTCTAAGCAATATTATATTTATCAAATATCATATAATAATCCGACGATAACGTATAGGATATCCGGAGGTCCTAGTCGGATCAAAAGGCGGATGTTTGGCCATTACACGGTGAAAGGTACGTTCGCGTACGAACTTTAACTCTCACATGTCTTGTATGGCTTTGATATGATTGGTTGATTCATGATTGATTTTTTTCCAAACGTGAATATCTCGTATATATATGTTTATACTTTTCATATGAGGTTAACTGTTACCTGAGATTCAATTCGATTGAATCTCAGCCTTGACTAAAGATTCAGGAAAGGAACCAGGGTCGGAGAAGGCACCGGTAAAGGGAGCCGAAAAAAAAGCACCAAAGGATGAAGCCGAAGAGAGGCACCGATGGATGGAGTCGTGAGGAGGCACTCGGCCGAGACAAGAGCCGGAAGAAGTTTAACAGAAAGCATACCTTCGGCATGAATCTAATAAGGTTACTTCAAACCATTTGGTGTCTAGAAAGGGTTCATCTATGTGGTTCGAGTCGGTGAGTCGCCGTGAATTCGGGAGACTTCCACTAGACACCGGCCGCCCAAATTGTTTGATTAACTGAGTTAGATTCATTGCCCCAAGTCTACCTAAGGCTTGGTTTAAGATTGTATAGTTACTATTGAAGAGTTGTAATTATACAAGTCCTGTAATATTGTATCACATGAATATTCCTTCGGGATTATTTTATATATCGTTTATGTCGGGACATCATCATATGTCAGGGCATTTTATATCGATACTCATTGTCCAATTGTTAGTACATGCTCTCCGTTTCCGCAATACTGAAGTGGTAGCACCTCAAACTCTCGCTGATTTTTATAAAAAACCAAGTGTCAACCGACACATTTTGAAGTATGGAATTTTGGGGTGTTACACTTTGTGGTGGAAAATATTTGCTTAATGGTTAAGATGAGTAGGTGGAATAGATTAGCAATAAAATATGCACATGTGTCCCTTATCTTTTCCCCTTTAAATATTATGTTGACACCTCAATAGCTTAGGTGTCCCCTTAATTAATTGAATATGCTTATGTGTCCTCAACTTTTCTTTTTCAAATATTAAATTACCACATGTGTGCTTAGGTGCCCCTCACATAATTACCTACCTTTCCATGTGTCCACTTGTGTCCCTTCCATGATTATTTACCTTTCCATGTGTTCACTTCTTTATTTTTTTTAGTAGATGAAGGTGTACATGTGTCCCCTTCAACTAATCTTTAATTCATAAGAAGACATGTGGCCATGTTCTAGATGTCTTCTTGAGCTTTCTATTATCTTCTCATGCCACCTCTAAAAACGCAGGGCATAGACTACCCCGAAAATACTTGTATTCTTACTTATCTTGACATATTTTTGCTCAACTAATTGTCCTATACCTCAAGACATAGTTGGGTGGCATCTTTTCCAAGTGGATTTACACCGTCTGGGTCTTCCGTGCCCCTTTTTCACTAGCACTTTAATTCCCCGGCTTATACATACTAAGTCCGCTAACCTGTATAGCTGAGTTACTTAGTCCCCCGAGAGACTTCCTATCCCTCGACATTCTTGGGATCCTGCTCGAACTGGCTTGGTCGCTTGCCTTTTATAAGCATATTCCCAAGTCTCGGGTCCAAAATTCAAGATATTACATTTCTCTCCCCGTTCAATAAATTTCGTCCTCAAAATTTGAACACATATCCTTGGGGAATCATTCTAACCATTCAGTTTATTCCTTTTTCTTATGCATATTTACTAAACATGTAACATAATCATCATACATGATTCGTTTTCATTCTGCACCCAGTAATATCGAACATAAGACTCTCTTGTCTATTCTCACAACGCTTGATTTCACAGGTCTCACTACTTGATGTATTCTGCCTTTCAGGTTATTTTATTTTGGCCTTCTAGCTGAATTTACTATTGCAGTGCTGGACATTCTAAGCTTTATCATTCAGTAATCATCCTCAAGCCATATCCATCTCAACTTTAACTTGGTACAGTCTAAATACTAAGCCAGCCTCAAGACATATTCTAGGCACTTGGTCCAAAGTTACCATGACAAAGCAACAAGCATAGTGCTAGGCATATAGGTCTTACGGCCCGGGGACATTGCCCCGTGTAAACTTGCACACTCGGTTCTTCCGCCCTCGAGCATCTGCTTGCCTATCTCATGTCCGAGTTTATCAATTCAAGCTCTCAAATTATTGTCCTCTTGCTTAGCAATCGACTAGCAAATTCCATCTGACTTAACCAGTTTAGATTTCTAGACCATTTTATCAGTTTCTGTTCCTGTATCCCAATTGCACCACTTTTTATTTCAACACAACAGCAACGACAATCATGCCACCGCTTACTATGTTGTCTCATACTCGACATTTCAAATTTTCATATTTTTGAAAATATTTGTGGTCGCAGTACATTTCATCATCGCACAAAATAGTATTTTAACATTTTCAAGAAAATCATAATCGTTGCCAACTCGAATTCAAGAAAACACATTCACTACCGGCTCAAATTCAAGAAAACATTTTTTTGCCGGCTTAATTCACAAATGGAATAATTCAACAAAATTCAACAACTGAGAGGCACACGCCACCATTATGTCCTGCTTCACTAGAACATATCCCAATCCTTTCATACACAAACCACCGAAGTGGCAATATATCACGGTTAGTAGTCGAGAACGGCTTGCAAGTCATGATAATGGATCATGAAAACGAGCGACTCGGCTATTTTGTTCGTTTTGTTTTGGTTAATTCTCAACGTCAAATCTTGATTACATTATCTTACCATTCATTATAGTTAAGTCACATCATAAAAGCAATTTCATTGATTTTGGGCTGTGTTTGCTTGTTAATGTTCATATTCATGTTTGTGCGAGAAAATGCTTGGGCCTAGGTTTGTTATTAAAATTCTAGGCGAGTCAATTGAAGAGGTGTAAGGTGGTGATCTTTGTGGAAGAGACTTGACTATGTGCTCAGATTTCCCCTCAAATTAATGAAGTCACCAATTCGAGATTGAGCTTTACTCTCCACAACAACTATATATATATATATATATATATGGGTTTATCATTTGTCATGTGACTTGATATTATGTTTTGTCAAGTCACTCCAAAACTACATCATATTGGGAGTTAAGAGAATTAATGAAGAATGTTTTTGGTAAAATTCGTCTAATGAATCCAAAAACAAAAAATACTAAAACACCCTTAACTAATTCTCCTAACTCCTAAAACGATGTAGTTTTGGCGTTAGGGGAATTAATGAACTCCCAAAACGACGTAATTTTGGGGTGACTTGATAAAACTTTTTGTTAAATCAAACGTTAAACCTATATATATATATATATATATATATATAACATGTCGACTCATTCTATATATGTACATGCATTCTCTATTTATGAACTATACGAGATAAAATTCAAAGCTTGAGATCACTTATTAGGCAAGTTAATTAAATACATAATTCTTTTTCAAAGATAAAAAATCTGTGGTGGAGGGAAAATATTTCCTTTTTTTAAGTTCAAATTATATTCTACAAGGTATTATAGTACAAAACAGTTTCTTTACTTATTTGTGTAATGTCATAATACACACACACACATACATACATGTATGTATGTGTATCTTTGTAACACCCCAAATTCCATACTTCAAAATGTGTCGATTGACACTTAGGTTTAGAAAACTTGACAGATTTTGAGGTGTTAACACTTTCGTAGTAATGCGAAAATGGAGAGCATGCGCTAACGTTTGAACGATGAGTAACTGATACAAAATGCCTAAGCATATGCTGATGCCCTGACATATGCTGATATATATTAAAAATTTCCCGAAGGAATATTCGTGTGATACAATATTACAAAGCTTTGTATAATTACATTTTTACATGGTAACTATACGCCTTAGACCAAGCCTTAGCTAGACTTGGGGCAATAAACCTAACCCGATTAATCAAACAGATTGGCACTGGTAGGTGTCTATCATGGAAGTCTCACCGAGTTCACGGCCACTTATTGACTGATCCACATAGACCAGCCATGCCTTCGGCACCAAACGGTTTGAAATAACTTCATTAGATCCATGCCAAAAAAGTAAGCTCTGTTTAAACTTCTTCTGGCTCTTGTCTCGACCGGTGCCTCTTCTCGGCTCCGTCCATCAGTGCCTCCCTTCGGCTCCGTCCTTTGGTGCCTCTTCTCAGCTCTGGTTCTTTTCCTAAACCTTTAGTCAGGGCTGAGATTCAATCGAATTGAATCTCAGGTAACATTTAACCTCATATGAAAAGTATAAACAATGTATGTATGACAGATGTTCATTACATTACAGCAATAACCAACACATAAGCATATAGCACATGTAAAGTCTATCCACGTTTGCACTAACTAGTGCCACGATGGCGCCTCGTGTCCTCGACTAGGAAAACTCAATGGTATTATTAAGACTATAACCCGTATAAAGTCAATGTATAAACAGTGACTTAAGCCCCATAAACTTAGTCACGTGCAGGCCCAAGACCTAGTCTTGTCCATCACTTCATGAATCATTCTATCACATACATGCATACAAGACACATCGAGTTAAAGTTACGACGCGAACATACCTTCCTTCGCATAGTTAGCAATATGCCCGACCTGCGAATCCGACTCAATTTCCGGATATCCTATACATTATCGTCGGATTATTATATGATATTTGATAAATCTCATATTTCTTAGAATAATATCCTAAATATTTAATTTACCTTTCTACCCTTAGTGGATTTATTATTCCACTTTTACCCTTACATTTTATTAAAAACGCTACTTCAGCATTTCTGGGCAGAATTTTTGATAACTTTGAAAAATCATAATTAATTCTATAAAAATCGAAACAAGCATTTGTAAAATTCCTCAGAATCCTTAGGATGCCTAGTTTTGATGAAAAATACTTTTTTTTACCCATAATTTGTGAATCATTCCCAGTTTTCGTGTTTCCGACCTCTGCCCAGAATTTTTCCAGAAAAACGTAGCCTTTATTCAAGAATTTTTATCTCCTTGTACAAAACTCAAAATGACACAATCTAGGTATTTTTGAAAATCCCTAGATGTCTAATTTAACCATGAAAAATTTCAGAATTTTATAACTTCATTTTCTGCATAAAATCATGGCCTTTTTGCTGCTGATTCCTAACCAAATTTTTTTCCAGAATTTCGCTACTTTTGACCTTCAACTTCCAAGAATTTTGCTCCATCAAATTTGCGAAATGAAGCCATTTTTAACCATAAAAACATGAAAACAAAACTATATTGGAAGATTAAAGATCAAAACACTACTTATCTATGAATTTAAAAGCTAGAACTAAAGAACTACAGAACTTACCCTTGAAGCTCCTCTTCCTTCTTGCTTCCCTCTAGCTCTCACTTCTCTCTACTCTCTTTAGAAAATCACCTCTTGGGGTTGATTTTGGTGTGAAGAATGAAGAGGCTCAAGGTCTGTATTTATAGTGAAATTCCATGATCTTAAACCATTAGATCATCCTTCTTAATCAATGGCTCATGGGTGTTGGTCTTTCATGAAGACACCAACTATGAAGAGAAATGCTCTCATTGGTCCATCCAATTTACATAGGATTTAGCTTAATTATTTGTTGTTTTTTCCCCATTGGTTCATTGAATCAAATAATATCTCACTACACACGCACACCCCCACACACACACCTGTAATACCCTAAAATTCATATTCATTATAAACATTATATTTTGGTGAAAATACCTATTGGAAAAAGGTGAATATGTGGTCTCAAAATTTAGTAGCTTATTCAATTTAATTTAGGGAGTTTTCTCTTAGAATTAAATAACCAAAGACCCAAATTTTATAATCTTCATTTGGGGACTATAAAATACCCTAAAATTGTCATATTACAACATAGTTTATATTTAATCATAAAGAGCCAAAAAAATGTTATAAAAATACATAAATCAATTAAAGGAAATTACCAATAATTAAAGGGCAATTGAAGTTACAATAATTAATTGTATTAACTTGCAAAATTAATTAAAAGGCATATTAAAAGTCATCAACGAGGGATCTATATAAATGTAATGAAAGATTTGACAAATAATACATGTTAAATAAATAAATAAAGGAGAGTATGTTGTCTCTAAATTTTGCAAGTTACTAATTAGATTTTAGACAATTTTTTCTCAGAATTTAATAAACCAAAGATTAAATTTAAGACCACATTTAAGGATCATAAAATACACAATAATCATCATATTAAACCATGGTTCTTAAAAGAAGCAAGATAATGTTATAAAAATACTTAAACGAATTAAGGGAAATTAATAAAGATAAATGAACAATTAAGTTTTCACTAATTAAATAATTGTGTAACTCTTCATAATTAATCAAGGGGCAAATTAAGAAGCAACAATTAGGGAATGTCTTAATTAAAAATCAAGGAATCAATTAAATGACAAATGGAAATAAGTAAAGATTAAGGTGCATAAAGCTTGATTTAATTAAGCACTAGTTTCCATGGTTAGCTAGCAAATGCAATTAAGAGTTAATTAAACTTTGCTAATGACACTTAAGCTTTGATTATGTCATCAAAGTGACATCACAAGGATGACATCACAAGAGCTCATGCTTTATGGTGAAGGGTGAGGATTAAAACTTCTTGATTAAGTTTAGATCTAATGGTTGAGATTAAGGAAGAGGCAAATGGTGGGGCCCACATTAGGCTTGAGATTACCATTTTAACCTTGAGATTTTCCCTATAAATAGAGTCTTGCCTCTCCTCATTCTTCACACCAAATCAACCACCAAGTGGTGATTTATAAGAAGCAAGAAGGAGAAGCAAGAGTCTTCAAGAGGTAAGCTTGTCTTTAGTTTTTAGTTTCTAGTCTTTAGTTCTTTAGTTCTTAGTAGCTTTTAGTAGAATTGTTAGTTTTAATCTAGGAAATAGGTAAAGTAATTTTCCATAATTGTTTCCAAGCCTTATTGCATTGAAAGATGTCTGACAAGGTGGGAACATATTGGGAAGTGACTTTTAGGATTAATAAAATAAGTTAGAGTAAGATAGGAATTGTGGGGTTTTGCTGGGCTGTGGGAGTCATCAGTTAGAGGGCATTATTTTGTGAATAAATTTATATTCAAAAATTCTGAAATAATTCATGGTCATAGTATGCATGTATAGCTTTCCATTTATATAAAATATGTATAAAATAGAGGTCTGTATAGAGAGATAAAAATTCTGGAAATAAGGCTATGTTTTCTGGAAAAAATTATGGGCAGAGGTTGAAGATCATTAAACTGGGAATGAATCAAAAATTCTGGGTGGAAATCATTATTTTTCCTCAAAAATAGACATGCTAAGGTTTCCAGGAAATTTTACGGAACCTCGTTTTGATATTTTTAGAATTAATTATGAATTTTCAAAGTTATCGAAAAATCTGCCCAGAAATGCTAGAACAACGTTTTTACGAAAATTAAGGTATATAATTGGAATAAAGTACCTCTTAGACTGCATTTTATAAAGAAATAATGCGGTTATACATTTATAGGCAATCCGAGGAAAAGAACCGTCAGCCAAACGTACCACCATCCACACGGACTAAGGTACGGACGCGTACTGTAACACTGACTCTGATGCTTATTGTATGCTTATATGTGATGGATGATTTCATAAAGTCATGGATAAGACTTGGTCTTAGGTCATGCACCGTGACTAAGTTTATGGGGCTTAGATCACGTGTTTATACATTCAGCTTTATACGGGTTACAGTCTTGGTAATGCCGTTGAGTTTTCCTAGCGCTGAGGACACGATGGGCCATCGTGGCACTGGTTAGTGCAAACATGGGTGACTGTGCATATGCTGTGTGCTATGTACTGTGGATATGTTAATCTTGCATCTGCTGTGTGCTTATGTATTGATTACTGTTGTAATGAATATCTGTCATACATATACTGTATTACATGAGCATGAGGTTAACCGTTACACCGAGGTCCGATGGGCATTGGACCTCGCTCTTACCATAGTTTCGGGTCTAGAGAACCGAGGACCAAAGACAAGAGTAAGCAAAGTAAACAAAGACGCGTAGAGACTCGATCGAAGATTCCTATTTTTAGACTTGTAACCTTATGACATTACTCGAGATAAATGTACTGTACATTATAAATAGACGGATACGCCACGATAAATGATATATCGCTTACTCACTCTTTTACTTGCTCGATGCTCTACTCGATGAAAAAAAAAATTCCGCCTTTGAAAAATGGGGTGTCACACACACACCCTCCCTCCCTCCCTCTTCCACCTTATCCTCTTCCATTTGATTTAATTAATACCTTATCCCATGTGCTAAAATCCAATTTTAATAACTTGATTTATCAAATACTCATTTATCCTCTCATCTTGATCTCTAGCCATTGGATTGATTTGTGTTAGTTAAGAATAGATCCTCACCATTAATCCATAGCTTAATTTTCCCATTGGTCCATTTAATTTTATGAGGATTTAGCTCATTTCTTTGATTCCTCATTGGCTAATCACTTTACAAGAGGATTATGGTTAATTAATTAATTAGGGCCATTGGATTGAATTAAGTGTGCAACAATCTTAACCATTGATCTTGGTTGCAATTGTTGACTTTCAAAGTTGATTAACAAAACTTGATTAACTCTTAATCCAATGCTTATATGCCTTTTAATTGCATTTGTCATTGGTTATTTGATTTATTAACTCATCATGAAAATTAGTACTTAATTAAATCAAGCTCTATGCACTTATTTCTATTGTCTTTTATCAACTTGAAGACAAATGCCACTAATCTCTATTTAGTGCAAGCTTAATTACCAATTAAAATTGGCTAATGTGTTCTAATTTAATTAAGTATCTTCATACGCTTTCCTTCTCTTTTTTGGTTATAGATTAACCATTATTCAATGTGTTAATTATGTCACATTTTATTGTCCCTAATATGTAGTCTCATAATTAACCCTTGGTTAATTAATTCCAAAGTGAAATTTGGATGAAAATATAATCAATAGATTATAATTCTTTGAGACACAAATTCACCTTTGTATTTTGCTAATTATTTGCTAAAATACAATATTTATATGAATTATGAAAATAGGGTATTACATATGCATACATGTATGTATGTATGTATATATGTATGTATACATATATGTGTGTGTGTGTAACCAAATAATACTATAATATAAAATATGTTTGGATAGAAATAGAATACAAAGTTAAAAAATATTATTATATTTATGACTCTTTCAATAATTTAATTAGTTTATTGGTTATATGAATGATGATAATTAATCTCTTTTTCGGTATGCTTAATGTGTTTTTCATTATGTTCGCCTCATAATTGATTTCAAATAAGTCTGTGGACTCTGGTGTAGAGTAAAACATTCTACGACGGTTTCTGAGATGACTCATTTAACAAAAGTGATCAAAATGTTAAAATTGCCATTTCCCATTTTTATCAACTTGTTCATCGTTTAACCATTACATTTAATTATCATTACTTTTGTGATTTTTTCTTTATGACCAATCCATAAATGAAAATTATTTTATTTTATTTCCTTTTTATGTAGTTCTTTTCTTCTCTTTAGAAACTTACCACAAAATAATATGTCTAATGTTTATTTTTTTCCTCACTAGTTCTTATTTTCATTTTTTATGCAGCTCCAACTACAAATTGCGTTTTGGACATGTTTGATTACACAATAATAAAGGGAAATGATTAATTCAGCAATGATATTAGAAATTGATTTCAATTCTTTTCTAAATTAAATCACATTAGTAAGTAATTTGGAAAGAATTGGTACTGAAGAAGCAATCAAATCATTTTCAATCGTGATTACTTAATCAATCAATTTTAAATAAATATAAACAAAGGTAATTAGAAAATAATTAGTAGTATAAGCGTTTTTATTGTATGATGGTAATGCACCCGAACCTGAAACTTTCTCAACGAATTAACTAGGTATTACAAGCTTTTAAGAGTAAAATTGATTGATTGATTCATTCTTTCTCTCAAAACTTTTGGTTTATAGTATGTACATAATTCATGCACATCTTGTACGAATTCTTGCATAACTTTTTTACTCACTAAAGTATAGAGGGATTGTGGACTTTTGTCTCTTCAGCCGCCACTCTCCTTCTAACACCCAAAAAATTAGTCTGAAAAATAAAATAATGTTATGAATATTCCAATATTGGTGTGAATGTCCACAACCTTTTCAAGAAGAGTCTTTTGGAGTTTCTAAAGCCATGTAACCTATGACATGAATGGCATGGGAGTTTTATATGACTAATGTTAAAAACTTACAAAACCTCATAATATACCATTATGTAGATTTATTTTTTTGTAACTCTTGTAATAGAATTCCTTGCCTATATATAGTAGGCATGTATCAAAGGTTAAAGAAGAGAACAATAGAAAGAAGAAGCACTCTCACTTTGCTCTCAATTTCTCTCTTGCATTTCTTTATCTCCTTCATCTTAATCTCTCCTCCCGTTATTTTACTTAGTTTCATAACACGTTATCAAGACGATTGCTATAACGAAAGTATAATTTCTTTAACGATTTCATCTACTTTCTCTAATGATTTTATTATATGTTTATTTGTATATCCGGGATAATCTAAACCACTATATGGAATTAAAAATACTCTTTTACCGATTATTTTTATACATCGGGTTCCATGGTTAAGATTGGAGATTATTTACTATTTTATATAGTAATTTTACTATTTATCATTATTCATGGACAGTAATTATATAGTAATTTACGATTGTTTTACTATTTATATTATTGTTACTAACATAACATTTAAATTAAACATTTACTTTTATGTTACTAACATAACATTTATATTATTGTTACTAACATAACATTTAAATTAAGCATTTTACTTTTATTGTTGCTAACATAACATTTTACCTTTATTGTTATGTTATTGTTGCTAACATAACATTTTATTTTTATTGTTGCTAACATAACATTTTACTTTTATTGTTATGTTATTGTTGCTAACTTTTAATGTTATGTTATTTTATATTTAATGCAATCTCTTTTGTTTTATTAATATTATTATGGCCGAAAGCCATATACCTTTGTTTTCCTATTCTCAAATTATATGACCAGAAGTCATATTGTTCGATTTCCTATTACATGGCCGAGAACCCATAGTCTTTTTATTCCTACTTTGATTTATTATTATTGTTTGTATATCTTACATTTTAATTTATTATTTTGATATTATATGACCAAAAGTTATATTTCTTTTACTCTTATTATGGCCAAGCCATACACTTCTATTTTCTTATTAAAATTATATGACCAAGTCATATTACTTTAATTTCTTATTTTGTGGCTAGAAGCCATATAAATTTAAATTCTCATCTTGAGAACTAAATGGCTAGAAGCCACAAATTTTTAATTTTAATATCTTTAATTTTTATTGTTTTTATTTTCATATTCTTTGATTCATTATTATATGACCAAATGCCATATATATATATATATATAATTTTTATTTATCCTGAAGATAAATGGTTGGAAGCCATATTGATTTAATTTCTTATGAAACAAATTAGCCCGAAAGCCATGAGAAGACACAAATTGGCTTAGCCCTATGAGGAAACATAAATTAAGCACAAGCAATGTGATAATTTGGCCTGAAGCCATAAGACAAATTGAAGTAAAGCGATAATTTGGCACAAAAGCAATCGATAATATATTATATTATTATTACTATTTACATACTATTTTACTATGCACATCAACTTTTTAAGAATTTTCATTTGAACTTTATGATATATTTGGTCTTTAGTCTTCTATACCTACGAAAGAGGTATGGAGCTTGTGCACATCTAGAGATGAATGGTGGACAAGAAAGTGATATTTGTTTGTTATTAATATCAAAGCCCCGAAGACTTATGTTTCAAATATAGTATAAAAAGATTTTGATAGCCTTGGAAAAATATTGTCCGAAGACAATAACTTACGAGATTTATGTCGTAATAAGTTTAAAGGCTAATAGTCTTGGGGACTAATTAGCATATTTTGCCCAATGTTATAAGAGAGGCAAAGAGCTGCAAAGAAATATCTCTAGATTTATTTTGAAGCCAAGACAAATAACAAATAAGCCCAAAAGGTAATACGGTGTTTAGTTTCTATTCTTTTTTTTAAAAAATTATTATTATTTACATTTATTGTGATCCCATCTTATAAATCTGTTGCCATGACAATTTTCTACTGGAGAATTTTCATATGTGTGATTCTAAATCTGTAAGGTTCTGAGTTATTTTGATCACGAATATCTTCATATGTGGTGGACTGTGTATGTTTTGCATATATAAGTAAATTGAAGTATATTATTAAAGAGTAACGAGATTATCTAGATTATCTAAATTGAAGTATATCTTCTAGTGACGAATCAACATAGATTTTTATTTCGAGTTTTGAAGGGTTTTAAAGTGATTTTGAAATGCATATATATAGAAAGTATGTTTATATGACTCACACTTGAGGGGGAGATTGTTAGAAAACAAGTGTGAGTTCAAATACAAGTATGAGCTAATTTTTGAAAAGTTATATACTTCTCACCTAAAGCCTAATATATCTCCCAAAATGGATGTTAGATTATGATCAAAAGTTTATGATTGATTGAGACATATGTCACAATAAACCAAAGTTTACTAATCCAAAGAAATTTATTGTTGGCATGACTTGTTTGATCATCCAAGTCATATAATACAAATAAGATTACATTTTGACATCCATCGAAGAACCAAAGATTCTTCAAGAATAACCAACATATTATTTATGAATTATGTCTTTGCTTGTTCTCAAAACAAATTGTCCATGAGAATATCATTGATCATGTAAAGCCTCCATAAATAGTTAGATCAATTCTTATGAGAACAAAATTTTTATGTTGGTATGTTTGATCTTACATATTGCAGACTTATAAGCCAACAAAATTCTCCCCATATAATTGGTTTTAGGTCGTGAGCAGGACAAATTCCATCTTATAAAGTTTGTATGTGCGATGATTATTAATCCACCACAATGCACAGAGATGGATATGGAAAGAAAGTTGAGATAAATGTTGTATAAGGACCTTCTTCTTCTTGTTTGTCTCTATATGAAACAAAATAATGTTTCTAAAGGAAACAAATGGATTAAGGAAACTTATACTATATGATTAGTCAATTGATATTTGACATTATTTTCTCAACATAAGGGGGAGAAATTGAATAGTTGGATAGGAGAATACATGGAATGCATTATCGCAAAGTATATATCCTCGAATAAAGAAGTATGAACCGGAAGTTCATTAGGTTATGCATTCATGATATATTTGCCGGATAAATTACTTGACCTAAATGAGATTTATTAAATCTCATATTCTAGCTAAAAATGCTCCAATTAGTAACATGCCTGAAGCATGAGTAAATATTCGGTTCCAAATATAAATATTATGGATAAATTGGAGCATATGATTAAGATGATCATATTAAGGAGGCAAGTACTCCGAAGAGTACTGAGACATAACTTATTGGAAAATCTCAAGAGAGGTTCAGGTACCTGAGTAATATTGATATTGTTATGTCGAATTGGAAAAATAGAACCGAAAAGATAAAGTTGTCGACAACAATTTTGATGATGATATCACGTGATCAAATGAGGATATTATATAAAGATTATTGGCCAAGAGGATAAGTAAAATTGAGAGTGACGCAAATATAATCATATTATAATAGTTAAAGACCTGAAGTCCAAATTGGAATATATGATTTTGTGGTGGATACGATAAATCTGGCAATTTATGAATGATAAATTATGCGTCTGTAACATCCCGAATTTCAGAATTTGGAATTAGAAATAGTGTGTTAGAATTAATGGTGGAAATATGGCCTGAACAATTAATAAAATTGATGTTGCAAGTTAAGGCCTATTTTCTAAAGACAAATCCTTATAAGTGATTAAGGATTTATTTTGAGAATTTAATATGAAAATGTAATGTCAAAATTAAGAAGGGGTAAAATGGTAAGTTTATTTCCCCAAGCTTGCAAATGAATTTTGGGAAAATTTAAAGTTCAATTTAAAAGGACAAGAATATATTTAATTAGAATTTTTGGAGAAAGAATTATTAAAGTTAAATGGCTCAATATTAGAAACAAAAGGAGAATATGGAATTAATGGTTTTATGTGTTAAATTATTCTCAACGTCATATGCTTCAATTTATGCAAAACCAATTTGGACTTGAAGCATGCTAGTGGGACCCAAGGATAAAATATTTTGGAATCACTTTTAAACCATTCATGAAGCACAATTTCAGCAAACACGTGAGGCATGCATGTTTGGGCAGCTCCTTTAATATAATAATATTCATTTGCTAATTGGACAACCCAAAGACGCAACACACATATACTGATATGCTCCTTTGATCTTTCTGATCCCATTCGGCCCATACTCTTGGCATAACACTCAGCCCAATTCTCTCCACATACTCCCTCAGTCCGTTAGTCTCCTCGGTCCAACAATAAAATACAGGTGAAGAGCTGGCAGCAAAGGCACAGCTGTTTTATGCATTTTAAGACAACACATTCTTCATGTAATAACCCATACTCCACTAAGTTCTCTAACTCAACAGCTGTTATTCCTTTGGTTTAACACCTAGCGAGAGATTATAGCTGTTGCAAGCATTTTAAGACAGATCATCACGTTCATGCAATGCTCCATTTCCTCTCTGGAAGCTCAGTGTGGAAACAATATTCATACTCCCTTTATTTATTCAACCGGCATGCATTCATGCTCCACTAGCTCTCGGAACTCAGTATTACAGAAACATACACCACAGACTCTCTTGTTTTCAGTAACCATACTCCTCTATCTTATGCGTTTCCAGTAGCACCCATGCTCCATTCATCAGCTCATGCGCACAAACTTTCTGAATCCCATTCATTCCTCATTCTCTAATTCATTCTCCATTTCCTTCGGCCTCACAAAATAACAGACAGAAAAGCTGATGAATGCAGAAAGATGGCAAGAAAAGAAGTTGAGACCAAGAGGAAGACAAGAACGTGAGAAGCATATAGTTGGAAGAGAAGGAGTAAGAACGTGCATGGAAGCTTGACTGTAAACTAGGTGAGTCTTTGAGCTTCCTCGCTTATAAGTTTATGCACGTTATTATGGATGCTGTGAAGTCAAATGAACCGGTTGGTTAGAGTGTCTTGCTTTCATCATCCATGTCTTGAGTTTTAATTGACAATAATAATGGATGCTGATCAACAAAACATAAGTGCTGTTAATTTACCTTCTCTATTTCGATTAGTGAAGGTGCTAAAGAAAGAGATTAAGAGAGTTGTGTGCATGTGGCTTATGGTTCTATTTTTGGTGAGGACCATAAATACCATTTGGAGTTGCATGCACATTGATTGTTCTGTTTTTGGAGTGCAGAAACAGAGTCAAATGACGTTAGCTACAGTGAAATCGTAGATGAACAGTGCATGTGTTACTGTAGCAACATCACCATTTGCTGGAAACTGAACTTGGTGCTGATGCAGTGAACTTTGAGCAAGGTAAAACCACTGTAAACGAACTCCTTTGACCCTGAAACTTTGTGAATATTTTGTACACATCATAATCTTTTATATGAGCCAAAGAACACCCAAATCCGATGTGTACAATGAACGTTATGAATTTCCAAAGTTAGAAGATGAAAACTGGAAAATGTCGCTTTCCAGAAATGAACAGTCGTTTTCAGCCTGCATTTTGAATTAGTAAATGAGCTAGTTTCTCTGTGAAATTTTCCAGAAGTAAACTAGACATACCAAGGTTTAATTTAATAGGTCATAAGCCTTAATCGAGTAGTATCCTGAGAGATACAAATTTGTGAATATGACTTATTAAGCTGGAACCTTTTTCTGGACAGCGAAGAAAGAATGAAAAACTGGGAATGATACAGCAAGAAATAAGTCTAGTGACTATTTGTACATGAAATTAGACTTAATTAGTGACACATAGAATCTTGAACCACCCGAATCGGAGTTCTGTAGAATTATTGATGATTTTTCGAAGTTAGGCCAAAATGCTGATAGCTTTTAGCTACCATGCGAAATTAAAAAGAAATGGCCTAAGTAATGAGAATAAACTCCAAGGGTGTAAGAAAGACTATGAGGCAAAGATAAGCCATTAGGTAGTTGTTTTACTTGGCTCTAATAATATGACGACGTGTTTAGGGCCATGAGAAGTCAAGAAGAAGAAGAATGAAAACAAATGGAAGATACTTAGCTTCAAGCAACTCCGTGGTTGAAGGAAAAGGTACCGGAGGACATAGGCTAAGGTAGTGGACTTACCCTACTTGCGTGTATTGATTTATCTGCTTGTGTGATAATATGCATGATTGCTTTACTTGCTTGTTTAACAGATTTGAATGGTTGAAGCTCTGTTTCTATTTATGCTATGGCCATGAGTATATTTTATGAAGCATTGTAGCATGCAGAAATGTCATTATGTTAATATGAGCCTATGTAAGGCAAGCATATCATACACTAGCATTTATCTTACGTGCATTGTTCGGTAATGTTTGCTACGAGATTCCCAGAATCTCACCCCTACAACCAACCATTAGGCGGTGAACACGATAGAGAAGTGTTGCACCCGGGCTGAGAATGGGAGTGTCACTTGAAGACGGCACATTGAAGGGAGTGCTTGAAGTTGCCGTATTTAAGAATGAGCAGATTAGAGAGCAAAGACACCCTGATAGAGCTATGACGATGGCCTTGAAGTATGTTGATGCTTCCCTACGAATAATATAGGGCTGGGTGTCTAATTTTTAAGTACGTGTTTTGGGAACGCTTCCGCATATGCCAAATAGAGAAGATCCAGATGGGTTGTTAGAATCACACTATCCGCCACCCGTAAAGGGCGAGGCCGGTAGGGGTGTTTTACAGCGTCTATTAGATATTGTTATATAGCATATGCATATTGCTTATTAAATTATGAAGATTGAATAAGAATCTTCAAAGGATCCAAGAGTGCTAGTAGCACATGTCCACGAAGGACTCAAGATGCCGAAGCATCTAATTCAAAGTTCTCGAGAACAATACTTAAGAAGTTTTGTAAGACTTAAAACTATTAGAGCATGTATGATATAATCATTTTAATGAATATCTATTGATATGCATCGGATATATCTTATAAGAATGCCTAGAAATCATATTAGTATTATTATGACTTTGCTTTGGAAATATTTAGTTCTTGCGGGTACACAATAGAATGTTTGATGACAAAAAGGATGATATGCTCAAAAGACATTGAAAGTAATGTAGTCATCAGGGGGAGTAATACTGATGTTGTCAAAAAGGGGAGTCGATACACGCTGTACTCTTTTTCCCTTATCTAGGTTTTGTCCCACTGGGTTTTCCTAGAAAGGTTTTTAATGAGGCAGCATTAGACAGTGTATCAATGATCTTGTACTCTTTTCTTTGGCTAGGTTTTTATCCCACTGGGTTTTTCCTAGTTAAAGTTTTTAATGAGGCACATTCATAATGGACATTCAAGGGGGAGTGTTATGAATATTCCAATATTGGTGTGAATGTCCACAACCTTTTCAAGAAGAGTCTTTTGGAGTTTCTAAAGCCATGTAACCTATGACATGAATGGCATGGGAGTTTTATATGACTAATGTTAAAAACTTACAAAACCTCATAATATACCATTATGTAGATTTATTTTTTTGTAACTCTTGTAATAGAATTCCTTGCCTATATATAGTAGGCATGTATCAAAGGTTAAAGAAGAGAACAATAGAAAGAAGAAGCACTCTCACTTTGCTCTCAATTTCTCTCTTGCATTTCTTTATCTCCTTCATCTTAATCTCTCCTGTTATTTTACTTAGTTTCATAACAAATAAGACTTTTTTTTTAAGGTCCAGGATATCCACCGCTGATAACAATGACTAACCCCCTCACATTGAGTAAATAAACTAAGGGTTTGATTGAATATGATCATTCCACTTCCATTCGCATTGATTAATCGGATTCATTATTGCTTTAGACCTAGGCCCCTTGTATGAAATTTGCAAACCAATATGTTGCCCATACCAATGTGGGCTTGCAGTCAAGGCCCATAAGAGAAAATAATTAAAATATGGCTTTTTTCCTACCAAAAGTTTAGATAAATTGATTTTAGGGCGTAAGACTCTTGAGTCCAATCACTTCAAGCTACATTAAGCTTACTCGGTTTAATTTTATTTTTTAATTAAAAAATACTCATAGTTCAAAGAGTGCTTGTAAAAAGTAAGGGTGGGAATAGGCTAGGCCCCTATCGGGAGGCCTACGGCTGCCTATTTAAGGCTCAGTCGCCTGGCCCGTTTGTTAAAAGGTCGACCAAGGCCTATTTAAAGGCCTATATGTGTAAATAGGCCGGACCTATTTTGTTAAGGCCTGGCCTCTTCAAGCTGGCTTTGTTTACACATTAAATAAATATATTTATATTTATATTATATAATAATAAAATATTTATTTTTTCATTTATATATTTATATAGACTTTGATAGGCTCAAAGCGTATGAAGCCTACTTATGGCATTCAAGGCCTACAATATAAGGCCTTTTAAAGGCCTACATTGTAAGTAGGCCTTTAAAAAGGCTTCAGCTGACCGAGGCCTTATGAAGGCTCGGCCGAGCCTAAAAAAGCCTATATTCGAAGCTCGGCCCAGGCTCGAGCCTTTAACTCAATTACAACTCGAGCCTTTTAGCCAAAGCAGCTATTTCCATCCCTAGTAAAAAGCACATGCCAATTATTCATTAATGAAATTCTCGTATCAGGAGGAAATAAAGCAACACTTTTATAAATTATAAGTGAAATTCTTACCCACTAAATAAATACATGTCGTCGAATTTTATTTTTCTTCCAAAATGGGGAAATGGAAGTGAAGAATATTCTCTGGAAAAATTCTTCAATTGCTGCTATTTTATATCCCTTTTATATGTGAAATATAACAAAAGTAATTAACTTGAAAGCTGAAAGGTTTTTTATTCCATTTTATGAACAAACATGATGGACGAATAATTCCCTTTCAAGAGTGCAATTAAGTTGGTGACGACAGGGACTTGGACACATGCATTTAATTTGACATTTGCGAAGAGATATTTGGAATATCATTAATTGACACTTTATGCTTAAAATTAGTTTAGATTATATATCATCAATAATAAGCATAATATTCATGTATAAAGAGAAAATTAAGGCATTAATTCCACTAAAGTACAGCTTTAAGTGATTGTAGCTCATGCCAGCTAGAGGATTCATTTTCTATTGTCGCTCTCCTATACGCATAAATTAATTATTGTTCATAGTTGTTATTGTTACCATAAATTAATAGATTCCTCCCCTATATCGAAGATACATTTTTTTTAAGTTTGTCAGGTTTTATTAAAGCCTGAATTCTCAACTTGTTCTCTTTAACATTTACCAAGATATAGTAGAGTTGTGAATTAGAATTATGATCTATTTTCAATGTCCTTAAACTACATATATTTAGGGGTTGGTGATAGCGTTTTAACTTTAAAGTTTGATGGGGAAATTAATGGTCAGGTAGGTCCAACTGATGGGGCTGTATAGCCTTTAAAGGTTCGTTTAATTGATAATCTTTAAATATGTGTTCAGTTTAATATATTAATACAATGTATTTAGGGTCTTGCACACATATTAACTTATCAATCAATATATATTATCCAAAAATTCTCTAGGAAGACGTTTAATCAATCAGCAAATTATTGCTTGCGGATACTGATTTGAAACAATATATATTAGCTTAACCTCTTAACAGGTTAAATAATACTTAATATAATGTTCTAAATACGAGTCTGAAAGAAAAAATAACCTCAAAACGGGTAAGGCACACTTTTCTTGTAAGGCTATCTGATTTGGGAGCCATAACAATGCACTTTTGTTCAAGAGTTGATGTTTTCCCACTCCGTGCCGCTTCCCTCGACCTCTTGCTAGTCAGAAAACTTTGCAGATAAGGATCTCTCCTTGAAGATTGTCCTCTCAGAAAAAAGTACAAATATTACGTGAGTGTATTTGGATTAGTTTTTAAAGAATAGTTTCTGAAGATAAAGTAAAACGAAAAATTTTAGAAAATAGATTTTGGAGATTAGCTTGTGAAAAAGTAGAGAAAAAAATAGTTTCTGAAAAACCATGGTTTTTAACCTCGAAACCATGGTTTTTGGCCAAAAATAGATGCCAGAGAAAAGAGAGCATTGCTTAGCTGGTTTAAAACAAAACCATGGTTAGTTTTGGTGGAAAAATTTATTATGAGAAAAATGAGAGTGTTTGAGTTGGTTTTCTTGAAACCATGGTTTTGGAAATCATCCAGACACTAAAGAGAGAGCTCATTTTGTAATACCCTAAAAATAGGTGAATATGTGGTCTCAAAATTGAGTAACATATTTATGTTAAGTTAGGGAATTTTCTCTAAGAATTAAGGTAATCAAAATAATCAAGGAAGTGTTATGAAACCACTTGAATTAATTATAGGGAATTAACCACAATTAGGAGGCAATTAAATTTGCACTAATTAAAATAATGGTATAATACCCCAAAATTCATATTTCTCTTGAATATTATAGTTTGAAAAAAATAATACCTATTTAAAATAGGAAAGTATGTTGTCTCTAATTTTAGTAATTTATTTGTTTATTTTCCTTGGAATTTAAAGAGGCAAAAATCCAATTTTATTTTAGGGACCATAAGTTGCCCTATGATCATTAAAATAATGCATGGTACATAAATGACCAGAGTAAACCCAAAAGTTGTGAGAAAATAATTAATCCAATTAAAGAAAATTGCCAACAATTAGTAGATAATTAAATCTACATTAATTGAATTAATTTCATAAACTTTCATAATTAATTTGATAACATGTGTTGAAGGCATAATTAGGGATATATGACCTTAATTAAGAAACAATGGCTAGTGAAAGACTAGGATTAGCATAGAAGTGGTTTCTAATGATCATAATTAATCTTAGAATCAATCATATTTTGACAATTACACTTAACTACTTTATTAGGGATGCTAATTAAGATTAGGTATGGAGGGCTAAGATTAAATTTGATAAAACTAAATCCAAAGGCTTTAATTAAGCCTCATAAAGCCAAATCCTTGTGAAATTGAATTGACCAATGATAAATCAAGAAAATATTCTTAATCCTCATGAAATTGATTGGACCAATGAGAGATTAGCATAAATGGAAGGTCAAGATTAGATTTAATAAAGCTGAAATCTAATGGTCTAAATTAACTACATAAAACTTAATCCATGAGAAAAAGTTTTGACCAATGAGAGAGAGAAAAAAAATTAAAGCAAATTTGATAAAGTTTGAAATCCTAGAGTAAATTGGATAATGGTTTGAAATCCAAAGAAATATCCGATGTACACGAAAAAACTCAAAATAACAAATAAAGTGAGAATTTATGCAAATTTAAATAGTTGTGAAGAAGTAGGAACCTCGAGAAAATATAAGGACTTATCTTGAACCCACATAATTTAACCTCGAAAGTAAGCCTAATAAAGGCTATTTTTGCAAACGTTGAAGAATAAGCTTAGTACAATCAGTGGAATCTAATTAGACCATAAATCTGGATATCCAACTACTAATCAAAAAGCATACTCAGAATTTAAAAGTAATAGTGATTGATCGGGCAACCAAAAATGAATTTCGTTAAAGTAAAACCAACGACTCAGTTGGAAGAAACTTCTTCATTAAGTATGGGTCCAATGGTTAAGATTAAAACTTCTTAACTAAGTTTAGATCCTATGGTGGAAATTGAGGAAGAGGAAGTTCAAAATAATTGCAAGAATGCCATGACATTTCACTATAAATAGAGGGCTTCCTCTTCATTCTCTTCACACCAAAAACCATTCTAAGCAAGAGTGGAGTGAAGCAAGAAGGAGGAGGGAGTAGCAAGAGTCTTCAAGAGGTAAGCTTGTTTTTAGTTTCTAGTCTTTAGTTTTATAGTTCTTAGTAGTTCTTAGTAGTTTTTAGTATAAAGGTTAGTTTGATCTTTAAATCTTCCAAGAAGTTTTGATTTCATGTTTTTATGATTAAAAATGTCTTTTTCGAAAATATGGTGGAAAATATTGTGGAGCAAAATTCTTGGAAGTTGAAGATCAAAGTAACGAAGTTCTGGCAAAATTTTCGGTAAAATTTCTGGGCATACAGCAAAAGAAATGATAATATGTTATGTTGAAAATGAAACCCAAAAATCATGAAAATTTCCATAAATAAAGTAGATATGTAGGGCTTTCCGAATATATGTAATATGTAGCGTTTTGATTCTTGTACAAAGAGATACAACCGGTTGAAGTTAGGCCAATTTTCTGGACGAAATTCTGGGCAACGTTGTGGAAAATGAAAACTGGGAATTTTTCATAAATTCTGGGTATATAAAAGTATTTTTTATTGAAAATAGACATCCTAAGGATTCTGGGAATTTTACGGATCCTCGTTTTCGATTTTTGTAGAATTAATTATGATTTTTCAAAGTTGATGCAAAATCTGCCCAGAAAATACTGCACTACGTTTTTAAATAAATGTAAGGGCAAAATTGTAAATAGCAAATCCGCCAAGGGTAGAGAGGTAAATAGAGATGGAAATATCTCTTAGGATATTATTCTAAGTGATACGGCGATATGTTAGGATATCCAGGAAGTCCTGGGCCGGATTCAAAGGTCGAACGTTTTACCCAGTGAAAGGTACGTTCGAGTACTAGTAACTTTAATCATCTATATCTTATATGCGTATATGTGATAGATAAATTTACATCTGCTGTGTGCTTTTGAGATACATCGATGTGTGCTTATGTACCGTTGGGAAACATCTGGCTTTGTGCTTATGTACCGTTGGGAAACATCTGCGTGTGCTTATGTATCTTGTTGGGAAACATCTATTGTGTGCTTATGTATTGTTGTTGAAACACCATGAATATCTCGTCATATATTGTTATATCTCGCTTATGAGGTTAAGACGTTCACGAGATTCAATTCGATTGAATCTCGGCTTTGACTAAGGATCGGGAAGGAACCGGGTCTAAGATGACAACGAGAGATGGAGCCGTGAAAAGGCAACAATGTAGACGGAATGCCTGTGAAGAGACATTGGTCGAGATGAGAGACTAGTTACTCGCATGAATCTAATAAAGTTATTTCAAACCGTTTGGTGTCTAGAAAGGGTTCGTCATGTGGTTCAACGATGAGTCGCCGTGAATTCGGGAGACTTCCACTAGACACCATCCCGGCCAAATTGGTTGATTTGCGAGTTAGGTTCATTGCCCCAAGACTACCTAAGGCTTGATTTAAGATTGTATAGTTACTATTGAAGAGTTGTAATTATACAAGTCTGTAATATTGTATCACATGAATATTCCTTCGGGTTCATTTTTATATATCATTTTATGTCGGGACATCATCATATGTCCGGGCATTTTATATCGATACTCATTGTCCAATTGTTAGTACATGCTCTCCGTTTCCAAATACTCCGAGTGGTAGCACCTCAAACTCTGCTGATTTTTATAAAACCAAGTCTCAACCGACATTTTGAAGTATGGAATTTTGGGGTGTTACATTTTGGTATCAGAGCTAGTCTCAGAGCATGGTTTAGACATCTAGGTTCAAAGTACTGATATGATGCTGGTATTGTGATACAGAAAGGACGTATACCCTAAGGAAAAGGGTTAGGGTTTGGTTAAACTAAGACTCAGAGATAGAGTAGATGGCACAGAATATGGGTACTGTTGCTAAACTCTAGGGCTTTTGATATAGAAATCGGAGTCTGAGTTAAATCCCCGCCCAGTGTTTCAAGGGAAGCGGTACAGAGAAGTCCGTACTACTTAGGTTTTCCTGTAGACAATGACTATTTATTTAGTTTCCTTGTAGGAGGCTGTAACCTACTAAGTTACCTTAAGGGGATAATCCTGCCTTAAAAGGCCGGACACTATGCGTGCAAAGGAACTTGGTTCGAGGGATTAAGATCTTTGACTAAGTCCTTGACGGTGGTGGTCCATTACATAAAGGGTGCAGCGGATAGAGAAGGGAAGGTAACCGGTATTTCTTGGGAGGTGGTTATGCCGCACTAGTACCTATGAGAGTTGTTGGTATGCAAAGTGGTATGTGTCCGGTATTAGTGCCAGATCCGATGACACCTTTGTGAAGTTAATCTTGCTTAGGCGAGAGAAACCTCGGAGAGTGATCCCCCGTGAGGTAGGTGGGGGGATTTGACATCCTTTGAGCTAAAGGCTGAATACCTAGAGGTATGAAACATAGTAATCCTTTGGGATACCACGAGAACGATAGAGTGTTTGATAGGCTCAAATCTAATCGAAGCAGAGATAGTGCTTAGGTCAATGTATGACTGAGTATTTCCTAGGTTCCAGTACCTAAGTAGGAACCCTGAGGAAGTATGAGTGATGTTGCCTTAGGCTTCAAATACTTGAGAGTTAGTTCCTTAACAGAACCATACGATGATAGAACCTTAATAGACACGAGTTATGGTTCCAAGGTGGGACCGATAACCATAGTAATATTAGTGGCAAATAGATTCCCTAAGAAGTGGGTGGATACCCGATAGGGAAGATTGAGATAAAGATGTTGCCTGGAGCTGGACTGATAGTGAAAGTCTATGAATAGAATGACCCTAGATGAGATGACGAAATAGAGACGGTAAAAGTATGAAATCACCAAAGGTTAGGAACACTTAAGATACGAGTTCTCGTTATAATGATTTAGAGACGATCAACTCGCGCACTACTCATGTGAAGTTTGATCGGGATGGCTAACTGCGGGAGTTCGTCAGGAGGTCTGCCTACGGATGCTAACTTGGAGAGGCGATTCCGGTCTAAGAAGACGGCGAAGCACCAAATAAATGCCGTAGAAACGGGGCCACCGTGACGACGAACGCAGTGTAGCCACCATGACCACTAACCATGGAGTAGGGCTACCGGTGTATCGATTCTCGAAGAAAAAGTACATTATAATGAGTCTCACGTCAAATAGGTTTCCCTAGAAAAAAGGTTTAAGTAATCCGATGTATCGCCCATCGATTTGCTCCGTCTTTGTATAGCGTATATTGTGTCTATAGTCGGCGAAGCCCACAGTTGTCGAGACGACAAATATGAGAAGTGTCACGAAAAGTTTGTGAAACCCGAGGATAGCGGGCGATGTTCCGAAATAGCCTAAGATTAAAGTAGAACATATTAAGCATTCTACGGATGGCTTGAGTAGCCATGGACGAGGAGGTCGAATGTTTAGTTAGTAATGATCTTCTAAGGTTAGTTGTCAGGTTCTGAGTAAGGTTTAGAAATTGAATTTTAAACTTGCCAATACACCCTGCTATATTTGAAATTTCGGAATTGATTTTTCGAACTTGTGAATTTTGAAATTGAGTGTTCGAAAGAAATGTTTTCAAATTTGAGATCACGGTGATGGTTATTTGGAAATGATGTTGTCTTATAAAGGGGTTTTGTTAGAACCCGAGTTTGAAACCGAGTTTTCAATTGTGTTGTGGTAAAGTCCTGTACATAAGCGAGAGGCCAAACTTGTAAATATACACGGTTTCTTGTCTCCGGATGTTCTAAAGTGTTTGAAATCGTTTGGCCTTTGATAAATGATCTTTTTGAACAAAGGGTTTTTGAGGGATTTCATTTGAGATAATAAAAATCACACCCAAACAATGAACGCGCCCAATCCATAGTATTTCGCCGAGGGCGTATGTTTTTGTCTAGTGGAACTTAATGTACCGGTGTGAACAACCGGGTCTCTTATGGAGGACGGAGGACGCTCCTACATTGATGAAAGGTAACGGAACTAGTTAACCTTAACCATGATCGGGGTTTTCACGGTGTGATTACGGTGAACTCTTACCCGACATGGCCCGGGCGTACCGAATGAGGGACACTGGTTGCATGACCGTGAGGTGCGGCGTAAAACTAGTGAGCCGACGTACCTTAAGTTGCCACGGCGTATGGCGCACGGAGACACTTTGTTTGACGGTGCTGCTAATACTGAGATCGGGTTTGGGGATTGGGAGAGGCGGCTTTGTACCAAATGGTTAAAATGGTGGTGTGTACTCTCATTGTAAAATTTTCACATAGGATTTGAACTCATAGTTTTACATTTAAGAAACGGTAAAGGTGCAAAAATACACATGTGCTTTGCCCTTAGGAGCGTCAATATCAAATGCTTTTTTTAGCGCAAAAGTACCCACGTGGTTACAATTATGGAGCAAAAAGTCACAAGCAAAGTTAAGAGACCAAGCGTCTCGTCACTTCATAGTGTTAAATTTGCCAAAGTGTGCTTACGGCAACCTCATGGTGATTGCTCAACAGGTCATCAGCGGAAGGAAACAAGAACAACAGCGGCATTAGCCCATCGGACCACCACCATCACCACCGCCATCATCGGCAACAACTTCTTTCGGAATTCATTCAATCGCTCTTCATCCATGGGCCAACACTCCTCCTTTGGGTTTCAGCCTCCGTAGCTGATTTCTACGACCCCTTTCCGGGTTAAGGTCGGCAAAGCATCGTAGTCCAGTTTTCAATTTCCTCATCTAGACCACCTACCACTCTCCGGGTTTAGATTTTCTAATTCGCTATCGATCTTCAGCCGTGACGAGTACGGCATTGTCAGAATTTGATTAGGAGTGGATGGATAGCTTGACGAGGCGTCTTTTGGGTGGCACTAGTGACTCAGCGGATAGTTCCACCGCCTTTTGCATGCAACGCGTGGCTGAACAATGCTGATTTTGGTCTTTATGCCTCTAACCCTTTCGCCACTTTGCCATTACTCGACTCTAGCCTCCGTCGGACCTCAATTGGGTCATTTTCTCATGGAGCTTGCCACATGGACTTCTCTCCCCCCACCGCCGTCTTCAGGCCTTAGTTAAAGAACCCTGCGCTCTTAAACCAAGACACTAGCTTTGCCACCACGTTGGAGCGCCATACATGGAACGATAGTGGCCATGGCGTTTTATCGAGCGTTACGGTGACGAATGGAAGCTAAGCTCTCAACATTGAAGATGATGCAAGACTTCGGTGGTGATTTTTTTTTTGGGTCAAAGGGTGACTTAGATGACAAATCTACAATCCATAAAGCCCCCGCACACCGTGCAAATTTAAAGCGGGACATTTGGGTGTCTTAACTTTGTTGTGACTTTTTGCTCTAAAATTGTAACCACGTGGTACTTTTTTTGCACACCATAAAAAAATATATATATATATATATATATATATATATTTGGTGTTGGATCAAGCTTACGAGGCAAAGTAATTGTGCATTTTGCACCTTTACTTTTAAGAAAAGCCTTAAGGAAGACTATTAGGGTCGGTTAGGTTATAGGATACCCCAATCTTTTGATGTTGAAATATATACAAATATAATAATTGAAATAGTTATATGCATATAATGTCTATGATGTGTAACTTTTGATGAGTAAAATAAGATCCTAGCTAGCTAACGGCATAATGATTACGGGATTTAGTGAAAGATATTGAAATCGCGCATGGCAAATTGGTGTTGTGTGGATGTATAAATCAGTGGGCCCCACGCTGGATCTTCTTTGAAAGATGAAAGCTGCAGAGAGACCCGAAAACACAAAACTCAAAGTTGGAAGAAACTGAAGCATCCATGTCAATGATGTTACTAAGACTAAGTAAGTGGCCCGAGTATAAGGGACTTGATTTTCTTTGAACTTCAAATTTTGTAAATAAAACAGAAAAAAAATAAATGATACATTAGAGCTATTTAATGAGTTATCAATAATGATGATGTTGAATCATAAGTTTTGCATGAGTAGTATCTGTCTTAAATGTAGCAATTAAATAACTAATTTATAGATATTAAGGAGATTAATTAGGTTAATTATTTATAAAAGACGTGTATTTGTTTTCATAAACCACACTTTTTATTCATTTCCATTTACACTACCCTTACTAATGAAATGACATTTAATACATATTAATATGATAGTATATGAAAAAAAAATTATAAATTATGAGAAACCATTAGATTGATGTCTTATAACTCAACGTTAAAGTAAACATCTCAACTAATTTCTCCTATATTTAAGATTAGAAAGAGTATAAAGATTAATTTTAAATAAGTATTGTGAGTTTGATATCTTTGCATAGGAATATGAAGCAAATTTAGTCGAGGGGGCTTTGCTCTATGTTCTCACATACACAGAAAGTTTGGAAAGATGCAGGAGGGAATTATACTACAAATCACTCAAAAGTCTAAAACCAACTAGCATGCAATGACAAATTCCAGTATCGAAGATGATAATAGGTTTTTGCTCATTATTTATCATTAAAACTTTTGTAATTAAATATTTTTTGTTGGAACCTCATCATGATTCTCCCAATATTGACTAAGCAAAGTCCATGAAGTGATGTGGTCCATTGCTGTGTAAAGCTCACAAGTGCGCTCCCACGGTAAAGTCTACATCACTTTCTTCGCCTTCTCATTTCTCACAGACATCATGTTTCCCACAACCTCACTGCTCCTCCCTCTAATCATCCTACTCAAAATCTTAATCCCATCAAACCAAATTCTATACTACGATTATGTATATTAACACATAGTATATAAGAATATCATCGAGTGGAGCGATAGAGCGTAGGAGTTGGGTTGAACAGATGAGGTCACACTAATATATATATATATAGGGGTTATCGTTTGTCATGTCACTTGACATAAGCTTATATCAAGTCACCAAAAAGCTAGATCGTTTTTGGGGTTAGAGGAATTAATGAACTCTCACAACGCGTAGTTTTGAAGGTTAAGGGAATTAATGAAGGATCTTTTAGTAAAATCCATATAATAAATACAAAAACACCCTTCATTACCTTAACTCCCAAAACTTGACGTAGTTTTAGGGTGACAGCTAACATAATCTTATGTCAAGTGATATAACAAATGATAAACTTATATATACGCACACACATGGTATAAATTAAAACTAATTGCACAGTTATCCAAGTATACTGAGATACTAGAAGTATCTAGGTATAAATACGGTCCAAAATATTTAATACTCATTCCAAGTCTCTACGATCTCATACGGTATGGTTTCCAAATCCGACCCTCCTAATCCACGAAACTATAATTAAATGAGATTCAGTCGGAATTGAATCTCGAGTAACAATTAACCTTATGTTCAAGTAATATCAATATATGACGGATATTCATATCACGGAAAACAACATTCGGTTATCCACATGATACATAGCACACAACATATGTATCATTACCGGTAAAATGCACTCAGAGTGCCTTGTGTCCTAGACATGGATCCTCGGCACTAGGAAAACAAGCATGCAACATTATCATATACAACAATAATCCACGAGTTTAATTGAATGTAAACACCGTAGGCTAAGGCCCGGTCTTAGTTGTCACGGTGCATGACCCAAGACCCGATCTTTCCCATGACTCCAACAATCATGAATCAAACAATTATATATATCACAAACAAGACATAGAAGAGTTAGAGTTCCAGTATGCATCCATACTTTTGGTCGTAGTTAGGGTTATGCTTAAATATTGATCCGACTTTCCGGATATCCTAAAATATCATCACCAGCATTACTTCTTTTTATATGATATTATAATAAATATCATATTACTTGAAATAATAAAGCAAGAGATATTTTGCCACTTTTGACCTTTTTTACCCTTGGTGGATTTGTTATTCCATTTTACCCATTCCTTTGCTTAAATTCGAAATTCTAGCCTTTACGCCCATTTTACGGTATCTTTGAAAAATCATAACTAATTGTCTGAAAATCAATTTTATGTTCTTAGGAAGCCTGAATGACCCTTGACAAGTCTATTTCATGGAAAAATAATCCGAAACTTGAAATGTCTAAGTCATTCCCAGTTTAAGGATTTCATCATTTCTTAGATCCGTATCCCAGAAACATGGATCCAAATTGAAAAATTCACATATTTTTGTAAGAAACCCTAAAAATTATATATTTTACATAAAAATAAATCTCTCGTGCACTA